>CM021104.1:638664908-638835203 GCA_007115665.2 Sequoiadendron giganteum | reverse complement strand
GTCTCTCTCTCTCTCTCTCACTCACTCACTCACTCACTCACTCACTCACTCCCTCTATCTCTCTCCCCTCTACCCTTAACCCTAAACCCTTAACCCTTAAACCCTAAACTCTTAAATCCTCTACCCTCTACCCTTAACCATCTAACCTCTATCTCTCTCCAAATTCATCCATCTCTCTCTCAATACTCTCCCTCCATCCTACCTTCTCTTCCCTACTCCCTCAACCCTATACCCTAAATCCTCAACCCTCAACCCTTAAATCCTAAACCTCTAAACCCTCTACCCTCAACCCTAATCCCTCAACCCTTAACCCTTAAACCCTCATCCCTCAACCCTCTACCTTCAATCATAAAACCTTAACCCTAAAAACTCAACCCCTATACCTTGTACCCTATATGTTGGACCCTAAACCCTAATGCATCAACCCTATACCCTCAACCTTCTACCCTCATCCTTAAACTCTTGACCCTCAACCCTTAAACCATAAACCATTAAACCCTTAATCCTCAATTCTCAACCCTCAACCCTCAACCCTTAAACCCTAAACCCTCAACCCTTATACCCTCTACCTTATACATTAGACCCCCAACGCTAATCCTTTAACCATATACCCTTAAAAATATACCCTAAACCCTCTACCCTCTACCCTAAACCCTTAAACCTTCTACCCTCTACCCTCAACCCTCTACCCTCTACCCTCTACCCTCAACCCTCAACCCTATACCCTCAACCCAATACCCTAAACCATCAATCCTATACCCTCAATTCTCAACCCTCTATCCTATACATTAGATCCTCAACCCTCATATATCACTATCCATCTCTCCTCTTCTCTCCTTCTCTCTATCTCACTTCTCCCTCCATCTCTCCCTCCATCCTTCCCTCCCTCTCTACCCTAATCCCTTAACCCTATTCCCTCAACCCTTAAACCCTTAAACACTCAACCCTCACCCCCATACACTCTACCCTAAACCCAATACCCTCTACCATAAACCCTATACCCTCAACCCTTAAACCCTTAAACCCAAGTAAACTCTATACCTTAATCCCTCAACCCTCAACCCTTAATTCCTCGACCCTTAAACCATCTACCCTCTACCCTCTACCCTCAACCCTCAACCCTCAACCCTCAACCCTAGGTAGGTAGGGGAACATAGGTGAGATACAAAGTGATGAAGGGAGAGGTAGGTAAAAAAATGGACAAGGGAGATAAATATAGGTAGAGAGGGTAGGAGATGTAGAGAGAGGAGAGATAGAGAGAATTAGAGAGGGGAGGGAGGGACAAGTAGGGAGGAGATAGAGGTGTGTGTGTGTGTGTGTGTGTGTGAGAGAGAGAGAGAGAGAGAGAGAGGGAGAAGTGGGTAAATAGAGGGAGAGGGGAGATAAAGATAAATATAGAGGGAAGGAGATGTAGAGAGAGATGATAGATAAAGAGAAGTGGAGAGTGGAGGGATGGTGGGAGAGGAAAGGAGGATATAGAGGTGAGGTGTGTGAGATGGAGAGAGAGTGAGAGGAAATAAAATGAGGGGATAGAGGAAGGGGGAGAGGGAGAAATAGATTAGAGAGGGAAGGGGGGAAAGATAGAGAGAAGAGAGGGAAGGAGAGAGTAAGAGAGAAAGATGGGTGAGGGAGAGAGTGGTAGGTAGTGGAGGGATAGGTAAGTAGAGAGGGAAGGAGAGAGGGATGGATAGGAGGGACAGATGGAAGGAGTGAGAGTGAGATGAAGAGAGTGGTGAGATAGAGAGTAGAGAGGTAAGGAGAGAATGATGAATAGAGATAAAGAGAGAGAGGGAGGTTGGAGGGAGGGAGATGTAGAAAGGGATAAGTGAGACATAGAGAGGGAATGAGGGAAAGTGGGATAGAGAGAGAATGGTGACTTAGAGAGGAGGGAGTGAGAGGGAAGGAGGGAAACTGGGAGAGAGGGAATGGTGATTTAGAGAGGAGGGGGTGATAGGTAGAGATAGAGATAATGGTGAGATAGAGAGGAGAGAGTGAGAGAAAAAGAGAGGGATGGAGGGACAAAGAGAAAGGTAGGTAGAGGAAGGGAGAGGAGAGATAGAGAGGAGAGAGGGAAATCGGTAGGGATGGACGCATAAGTGAGATAGAGAGGGATGGAGAGAGAGGGTGATGGAGGGAGAGGTATGTATAGAGAGGGAAAGCGAGAGGAGAGATAAATTTTAAAGAGGGGAGGGAGAGGTACGAACATAGAGGTGTGTGTGTGAGTGAGAGAGAGAGAATGGTGAGATAGACAAAAATATCAATTGAGAGAGAAAGAGGGGGAGGGAGGGAGGCACAATAGTGAGAGAGATTGGGAGGAGAGACAAAAAGAAGTGGAGGGAGGGTGAGGTCGAGAGAGGGAGGGAGAGGAGAGAGAGAAGTAGAGAGGGAAGGAGGGAGGGAGGGAGAGAGAATTATGAGATAGAGAGGAGAGAGTTAGAGAGAAAGTGGGGGAAAAGAGGGATAAAGAGTGAGAGAGAGATGTAGGTAGAGGGAGGGAGAGGAGAGATAGAGAGTAGAGAAGGAAAGAGGTAGGGAGGGAGAGGTAGGTAAAGAGAGAGAGAGGTGAGATAAAGATAAGTAGAGGGAAGGTGATGTAGAGAGAGAAGACATAGAGAGAAGTAGAGAGTGGAGGGGGGGAGGCAGATGTAGGGAGGAGATAGAGGGGTGAGAGAGAGAGAGGGGGGAGAGAGAGAGAGAGAAAGGGAGAGAGAGAGGGGGAGTGGAAAGATAGAGAGTAGAGAGAAGGAGAGAGAAAGTTGATACAACTTGCTAACTACTAAAATTTGACCTCCTGATTACTGAAATTTGAATTGCTGATTACTGAAATTTGACTAAGTCTGAAATTTTTAAGATCTTCCAAAAACTAGAATTTGCATTATAATTCCTAGAGATTTGAAACCACTCTCAAAAATCCTGTCTATATACATGTAATATAACTTAAAATATAAGAAATTAAATGTCCATATGTAAATGTAAACTTATACTTAAATTTTTATTTCATGTATATAGTTTCCTTGGAAGAGAAAGCGAAAATAAAAGAGTTTAGAAAAATGCATTCCAAAATTCATTGCAAAAAGAAAGAGAACTCACACTTGTTCACTCATTGCAAAATTCAAGCCATTTGGCACACGCCAAATTTGGCGCTCACCAAATGCTAAAGCCATTTGGAGAGCACCAAATTTGGTGCTCTCCAAATTTGGCGAGCGCAATATGGCCTATTACGCATTTTTTTTGCAATCTGGCATCAAAATTGTATCACATATTGGTGCACTTACCCGTTACTTTTCTTAGAGAGAAAGATCAGGCTCTTGATATATTCAAGGTATTCAAGGAAAGAGTAGAGAATGAGGTAAACCTGAGAATCAAATGTTTAAGGTATGATAGATGTGGAGAATTTACTTCTAGTGAGTTTAATGCATTATGTGAAGAACATGACATAAAGAGACATTACTCCGCTCCTAGAACTCCTCAGCAGAATGGAATTGTGGAAAGGAAGAACCAGACTGTTCAAGAGGCTACCAAAACTATGATGAAAGAAGAAGATGTTCCTAATGTGTACTAGAGAGAAGCAATCCACACTATTGTTTACATTCTTAACAGAGTTCAAATCAAAGGTAACAACACTAAGACTCCTATTGTTAAATAATTTAAAGTTTTTGGAAGAAAATGTTACATTAAAAAGGATGATGAGAATCTTGGAAATTTTGATGCTAGATGTGATGAAGGAATCTTTCTTGGATATTCAAATAACAACAAGGCATATAGATGCTTTAATAAAAGACTAAGGAAAATAGTTGAAAGTGCTAATGTAAAGGTTGATGAAGCTATGCATAGACTAGTTGAGATAATTGAAGTTGAACTAGATGATCCTACCTATGAACATGTGCAAGAGGAAGAAAAGGAGGAGATAGAAAAAAATGATGAAGAGGAGATTCTAAAACCTACACCTAGGACTCCTAAATATGTTTAAAGAAATCATTCGGAGGAACAAATAATTGGAGACATAAGTGAATGTGTAAAGACAAGAAGCAAAGTGGTTGAGGTAAAATTGTGTTTACTTTCTAAGATAGAACCGAAGACTATGAGTGAAGTATGTAATGATGAGAGTTGGACTAGATAAATGAAAGAAGAACTACAACAGATAGAGAAGAATGAGACATGGGAACTAGTCCCTAGACCTGTAAACAAGAATTTAATTGGTTCAAAATGGGTATTCACGAATAAGGTCAATGAAGATGGCGAAGTGGTAAGGAATAAATAAAGACTTGTATGAAAAGGTTATTCACAAGTTGAAGGAATATATTTTGAAGACATTTGCACCAATAGCAAGAATGGAGGCCATTCAAATGTTCTTAGAATTTTCAGCTCATAAAGACTTCAAATTTTACCAGATGGATGTCAAGTCTACATTTCTGAATGGTGAATTCAAAGAAGTATATATGGAGCAATCAAAAGGATTTCAACTATCTGACAAACCAGACATGGTTTGCAAGTTGAAGAAGGCACTATATGGACTTAAATAGGCTCCTAGATCTTGGTATGCAAGGTTGGATAGATACTTGACACAACAAGGATCTATAAAAGGTTTTGCAAACAACAATCTTTACTTCAAAGTTGAGAAAAATAAAATGTTGATAGTTGTGGTATATGTTGATGAAATTATATTTGGTGGAAATGAAGGTATGTGTAAGAAATTTGCAGAAGAGATGCAAAAGAGTTTGAAATGTCTATGATTGGTGAGTTGAATTTCTTCCTTGGACTTTAAGTGAATTAAACTGATAAAGGGATATTCATTTCATAATCTAAGTATGTTAAGGAATTGTTAAAGAAGTTTGGAATGGATGACTCCAAACTGGTCTATACCCCTATGCTAACTAGATGTAAGCTGAGTAAGGATGATGAATCTGCTAAATTTGATCAGAGTATGTACAGATCTATGATTGGTGGATTGCTATATATTACTTCTACTAGACCAGATATCATGCATGCAGTATGTTTAGTTGCAAGATTTCAAGCAGAACCTAAGGAAGTACATGTTACAGCTGTGAAGAGGATATTTAGATATCTTAAGGGAACTCCAGATTGTGGGCTATGTATCCAAAGGATAATGATTTCACATTGAATTCCTACACTGATGCAGATTGGGATGGCTGTGTACATAAATGGAAGAGTACAAGTGGTAGTGCATTCTTCCTTGGAGGAATATTGGTTTCATGGTTGAGTAAGAAGCAAGATTCGGTTTCTTTATCCACTACAAAAGTTAAGTATATTGCAGTAGCATCCTGTTGTACACAGGTACTTTGGATGAAGAAAACCTTGAAGGACATAGGTGTGATGTGTGATGAGCATATCTCTATCTTTTGTGATAATACAAGTGCTATAAACATTTCAAATAAGTTGGTGATGCATTCTAGGACAAAGCACATATCTATCAGGTATCACTTCTTGAGGGAGAAGGTGTTGCAAAATGAAGTTAGACTTGAATATGTACCTACCAAGGAAAAAAATGTTGACATATTCATTAAGGCCCTTCCGAAGGATACTTTTGAGTATCTCATGGAGAATTTAGGGGTTACTTCCCCTCCTCCTTTGAACTAAGTGCACATAAAGGTGCACCAGTACAATGGATTCACAATTCTTTTGATTTAGACTGATGATTGTGGTCTACTCCTTAGGGGGAGTAGAGAAGTGCATTTTTGTAGTATGTTATGTGGGTGCACTCCTAAGGGAGAGTGAACAGAGCTTTCTATGACAAGAATTTTCATGCAAAATTTCCTTCGAAATTGATGTCAAAGGGGGGTGATCCCACAAAGCTAGTTTACAATTTTTGAGAGGAACTGATTTTTGCTGAAATCACATATTTTTAGAAAATATAATGATTTAAGCCTTTAAAAGTTCCATTTTAAGGATTCCAATTGAATATGGTTTGATCCAACCACCTTAGATCAAACCCCCTTGGATAGAACCTCGCTAGTTTTAAACCATACCTATAAATGAGTCTCCTTTACACCTATCAAAATGCTGATAAACAATTACTTTTGATTCACCTTTTGGGGGATCAAATGAATTCACTTAAAATTTATTTCAAATTATTATGGTAGTCGTCAAAATGAGCTATCCCATGAATATAATTTTAATATGTTTTGGTTTTATTATGTATGTGTTTTTTTAGTTTTCTTAAACATAGGTTTTTTTACCGAAAATCAAGCTCTCTGTTTTACACATGTGGAAAAATATAAAATTATCAAAATAATTTTTTTTTAAATATGTTCATACTGAGTATTGATGTCCTTGATCCATTAAAAAAAAAAATTGAATTTTGATACATACAAAAAAAGTTATGTTGTATGCAGTCCGCCTATGTTTGAATTGCAATTGGTTTCACTTCGAAACTCTATTAAGGAACAAAAATTCAATTAAAAAATATGAGACCAAATGAAAGTGCTAGATATCATAGTTATAAATCTAAACTCTAAAAAATTATAATTTCATCCTTCATACAAAAAAAGTTATGTTGTATATGGTGAGCGTCACTTTTTAAAAATGTTGTTTTCTGAAAAATCCAGTTTTTGTGGGAGATAGAAAAAGAAGTGCAATCTTATTCCAAAATTTTAAAAATATATATTTTTAGAATCTAAAGACAAAATGTGATGAGACTCTCATTTGCATCATCTTCAAATTCCTCAAGGTTTAGCCGCTATAGGTGCCAAAATGTGAAGATTTAGTTAAAAATAATAATTTAAGTGTCCAGTTTGGCCAAAAATTGTAAACCACTATTGTGGGATCACCCAGGGGGAGAGAAAGTCATGTGAAAAAGTTGAAAGAAGAAGAGAGTGAAAAAATTCTTGTGCAGGTTGTCTAATGTGAAGGAGAAGAGAGAAGAAGAAGCGGGAGATTGTGTATGTTGTCTTCGATGGGTTTTCACACCATGTGTTTCCATCAATGGCAAAGGGGGAGATTGTTGCAAGTATGGAAGTGTTTGGTGGTGTTGTCATTAATATTGTCATTGATGTCAACACAGTTCAAGTTGATTGCACATGGTACTTTTATAGTTGCGATATTGTAGAAGTTCTTAGAGTACATGGAACTATATTTATGAAGTAGTTTTTTCCAAGTGCTTTTGAGAAAATTAAGAAATAATGAAGCTAGTGTTGAGTGTGTGTTCTAAGTGTTCTCTGGTATTGTGCTCTGCATTTCTTTTGTGTTGATCCTATGCTTGTGCGGATCGGTGGTATTTTTCATGAGCTTCAATGGATAATATATCTCGATTTTTAGCTTCTGGATCAATGGAGAATGAAATATGTGTTCACCGGTGTGTGAACTGGTTTGACATAAGTATTTGTTTGTGGACTGGCAGAAATGTTTTGGCTCCGCAATCTTCTGGTGTTTTATTTCAGATCTTCTGGATCTAGGAGATGATTCATACTGATATTTTATGTGTTCTAAAAAATGTTCTTATGATTGGGTGCTCTGAAAGACTTTCTCTAGAGCTCCTTTGTGTTGCTAGTTGGTTCGGTTGGACCGCTAAAAAATATTTTGTGATTGAAGATTGTTGCAATTGTTGCGGATGTACCTGAAGGTTTCTTAGAGATGGTAAAATATCTGGTGAAGCGTTTTGAGTGTTCTACATGTGATCATCTTGCTAGAGATGTGCGTACTTCAAAGATCATTGGTGTTTTCATTAGGTTTGGTCGACTTGGTATTTACACATTACATAAAGATTTGCATCAAATTAAGGAAGCAAGTGATTGATCCAAGATGTTGTTTGGGTCCTAATTAAATGTGTAATTGGTCCTTTCTCATTCTTATCCACCACAGGAATTTTGAATAGCCGACCTAATTTGAATTTGTAAATTGAAGGATGTTTAGCTAACCTTGGAGAATTCTTCTAGGGTTGAAGATGGTATAAAATAAAATCAAGATGTTGTAAATTGTGAATCAATCAAGCAAGTGAAGTGTGCAAACAAGTGCAAAAAGCAGAGTGTATAAGAGTGAATCAAGGCATCAGTACTTTGATGTGTTAGATTCTTGAAAGCAGTGAGCTGATGGTGTCTACAATCTTTTGATCAAGTTGTGAAAGTGTGGAACCTTTGTGGTGGATCTTTATTTATTTCTTTTTTTGTAGGCAGTGAGCCTTTATATCTGGGCAGTGAGCCCTCTAGCAGTGAGCTTTGTATCTGGTATTGCATTATTACTATATTGTGAGCTAATCCTCACCATGGTTTTCCCCTCATTGGGTTTTCTACGTAAATCTGGTGTCTCTGGTGTTTGCTTTCTGTTATTTGCATTTCATGTTTACACTTTATAATAGACTAAGTAAAAGTGGAATTGATTAAGATTAGAAGTAAAGAAATTTGATACAACTAATTCACCCCCCCCTTCTCACTTGTCTTGTGCATTTCAACAACTGGTTTATAATGTTTGGCCAAATTGGACACTAAACTTATTTTTTCTAACTAAATCTTCACTTTCGGGCACCTATAGCGGCTAAACCGTGAGGAATTTGAAGATGATGCAAACTAGTGATTTGTGAAATTTTGTCTATAGATTCTAAATATATTTAAAAAAAAATTGGAATCAAATTGCACTTCTTTTTCCATCTCCTTCGAAAACTAGTTTTTTAGTAAATACCATTTTTACGGAGTGATGCTCACCGTATACAACATAAATTTTTTTCCATGAAGGATAAAATTCTATTTTTTCCGAATTTAGATTTTTAACTATGATATCTAGCGCTTTCATTTGGTTTTATAGTGTTTTATTGAATATTTTTTCCTTTATCAAGTTTCAAAGTCAACCAATTACAATTTAGACATATGTGGACTGTATACAACATAACTTTTTTTGTATGTATCGAAATTCAATTTTTTTGTTGGATCAAGGATTTCAATATCTAGTGCACTAATATTTTTCAAAATTTGTTTTTGATAATCTACTATTTTTCCACATGTGTAGAACAAAGAGCTTGATTTTCGGTGAAAAGCTTACATTCATTCACAGGAAATAAAAAATAAATATAATAATAATTTTTATTTTTAAAAAAATAATACTTTTTGGGAAGCTTATAATAAGGACTATATACTTACTTGATCCCAGAATACTGGTTTACAATTTTTGGCCAAACTGGACACTGAAATATTTTTTTCTAACTAAATCTTCACTTTCGGGCACCTATAGTGATTAAACTGTGAGGAATTTGAAGATGATGCAAACTAGTGATTTATGACATTTTGTCTGTAGATTCTAAATATATTTTTTTCAAAAAAATTGGAATCAAATTACGCTTTTTTTTTCCATCTCCTTCGAAAACTAGTTTTTTTCAATAAACAACATTTTTAAGGAGTGACGCTCACCATATAAAACATAAATTTTTTTCCATGAAAGATAAAATTCTATTTTTTTCAAATTTAGATTTGTAACTATGATATCTAGTGCTTCCAATTGGTCTCATAGTGTTTTATTGAATATTTTTTCCTTAATCAAGCTTTGAAGTCAAACCAATTACAATTCAGACATAGGCGGACCGTATACAACGTAACTTTTTTTGTATGTATCAATTTTTATTTTTTTTGTTGGATCAAGGACTTCAATATCTGGTGCACTCATATTTTTCAAATTTTTTTTTGATAATCTACTATTTTTCCACATGTGCAGAACAAAGAGCTTGATTTTCGGTGAAAAACCTATGTTTAATAAAACTAAAAAAACAAATACATAATAAAACCAAAACATATTAAAATTATATTCTTTGGATAACTTATTCTGAGGACTACCATCATCCAGTTGGGTCTGTGAAGTCTCCTCCATTTTCATCCTCAACTTGAACTTCGAAGTGCAAAATTCTGGACTTTTTTTGTGCCTGAGGGGGAGAATGGGGTAAAAGGGGGTTTGACCAAACCAAGGGGGTTCGCTTGATCCCACAGGGGTTCACTTGAACCAGGGTTCAATCGAGCTAGGGTTCGAGAAAACCCCCTTTCCACAATCTTTTTCTTTTGGGTTTTTGTCGGGAATGGTTCAAGTGATTTTATCATGAAATGGAAAAAAATGATAAAAACCTTGTGGAAAATGAAACCCCTCTTTAAAAGAAAAATGATTTAATGAAGAGAGACTATGTAGCCCCCATGAGATGATGATGACTTCTCTGCATGTTGGTCAAATGCTCCATGTCAAGACTTGATGTAGAACAGGTACCAAAGAAGTGATGTAAATAATTTTGGATGCTCTCAATGAAGCATGTCTCTAGATTTTGATGCAAGAAGCGATGCTCTACTAGAAAAAAATCTTTGGATGCTCTCAGTGAAGCATCTTTGAAACTCGTGTAGTAGATGATGGTGGATGATTTGATCGTCTTTTCAATAATTATTTTCAGTCATTCCCATGTATTCTTTGAGTTGATAACTTAGAATCATGAAAGTGTAGAGGAGGGGGACCGAATGCTCAGGATCCTAGTTCATGAGAGGGTCTAGAACAATCAGCTACCTTGATCTACCTCACACCAAGGATTGTTTACATGGTAAGTCTAATATTGCAAGAGGGTGTAAAGGAAGGGTTATTGATCTACCACTGTCCTTCTATCAACCCGAGAGGTTTTAGGAAGCAAATGAGATAATTCTTGAGTCAAAACTGAGACCCCAATAGCTCTTTGTCAAAGGAGTCCAACATAGAAGACAAACAACCACACAATGTGTTGAAATCCTAGTCGGGTGCTAGAGACCATACGGAAAAAGAGTATGAAATATAGTCAACACTTAATAGATAACTAACTACAATATGATAAATGAAGTTTATATATAACGACAAAAAGCATAAAGAGGTTGAAACACTAGGAAAGCAAGAAGAATACTTTAACATAAAAAGAGAAGTTGACAAGAATAAAAGGTGATAGAAATACGACTTACGAATGCAAAACCTATACATAAAAGAACAGGGAAAAATGTTGGGGTTGTTTCAAGGCTTGCCATAGTCAAACCCATGTTTCGATGTTCCCACCTTCATGGACAACCAAAATAGCCACGAGATAGAAAATTTGATAAAGAAAGTAATGGAAAAAAGTGCTACCAAGCAATAGTAACAACACTATGCTACGAAATCAAATGACAATGCCAAAATGAAGTCTATATCACCTCCCAAACAAGGTGCCCTCAAGCAAGTGAAGGGAGATGCAAGCATATAAGTTCCACCGTTGTCACAACAACGAGAGTAAAATCCAACAGAGTAATGCTTTAGAGCTTCAACAATGGTGGAGAGTGCTGTGAAAGGCTTAAGGAGTGTGTAGAAACATGAAGTGAGAGTATAGAAGCTTAAAGAAGATTAAATTGAATGAAGAATGCCTTGATTTGACATGAACAACAACCCAAAAGAGTTGGTCAAGGATGCAGGGGCATTACTCTTTGTCGCCAATGAAGAAGTGTAATGCCTTTACAGATTCCAAAGGTGGGAATCCTGTCAGGATAATAGCGTGCCGCATAAACGTTCACGTGTCGTGCTAGCGTCCCTAACAAAAATTCCCCCACTAATGCTACAGATAGTCACCAAGTGGGTGGGAAGCGAGTGGATGAAGTGGAAAAGCATTGTCGGGTTCAATTTTTCTAAGGTAGGAGGTGTAAATGGGGAATTTGCGTGGGATGCAAATTTACTCGATTATAGGAAGATATGTAAAAAATTGTAAATTTTTCAAGGCATGATGACAATGATAATAATCTAAAGTGCTCAAGGCACAATGACAATGACAACCCCCTTTGATTATTTTGATCCCCCTTGAATTGACACTTTATATGTTTTAGTGCATATAACAATTTCAATGTAACAAATAATGACACCTTAGAATTGAGTGTAGCATCATTTCGAATGAAATGGGCAAGTGATATTCACTTTCACAAAATCATTACTCATTTTGAGTAGCTAATCAAAAGATACAATACTCATATGTGCCTAATTTTGCACTTACAAAATTTAAGTTTTCCTATTAAACGAGGAGACAAAATATGTATTAAACAACTTATTTTTCACATCGTCTCAATGCTAGCTTGTCTGAATTGGAAAGAGCTTTCTAGTGACTATTCACAATCAAAAATTCAACTTACAGTTTGAAAGTTATGACAAATGAAAAAGACTCCCCTATTACAACACTTAGCAATGAATCCTAACCACTAATTGTCAATAATTACAATTAATTTTTAATGGTTAGCAGCAAAACGTTATTTCGTTTAAGTGGCCTCTAACAACTATTGTCACATTAAATGTCAAAAAAAAATTACAAACAAATGCCATAGGTGGCAAAAATGAAAAAATAACTCTCTTTTTAACAACACTAAATAATTAATCTAAATCATAATTTAAATTTAAATGTCAAAGTGACAATTAATAAAAGCCGTTCGTTAGAATAAAATATCTAATATTTATTAGGAAATTTTTGACAAAGTCAATGACTGTTGGCCTGCGACCTGATGCATGGAGACCACATGAGGAGTCCTTGTGGCATTGACCAAAAATTTGGTTGCATGCATGAATGAGCATTGGAAGGTTCACAGCCAGCAAGACTGGTGGGTTCAACTCAACGCTGCACAATCTACTGAGGATATCTTGAATCATTGGCGCCATCATATATGAAAGCGCAGCGGTGGATTCTAGTTGCTCTTCAACTTCATATGCATGTTGGTGCTCATTGCTTCCTACAAATACATTATGCATTCCACCACCACGCTCGATCCCATGGGCCGCAAAGGCTGCAGCATTATCACCCGCAACGATGCTTCCCTATGTGGATTTGGTACAGGGATTTTGTTTGCGAAAACCCCACAGGATTCCCGTCGACAGTTGGCTGTCAAGGTTGAAGTGGCCAAGGTTTTGAGCGTGCCCAGCACCTAGGCAGAAAGCGACAGCAGTCCATTGTATGCGGATTGTACCATACGACCCGATGAGAATATAAATTGTCCGTATGAATCAGAAAGTTGGAGGAAGCGGAATATAGCTGCTCCACCACGGATTTGCACACCACATAGATCGACTACTATGTTGTAGGTTTATCTTCTCTGAAATAGAGTTTAATATCATTTCATGCTATGGAAAGATATGAGGCCGTGAAGGATTTTGAGCACCTTCCTAACACTTTGAAATCAGCATAAAACCTTCGGGCCATAGGCAAAGAAACCCCTTAGTGCTATAGCAGTTGAGATTGTAGGACATTTGAATAGCGCCTACTTCAAAAAACCACGACCTCTCTACAACAGGTGCGGCCTATTAAATACAACACATGGCTTGTCTCTTGTTTCCATATGCCTTAATGTTGCTTCAAATTCCCTTCCACCAGATAGATCCAGCAACAAAACTTCGAACACTTTGGCTTCACGTCTTCACAAAGAATGGAGATGACTGGCAAAGCAAATGTATGGAGATGAAGAGGCCTACAACTTGCAACTCAAATAGAGATTTGAATATACACAGCAAACAGAAAAAATGAGCTCTTGACTAGGCTCGATATAAGATTTTGGGAAGGGTTTTGCTAAAATGGTTTTGATATCATGTTATGATTTTTATGATCATAAAGCAAAAATCAGAAACTTCCACGAAATACTTGCACATGAATGAATCTAATTTATTTTATCAAAGAGTTGATACAAGAGTTGAATGAAAAGTACAATGTGACCTTGCTTAAACAGACAAGGTGGTGAGCGTAGTCAAGTAATGGAACACTTGTTAACTCACATAACAAGTGTTTTGTGAGTGGCAAGTGACCATACAATAGGTGTTTCACAAAGCGAGGACACTTGTCTCAATCACATGAGGTGAGACAAAACTATATAAGTTCCTAAGTGGAGATTTAAGAAATGTTAATAGGACTCTCCTAGTTAGATTAATAGCTAACTAGTTTGATAAAGTCACTGTTTACACCATCACTAATGTCATTGTTCTAAAAAAATAACTTATGTCCCATTCTCCAAGCCTAATCCTAATACTCCATTAACCATGTGCACACACTTAATCCTTGATTAAATGTGTCGCACCCTCCATCTTTTCTCACTTGCCTCTAATCACCTAAGCCTAATCCTAATCATATCCACTAATCATTTGCACATTTCCTAATCTATGATTAAGGAAATGTCAACCCCATTTTCCTTTAATGCTCACCCTCCATGCCCTTGTATCCTTAAAGGCTTTCCTCTTTTGGACAAGGTACCCCACATGGGTCCTTGTCTCAAAAGTACCCTCAAGGAATTTAATTTTTTTATTACCTTCCTTGCAGCCATACATAGGGAATGTAAGACAAGAAAGGTCTTTATGACCAAGATCCTCCCCATTCCCCTATGGTACCTTCTAAGGTACCATCTCCTTCTCAAATTCTCTCATTGTGACACTTGTCACAATCTTGAGGTTTGAGAGATCATCTCCCTTACATCTTTCTTCATGGTGCCACTTGGAAACATCCCATGAGGTGAGATGTCTCATCCATTTGGATTCATTGATATTTCAAGATCAAACCTAAGCCCTCCATTCCATCTCACCTCTCCTCGTATTGTAAAACACTTAGTCATTTTTTGGATCATCATGCAACCTTAGCAAAATAGCACCATTATGCTACCAAAATTGATTTCAAGCACACATCAAATTCAATAGCTTTGTGCTAATCTACAAGACAAGGGCTTCAACATAGGTGGGTTTCATCAAATTTCATGGAATTTTAAGTTTTATTTTGGCCTAATCTGTTGTTGCATTGTCTTTTGTGTTTTGTTTGATTTTTATTGTAATTTTCATTTACATTTAGCACATTTTCCTTGATATTAAATATTTTTAAGTATAACAAGAATAAGTGCATGTGGCATGCTTAACCTTAACATTAGTCTCAATTACTACCTTAACCCCTCTTAACTAGAACAAAGGATTGTGTCCCTATATAGTTACCCCTATAAATAAAGAATAGAAATCCCCCCCACATAATTATATCATCAAATATTGAATGCATATATTATTATTTAATTATTAGAGGTCAAGCCCTCGAAATGGTCTACTATTTTATAAATTTTTGGTTTTATTTCCAATAAATTTTAGAACATATAGTGCCCTATTTAGTCATGTGTATTCAATAATTGGGTAGTAAAATTTGTAGAAATTTGTTCCTTAAATATATTTTTCCTACTATCAATAAGTGTTGCTACAATAAAAAAAATTGGGAGCAAGCAATGCTCTCTACTTATCTATACTAGTGTGTAGTTCATTTTTTTTTCTTGGTGAATGAAAAATCAATTACAATCCTTCATTATCTCCACCTAGGTTAGGAGTTCGATTCCAATAAACACCTCCTTCATTGCTTTATTTTCCAACATGATTCACTAGGTTTCTAATTCTAGTTAGCAACCATTATAAACCTACCTCCTCTCAATAAAGTCTAGCAAAAGTAAGGGAAACTCCTATGAGTGCAAGATTTGAAACATTGACCTCTAACTGGAAAGCACTTAATGGTCATTGAATAATCTTCTAGCCATGTCCTAATTTTTTATTATGTTCTAATTTGGAGGGGATCATAATGGGTCAAGTTACCAATTGAACAAATTCCAATATAATTTAATCTATAATATAAATTACATTTTTATTTTTTAATTTGACGAGTTTTTTTTTATGTTTGTGAACATATTTTTTCCATTTCATATCGTGTCTTATTAGAAAGTTTTGTTGAAAGTGCATACAAATTTTTTTACCTATAAATATGTCTATTATTAGTTCAAGCTTTGCTAAAATCTCATAAAAAATTCATACAATAAAGTCTAATATCAAAAAATATTATCAAAAAAATTGATCAAAATTTAATGGAAAAGTAATCCTCTTTACCTAGAAGTTAGTGTCCAAATCTATTCTATTTTGAATAAAGAAAGGGGACATTGTAGATACACTACCTTTTTAAAAAAAAACATTTTTTTCTCTAATGTAAAATATATTTGATCTAGAACATTTTCGTTCATCTCATCTAGAGTGATATATCTAACAATATTATTTATCTTGTCCACTACTAGTTTTTTAGAATACATTAATTCCCTTGAGCATTAAAATAAATCTTGTCTTATCCTCTTGATCCATTGAGTTTTAGTCACCCATAATAAACTATTATGTGATTGACATGTTTAAATTCTTCATGCAATTATCAAAATTCATAACAAATATTACTCACCAATATTGTGAAGAAACTAGTTTCAAGCTTGCATCCTAAATATGCAACACTTCCATAAATCTTTGTTTCAAAAAAAAAATGTAGTTAGTCCTATCTAAACAACATTGTTGAGTCACATATTTTTTCTTTCATGAGGGGCCTTACTTTTGCATGTCGAATCCACCAATTACTATGAGAATAAGATATTTATTTATTGTATTGAAATTAAATTTCAATCAAGATATGGTCATGGATGATAGCTCACATGAACAAACAACTTTAGAAGAAATCTAAATTTTAACATATTGGCTTTATTGCACATTTGGCAAACTTCACTAATCAACTACTCAATGACTCCTCTCACCTTCCAATACCTATTGTATTATTTGACAAACAAATTTTTCAATTTCACAATCTTTATCTCCACTTAACACAAACTATAATAAATGAGAAGTGTTGAATACAATACATCTCTTATAGTTATGATAAAAATGATTGCAAAGTTAAAATAGCACATAATGGTAACATCCTAATTTTCTTGACTCGCACTTAACCTTCTAAAGTGTTGAATGCCTAATTACTCAAGTTCTAATTATTGGAATGGTGTATTGTATAAAATCACAAGCCAAGCCTTAACTTATACGAGGAACAAATTAATGTTGAAAACAAAAAAAAATTGCCAATAGAAAAGAGTTTGAGGAGAGAAACAAGATATGTATGATAGGGATGAATTGTGGACAATGGAATTATATAAGGAAATAAGTAAAGATTTTTTTTTTTAAAGCTTGGAACAAAACATAGATATTTTTTTGGTCGCTGAATATACTCAAAAAGTGGTTCTAAGTAGTTGTTTAATTTTTGGTAGTCTATATAATTTAATATAAATTTTTAATTAAACAAAACAAAAATAGAATCTTTTATTATAAAAATGGAACTACTATAATCTAGAGATTAAAACTTCAATTGTGGATAAATGGAAGACTAAAATTATATAATACTAAAAAATGTGCCACATGAATGTATATATATATATATTTACATATTTATTTATTTTCCTTTTTTTTTTTCACATTATTTGTTTTTTTAAATTTAAATGATAAACAAATAAAATAAATTTAAAAAAAATAAAAGTGAAAATTTGACAAATACCTAAATTAAACAAAATAAAATAAAATTATGAAATGATTAGCTCCATAAATATTTTTTTTAATGAGTAAGTGTTTGTATCACCATCATAAAATAGATTTACAGATATTCAAAAGTAAGTGGAAAGAGTCACCATCGAAGAGTCCAAACAGAGCAGCAACCTGAAACAAAATACAAATTAACATGTCACTACATGATGAGAATAAGAACACTAAAGAAAGGTGGGTCTCAATCATCTAAATGACCCCATACATTAATGAAGTCCAAAATTAACTGCTAAATAAAATTAACAAAACAACTAGACAAAACCACTCCATAATAATTATCACAGATCTCATACTCTACCAATATTTTGAAAATTGAGTGATCTTAAGTTTCCACCTTTAACCTCTTGCAATACTTCTCCGAACGATGGATATTATGGTTTCACTTAATATGAACATCACTGCAATCTCGTCCGGCCAAGAAGGAAGTTTCGACAAATTACTTTTGTTATAATCGAAAGAAGATTTTTACTTCCACTCACCTCTCTCCCTATCGGCAAAGCCCCTCAACCTCAACTAACCTTCCTCCAAATCGACATAGATTTATGTTGCATTCAATTTATAAAAAAGGATCAACAAAAATTGAACAAGGGACTTACACAAAGTTCTTCAGACTCGTATTAAGTTTGGAATTTCTATATCTGATCGCCATCTCCGTCGCATTCATTTCGTCAGATTTCAGAAATTCAAGACCATCTCTTAACCATGATAATTGTGTTGTTTCTGACAAAAAAGCAAACAAAATTCAATAACTTGGTTAATTTCAACGGTGGATAGATTAACTTGATAGCATGCATCTTAAAAATAGATACCTATATCTTCTAGACCATCTTCACACTCGTTCTTTGCATGTTTCTTCATAATGTTGCTGTTAATCCTTCCAAAAGGAAATCTTAACAGTTTCCATGACTAGATATGTTGTACAGTAAAGAATTTCTAAAGTGAGTCCTGTGAAAGATATCATATGATTCTACACGTAGTAAGATTAAATCCTTTCAACTGGCAAAAGAAAACGTAATACATTAATCTCTTTGTTATTCACTGATCTCCATAATAGGACAGGGTGTTGTACGCAACTTACCAAGGTGAGCTCACCACACAGTAAGAAGCTTCCCATAAGAGGCTATATGAAACGCTGAGTGCTCCAAAATGTATGATTTCCATACACATAATTCCAGTAGGAGAGTTCTTGTCGTGTAGATACATCTCCTGATTTCCCCATGTCAGCACCACTTCCTTTCAAACCAAAAGCATTCGCAAAACACCACACCTGCTTCCGAGAAAATGCTCGCACTTACAGCTTCTCCTACCAATAATCCCCACAGGAACACACCCCATCTTTGAAATGGTGGAACCGAATGACATCCCGTATCAAAATATCACGTCCAACTATTGTAGAGATAAATTTAGCAGCAGCGTGACAGTCACCACATACACGGAGGTTCTTTATAATACGGATTGTGTACCCCGAAGGGGTGCTGATAAGTCCATAAGCAATGGCTAGCTTCTCACTGTTGTGATACAGAACTTGCTTTTTGAGCTCATCATTCATATCATGGAGCACAAAGCTTGTGTTTGGAATATACCCTGCATCCTCCATCTGTCCAGCCCCTGTCTTCAGCACTGCGTAGATTTCTGCTGTTTGTGTGTGTGATCTATCTTCTGACATGAATGCATGCACTTTGTTCTTGACTTCAGTCCAGCTAAATCCTGGCTTCTTTCTTACTTCTCTATCTTTCATCATTTTTCTCACCTTGGCTGCATCATTCCACCTACCAGCTGCAGAATAGATGTTTGACAGCAGCACATATGATGAAGTATTTTGGGGTTCCAAAGTAAAGAGCAATTCTGCAACACACTTTCCAATCACCAAATTGCCATGAAGTCTACAAGCACTCGATAATGTCATCCAGATACTGAGATCAGGTTCAAACGAAATTTTATTAATATGGCCCTCTGCCTCATCTAGACGGCCGACACGACCAAGCAGATCAATCATGCAGGCACAATGGTCCATCCTTGGCATGATGTAATGCTCATGACTCATGGAATGAAAATATTGGTTTACTTCATCCACTAGAGCTGCATGGCTACAAGCAGCGAGAACACCAATAAAGGTCACAGCATCTGGCTTCATACCCTTAAGTAACATCTGTTCAAATAGCCTTAGGGATTCCATGCCATGCCCATGCTGGTAACCAGTAATCATCGCATTCCATGAGATAAGATCATGTTCAAACATGTTGAAAACTTGCCATGCATCTTCTATGCTTCCACATCTGGCATACATTCTAACCAGGAAATTGGTCACATTTATATGTGATATGAACCCAATGCTGATTATGGGTGAATGGATGTGTGCCATATTCTAGGATGGCAAGACTAGCACATGCACTAAGAACACTTCCAAAAGTAGCCTCATCTGGCTCCAAATCAGTCTGTTGCAGTTTGAAAAACAGTTTGAGAGCCTCCTCATCATGTCCACCTTGCATATACCCTGCAATCAGTGCATTGTAGGAGATTGCATCTCGTCGAGGCGCTTTTTCAAATAAGCATCGGGCATAATATGTGTTCCCAGATTTACCATACAAATCAATAAGAGCACTTGCAACAAAGACATTTGACTCAAAACCAAATTTCATAATTTTGCCATGAAGTTGTTTGCCTTCCTCAAAGGCCAGTAAGCCGGAACATACACTGAGAATGCTGGCATAAGTGAATTAATTCGGCTTCACACCTGCCCATTGCATTTGGAAGCCAAGCTTTATGGCCTCTTCACCGTGGTCATTCTGGGCATAACCTGCAATCATTGCATTCCATGAAACTAAGTCTCGTTCCAGCATTCTATCAAACAGGTACCGCGCATCTCTAATGCTTGCACATTTAGCATACATTGTGACAATTGCATTGCACACAGAAACATCCAATTCAAATCCACTTGTTACAGCTTGCGTAAGAACCTGTACCCCCAAAATCCAAATCCACTGAAGTAACACATGCAATTATAACACCAACCAACGTCAACCTGTTTGGTTTCATACCTGCAGGAAAATTTGTAAGGGAAAGAAATCGTTTTACAAGTATAGAAAAGTTGGCGAATCTGTCCATTTAAAAACAGGGAATATTAGTCTAATATCTGAAGAAAGAAATGGATTTAATGTTTATACTTGTAGAAATCGGCAAATGTAAAAACCTTAAATACACATTACGTAGAAACTTCCACACGATGTCTTTGAAAAAAAAAAAAACTTGTGAACCTAATTCTTGACTTTTATGGCAAAATAAGCCAACCCTATGGCAAAATATAACCTATGAAAATAAACTTTTCCACCTGCACAATGAACTTGACGAAAAAACTTTACAGCTTCCTCAGGTCGCCCATTTTGTGTATACGACATTCCGAACTGGCATTTCGTCAAACACTTGGCATGAGATCTCTATACTCTCACATTTGGCAGACATATCAACGAGAGCGGTTCCCACAAACACATCAAACTTCATGCCAATTTTGATGATCTGAACATGAATCTCCTCTCCATACCCTAGAGCTGCCAAATTTGCACACACGCTCAAAACACTAGCAAAGGTAAACCCATCAGGTTTAAAGCCCATCCTTCGCATTTGCGAGTACAATTTCAATGCATTTTCCTTACCAAACCCCTCTCGCGCATACCCTGCAATCATTGCGTTCCAGGAAACCACGTTTCGTTGAGGCATTTTGTTAAGCACTTCCCTTGCACAATCCATATGGCCAGAATTAGCATTCTCAGAAACAACAGTGGTCTATGAACAGGCATCTCGTACACGTATATTTTCAAAAAAATGGCGTGCATCATCCATTCTTCCACATTTCACATACATGTCAATTAAACAGTTTACTACATAGACATTGGGTTCAAACCCAATTTTGATCATTTGGCCATGGACTGTCATTCCCTCTCTCAGACCTCTTCTTCAAACACATTCCAGCAGTAGATGAGAATAAGTATTAGCACTCACCTGAGTAACTCTACTATCCACTGCATCCTCCTCGAGGCCTTTTGTCAAATGTTTGGTTGGCAGTCTTAAATGATCCCAAATTATTTAGTTGCTTGCCAATTTATCGTTGAATATGTCTTGGAGAGCAGCGAAACCGAAGCTCTGGAGACTGTTTTTCTGTTAGCCATTAATCTCGTTCGTACTCAAAGCATACATTTTTGAATGGTTATGGTACTGTAAATTTAACACTTGGCTGATCTTCATAGTTGCCAATGTAATTCATGATGCAATAACTGTTGCTCTTTTGTTTGGCTTTCTGGTAAAGAACCCCAATTAAATCGTACGTGGTTTTTGTTTTTTTCTAACAATGGCTTTAAAAATGATTGAAGATTTTAACTTAAAATACAATAAAAATAAATATTTAATACATGCAAATTATTTTTAAAACTTTTTCTATGTTTTAATAAAAAAAAATAGAAACTTTTTGTTTTTAAATGCAAATTTTTATTATTGAAAAAATAAATCTTAAATTTTTAGATTTTTTTAAAGATTCTAAATATTTTTGAGTTTCTTTTATTCTAAATACTTTTTGAGTTTCTTTAATAGAAATTTTTATAAAAACAACAATCTTCTCCTTCAAATCATTTTTTTGTTTTATCACTTCAAAATATTTCATTTTTTTTAATTAATTTGGTTTTAAAGTTTAATGAAGTTTTTTTATTAATCTGCTTTAAAGTAAAGAAAGAAGATTAAAGAAAACGATTTTGCTATATAGTAAGAAGAATAAGATGATTTTCATTTTATTTCTTTTGTTCTTTTAAAAAAATAATGATTTACAAATCTTATATTAAAAATTTGTAACAGTAAAATTAAACATTGTAGATTTTTTTTATCAAACATTTTGGATTGCATTTAATATTTCATGATTTTTTTTCCTTTTTTTTTTGGTTATGATGCAATTACTACAACCCCCTCTACAACCCCCTGTTCTCTATATGGTTGTTAGTTTATATTAAATTAATTTTTTTATGGTTCATTTTTTATAAATTTAGATGAATTTGAACAAAATATCAAAATCTTTCTTATTTTTAAAATATGTAGGGATTACAATTTGAAAATGTTTCAGAGATAAAAAATCAACTTTCTATCAAGCATTTTTTCCATGGTCAAGTACATCCGAAGTTGTAACACCTAATGAAGATCATAATTTTGATTTAAATGAAGACATATATTTTGGGGTACATTGAAGAGTATGCCGATGAATATCAAACAAGAGAAAACAATACACAAAAAAAAAAAAAAAACTTGAAGTAAAATGAGAATTTCGTGAGGAATGGAAAGTAAAGTTTAAGTGGCTGAAATGTACAATATATGAAGGAAAAAATGTGATGAAATGCATATATTGTGAAACTGTGGAGAAGGGGCATTTTCTACTCATGAGTTCTCTTCACTCAGAGAGTCTTATGGGGTGAACTACCCTAAACTACCTCAAGGAACAACAATGAGAGTTCTAGAATTAGAAAGAGTAGGTCACAAAGGTTTTCTGGATAAACTGACAAGCACTCGGCCAAAGGACATTAGCACAGGTTACAGACTACAGTGTGGTTCGTTAGTGTCCTAGATGCATGTTGGCATCTCGTACGTACCATAAATTAGGTTTATCATAAAAAATAGCTAAGTGACTACTTCTACCTTGATTGCTAAGAACTTACAGAATGCGATAAAGTAATACAATGTAATAGAACTAGAATGAAGTGAAATAGAAATGATAAATATAAAGAAAAGAGAGAAAGTGCTTACAACCATACAAGTGATGAAGCCTCCAACACGTGAATGTCTTCAATACTTGCATGTGAAATGTCTAGAGAAATTGTTGGGGTTGTATATAAGGGTTTGCTTTAGTCGAACCCCCATTTTGGTGTTCCCACCTCCATAAACAACCAGATAGAAAGAGAGAGATGAACCAAAATAGAAAAAGTGTGTGGTGAAATCAAAACCTGCTCAGGAGTAGAACCCACAGTGTCGGAAAAAAGTGTAGCCTTGACACTTTTCACTCATTTGGTCCCTTGCCTTTGGATTTTGGACATGTTTTTAACCCCTTTTCAAGTCTTGTGTCAAAGTGTTGTAAAACATTTTTACACTTTCCTAGGCTTTTCATCACTAAATCAACCCTTTCTTATGCTATAATGACCCCTTAATGCACATACATGTCCAACTTTAGTGTGTTTTGTGAGACAATCTTGACAAGCAACAATAATCACAATTTAATCCCCAACAACCACTAAAATTTGCCTAAGTGGACTAGGTTGCCACTTTGGGCGACCTAGTCCCACGTGGCTTAAAAATCAAATTTAACTTAATTTTTTTTTCAGGATTTTATCTCCTAAACTCTAAGGTCGGCCTATGTGGTGTTATTTCAGAAAAAATATGGCACAACTTGTATAAATGAGCCTCAAAACCCTAATTCATCATATTATGCATCACTCATTATTTACAACTCTCTCATTCACTCTCCACTCTTCATCCTTCACTCTTCGCAAGCAAGCTAGGGTTTGAGTATTCTAAACCATCAAGACATCTCTCAAGAAGCATTCAAGGGTTGAATCTACCATTGTTGCAACTCAAGATCTATCATCAAAGCAAGGTAAACTCCATCACTCCTTTGTTTCATGCTTCATTACATCATTTCTATATTTTGGATTAATTACTCAAAAAGGGTTTGACTAAGACAAACCCCCAATCCCTAACAATCAACAAGATTTCCCTCTTTATGTGATTTGTAGGTCTTATGTGCAGATTTGGAAAATAACCAAGGTGGAAGAGTCTTTACCCACTTTTCCAAGATCTTCAAGGTTGGAGAAACCCTTGTTGAAGCTTGGAGGACAATCACAGACCAAAATTTTCACTTTCGGCGTTGGATACCTGGAAGAGCAGAAAGCACAAACTAGGGGCTTCCATTTCCACTCTCTGATTTCTAGAAATTCAGAAGAGGACTAAGTCACCAACAATGGTGACCTAGTCCCTCTGAACCTTATTTTCAAAGATTTTGGTATATCTGGATACCTTTTTGGCCGAAACGGGCTCAAAAATAGTTTCCCAGAATTTGCCCTAAACTGGACTAGGTCGCCCAGAATGGCGTAAGTGTCCCAACAAGCTAAAATTCTAGATTCAACAATATTTCCAACTTCTACAAGTTTCCAAGTGCACATCCCTTTCATCTGCAACCTTTTGTTTTAGCTTAATGTACATTTCTTAGGTTATTTGTATATCACAATGTGTTTTTCAACATCTTTTACACTCCAATAGTTTACATTCAATAGATACTTTATTTCATCAATTTCTAGCATTTAGGGCATTCCACACACATCACTTTAAGCCCCTAACCCCTTTGAATGAACACCAAAAATACCTTAGTGCGAAAAAAAGCCATTCTTCCAAAGTTAGCTTCTAAGTAAAAAACCTTAGAAGCTCATTGGGGAATCTTCTTTCCCCAAAAGCATGTTTTTTGTGTTTCATTTTGGTGGACCCGACTTTCCTACACCTTCTTTTCTGATTTGGACTTCTTCATCATCCTAGATTTGCATTGCATTACATTCTAGGGTTTAAATTTTTATATTAGTGAAAGTGTATATAGGTTGTTTTTTTGCCTTTAAATCATTACACACTATATGAAATCTTGCATTTTTATCTTAGATCTGCATTATACAACACAAAGGTGGAGGACTAAGTCGCCACCTTAGGCAATCTAGTCCCTTCAAACTTTTGAAACTACCCTTTACAAAGCTGAAAACCCAATTTTTAAACTTATGTTTTAAATGTCAGTATCTATATGTATCCATTGGTTGTGTTTTTGTTACATGCATTTATTTAAAACTAGCTTAAATTAACTCATTTCATGCATTGCTTAGTTTCAATTTTGCATATACTACATTTCTTTTTTAGGTTGTTACATAGTGTAATTAGAAAATTACCTTGTTTCCCATCTGAAAATTGCATTTCAACATTTCATTCTTAAATCATTGCATCAATTGCATTCTCTTTCCTTTCTACTCTTAGCATACATTTTTCTTTCAAAATATGTGGTTTTGATTTGGTTTCAAATGGATTGCATAAATACAACATTCCTTCTTATGAGTTCAATGTAGATTACAATAATGAATTCATTAAAGAACATGTTAATAACCAAACCATTGACACTATTCTTAACATTACACTAGGTCCCTTGATGATGATGTTAGTGTTGACAATCATAACAATCATACTTGCATTTCTCCCTATACCTCTCCTATAAGTGACGAAGGTATCTGGGTGCAAGAAGCTACAAGCATTGAGGGTCTTGATTGTTCCTCTCCTCATCCCCCTTTTCCAAACAATAAATGGCAACAACAAGAAATGATAGAAACATTTCTTGACATCACCTTACCTAGTCTCCCTAACCATAACCATAACTATCCAACTTGTCCTTCTAATATCCCTCCTCGTTGCAAAGCGGATAGGTTGGTGTTAGAAGATACACCTATTATATGTCATGAGACTCTTGACCCTCCCTTTCCTAATGATCCTACCATTTGGGACAATCTATTTGACAAGCATGGTGGTCCTTCTCTTGATGCCTCCCCTATTCGTGATGAATCTAGTGGTCAACATCTTCCAAGCTCTCCTACTAGGGTCGACAATATGGAACAAGAGAAGGAGACCTTAGAACAACAAGGAAATCAAATAGAACCCTCTCCTCCTCATCCCCCCATTGCTAATCCCACCATTGATCATTCCCCTAATAATATTACACCCTTACAAGAAGATTTAGAGCCTATATTAGACTCTCCTTCCCTACGAGATGTTAATAATATTCAACCTCAACTTGTCCTTTACCCACCTTCACACAAACCTAAGCCCAAATTCACCTTGTACCCACCTACTCATAATCTGTCACAGCAACCGAGTCATCAAACCGTTGTTCATACACATTACACTCAAAACGCTCTGCGATCGCAACAACCAACCTCCTCACCTTTACCTAATCCTCCCATCTTACCTGTTGCCCCTCGATTGAATTCAATCCTTAAAGGGAGTATGACCTTGTTGACCAACTAAGGAATACTCTCGCCAAAATATCATTATGGGATCTCATTCAAGTCTCCCCTTACTACCACAACATGATGCAAAATGCCCTAGAACAAGTTCCTGTCCCTTCTAATGTGCAACCAAATGACATAGCAGCTATTATTCATGAAATTAATGTTGATATTATTTTTCACCAGAGTGAGCTCCCTCCTTTGGAAGTACAAAAACAAGATGAAGCTTTCATAATAATCTCTCAATATGAAACAAAATGGATCAAGAGAACTCTTGTAGATATCAGCTCTGCCCTTAATGTTTGTAGTGTGCACCTTTTGGATAGGCTTGGCATTGATAGATCTCACATCAAACTTGATTCTCTATCTATCAGAGGATTTGACAACACCACTAAGCAATCACTGGACCGTGTGATCACTATACCTCTTTCAGTTGGAATGACCACATTGGACACTAAAATCCATGTTATGCCTCATGAACTTTGATACAATCTTCTCTTAGGTAGGTCATGGATTCATGCAATGAATGGAGTGTCTTCCACTCTTCATCAAAAGATGAAGTACATCTATAACAACAAAGTGTACACACTTGAAGCTTACCCTGAACCTAATAGTTTCTTACACCTTGATAAATCCAAAGAGAATCATTTCAACACCTTAACACCAACCACCCAAGTGGAACCCGCACAACAAACATCCTTCAACGATGATTTGGGTTCCTTAAATTTCACACCTCCCTTAATGCGAGAATCCAAGATCATACACAAAGACTCTAAAAAGGGACATGTAGTCTTTTCCATACAAGACTCGGTCGATACTTCACAAGAATCCACCTTGACTACTTTAGACAAACAAGCCACCAGCGAACCCTCACCCGATCCAAAAGTGCTGAAAAGGATCTATGAAAAAGGTAACGAGCTAATGAAACAACTTGGATATAGTGGAAAAGGATGTGGTGCTAATGAACAAGGTATCCACAACCCTATCGAGCCTCACACACCGACAACCAATCAAGGTCTTGGATTTTGTCCTTTAATCAAAATCATCAAACCTTCACCTCCCACCAACTCTCTCCCAACTCAGCCTTCTAACCCTACCTTCAAAACTGATCCTTTGGAACCATCAAAGGACTATTTCCTTAATGCCAATGTCATCTTGCAACCTACTCCTGATTCAGATTTTACACACTCTTCTAAAGGAGTATACAAAATATCACAATCTAAAGTAGCTTTCATAGGTATGACATCCTATACTAAGCATGACCCTCCTTTGTTACATAATAAATTATCACCTCCTACCATCAATCAAGAGGGTCTCTTGTTAAGACTCCTCCAAGATCACTTGATCTCCCTTCCTCCCAGAACTTGAAAGAAATGTTACAAAAAACATTCCTTTTGTGCCTACCACCGAGTTCATCATCATTCCACTAATCAGTGTAAGGCCTTGAGTAGCAAAATCCAATATCTTAAGGAGATTGATACTCTCCCTTGTGTGGGGACACATCATTCCTCTAATCGATACTGATTTTCACTCAACCTTACATCTCCTCCCTCCCTTCGACTCACTCTTGTCTTGCACTAAGTGGGGGCAAGGGGTTAGTTAGCTTTCTCCTCGTATGTCACTTGTCGTTGTCTCTTTCGACTACTCGTTAACCTTTCATGAACATATAAGAGCAAGCTTGGGATGTGGACGATTTGTCTTAAGTCGACTCACATGTGACATACTCCCCTTCTTCATGATGCAGCTTATCAGAAACATATGACTCGGCATAGGGCTTTCTAAACAAGCTCTCATGTCCTCTTCCTCTTATTCTTCTTCTACTTTAAAGCAATTTCTCATAGTACAGTGTTTCACAATTCCTTTAAAGTGGGGGCATACATCAACACTCACATTTCATTGTGCGATTTTATTTTTCTTGTGATTCCCTCTCTTCAAAATATTGGGTACAATGTTTCTCAGGATGAGACATTTTCATTCGTCCTCTTTTGCATATAAGATGAGTCCTTCCTCTCTTGGATACAAGATGAGTCCTCTTGCACTTTTCCTCTCTTGGAAACATTACGCATGATGTTCCTTAAGATTGAGACCTCGCACAAACTAAGCAAAATCCCTTAGAAAAATACTTACACCATCAATCATCATTCTCTTTTATGGTGCCTTATCAAAGTTATGACGAGGTATAACTTTGGTATGGTTAAGCGGGAAGCCCAAGTGGTACAACTTTCCCCATAGCCACCATTTTGGGCCTTCTCACCTGGTGGACAACTGAAAGTCTCATCGCCCCAGAGTGAGTGCATCATCTCTTTTTGGACAAAAAACCTAGATTTGATCCACAACTAGCTGGACAAATGGTCAAAACTTGATCCAACCTTTTCACCTTTCGTACTTCTGTTCCTTTTAGTTCTTGTCGTCACATGATCATGTATCTCATCTTGTTGCAATTCATTCACCCTTGAATGTGTTCTTTGGCATTGATGTCTTTTTGATGTAAGATCTCAAATCCCGGGGGCTTGACCACCTCCTTCTTCTTTCACATTCTTCACCATCTCCATTGGGATACTTTAGTGTGAGTTTGAAGCAAGTTCATCCTCTCACTAAAGTGGGAGCTAAATGTGTCACCAAAAAGTGTAGCCTTAACACTTTTCACTCATTTGGGCCCTTGCCTATGGATTTTGGACATGTTTTTAACCCCTTTTCAAGCCTTGTGTCAAAGTGTTGTAAAACAATCACATTTTCCTAGGCTTGTCATCACTAAATCAACCCTTTCTTATGCTATAATGACCCCTTAATGCATAAACATGTCCAACTTTAGTGTGTTTTGTGAGACAATCCCAACAAGAAACAATAATCACAATTTAATCCCCAACAACCACAAAAAGTTTTCCCAGGTGGACTAGGTCGCCACCTTGGGTGACCTAGTCTCATGTGGCTTAAAAATCAAATTTAACTTAATTTTCTTTTAGAATTTTATCTCCTAAACACTAAGGTCAGCCTATGTGGTGTTATTTTGGGGAAATCAGGGCACAACTTGTATAAATAAGCCTCAAAACCCTAAATAATCATATTATGCATCACTCATTATTCACAACTCTCTCATTCACTCTCCACTCTTCATCCTTCACTTTTCTCAAGCAAGCTAGGGTTTGAGTATTCTAAACCATCAAGACATCTCTCAAGAAGTATTCAAGGGCTGAATCCACCATTGTTGCAACTCAAGATCTATCATCAAGGCAAGGTAAACTCCATCACTACTTTGTTTCATGCTTCATTAAATCATTTCTATATTTTGGTTTAATTAATCAAAAGGGGTTTGACTAAAGCAAACCCCCAATCCTTAACAATCAACAAGTTTTCCCTCTTTGTGTGATTTGCAGGTCTTGTGTGTAGATTTGGAAAAGAACCAAAGTGGAAGAGTCTTCACCCACTTGTCCAAGCTCTTCAAGGTTGGAGAAACCCTATTTGAAGCTTGGAGGACACTCACAGACCATAATCTTCACTTTCGAGACTGGATACCTGGAGGAGCAGAAAGCACAGACTGAGAGATTCCATTTCCACTCTTTGATTTCCAAAAATTCAAAAGAGGACTAAGTCACCAACAATGGTGAACTAGTCTCTCTGAACCTTCTTTTCAAAGATTTTGGTAGATCTGGATACCCTTTTGGCCGAAACAGGCTCAGGAACAACTTCCTAGAATTTGCCCTAATCTAGACTAGGTTGCGCAGAATGGAGTAAGTGTCCCAACAGGCCAAAATTCTAGATTCAACAACATTTCCAGCTTCTGCAAGTTTCCAGGTGGGTATGTGCAGGATCATCATGGAAAAAATAGGCCTTTAAGTGGCAATAAAATTCAGAAAATCAGAGTTAGGCAACTTGATGTAAAAATTTGAATAAGTTATCTATATTATTTCAAAAATATGTAAGAATAGAATGTGTAGAAAATTGAATGTAGTTTCTAAACTACTAGGTTTATTTTAAAAATAAAACTCTATTTGGTGAAAATTCTAAATTTCAATGCAGTAGTACTTAAATTTCAGGGAAAAAATAAGAAGTAGGTGTCTATCTGACCACCCTAACCACAATAAAATGATAATATTTTTTTATAATATTTTAGATATAAGTAGGGGACTCATGTCCCGATGTGATGCATATTTGTTTGTAATTTTTTTCCAAGTAAATAATTAATTATGATTTTTTTGTTAGAAATTTTATAAAATATAAAAAATTGTATGTCTAACCACCTTAACTTGGTCAAAAATTCATGAAATTCAATTTTTATTTTTTTAATCTTATAGTATGCGAAGCATGTTTTGGATTCAAAAAATGTGATACCGTTTGAAAGCTATAGATGTTTTTCAATCAACATATCAATCAGGACTTTTGTCAGAATTCAAATAGAAAATGAATAATAATAATTTATTAAATTCAAAGTAAAACATAATTTATATTGGTGGAAAGCTGAGAATCTCCTTTAAAAACCATTTTTTCATTTCATCAATTTTGGGTAAAAAAAAAGTCGTCAGCTACATGGGCCATCATATCACTTAGATATTGCCACTTTTTGGCCCATCATGATCCTGCACATACCCAGGTGCACATCCCTTTCATCTCCAACCTTTTTTTTATCTTAATGTACATTTATTCGGTTATTTGTATATCACAATGTGTTTTCCAACATCTTTTACATTCTAATAGTTTACATTCAATAAATAGTTTATTTGATCAATTTCCAACATTTAGGGCATTCTACACACATCAATTTAAGCCCTTAACCCTTTTGAATGAACACCAAAAATACCTTAGTGTGAAAGAGATCCATTCTTCCAAAGTTAGCTTCTAGGTGAAAAACCCTAGAAGCTCATTGGGGAATCTTCTTTCCCTAAAAGAATGTTTTTGGTGGTTCACCTGCACCACAAAGTATGAGTGATAAAAGAAAACATTTCTCAAGGAGGAGAATCCATATCACAAAAGAGGTGATAAAAGCAATCCCCGCTCGAGGAGGAGAACTCGTATCACAAAAGAGGTGATAAAAGCAATCCACGCTCGAGGAGGAGAACCCATATCACAAAAGAGGTGATAAAAGCAATCCCTGCTCGAGGAAGAAAACCCGTATCACAAAGTAAAGTTGCAATAGATAGGGGATATGGAATCCCAAGATGCTCATAAGCACAAGGCAAGGGAGATATCACATGTGAGATCCAAGGGCTGCAAAGAGTGTTGCCAAGAGAACTTGAAGGTTTTTCTGTAGCAAGCTATATGGAGCTATGCAAGCAAAGTAACAAGGAAGAAATGCTAGAGATAAGGCTGAAAGAAGCAAGAATGAAGCTAGGAGTACTTAGAAGAAGCAATGGAATTGAGAAGATAGCATTAAAAGAGAGAAGAGGGGCAAAAAAAGCTTCTTGGGCGGTTATAAGGTGTGCCCATCCGTTACCACCGACAAAATGAGGTGATGAGTGGAAAACATGCACATAGGCGGTCATTTGAATGTTGAGACATCACAGGATGCTAGCGCAACGCGCAGACGTCTGCGCGGTGCACTTGTGTCTAGAAAAATCACGCTACAAAATGACACGAATGGGAAAAGCATAAGGTTCGATGGAAAGCTGACGCATAAGGGTAGTTGCTGAAAAGAGGTGTTGAGCATCCTGAGAGGGGAAAAGGATTATGCAAGGGATAAAGTGAACCTACACAAGATGCTAAGGGAGTGGACACTAAAGCAAATACAAGAATGTATGCAAAATTGCAAGGGGTACAATTTTACGACTATACATAAACACATAATGCAGCTAGACCATGGGGAGTAGGTAATGGTTGCACTAATTTACAACATGATTCATTAGTTACTCATGCCAATTCAAACATTCATAAGATTTCACTAGCTAAATGGACATGTGGGAATGAAAATAAAGGAAAACCTATTACATAACATATAGAAAATGTTGATGACATTAATAAGGAAAGAGTCATCACAACTATGAAATTAGTTTTTTGGATGGTTCAAGAGGATTTACCCCTTTCAAAATATGAATCACTTTGCTCTCTTGAAATGACATTATAGTTACCAAACATGCCAAAGAATAAGGACTACAATTCATACACAAATGAGATGGCTGCAAATAAATTTTTTTTTGCTATATCTAAGTATCTTGAAGAGGTACAAACTGCTAGAATGTTGGATAGTCTTTTTTTCTCTTTGATGTTGGATGAAGTATAGATCATGGTTTAGAGAAGCATCTTATGGTCTATCCAACTTTTTTAGACTCAAAAGGGTTGGGGCATCCAACTTCACAATTTTTAAAGCTCATAAATGTTTGTGATGGAAAAGGAAAAACAATTTATGATGCAATCAATGTTTTAAAGGAAGAAAGGGGGCTTTCAAATACACGCTTAATAGTTGTTTCTACAGATAGTGCTTCATCCATGGTTGATAGTGAAAATGGGTTTGTTTCTTTTATGAAAAAAGATGTTCCTAATCTTGTAGGTGTTCATTGTATTGCTCATCGTGAAGCTTTAGCTGCATTAGATGCTTCCAAAAAAATTCTTGAATTTGTTATTTGTTGAGAAATTAGAAAATAAGGTGTATTCTTGGGTACAAAATTCTACTAAAAGAAACAAGGAACTCATTTATTTACAAGAAGTCATGCAAGTTGAAACTCTTCAAGCTCTTCAAATTAATGGAGTTAGATGGCTTTCAAGAGGACAAGTTATTGGAAGACTTTTTGTATTGATGCCTCCTATATTGACATTATAGAAAAATGAAAAGAGAGAGTCATGGTATGATAAGGCAAGAATAATTTCAGTTCAATTTTGTTTACACATGCTTGCAGATATAATGCTTATGTTGAACAAGCTAAATAGAAAATTTCAAGAAGAGTATGTTGATGTTACATCATTAGGGGAATCTATTGGTATTACTATAAACACTTTAAGCAGGTGGTTTATGAGAAGTGATACATTTGTTGATGGTACCTATTACTTATCTAAATTATTGGATGCATCTAAATATGGTTATTTAGAGATTATTGATAAAGAGGGAATTGTTCATAGGCATGAATTATGGTTTGTGGCGATTTCACATACACATGGTGATTATGTTGATTCACAAAAACAAACACTAAAACCTCACATTGATGGTTCATTAGAGAGTTGTAAAAACTTGCAAAATAATATGTTCAAGCACTTATAGACTGTTTGAATGGAAGATCTCTTGATCTTGTGTTTTTCAACTCTGTAAAGTTGTTTAGTCCTTTTCATTATCTAAAGGATGCTCGTGCTAGAGAAGATAATTCAAATTGTTGGCTTGATAATATTTTTCAACACATGCAACATACTTTATGTGAGGGAGAAGAAAATGAAACATTATTTAATGTTGAAGCTTGTAAATGAGAGTTGCATATATTTGTTGATACTCTTCATCTTAGTTGTGAGGGATTATCAATAAAGGAAGCTTGGAGGGTTTTTTGTGTCAGAGACTCACATACAAGTTTTCCAAACATGAAAAAGCTATGGAAAACAATCCTTACTATTCCAGCAAGTACATTGGCATGTGAAAAAGGATTTTCAAGGCAAAACATAATAAAAGATATTCGACGAACAACTCTAACATTAGATATATTAGATGCTTTGATGCGAGTGTCTATAACAACACTTGGTGTATCAGCAGTGGAATGGAGCAGAGTGTATGAAGTTTGGAAAGATGTCAAACAAAGAAGAATTTAAAATGTTTTAAAAGTTATTTTTTTGTTCACATTTCTAATGGTGATGTATCCCATATGAGGCAGAAAAAACCAATGCATTATGATTCGTTAGTTTCATTTTAATGTCAGTATGTTACAAGTTCTATGCTCATACTATCACAAATCAAATTTATAACAGAATTTTAGGTTTTTTAAATTTGAGATGAATGGACAACAGGTGAAAAAATTGTCATCTTTTTCGACCTATTCCAAGAGATGGTCGCCTAGGTATTGAAAATGCTTCTATGGCAAAGAGGAGGCATGTGCCTTATGCTAAAAATGTTCCTATCCCTTGCCTATCAGTGCCTTATTATATAAAATTTGACTTGCAGTAAAAAAAAATGTCACGCAAAAGGCAAGAATGAAGACTAAACCATAGAAAAAAATCATGATGGGCAAGGTGGACCGTCAAATTTAATCCCTGGTTGTTATAGTATTTGTTGATTTAACGTTCAATATATTTAACAATATTTAATCAATAGTTGTGACTTAAAGTTGTTAGTGTTGATTAGGGCCCTGGTTGTTATAGTATTTGTTGATTTAATGTTCAATATATTTAATAATATTTAATCAATAGTTGTGGGTTAAAGTTGTTAGTTTTGATTAGGGCTTAAATTTGACGGTCCACCTTGCCCATCATGATTTTTTTTTTCTATGGTTTAGTCTTCATTACTCCCTTTCACATGACAATTATTTTTTTACTGCAGGTGAAATTTAATATAATAAGGCACTGATAGGTGAGGGACATGAACATTTTCAGCATAAGACACATGCGTCCTCTCTGTCGTAGAAGCACTGTCAATACCTAGGCGACCATCTCTTGGAATAGGTCGAAAAAGATGACAATTTTTTCACTTGCTGTTCATTCATCTCAAATTTAAAAAAACATCAAAGTTTGTTATAAATTTGATTTATGATAGTATTAGCATAGAAATTGTAACATAATGACATTAAAATTAAACTAACAAATCATAATGCATTGGTGTGTTCTTCCTCATATGGGATACATCATCATTGCAAATGTGAACAAAAAAATGACTTTTAAAACATTTTAAATTCTTCTTTGTATGGCATCTTTCCAAATTTCATACATTCTGCTCCATTCCAATGCTAATACATCAAGTGTTGTTAGAGACACTCTCATCAAAGCATCCAATACATCTAATGTTAGAGTTGTTCATCAGATATCTTTTATTATGTTTTGCCTTGAAAATCCTCTTTCACATGCCACTTTACTTGCTAGAATAGTAAGGATTGTTTGCCATAGCTTTTTCATGTTTGGAAAACTTGTATGTGAGTCTCTGACATAAAAAACCCTCCAAGTTTCCTTCATTGATAATCCCTCACAACTAAGACGAAGAGTATCAAAAAATATATGCAACTCTTGTTTACAAGCTTCAACATTAAATAATGTTTCATTTTCTTCTCCCTCACATAAAGTATGTTGCATGTGTTGAAAAAGATTATCAAGCCAAATCTTTGAATTATCTTCTCTAGCACGATCATCCTTTAGATAATGAAAAGGACTAAACAACTTTACAGAGTTGAAAAACACAAGATCAAGAAATCTTCCATTCAAACAATCTATAAGTGCTTGAACATATTCTTTTGCAAGTTGTTTACAACTCTCTAATGAACCATCAATGCAAGGTTTTAGTGATTGTTTTTGTGAATCAACATAATCACCATGTGCATGTGAAATTTCACAAACCACAATTCATGCCTATGAACAATTCTCTTTCTATCAATAATCTCTAAATAACCATATTTAGAGGCATCCAAGAATTTAGATAAGTAACATGTACCATCAACAAATGTATCACTTCTCATAAACCACCTACTTAAAGTGTTTATATAGTAATATCAATAGATGCCCCTAATGATGTAACATCAACATACTCTTCTTGAAATTTTCTATTTAGCTTGTTCAACATAAGTATTATATTTGCAAGCATGTGTAAACAAAATTGAACTGAAAATATTCTTGCCTTATCATACCATGACTCTCTCTTTTCATTTTTCCATAAATTCAATATAGGAGACATCAATACAATAAGTTTTTCAATAACTTGTCTTCTTGAAATCCATCTAACTCCATTACTTTGAACAGCTTGAAGAGTTTCAAGTTGCATGACTTCTTGTAAAGAAATGAGTTCCTTGTTTCTTTTCGTAGAATTTTGTACACAAGAATACACCTTATTTTCTAATTTCTCAACAAATAACACTTCAAGAATGTTTTTGGAAGCATCTGATGCAACTAAAGCTTCATGATGAGCAATGCAATGAACACCTACAAGATTAGGAACATATTTTTTCATAAAAGAAACAAACCCATTTTCACTACCAACCATGGATGAAGCACCATCTATGGAAACAACTATTAAGCGTGTATTTGAAAGCCCCCTTTCTTCCTTTAAAACATTGATTGCATCATAAATTGTTTTCCTTTTCCATCACAACCATTTATGAGCTTTAAAAATTGCAAAGTTACTTGCCCCAACCCTTTTGAGTCTAAAAAAGTTGCATACACCATAAGATGCTTCTCTAAACTATGATCTGTACTTTCATCCAACATCAAAGAGAAAAAAGGACTATCCAACATTCTAGCAGTTTTTACCTCTTCAAGATACTTAGATATAGCAAAAAGAAATTGATTTGTAGCCATATGATTTGTGTATGAATTGTAGTCCTTATTTTTTCGCATGTTTGGTAAATGTAATGTCATTTCAAGAGAGCAAAGTGATTCATAATTTGAAAGGGGTAAATCCTCTTGAACCATTGAAAAAACTAATTTCATAGTTGTGATGAATATTTCCTTGTTAGTGTCATCAAAATTTTCTATATGTTTTGTAATAGGTTTTTCTTTCTTTTCATTCCCACATTTCCACTTAGCTAGTGAAATATTATGAATGTTTGAATTGGCATGAATAACTAATGAATCATGTTGTAAATTAGTGCAACCATTACCTACTCCCCATGGTCTAGCTACATTATGTGTTTCACAATATATGCATTTCATAACTTTTTTTCCTTCATATATTGTACATTTCAACCACTTAAACTTTACTTTCCATTCCTCATGAAATTCTCGTTTTACTTCAAGTTTTTTTTCTTTTTTTTCTTTGTATTATTTTCTCTTGTTTGATATTCATCATCCTACTCTTCAATGTACCCCAAAATATCTAAGTCTTCATTTAAATAAAAATTATGATCTTCATTGGGTGCTACAACTTCAGATGTACTTGACAATGGAAAAAAATGCTTGATAGAAGGCTGATTCTTTTTTCTTTGAGACATTTTTGAATTGTAATCCCTACATATTTTAAAAATAAGAAAGATTTAGATATTTTGTTCAAATTCATCTAAATTTATAAAAAATGAACCATAAAAAAATAATTTAATATAAATTAACAACCATATAAAGAATAGGGGATTGTAGAGGGGGTTGTAGTGGTTGCATCAAAACAAAAAAAATAGGAAAAAAAATTCATGGAATATTATTAAATGCGATCCAAAATGTTTGATAAAAAAAATCTACAATGTTTAATTTTACTATGGTAAACTGTTACAAATATTTAATATAAGATTTGTAGATCATTATTTTTTTAAAAGAACAAAAGAAATAAAATGAAAATCTTTTCTCTTCTTCCTAAAAATCGTTTTCTTTTTTGTTGTAAGTTGTAATTGTGTAGCAAAATCTCTTTACTTTTTGCAAATCTTCTTTCTTTTTTGTTGTATGTTGTAAGTGTGCAAAAAAATATTTCCCTTTTTTGACTTTTTTGCTTCTTCCCGGATAATGAAGATTAAACTCTAAAACCAAATTAATAAAAGAAAAATGAAATATTATGCACTGGTAAAACAAAAAAATGGTTTGAAGGAGAAGATTGTTGTTTTTATAAAAAAATCTATTAGAGAAACTCAAAAAGTATTTAGAATAAAAGAAACTCAAAAATATTTAGAATCTTTAAAAAAATCTAAAAATTTGAGATTTGTTTTTTCAACAATAGAAATTTGCATTTAAAAAAGAAGAAGTTTATATTCTTTATTAAAGCATAGAAGAAGTTTCTATTAAAAAAATTAGAAATAAAAGTATATATTATATATATATACGGTCAAATTTTCATATTAACAATTTTTTTATAGTTTCTAAAATAAATTGCATGTATTAACATATGGTTAAATATTTATTTTTACTGTATTTTATAGTTAAAATCTTCAAATATAGGTATATGACCATCAAATTTAAGCCCTGGTGTTGATGATGACTATCCATAATTGAATGAAATGTATTTCTTAGATCTAAAAAGCCACAAATCATGTGATGCCACATCAACACACCAATAAAACATGATTTAGTGCACAACTATCAGTCTTACTTTTTTTTTGGGCCTTTTTGGACAGCTTGACAAAAAGAATGTTGATGTGGCAACATATTTGATGATGTGGCCTTCAAACCTTAGTTATAAGTAGGGAACTTGCCAAGTAAGCTGTTGTAAAAAAGATGGGAGTGATTTGAAATTTCCATGTAGGATTTTGAGAAGCATGGAGTTAGGGTGCTCAACTACTAGATACTCTCCCTAGATTATAAGGACATGGTCCTATATTGGGATTTCAGGGTTTAAAAGTAGGGATGTACATAAGGATGTGAATCTATGTTGGGTTTTAGGTTTTGAAGTTAGGTAGAGACATGTTTTCTATCATGTTAAACATTTTTTTATTAGAATTATGAATTGGAGGGGTGATTCTTTACAAATAAGTGAAATTAACAATCAATAACTATCAAAATCAGTAAAGAATATCAAGAGACAAAACACAATAACAAATTGCAACACTCTACACATGGAGAAAACAAAACAAATGGTGAAATATAAGTTTTGAAGTCATGTAGAGACATGTTTCATATAGCAAGGAAATAAATGTTTAAGAATTACTTGGAATCTTATTCCGAGAGATAATTGGAAGGTATTTTGAGAGTGGATTTTAATAGAAATTTTGAAGGAAATTTTTTCTTTCTAATTGTCATTTTTTATTATTAAATTATTCACATAAAAAAATTAAAAATTGAGTCTTATTTTATAAGACCTTTCCCAAAATTTTCATTTTCTCTTTAATGTGAGGTTTATAATATATATTTAAATTTTTTATTAGGTATGCCATTTTATTTTATTTTAGCATTGAGTATGTTATTTTTTAATGTAGGGTTGAAAGGTGGGAAGATTTTAAATAATTTTTTTGGTTAAACATTATAAATTTTACATAAAAGGATTACTTAAATTAAAATTAAGAATCGATATATATATAGTAAGATCTTCAAAAAATAGAGGTAGCATAATATCATGTTCCAAAGTTAAATTACTAAAGCTGGAAAAATATATATGGTCTAAAAAATGAAACAACCACACAAAATAACAAGAGCATGAATCTACAAGGGAAACAACCACCAAGTCACCAATTTAGCAAAAAAAAAAACCATAACACTTATATTGCAAGGCCAACACCAATGTTGGCGGAGGAGGGGGAGAGGAGGGTCTTTCCCATTAGGTTTATCTCACCCTCCACTTGGTAAATCTCTATTGTCCTCCATAGGTTCCCAACTAGTAAGATTAACACTATCTCCATCCTCAAGATCTTCCTATCATTGATTGTGTACAATCCTTAGCAAAGATATACCAAAATTCAAGTGAGAGAATTTCTCCTAATTAGAAGGGGTTCATTCATGCCATTAAGAGGACATAGAAGAGTGATGTGAAGGCAAAAACTACTTGTCCTAGTAGTTAAATGGTGGAGGTGGAGGGTGGGTCTAGCCATAGTGTTACCTAGTTGGCAATGGTGGTAGAGGAGTTGAGCCTCTAATAGATGTGTGTGATGCATTGCAAGGACTTAGAGTAGTTGTGTTTCCAATCCCAATGAGGGATGATGCCATAAGATGGTAGTGAAGGTGGAAGTGCATCCACCATGTAGGGGGTGTATACACATAAAAATGGTCTGGAGCACAAATTAATTAAATACTAATTATTTAATTAATAAATCTTAATTCCTCTATTTATATAAATAAATTGATAAATTTATTTATATAGTTCATCCCTTACTTCTTCTATTTCAAAAACCATCTTCTCTCTTAAATTAATTAAATGCATAAATTAAATAATTTGTCATTTAGTTAATTTCCCTCCATTTATATTTGAATTTTTAATTCAAATTTGTCACATGTCTCCATAATTCTCTAACTTCCTCCAACTCACCCACCACATCATCACATGTCACATGATTTCTTTTATTTCTAATTTCTAAATTAGAAATATTCTTCTAACTTCCTAACCTCCTTGGAGACAAATGGTTCCTTCTTTCAATTGATGCTCTTTGACACTTGGAAGATTTGCTCTTCCAAATGGAGTAGCCTCCATGAATTCCTCCAACCTCTTTGTGCTCAACCATTGATGTCTCAGGATCACGATCTTGATCGTCCATCTTTGCCACCTCATCCCAGGATTGGAAAAATCTATAAATAGAAGATCATTCTACAAATTTTCAATAAGGATTTGATCACAAACTTATACTACAGAAATCATATTAGCAATTGAGAGCATTTTAGTTAGTATTTATCATTTTAGTTCATATTAGTGTTATCATGGCAATTTTAGTTTTAGCATCTTAATTGTTGCATTGTCATACATCACTCCATTTAGAATTGCATCTTCATCACAAAAATCATCTTAGCATTATTTTGAATATAGCAACATTCCATCATATCATTCAACATTGCAATCAAAAATACCAAAACATGTAGATGTAGGCATGTAGCTTTGCATTTCATATAGCATCTCATTTATTAGGTTTCCATCTTGTAGATTCATGTGCAAAATACAAATATGAGATCATGAATTGAGAGATCACTGAGAATAGTGAACAATGAGACGATTTGAGAGGATAGTCATAGCAGTTTGTGTTGTTATTTCAAATTAATTTTATGTAAGATGTTTCATTGATGTGTGTTTTATTTACTTTACTAATTCCCCCATTTTTATACCACACAAGGGGCATTCCCCAATGATCAAGTAGGGTTTGAAGATGTTAGACCTCTAGTTCCACCTTGCTTGCTTGGATTGAACATGTATTTGCACATTAGGGATCACAAATAATGTGAATTCAATAGTAAAGTTAGTATCCATAACATAATAAGAAAAAAATAGCAAAATTTATATCTTTCCAAATGTAAAAAAGGATTTGCAATTTCAAAGCATACTATAGTTAGGATAATTCTATAGAAAAATTGGGCACATCACTAAATACCTTGAAGGCCAAGTAAAGGGTTCAAACCTTGAAGGCCAAAACTCAATATATTCATTGCCAAGTATTTCGCGTGAATACAAAAAAAAAATATGAAGAAGGGTTTTAGGTTTCCCATATAAATGAACATCTTGGATTAGATACGCTAAGATATATCAAATGGGTACCAATAGGAATGACCTAGTAAAGTAAACACCAACTAGATAGACAACTATGGGCTCCACAATCCTTTTCCAAATTGTTTGAAACTGCTTATCCCAAATAAAATTCAGAGATTAAGAGATTAACTAGAATTCAAATTTTGAACCATGGGAAGATGAGGTGAGAGTCGGGTGTATCTTTTCTTATAAGTGTAATTATAGAAGGGAGAATTAACATACTATTTATAATCCTTCCACCAAGGCTTAATGTAGCACATAATATTTTTTGTAGACATTGAGAAGGCATAGGGCCTCAATTAGTATTTGGAATGTTTCTTGGTCAACATGATTTAAATGAAACTTGGATTTGACCTTAGTCTAAGAGATCCAAGTTGAGTTAGCCTTGAAGTAAAGATCCTATAGATGTTTGATTCCCATTTTGAATAAATTAAGCAAATATATCCAAGGAGAATCCACCAACTGCCTATCTTGAAACAAGATGATGGGAGACCATTATATGGATTGGTGGTTGATGGATAAATCGTTGTGAAATTCATCTCCATTTTAGAGTAGCCAAGGCTTAATAGTTTCCTAAGCCATCCAAATAATTTTTGCAACAAATTTTTATTGATTTTAATAAGCACATGAGAAATTGCGAGAGGATACCAAGGTCATTCCAAATTAGATGCCCAAATAAAAAACTAGAAGAAATATAATTTCTCAAAAAAAAAATCTAACCTTTATCATCATCACAAGATCTAACAAGTCACTCACTACATAGATTAATGCCTTCTCTATTGACATTAATAAGGCCTGCCCCACTAAAGTCGCTTGGAAGGAAATAAAGGTCCCAAGCAACCTCATGAAAACCCTTATTATGGTCTAAACTAGCTCAAAAAATTCACACAAAAGCTTATCAAGCTTACACTATGATGTTTTAGAAGGAACCTATCAAGAATAAAAGTAATACACATACATATCCTCAAGAAATCTAGAGAAAATTTAGATTTACTACCAACAAAAGTGCTTTGGTGATCCAATGTGTTACTTTTTCTCAAACTTTCAATATCATGGTACCGTAGCTTAGGTTGACATGCTTGAAACACAAAGGGAATACAAGTAAAGTTGAAGATTTCCTAACCTAATTTAGTGGTTCACCCAATCTATTCAACAAAAAATGAGAATGGACCAACAACTACTAGATGATAAAAATATAAAGAAATAAACTAAATAACAAGATTTACATGATTCAAATGAAGAATATGAATGAATAAAAATTAAGAAAGAACTAGGAAATTTACCTTCATGTGGTTGAATGGTCCCAAACTACCTACAATTACAAAGAAGAGATACAATTGTTTGGGATTATTTGGGGATTTACCTTTAGTTCAAACCCCTACTTCAATATTTCTCTCTAGAACAACCAAGATAAAGAGATTAAAAATTAGTGTCTAGAGTTTTTATCCCAAGTGTGTTTTATAATGTTTACAACTATGATTTTGAAAATAGTGTAAACTAGAATGAGAGATAAAAGACATGTGAATATCCCGAGGTTCTTAGAGGCACGCCGAAAGAAATGATTGCATTAACAATGAGAAGATATAGAAAATAAATGCAAACAAAAGAACAATTTATCATCTTGCTAAGCTTGAAGAAGCTAGGAAAGCAAAATATCTTGAAAAATAATGTTGTAGGAGAGAAACTAATGAAAATAAAGAGTTATAAGAAGATGCCAAAATGCTAGAGAAATCTTGAGAATACCAAAGGTGCAAGAAGAAAGAGAGATTACAAGATTCATTTAAAATTTGATAAGGAGGGCCAAAGGAAGGAGCTAATGAGCTATTTGGATTCATTATGAGTTGTTACCACAAACTTTGGAAGGTGACAAGTTCAAAATTCTTAAAAATAAACACCAAATAATAAATTGTCATTTTGATGCTAGCATGCCATGTGAATGTCTACATGTCATGCTAGTGTTCAAATAATTTGAGCTCTAAAAATATGAGATAATAGAAAATCACAAGGATAACATAAAGGTTGATAAAAGAGAGCTTAGGAAATAAGGCCTAATAACCATGGGAGGGGAAAAGGCTAATACAAAGGCTAAAATGAGCCTAGAAGCACACCAAGGAGTGGCAACCAAAGCAATTCCAAAACATAATGCAAAATTGTAAGGGAATGAAGCCAACAAAGAGGCTAGGAAATGAATTGATCATAGTATTGCATCTTATTCCATTGAATCCTAGATCTTAAAGCTAAAAAAAAAGTTTCAAGACACTTGAAAACTTTTTTAATACTATCCTCATCTTCAAGAAGCATCAGGGAATAATTGTTTGCAAATTTTCCATTAACTATTACTAATAAGAAAGGCTAAGAAGGGAAATTCATTTGATCAATCTCACTATAATGTGACAAGTTAGTAAGAAGATAGCCAAACCCTTCAATAGCTAACACATAGTGTGAGGTCACATGAGGACAATGCTAACAATAGATGCAATGATTAGTGGTTATTTAATCGCCAAAACTGACACTTTTTTGCTAGAAAGATTGTCAAGCTGAGCCACATAGTGCTCATAAGGGGGGAGTCTTCTATTTTTCCGTAGCTTTCAAGTGGGAAGTTGAAATTTCCATTGTAAATAGTCAATGCAAATCTCTTTCTATTCTGGAGACTTTAACATTGAGACAATTTAAAAATTATGTTTTTGTAGCACATATTTTGTCTCCTCCTTTAATAGGAAAAAATTGAGTTTTTAAGTGCAAAATTAGACAAATTAGATTATTTTATCTTTTGATTAGCTATTCACATTGAGTATTACTTTTTTGAAAGTGAATATCACTTTCCCATTCATTGAAAATGGTATCACACTCAATTATAAAGTGTTATTATTCATTACATTAAAATTGTTGTATGCACTAAAATATATAAAGTGTAAATTCAGGGGGATCAAAATAATCAAGGGGGATTGTCATTGTTATTGTTCCTTGATCACTTTACATTTCTAAATTATCTTTCGTGATTCTAAGTTGCAACTCAAAGAATATGGGAATAACTAAAAAGTGATTGAAAAAATGATCGAATCATCTACTAGATCATCCGCTACATGAGATTCTAGAGATACTTCACCAAGAGCATCAAGAAATTCTTTCTAGCATAACATCACTTCTTGCATCAGAATTCAAAGATGCTTCACTAAGAGCATCCAAAGATTATTTATAGCAATAATTCATTATCACTATTTGGTACCTATTCTAAGTCAATCTTCACATGGAGCATTTAAGTAGCATGTACATAGAAGTCATCATCTTATAGGGGGCTACATAGTCTCCCTTCATTGTATCATTTCTCTTTTGGAGAGGGGTTTTTATTTTCCATAGGGTTTTTCTCCTTTTATCCACTTTATGAGGAATTTATACATGAGTACCTAACATGGCCTAAGTAGCCAAGACTCATCATGATGCACACATTACTCCCTAGGTTGCCTTAAGGGGGGTGTTGGTGTAAATAGTGTCATTAGATAACTAGTTAAGTAGTCATCACTTTCTAGTTTTACCTATTCACATTTGCTTAAGTTTACTTAGGCTAATCTAGAGTTTTGTCTCACCTCATGTGGTTGAGACAAGTGTCCTCACTTTGTGAGATACCTATTGCATGGTCACTTTCCACTCACTAGAACACTTGTCATGTAAGTTAAAATAAGTGTTCCATCATTGAAGGGTTAATTAGTCATTGTGTTCAACTTGACTATATTCACCACTTTTCCTATATAATCAACATTTCATTATACATTCAAATCAAAATTTTACCAACTCTTTGATAATAGCAATTAGGCTTATTACTATGTAAGTATTTTGTGATTTTTTGGTTTTTGCTTTATGATCTTGGAAATCATAACACAATCAAGAGAACTAATACAATAATTATGAATAGAATTAAGATGTGACTTGATTCATTGTGTTAAGAAGCTAAAGATTCATTTGTCATTAAAATTCTCTCCACTTGAAGAAAATTATTGCTAATGAGATCTTGTATTTTATACTTTAGTGCTATGCTCCTTCCATCAATATGTTTATGTGTTTAGTGATAATAAAAATAATTAGCAATGCAATGTAGGTCAGTTTTAGATGAATCAATTTATTTGATAGAAGGTAAGGTGATAAGTTGATGTTACAAATTTTTTTATAACATAATATATGGATGATGTGCCAATCTAGTGAATTTTATACACTCTTTTAGTTATAGTTGAATGGTGTGAACACAAGAGTCATTGCTAGCATTAAAATTGTGCTTGAACCCAACCTCATTTCCCCCTTTGAAACTTGAATTTTATTGAAATCAATGGGATGAGGAGTGTAGGAGATTATTTTATAACAATATAAGATCAAAATGGCGAGCGTTGACACATAACTCAAAAAATGAATTATAACTTGAAATTACCTTTTTGCATTATGATGGGTAAAAAACCATCAATAAATAAATATTTAATCCTAATATCCAGTGATTATGATGTTTTATTAAGATGCAATCATGTATTTTTTGACTCAAAAACTAACTATTTTCATCTTGATAAAACATCATAATTTGATACTGAAACAAAGAAAAAGAGGTTCACCCCAAAGGGATTACCAAAGGGATGAACCTAATTTTAGGGACTATGCTTGTTTCAATCAATTATGAGGGCTATAATACAAAAATAAAAATTAGAAAACAAACCTAACCAATATAGTAGTCAAAAGGCGGGTTTTAAGATGGTAAAATGATGTGTACCTGTTGCAAAAAGTGCATTTTCGGGCCTCATTGAGGACTCGCCCAGTGGCGAATGGGTCCCTACTAGGGTTATGAAAAATCAGTTTTTGGGTCCTGTTCTTCAATTTTTGCACTCCCAGATCCCAGGTGTTCAACTTCCAAAAGTCGAAATGAATTTTGTAGAAGACTTTTTGTGATCTTGCAAGAAAGATGACAACTTTTGCAACTTTGAAACTTTGACAATCTTTTGCAATTCTTTCTCTCGACTTGATCTTCAATCTAAAACCCACAATCACACATCAAAGGAGAAGAAAAATGTTATTTTGTTAGGGAATAGGGGTTTTCCTTGTTCAAACCCTATTTTGGTAATTAAACCTTGTATTGAAATAATTCATAAAACGAGAGATGAATGAACAAAACAATGTTACTACTCACCACACCTCAATTGAACCTTGTATTGCAAATCTAAAACTTAGCATGAAGTTGCCTCAATGTATGTAGATCTTGATCATGGAATTTGACATAAGATAATGGATTTGAACACTTGAACTTGATCACCAATGCTACAACAACACATTGGCTCAACAACATGCAAGACTTTGACACGATGAATTGGATCCTTGATTGCTACAATAAAATTTTATAAATCTGGGCCCTTGAATGCTCTTGAATTCTCCCTTTCTATAATGCTTGAAGACTTTTAGTTGCTAGGTAAAACTATGTGAAATAACCTTGTATTTATACTTAACTTAAGATTAAATCTTGAAATCCAAATATCACAAGCCGACATCAGATCTAGGATTTGAAATCATTAAAATACCACCAAAAACATATCCCAAGGGTGGGTCCTAAGCTAAGTGAGGAGTCATTCGCCATAGGGAGAATAGGTCCTAGCACACTTAACTAAGACACACTTAAGGGGATGTGAAATGATATGCCAAAAGGGGGTCCTAGGACCTAGTGAGGACCCATTCACCAAGTGGCAAATGGGTCCTAGGTCACTAACCTAGGATACATTCCTTGTAAAATTAAGTGTTGTGCAATATTATTTATGAATCCCGGGCTTTATCCCTTAGAAAATGCAATAAATTACCTAGATTTGAATTTAAGGGGATAATTAAGGTCAAATTAACCTCAATTAATTAATAAATCCCTAGATTAGTGTGAAAGTGTAAAGAAACATTTTACAACACCCTAAATAAGGCACCATTAAGTCCATTTTATTATTAATTATTCATTCCTAAATTAAGTTAAAAAGGGTTACTTTTTTTGACACTACAGATAGACTATCAAAATACCTACTAATTATCATTAATGTCTAGTGGTTCACTCATATTAGCTAACATGATTTTAAATCTAAGAACCTAATCATTAGTTCTCTTATTAGATCCTTGCTTACCTTGTGCTAATTTGACAAATAACACTAGCCACAATATTGTGTTCATCAATGTTCAACAAAGGTATTAGATAAGTCCTCAAATGAATGAATTGATTCATGAGATAAATAACTAAACCAATTAAAGACATGTACTATCAAGGTATGTGGAAATAATTTGGCAAGTAATTTCTCATGATAAAATTAATATAAACATATTGTTAGAAATAATGTATGTGATTCAATGGATCATCTCTATTATCATACATTGTAAAACTAGGAAAGAAAAATCTACTTACTAGAGGGTAAGTCAATGTCATATGCTAATGGATTATCAACAAATCATTTTTTACATCCATTTTAGGAGAATTTTAAAAATTAATGATCTACATGTTTGTATATGTTGAAACTTACTCATGATGGTACCCAAAAGAATGCATGGTATAGAAGAAGCCAAAGGAATGTAAGTAGACAAAGGAGGAGTGGAAGAAACACACAAACTATGTGTGTTCAAAGGGGGAGTGGTAGAACCCTATGGGATATGCAGTCAAAGGAGAAGTACATAGAGGTTGAGACTTAGTGTTTTATGTATCTTAGAACTAGGTATAAAAATGAAGGATATGACTATGAATGTGGTAGGTAAGGGTTGCACAACACGAGGTATGTGAAAGGCATGAAATGAGACATAGAAGATGGATAGGAGCTCAAAGAAACCTTTGGAAGGGTAAGTGATGTAAATTAGCTAGGGTTTGAGTTAAATATTGGGAACTCACAAAAAAATTATAGAAAGATGGATATAACCTAAGGATTGGGGAAATATGACCCACCATATGAGGAACTTGTGTATTATCAACAATTTTTCCTATAGTCTTGGTTGTGTCCATCAATGTTGTTTAGATGTACCTTAGTAAGAGCACTGGACTAAAAAATGAAATTGATATGCCATTATCTATGATAGCTAATTGATTTCATAGGGATCGTAACTTATCAACCATCTCATATTTATTTTGATTTTCAACACTTTCAAAGAATTCATCATTTAGACATAATATCATTCTTTCTTGTTATGATCCAACTTGTGATCATCATAGCAAGTTGAAGGAATAAAGGTAGTCATGGTGGCAAGATTAGGGTTAAACCTAACACTTTGAGAAAATAGAAATAAGGATCAATATGAGATTCTTAGACATGCAAAACTAATCACAGTACTAGTGCACACAATGACATGTCAAAAACATAAAATAAAAAATTATACCCTGAATTTTAGTTGTAGAAGTTATGGGTTCTCCAAAATTTAAAGAGATCTAAGGATAAAACCCTAAATGGTTTAAAAATTATAATCCTTTAAAGGAGCAACTAATGATAAATGTAAACAAATATTAGACAAAGATAATTGAAATGATTAAGATTGAAATAAAGCTTATTTGATATTTAATGTGTTGTTGAGTTTGACTACTTTGATTGATTGAGATGTTGTGTCAAAGAACTAAAAAATGGAATTAGACCAATGATCATGAACTAATGACATATATTATTTTGAATGTTAAAATTCTTAGGACTAGATTGTGCTCACGATCTGGTCCTAAGACACTTTGCTCTTGTGTGGTTTCATCCACCTTTGAATTTTAGCTTCATGATTAACATGACCTAATTTTCCATGGTTGTACTTGATTCTATAAAAATGATGGTGTTGAAAAGCACTTTTAGGGCCTATTATAGCTAAGGAAAGACTATTGACTTCCTTGATGATAGCCAAGCCCTATGAAAAATGTAACAATATTGAAAACATGTTAAACAGATAATGCAAAAATGTTGATGCAATTGAGATAGATTTGAGATAGATTTCCATTGATGTTCTAAATGCACATGCAAGATGATAATAATTTATCCTTAAATGACATAAGATGACATCTTTAAATACACATCCTAAATGAACAACTTGAGGCCTTTGGCATGAAATCAACAGTTGATAGTCAATATCCTAGAAATGTGACCCAAGAAGTGAGAGAGTTTAAATTTTAAAATAGAGTACTAGATCATGGGTGTAATTTTTTCTATGTGATAAGACTACATGGGTGATCTAGTCAAAACAAGTAAAAATAAAAGATTTAGCATAAGAAATTGATAGGTTCAAATTAGGATCAAGTAGTGCATTTAAAGAAATAAATTATATGTGAGGACCAGATTAACAATATCGATACAATGAAAAAATAAAGATGTATGACTGCACATAATGCATTTGTATACCTTATAAGAATAAGTGAAATGGATCAATTTGGAATCAATATTATGATCCTTGTAGATTTTAAATAAAATGAAATTATTTATACAATCGACTATATGCACGACATGTATGAATCACCAATAGATTGTTTACTAAAAATATCAATGGTTGAATCCAAAGAGGGTTATAATTCAAAAATTGAGATTTCTTCTAGAAATATATTTTAGAATTGTCATTACATTTACCATTTAGAAAGAAGAAGGCACTAATAATTGCAAGTTAGAAAAGTGGTTACCTTTTCAACTTTGTTCTTAGTGTGTTTTCAAGGATTTGGAAAGAATCAACGTATTGATTTGTGTTGATTTTGTGAGTAGAGTCTTAAACTGAAATTTCTTTTGTTGTGGGCAAAGATTGAGGGCATATGTTTTGATAAAGTTGCTCCCAGCATGATCTTGACCTCATTTCTTATGATGTTAGACGCCTAAGGTATTGAGTTGATTTGGGTTATACCTATGGAAGTGTTCAATTTTTTAAAGAACCATAGTAAGACTAAAATTTATAAGGTTAAAAATTCTGATGTGGGCATTGAGTTGATTTGGGTTATACCTATGGAAGTGTCATCTGGATTGAATTATTCAGTCTCTGTGATCAATATAAAGTTTGAGCAGGATAATCTGCTTTAGGAGTATTGAGAACCAGAGCTCAAGATAGTGGTGGAAGTAGATTGAAGGACAATGCACTTTTCCCAGGCTTCAATTATATCATGCAATACCAATGCCAATGCCATTCACCCTTCGTCTCAATCTCAATCTCACATCACGTAGGGAGAGTGTTATGAAGGAGGTGCGACAAATTCTGCTCACTACACATAACCCCACTGTACAATCTTCTATCAGTCTCATACTATTGCCGACCTGTGTAACCAAGAGTTCGCATTCACAATGTAAACAAATCTACTCTCTCATCAATCACAGGGGATTCTCATTTGCTACATGTACAATTTTTCAAAATAACCTTATCAACATGTATGTTAAGTACGGTAATTGCGTCGAAGCCCGTAAAGTGTTTGATGGAATGACAGAACGAGACGTCTCCTCATGGAATACCATAATTGCTGCTTACGGAAGACGTGGTTATCCTCACCAGGCACTGGCTCTGTTTCACCAGATGTTACAAACAGGTGCTCAACCCGATCGGTTCACCTTTTCCAGCGTACTCCAAGCCTGTGCCAAAGTAAGGGCTTTGGAACTGGGTATGAATGCCCATCAAGGTATAATGGAAAGGGGATTTTTGTCTGATGTGGTAATTGTGAATACTCTGATAGACATGTATGCAAAATGTGGAAGCGTACACAAGGCAAGTGAACTGTTTGACAAAATGACTCAGAGGAGTGTTATCTCATGGAATGCTATGATTGCAGGCTATGCTCAAAATGGTGTACTTGATAGGGCTTTAAAGCTTTTCGATGAAATGCCGCAAAAAAATGTGGTCTCATGGAATGCTATGATTGCAGGGTGTGCACAAAATGGCGTTATTGATCTGGCCCTGAGGATTTTCAAAGAAATGCCTCGACCAGATGTCATCTCATGGAATGCCATGGTTGCGGGATACGCGCGAGATGGACTTGTTGAAAAGGCCTTGGAAACGTTTAAGCGAATTCGACTGGCAGGTTTAAAGCCATATTCCTCAACCTTCGCGAGCATCCTCCCAGCCTGTGCCAAAATGGGAGCTTTGGAACAGGGTATCGACATCCATCAAAGCATAATCGAAAGCGGATTTATTTCAGATGTTGTAGTTGTAAGTGCCCTGGTAGATATGTATGCAAAATGTGGGAGCATACAGAAGGCTCGTAAACTGTTTGACAAAATGACTCAAAGAAATGTGATCTCATGGAATGCTATGATTTCAGGATATGCACAAAATGGATTTTCCCAGGACGCTCTCAAACTCTTTGAACTAATGATGCAATCTGGAATGCACCCTGATCATGTAAGCTTCGCTTGTATTTTATTTGCATGCAGCCATGCAGGTTTAGTGGATAAGGGTTGTAAATACTTCAACGACATGACTGCTGCATATTGCATTACGCCAATGATTGACCATTATGTGTGCCTGGTGGACCTTCTTGGCCGTGCTGGCTATCTTGAGGAAACTCTCAACTTTATTATCAAAATGCCAATTAAGCCTGTGGTGGTTGTTTGGATTTGTATGCTTGGTGCCTGTCGATCACATAAGAATATAGACTTAGGAATATTTACAGCAACTCTCCTTTTTGAGCTAGATCCTGAAAACACTGCGACTTATGTTCCTCTGTCAAACATCTATGCAGAATTGGGCAGGTGGGATGAGGTTCAAAAGGTAAGGAGATTGATGAATGATAGCGGAGTTAAAAAGATACCTGGATGTAGCTGGTTGGAAGTCCATAAAAGGGTACATACTTTTTGGTAAGAGTGGGATCTCACCCATAGGCACAGGAGATCTATGTGAAGTTGGAGACATTGTCTCAGGAGACTAGAATCAGGGTGCCTTCCAGATTTAAGACACACTAAATGATGTAGAGGAAAAAAAAAATTTGAATTTGAATTGATGAGTGGTTGAATTTGAATTGCTAAACATATGTTACAACTTTTTTAGTGGTCAAGAATCTTCAGCGTATGTGTTGACTGCCACACTGCAACCAAGTTTATCTCCAAGATTGTGCAAGGCAAAATTCTGTGGGATGCAAACAGTTCTGTTATTTCAAACAAAGACAATATCTTTGCAGAGATTAGATGTGATCCTCAGTGAAACAATCTTTATAGACTTGCACTATAACAATCTGTAAGTATTTCAAACCTGTAGTTATAAGAAGGAATTAGGTTTTATTTACTATTTTAAAATATGTTCCTTTCCAAGTTTTTGTAGCTCCAGAACACACTATTGACTTCATAAAATCAGATACATTCAATGTACATTGAACTGTTTTTCAGGAAGCATTTACATCTGTGGATTGAAAAGGTGGAGATTGGAAGCGGAGGATGGAAAAGAGCAAAAAGGATTTGAATGCTTGAAGGAAATGGATAGATGGTTGACCAGCAGAAAATGTTTGAGAAGATCGATTCAGTGGTTAGAGATGGGAGATGATGGGAAGAGCATCTTTCATAGTTCTTTAATCCAAGCTTTGTCAATTTGTATTGTCTTTTTTCTGGGTTACTTTGTATTATCTTGTGCTTATGCCAGTTCTGCCAGTTAGGATTAAATCATGCATACCAGGTTATGCATGTAAATTTATACATGTGCAGGCGGAGTTTGTCACATTTGATGATTAGAGATTTTTAATGTCTCTTAAATGCATTATTTCTCTCTGCATTTTAAATAAAAAAAAAAAAAAATTCATTAGAAACAAATTATTAAATGTATTGTTTTTTAATTTCCTTTCTTCACATGTTTTTGTTTGAGGCAGCGAAATGGGAGAGTAGGCAGGTAAAATATTAAGCACATGAAAAAACCCGCGGAAAACGATTTAAAACGAACTAAAAAAATTTACTGAAAATGATCAACGGCTGGACATGTTTCAATTGTCTTGCATTGTATTTCAGATGATGTATACCGTTGATTAGCAAAATCAGATCGCCACTGTTCAAATAGGGAATGCCTTTGGCATAATTATAATTGTAGTTCTACTTCTGCCAAGTGTTAAATGCATATTAATATTAATTGTAGTTCTATATCTAATATATTAAATGTCAAATATTAGGATAAGGTTGCTCGTCAAATATTATTAAATGTATTGTTTTTATATTTCCTTTCTTCATGATTTTTTGTTTGAGGCAGCGAAATGGGAAGAGTTTGCAGGTAAAATATTAAGCACATAGAAACCCAGCGGAAAACAATTTAAAACGAATTAAAAAATTGATCAAAAATGATCAACGGTATACATATATATGTATGTATATGTACATATACACACACACATAAATAAATAAATAAATATATATATATAGGTGTATGTACATATATGTATGTTGTATGTATGTATGTATGTATGTGTATGTATATATATACATATATGTATGTACATACACATACATACATACACACACACATATATATATGTACTATATATGTACATATAAATATACATATATATTTATGTATATGTATTTATACATCTATATCAACTTTTATACACTTTTTACACCATTATTGGTTTGACCCTTTTCTCCAAAATCTTCATTCGCATCCCAACTTCAAACTTTGGTATAGTTTACCACATAACTTCAGTGATATATAAATCTTAACTATAAATGAGCTAGAATATTTTAACAAATTTCTTTCAAATTTTATTTCCTGTTCTCTTTTAGTTTACTGAATAGTTTCCCATAGTTTTAAATTTGCTCAACTGACAAACCCATAATTCCTTTTGTTTGTAGGTAAAAACCAAGGTTTATTGACTTTGTTGCATATCATTTGAATTTTTTTGTGTGTATATGTGCATGCATATTAATATATACCTACACTTATCCACATGACTAATGTCTAAATTTATAGTGGTACTTAATGTATTAAAAGAACTTAGTCCAATAATTTCATGCTACAATTTTCCCTACTACTTATAGAGCAATAAAATAGAGTGCATAAGTATGTAGCAATGTTATAATATAACACTGATAATTTGAAATAGATATAACAAAGTATGACTATTCAACTACATTACAACAAATAAGCACTTAGTTTTGGATTTGTATAACAAAGTTTATACACTCAATTGCATTGGAGTGCTTAAAATTAATAAAATTAAGTATATACTCTTACCTGCACTAGAATGTTGATATAAAATATAAGAATGTAGTATGTGCTCTTAGTTGCACTAAAATTTTGATATGAAATATTTGACAAATATATACTTGAAAGTGTTATGATAGAGGTATTCACTAATTCCCTTTATGGTGCCTAGACCAAGAAATAACGACACCTTTGTTTTCTTAATATTTTAACAAGTTGGTTGTTTATACTATATGGAATCAACATACTATACTTAATTTTTGAAGAACAAAGAAAGAAGTTAATGGCTAGGTCAATTGGCTTACAATTGAGACATCCAAAATAAAACATTAATTACTCTTCTTATGGAGCATAAAATAGTCTTGCCATTGGCATTTTTATTAGAAAATAAATTCTTTCATGATAGTCTTATGAATTTCAAGAAAAATAATTTCAATACCTACAAATTCTTCTATGACTTTCTATTTCTATCAACAACCAAGATATATTATGATATATATTTATTTGTTGATGGTATATTCTTATATGATCTTTTCTTTCCTATCAACAACCAAGATATATTATGATATATATCTTTATTTGTTGATAGCTTACAATTGAGACACATCTAAAACAAAACATTAATTTCTCTTACTTCTCATGGAGGATAAAATAGTCCTACCATTGGAATTTTCATTAACAAATACACTCTTTCATGGAAGTCTTATTAATTTCAGGAAATAATGATTTCAATACCTAGAAATTATTCTATGTCATGTTTTTTGTATTAATAATAAGATAATGAGTCATAGGTACATCATATTGAGCATATTTAGTTTACATTGAGACTATACTTAGCAAAAAATTATAGTTCAGATCAGATCAAAAATTTACATATATACGAAGTTTAGTTCAAAGTATATTGTGTTGCAAGGTGTGACCCTTGGTCTCCTCTTCCTGTGGTAGGTGTAGTCCAGTGCGACACTTGGGATTTATGACATCGTTTAACCGCCTCCTATGGATCTTGATCTTGTATAAATCTAGTGGCTATATCGGGCATTAAAAGGTCGATATTTTGGTGCAACAACAACTGCCTGCGCAACAATTGGTATCAAAGCCAAGGTCATAGGTTCGAACCTCATGCTTGTGTTGGGGGGGATTGTTGCAAGGTGTGACCCTTGGTCTCCTCTTCCTGTGGTAGGCGTAGTCCAACATGATGCTTGGGCTTCGTGACATGGTTTAACCGCCTCTTGTGGATCTTGATCTTGTATAAATCCAACGGTTGTATCGAGCATTAACATGTCGATCTTTCGGTGCAACAGTAGCCGCCTATGCAACATATTGCTATATACTGATATACTATAACATCATCTAAAGCCCATTATTAGCAACAACACCCATCGTTAACTCTTGCAGCCCTTGCTACATTCTTTAGGATCCCCAACATTTGCATCATTGTCATCAGATTGTGCCATGGAGATGTCTTCAGAGATAGGAGGGGCATTCGCATTGTAAATTATCTGAGGCCTATTAGGATTCCTAGCAAGATCATTCCCCACAACAACATTGTTAAACACCCTTTGGAATATTCCTTAATGCCCTAAGAAATGTCTCTGAGTCCTCTGGTTGTGGTGCCAAGTGTGTCCATACTTCACTTTCGACTTGTTTACCATCACGAACCCATTTGTGATTAATCTCATAAACTTGGCCATTGAGATTTCCAGCATCTCTATTGCCTACAACACAATAGAAAGAAAGGTGAGTCTTTTATTAGACTCAGTAAGCCCCCTTCTTCTACCTTGAAACTTTTCCTCATTCCTTGCCCTTCAAATAGGCCAAAGAATTTCAGTAGTGAGACAATCCTAGAAAATTTGAAACTCTTTGCTTAACTTTCTATCTAAAGTAAACAAGATCTCATACCAATTCACCTTTCCATTTTCATTCCAATATGCAATTTTAGTACAAAAGATATTTCAAACCTCTTTAGCATATAGACGGTCAAAGAAAATATGCATTATTATTTCTGGTCTCCTACAGATGTTGCATAAATCCACATCAATATGATTGATTTTAAAAGGAACTTTATGTAACAAGAGTTTCCATTTGAAATAGGCCTTTTTAGGCTCTTTTACATTATGCCACACTGAAGAGAAAATATTTTTCCATTTGTTGTCAAGGAGGTTCAAGCCCCAACAATTACTAACATGATCCTTAACATAAATATTATTACTTAGCATTTTATAAATAACTTTAGCTTTAATCTCAACTAGCAGAGTGCCATCACTCTAGATTAATTCATTAGAAGTATTAAGATTTATAGTATAATTCTAAGGAAAGTTAGCATCTTTACAAGCTTCATTAATAGTATTATAAGTTCTACTACCAATATTTAGATTAAATTCAACAGCCAAGTTGTCCCTTGTTTTGATTTGTCCATTTTCCAGGATATTATGGAAGGTTTGGAAACCACACTGATTCCACTTTTTGGTAGAGCACCCCTATAACAGGGTGAGAGGTTTGCCACTATGTTGTAGGCTCCACCAAAGAGAACAATAGGATTGACATTTTAGGTTATTGTTAATTTGCACATTACAACTTTTGAAATTAACTTTATTCTTTACCAACTCCCAGGCCTTCCATAGGATTTTAAACACCAGTGAGCCAACAGGAGACATTGGGAATTTACTTATGAGAATATCACAAAGGGGCAACTTTTTCCAAGACTTTGCTTGCTTAGGGGAAGCAAGTTGGATGTTGTTCCTTAGTAGGACTTTCCATGGTTCCTCGCCATCCATGGCTTTTGCAATCCATTTGGCAGCAAGAGCAGTGCCTTGAGTCCTTAGATCCTTGAGGCCAACACCACCATTCATCTTATCAAGACAACACCAAATCCACTTTATCATTGTGCTTCTTTTTCTTGCCATTGCCATTAGACCAAAGAAAGTTCCTGATTCTTTTTTGAATTTCATTCACCTGATGGCTGATAAAGAGCCAAATAGAGGCAAGGTAAATGTTATAGGATGACATGATTTTATGGCATACTTGTATTCTACTAGCAAGGGATAGGTACTGTCTATTCCAACTTTCCAACTTCTTTTAAAATTTTGAACTTATCCATAGCCACATATCTTTAGATTAAAGGACTGATGGAAAATGGTATACCCAAGTACCTTACTTTCTTGTTGGCTCCACCCCATTGGAACTCATATTTCTAAAGCTATCTTGGTGGGGATTCAATCCACCCTAGAAAACTTGACTTTCCTATGGAGATTCTTGCTCTAGAGGCCTGACATAACATATTTAGCTTCTCCATTAGGATTTCCAAGTTTCTTTCCTCCAATTCTATGAAAATGGTTGTGTCATCTGCAAATTGTATATTGATTAGTTCAATTTGATCTAGGAGTATGACTCCTTTAACCTTGGGGGAGATAGATTGGTCTCTTAGCGGGTAGTGTAATGCATCTGAGGCAATCACAAAGAGGGTAGAGGCTATTGGGAATCCTTATCTGATGGATTTCCCAAGGATAATTTCATTTGATAATGAGCCATTAACATCCACCTGAGCTACAACATTCTTCAGTAATGTGTCAACTACATTTCATAATTCAGTAGGGAAACCAAAGGTTTCCAAGGTTGTTCTTAGGAATGTCCATTCCACCCTATTGTAAGCATTTTCAAAAACTAGTATAAGCATATAAATTTTTTGATTAGATTTCTTTGACCATTCCATGGCTTCCCAACTTGTGATCAAATTTTCTAGAATGTATCTCCCTTTGACAAATCTAGTTTGTGTATTGTTTATAAACTTAGGGAGGATATCAACTAGTCTTAGTGCTAGGAACTTTTCCAATATCATGTAAGAGACATTCAATAGTGTAATAGATCTCCAATTTTTTATTAGAGTCTTGTCTCCCCCTTTGGGGAGAAGTTTGATAATTCCCTTGTTTATATTTTTACCCTGGGTGCCCTTCTCTAGGGCCCCCTAATACACCTGAATAAGATCATAACTTATCTAATCACTAAAGGTCTTGTAAAATTCCATAGACAGGCCATCACAACTAGGGGATTTTTCATTACTCATAGATTTTATGGCTCTCATTATTTCCCCCTTGGTTATGCTTGCTGCAAGCCTAGAAGCATCCTCTTGGCCTAATTTCTTTGGGATGGACCCCCTTATGCATTCTCTAGCTTTCCTGCTACCCTCCTCAACTCCTTTAGAGGTAAAGAGCTTCTTATATAAGGCATGAAACTACCTTAGAATGTCCTCCTCAGAGGTAAAGAGGTTTCCATCCTCTGAGATTTTCCCAATTTGTTCCTTACAACTTCATTCTTTGATGTAATTAAAGAAGAAATTTAACCCCTTATCACCACAACTTAGCCAGTTGAGATTGTCCCTTACTTTGAGGCCTTTGGTCTTATGAGCTTGAAGCCTCTTGAGGTTATCTTTAGCCTGGGATAAGTCCTCACTGAGCCTAATGTTATTAGGCTCAAGTTGTATGTTACACCCCAATTGTGTATTTACTAGTTACTATTACTATGTAGGGTAAATGTGAATGTAACTTGAATTTTGAATGAAAATAAATTGTGCTTGCACTTTGTTATTAGTGAATTATGAATGAATTTTATTTCATTTAATAATATGTGAAGAAATGCATATGTATGAAATAGATAGTTATTGAATTAGTTATTCTAACTATGCATAAATATTATAAATGTGTAATGCATAGTTTATTGAACAACTGACTGCCGTGGGAATGTGTTAGTTGATGTAGGTATATGTTCAATCCTCTAGGTGGAGGGGAAGTATCACTCAGGAGAAGATCTTGGTTGGGTAACTAGTAGTGTAACCTATTTGAGCTTACACACACTCATAGTATAATGGTTGAGTCAAGTTATTATGTTGAAATTTGGTAAGTAATCCTTAGTATATGTGTTGCATTAGCATGGGTCTTGATTGTTATTGAATGCACACTTGGGTAATGTTATATGTTTAGAGCTTATGAGTTCTTCTTAATATTACTATGCTTGTAGAGATGAGGTGAATACACATGTAAATGTATGTATATGTATACATATGTGTGTCCACGATAGACCATACACATGAAGGAACACATGCACGAGAGTACATAGGTAGACATACCTATGCACACTTATGAATGAATTGCTTATGATCATGGAGCTATCAAGTGAAAAATACAACATGAATGTGTATATGTATAAATACATCACACAACTATCCCTACCAGTACAATAGTAATTGTGTATATATATACATATATCCATATGTATACATGTATCGATACACACGTATGTTTGGAAAATGGACGTGCCCATATGAATGTATTGACATATGTTATGTACACATACATGTACATAGAGGAATGTGTATATATATACAGTTGATATGGTTGCTATTATTAGGTGAATGTTAACTTGTTTGTATTCATTCATTTATCGATTGTGTTCATACTTAGTTGACATGGTGTATATATATATACATATACATACACATACATATATATGTGTGTGTGTGATTTATTGGCATATATATATGTATATGTATATATATTAATATATATTTATAAATATATTTATGATGCTTTGAGGGTTGATTTATATATATAAACACAAACCTATTTATATCTATGAGCATAAGCCGATTTGCATATGAGATATTGCAAAGTATTTAAAGGTGAATAATGCATATGTTAAAATTGTATAAAGGCCAAACTATGTGGAAGTATTTCACAACAATAAAAGGTCAATATAGATAAAACTATAATGTCGATACTATGGAAAGGCATCATTGTCTTTATGAACAACGAATTATTAAAAATTAGGAGGCGTATATCTTAATGATAAAATCAATGAAGCGATAGAATGCTACGCCAACGTCATAAAGTATAAGATGCATGATAATAGGAAAAGTAATAGAAATGCAAGGAATTGGTCAAAGTATCATTTATGTGACAAGTGACTCTTTACTCACTATTTTTTGCAAAGCTTAGAATTAGTCGACATTGAGCATGTGTGTCATTATGAATGTAGACTATTCCAATGAGTAAAGTTGTGCCAAAAAAATAGGGGAATGATTGCATACTTGGTGCCAAAATAATGAAGTTCAATTTGCTATAGAAGTCCATCTTTGTTGTAATTTTTATGTGCTAGTGAAGTGAGTCGACTTGCATGGATCAAGCTATCATTTTGCATGCATTTTTTGTAGGCTGCAAAGTCTCATTTTGTTGTATAAATAGAGCAGTTTACACTCTCATTTGGGACACACTAATCTACATTAATCTGCAATTGAATTTTGCTATATTTTGTGAGATTCTTGAGTATTTTGTGAAGAGCTATATTGTGTGAGTTATATTTGTGAGAGTATATCATCAACTTGTGAGTAGAGTCTTATTAAAGTATTGCTAGAAGAGGTCTAAGTGAAGCTAGTAGGTTGCTGATTGGAAGGTTGTGTGCTAAGATAGTCAAGTGGTTAAGCATATTATAGGAATGAGAATATAATCTTCCTTTATTTGTATTTATGAAATATTGAATCTTGAATGCTTTATTTGAACTACTTAAGATTACTTGCATTACAAAAACATAGCATTTTCTTTGGAAAGGAAAAAGAAGTTGTTTTATGCTTTTCTATGAAAGTGCTTGTAATTACTCCATAATAGAAGTTGTTTGTCATAGGTATTGTTGTACTAGATATGATTTTAAACAATGATAGATTAAAGGTTATTCATATCTAAAGTTATTTGATTATATTAGATAGCTAGTGGGTTACTCCTAGGATAGATTTTCCATTGAAGGGAGGGAACTTGTTCATATGCTTTGTAAGTAGAAATACCATAGAGTTTGCAGGAAAATGGATTAGGTTATTTCTAGGGTTAAAGATTACCCATTGGAGGAAATACCTATGCATAGATTATAGTGGCCTTAAGTCAAATCAAGCTTAATTAGTGTAAGTGAATAGGATGACTATCACTCAAAGTATTGAGTGAGAACACTTTGGACAAAGTTAGTGTGATTTCCTTTGGCTCCACTGTTAGTTCACCATGTCCATGTAGTGCATTCTAGTCCTAGATTATAGGGTTACAAGTTTTAGTCATATAGGACATAACATTAAGCTCAAGATGGTTGTCATATGAGGTTACTCCACCAATCTCTTCGTCGAAGGGTAGGGCTATCTATCTTATGATAGATGTGTGGGGGATGACATATGAGTCCATGGTTGGTGGAAAAACACTTGAGTGATGCTTCTCCTCCTCAGTAGGAGACAAAATACCAAGATTTGAAAAGCAGATCCTAGACCATCTATATCTATTGCTTTGAAGCTCGGTAGAGCTATGTATGTACTTGTACACATTCTTGGAATATTGTAATTTCTGAAATTATTATATTGAAATGGAATCCATGTTGAATATTATTGTCAAATCTATGTTCATTTGCTCTCAATAAAGAAAAGAATTTTTTTATTACAATGGTTAGTTACATAGTTTATCTCGCAAAGTGAAAACTTAGGAAAATTTACTTTAGTGAATGAATGACATGCTACATGTGGTATCAAAGCTACCAAGTTTAGCTCTAGAACCTATGAGCTCAACATACTTTCCATCCAACGTTATCTAATGTTTGGAAATTCTTGTGCCATGATGGTGCATCTCAAGTTAACTGCTAGGAAGTCAGTAATCGAGAATGAGCACTACGTAAAGACCAAGAAGGAAAGAGAGGCCATCATTAGAACAATTGCGGGTACCAACTATGACAATACCATCTAGTTAAGCAAAATTGAAACCTTTAGTCACACACTTTCTTAGATCATTGATGTGAACAGAAAGATGAAGATGGAAGCCAAGTACAACTACTTACCTTCTGTCTCGCTAGAGAAGTCTGATTCATTATGACTTTCTAGGGATATGCCCTTAGAAGGAAGTGTTATTCTGTAATTTATCTCAAGGGACCCTAGAGTTCTTCCAATGGCGGAAGTAATTGTGATTTCCTCAAGTAATGAGTCTGATGGTTATGACCCTCACAACTATGTATCAGATGAAAAAGCCAAAAGATATTATCCATCCTAGCATAGATATGAACAAATCAGATATGAGCAACAATCTCAATTTGTAGGGTATACTCCATTAACTTATGTGTCAGAGAGTGAATTTGGGGGATAATCTTCACTTGAATACTTAAATATTCACTCCATGTAATCAAAATGATATTGAGTGTTGGAATATGGCTTCTAGTGTTGTCATTGATGGCAACCTAATTCTTTCATCCTGTCTACAGTCTAGTTTTGGTTTATACCGACAAAACAAAATGAAGAACATGACATCTAGTTAAAGGCATGAATGTTGATCTAATTACCTCACCGAAATATTAATTTGAGTTGTGGATCTTAGAGAAAGGTTTTTTGATGTTTGTATTACCTTATTGTAGGAGTATCTAGATACACATTAACTGGTGTACAATTTGGGAGATCCGGTACACTAATCTTTTGGTTATATGTGTTAGAAGGTCGACTTATCGAATATAGTAATTACGAATGTTTAAGGGATAATTGATTAAATGTTTTCATGGTAAAATATGTTTATTTGGGTCCCTACTATGTTATGGATGACTATGGATGGTGCACATAAAGATTTAATTAAGGATTTAGCCAGCAGATTGAAAAGAACTTTATATTTTATGAAGCCGACATGTGAATGGTCAAATCCTTGATAATGGATATATATATGAGATCGGTAGTACCATTTTGGGAATGTGAATATGTGAGTGGGTGTGGATGTGTGTGAATGTGTGTATGGTATGAAAATTAGAAGAGTAGTGGTGTGAATGTTGGATTTGTGATGTGAATTGCAAAGCAGACAAAAGCAAAGTAGAGCAAAGTGCAAAATCAGAAAGAGGATCCAAAATCTAATCTATGAGCTTAACCAAAACTATAATATGCAATAAGTAGATGCTATTACTTTAGTTCAACCTTTAGATGGTTTTAATCTGAAATTTTGTAAGGCAGCGAGCCTTCCCTTTTGAGTAGTGTGCTCTAGGTAGTGTTCTTGAATACAAGTGCATTCCCTTTTGTAAAACTTATATTTGAGTACTCAAATTATGGATTAACCTCCATCGTGGTTTTTCCCCTAATAGGGTTTCCACACAAAAATCCTTTTGTTATGGTTTTGTGAATGACTGCTTTGAATGCTTGCATCTTTCCTTTAATGTAATGTTAGACTGGTTTATGTTTCAGATTAATAAAGTTCAGAGTTGTGGAACACTGATTCAGCCCCCATCTCTCAATGTTCCCTTGAGTCCAACAATTGGTATCAGAGCCTAGTTCCTCTAAAGAAATTTAGCAACTTGAGTAGATCTTGGAATGTAATGGACTCTGATGGTCTTTAGTAGCAGCTTCTAGTAACACTTGATGATCTTGATCAATCTAAAGTAGAAGTCAGGGAATTGAGAGAAAATATTAAAGATGTTGAGGAATTCATTTAGACATTGAAGGATCAGATTGTTAAATCCAGGGAGAAGAGAAAGGATCTCTGTGATTAGATACAACAAAAAGAGAACAAAAATATGGATGATTCTGACCTAAATCAAACCTTGAAGGAAATAACTAAAGAATTTGAAAAGCTTGCCAAAGACAATGCTACTCTAAAACATGAAATGGAATCCATGGTGATGAAGATGACTAAAGAGATTGAAGAAAGGAAGAATAATGAAGAGAACCTTGCTTAGTTCTTAAAAGAGAAGTTTGATGAACACAAAAGAGTAAATGAAGAAGTCACTCTATTGGAAAGTGAACTGCAACAATCCAAAAATAATGAAGAACTTGGTAAATATATTACTACTCTTAAGAATGAACTTACTATTGCAAATGAATACAAGGAGAAGTTTAAGATTAGTTCAGTTAAGCTTGATGAGATGACTCAAGGACAAAAGAGTGGAAATGACAAGAGAGGTATTGGATATGAAAAAGGAGAGTTCCAGATCTAGACAAAAGAATTTTAGACAAGGTAACTAGATGAACAAAGGTGGAAGGTATTTGGTAAGGCAACCTAATGCTCAAAAGTTTAATGGATATTGTTTTTCTTGCAATAAATTCAGCCATATGACAGCTCAGTATAGAATTAAAATGAAGAAAAGAGATTCATCATTTTTTGGTCAGTGTTTCAATTGCAAAAAGTTTGGTCATAAATCAATTGAATGTAGAAATGTGTCAAACTAGTCTATTAATAGAAGGAAGGTTGAATGTTATACCTATGGAAAATTTGGGCATATTGCTAATCAATACAGATCAAGGAGAAATAAATGGAACGGTTGGTCTGGACAAAGAAATATTGTGTGCTACAATTGCAATATACATGGACAGTTTGCAAGATTCTGTAGAAACAAAAATGTGGATAGAAGAGGTCTAGTATATAGAGGCAAAAATATACATAAAGATGACAAAGGAAAAGGAAAAGTGTTTGTAGATGAAATAAGAGATCAAATGAAGAAGACATGGGTATGGAAGAATGAGTCTGATGTTGAAAATGGTCCTACACCAGAACCTACTTCTGGTAATTCTTTCGGGAATTGATTTCAGGCCATTGGCCTAGGGGACGTTTTTCAAGAAAATCTTTCCTCCCCTGTCCATAGTTGGTACCAGAATGCGAAGGATAGTCAAAAAGGTGTATTAATGATATGCAGAGGTTTTGGAAAACATTTATAGGAAAATTCAAAGAATCACAGGTCCACAGAATAATTTTTCTTTTACTGTATGAGAAAATAGAGCAATTGGAAAACCTAGGGCGAATTCATTTATTGCAAGTGTGAGAACTATAAAAGATAAGTTGGAACCCTCATTTGTCACCTTGCATCGAAGGAAAAAAGGAGAGAACTCATTAGAAAAATTTTGAAGCAGTGAGGTTAATTCGTCGAAAAATCTCGGAACACATCAAGTATTTCAGTTGTTTTCAAAATTTCCATATAATTTGGTGTGTGGTTGATAATTGTAAAATATGGAAGGAAGAATGGAACAAATCAAAGGGTCAATCATTTTGGATGAATACAACAGTGGAAAGATTAGATCCATGAGAAATCTGTTGATGCCCAATGAATTGAAGAGGTTGAATGAAGCCAAACACAAGAATTTGGATATTTGGAATGAGTTTCCACATTTCGAGAATGTGAAATTTCTAAAATTCATCTTGAACAGATTGCACAATGATACCTTGATTCTGGACAAACCCTACATCATTTCGAAGGAAGTAATTGAAAATTTGACTAGATTATGTAAAGTCAGTGACATAATGAGGAAGAAATCCATCAGGAACAAAGAAGTTGAAAACCTAAATGGAGTAATTAGAGATCAGAGGGCATTGATAATCTCGATGATCAAAAATTCTATTACAAAGTACATTGCACATGGAATATCATATAAAGTCTTTTTCAAAAATAGAGAGGAGCAACATCGGTTGGTGTAGTTTACATCTCTCACAAGATGCTAATGGAAGGTCATGACTTTGACCTATGCGAATTGCTAAAGGATCAACTAATGGAGAACGTGCAACTAACAAAAGAGATAGGCTACCCTTTTAGGTTTGGTACTCTACTCATATGCTTGGTGATGTACTTCTTGAATTATTTTCCAATGATCAACAATGTGGTGTGGAAAGTAAATGAACCTGTATGCAAACAAATATACTCATATTCAAGGAGCTTGGCTAATTGGGATCAAGAATTTGAAAATTTCTTTAAGAATTTTCCTAGAAAGTGTGGTTCAGTTAGTATTTCTCTTTCGGTAAGAACACTTGAAGTTGGTTCCTCTTCTGGTAGCATGGAGAAAAAGTAGAAAGGGGAAAAGGAAACTATTGAGTACAACCCTCTGCAATGCAAGATTCCTAGAACTAAAGAAAAAGGAAAGGAACAAGAATTTGTTGATATATTGGATGAAGAATCCGATGATGAAATTAAGGACCCACAGGGAAATGAATTGAATGAAGAAAAGGAGTTGTCAGAAGGAAGTGAAGAAGAAGATGACCTAACCAAGGAGAAGCTATCGTAGCTTATTTAGGAGGAAGGTGGAATGCAGAAAATTGCTAAGTTATGGTCTGTCAGACCATCATATGATAAAGAAATGATTCTGAGTGTACTAAATGCTCATGTTGAGCACTGCAAGATCAAATTGGAAAGTTTGCAGAACATTCTACTTGAAGAAATGATTGAATGCAGTAAAGAAACAATGAATTCTATGTTTCAAGGCAAAGAAGAAGGTGAAGTTATCTCTCATTTGAAATGGAAATTCAAGCTATCACTTACCAAATTGAAAAAGAGAATGAATGAGATGAGGCAATGTATCAATGTAGCTAATAAAATCTACAACTAATGCATCCATTGGCCCCATGCTGTAAGGAAATACAAAGAGAAATTGGAGTAGATTGAAACATATTTGAATGGGATTGGAAAAACCTTTGATATGTTTCAGGACCAGGATGGTACAAACATGAAAAGGATTCACGAGCTGCAGATGAGCATACCAAAGTTCAATTCATCAAGAACATACTTGTGGATACTTTCTAGAAAATAAAGGATCTAACTGAATGCAGATTGGAATAGATGGTTGAGATACTAAGGAAAGGTGAAAAACTAGAGGAACTAATTACAATTCCGGAATCCCTCACTAAGATTGTCAACAAGACATCCAAGAATAACATCATGATCATAATCATTGGGATTGCAATAGATGCTTGGAAGAAGTTCCTTCCGAAAATGAAGGAAAAAATCATAAGATAATTTTCTAAATCCTTTTCAAAAGTTTTGAATCAATTTTGAAAATTTTGGGTGATTGAATACATATTTTGGCATATGGCTTCCATGATTTTTCATTGATGTCAAAGGGGGAGAGAGAGTAGTGAAAAATGTCTCATCAATCTTAGGGGGAGCTATTTTTTGAACTTTTTGAAGCGTAGGGGAGAGAGAGTAGTGAAGTATGACAACATACTCATAATGTTTCTAACACTTAGTCATTTCTCACTAAGTGTTGCCATCAATGACAAAGGGGGATATTGTTGGCATATGGCTTCTAGTGTTGTCATTGATGGTAACCTAAGTCATTCATCTAGTCTACAGTCTAGCTTTGGTTTATACTGACAAAACAGAATGAAGAACATAGCATCTGGTTGAAGGCATGAATGCCGATTTGATTACCTCACTGAACTGTTATTTTGAGTTGTGGATCTTAGAGAAAGGTTTTTTGATGTTTGTATTAACTTATTCTAGGAGTATCTAGATGTGTATTAACTAGTGTACGATCTAGGAGATCCAGTACACTAATATTTTGGTTATCTGTGTTAGAAGGCCAACTTGTCGAATATAGTAATTGAAAATGTTTAAGGGATGATTGATTAAATTTTTTCATGCTCGAATATGTTTATTTGGGTCCCTGCTATGTTATGGATGACTATGGATGGTTCACATAAAGATTTAATTAAGGATCTAGCCGACAAATTGAAAAGAACTTTATGTTTTATGAAGTTGACATGTGAATGGTCAAATCCTTGATATTGGATATGTATATGAGATTAGTTGTACCATTTTGGGAGTGTGGATATGTGAGTGGGTATGCATGTGTGTGAATGTGTGTATGGTGTGAAAATCAAAAGAGTAGTGGTGAAAATGTTGGATTTGTGATGCGAATTAGAAAGTAGAGCAGAGCGAAGTATAAAATCAGAAAGAGGATCTAGAATCTAATCTATGAGCTCAATCGGAACTGTAATCTGGCATAAGTAGATGCTACTACTTCAGTTCAACCTTCAGATGGTTTTAATTTCAACTTTTGTAAGGTAGTGAGCCTTCCCTTTTGAGCACTGTGCTCTAGGCAGTGTGCCTGAATGCAAGTGCATTCCCTTTTGTAAAAATTATATTTGAGTACTCAAATTATGGATTAACCTCCACCGTGGTTTTTCCCCTAACAGGGTTTCCACACAAAAATCCTTGTGTTATGATGTTGTGAATAACTGCTTTGAATGCTTGCATCTTTCCTTTAATGTAATGTTAGAATGGTTTATGTTTCAGATTAATAAAGTTTAGATTTGCAGAACACTGAATCACCCCCCCTCTCAGTGTTCCCTTGAGTCAAACATTGAGATCCTTGAGAAATGAATAAAATCATGTGTTTATTGAAAGCTTGTGCTTAATCTTATGTGGAATTCCTTATGTGTGATTGATAGCTCATTCTAATGTTTTCCATAAGATAGTTGATTACATAATTGAATCTAACATGGATGAACCTTCAGGTATAATCCATTCTTGCAAAAATGGTAAGGACACAAACCAATTATGGTAGAAGCCAAGAAGTCAGGCAAGGACCAGTAGGAGTTGAAGCTAGACTAGACCAAATCTTAGCAAGGTTGGAAAACATAGAGAAAGAAAGAAGGGTAAATGATAGAGTTGAGAAGGAAGTTCCAAATAATGAGGAGGGAGAAAATTCCCATGGACATGATCAAACTCATGATCATGAGAGAGAGAGAAATCACCTCTATTTAAGGAAACTAATAGGAAGCATATGGCTTTTGAACTTTCCAAAGATATGAAGAAAATTACCCCACCCAAGTTTGACAGAAGTGTTAGTAGAGATGAAGTTGAGGCTTGGTTAGTCCAAATGGAGAAGTATTTTGAGATTTGAAATTACTCTGAGGTCACCAAAGAAACATGGGGAGCATACCAGTTAGAAGGAGAAGCCTCTAACTAGTGGATGAATAAAAAGATGGAACTAGATCTTAGCTCACTAAAACTGACTTGGAATGAATTTGTTGAAATTTTCCATAAAAGATGGTTGCCCCAACTCTGTTTTGACCAAAAACTCAAAGATTTTTAGAGTCTGAGAATTGGTGATATGAAGGTTAATGAGTATTGGGAGAAGTTTACCTGTCTTCTGCATTATATTCCTATGTAACAGAAAGATGAATGCTTCCACATAAGAACTTTTTTTATCATGGGACTTAATAGTCAGATCAGAGGAGAGGTGGATGTGCATGGTCCAGTTACTATGGATCTTGTGTATGAGAAAGTAATTAAAAAGGAGAGAAAGCTCAAGGCTATCTCCATCAGCTAGGAAAATAGGAATTGTAAGAAGATTATAGGAATTCAAGAAAAAAAAACTCCAAAGGTGGTGGAAGTTGTGCAAAATGTACCAAAGAAAGGAGAAAAAGGATCCTATAATCGTGGAAAAGAATAAAAACGGGAACGTAAGAGGAATAGTTCTAGTGGTGGGAATAACAACAATGCTGGTGGAAATGCTAGTAAATCTAGAGAACCCTCAAGGAAGAGAGGACCAAATAATGGATGTTTTACATGTAGAGGAGACCTCTAAGCTAGAGAATGTCCCAATAGGTCTTCTAGGTCATAGTCTTATGGTAATCCACTTCCTACCCAACAAGAAATGTTCTAGAAAAAGATACATATAGCTATGGATGATTGCCAGGAAGAGTATCAAGTGACTCCAATTGAAATTCTAGGTATTTTATTTGAATTACCCATTTCTATACTTATAGATATTGGTGCAACTGAGAATCTCATTTCACCTAGAGTAGATAAGTAGATATCTAGAAAGGTTGGTTACATGGAAAATTATTGGGATGTAGAGTATGCAAACCAAATAAGAGAAAAGGTGGAACAATGTTTGTTCGAAACTAGGATAGAGCTACCTTAATTTTATATAGAAGTGAACCTATATGTCACACCTTTAGGATCGTACGATGTTATCTTAGGTATGAACTGGTTATGGAGACATAGGGCCAAGGTAGATTTCCATGCTAAAATTTTAGAATGATTAGATGATCTTTGTAACCAAGTGAAGTTTCAAGGGATACCTAGAGAGGTCAAGATTCATCGAATCTCGACAATGCAATTGTTAAGGGCTAAGAAGAAAGGGTGCAAACTATTTGCATTCAAGATGGAAAAACTTGAAGACAACCTTGATAACTTTGAATCACAAAGCTTGAAAGAGATGGAATATGTTGAGATGGAGGAAATTGGGATGTCTAATATGGAAAGATATCCTATATTAAGAAAGTTTTTAGATGTGTTTCTAGATGAATTACCCGTGTTGCCACCAAAAGGGATATTTGAATTCTCTATTGATATAGTCCCAAGATCTAAACCTACTTCTAAGGTACCTTATAGGATGACAAAAACTGAGCTAATCAAGCTTAAGAAACAATTGGATGAGTTATTATCGAAGGGCTTGATAAGACCAAATGTTCCACCTTGGGGAGCACCAACAATCTTTATGAAAAAGAAGGATGGTACTTTACAGTTATGAATAGATTATTGCATGCTTAACAAAGCCATAGTAAAGAATAAGTACCCTGTACCATGCATTGATGATCTATTTGATGAAATGAGGGTAAATGTTGTATTTTCTAAGATATATCTGATATCTGGATACCACCCATTGAGAATTAAGGATGAAGATATCTGTAAGAATGTGTTCAAAACCAAATATGGACACTATGAGTTTATAGTTCTACCCTTTGGTTTAACAAATGCACCTGAAACATTTATGAACCTTATGAATAGTGTATTTAGGGATTTCCTAGATAAGTTTTTCTTGGTTTTCCTAGATGAAATTTTTATTTACTCAAAGAATGGGGAGAATCATTGTAGACATTTGGAGATAGTTCTACAATGACTTAGAGAGCATAAGTTGTATGGAAAAATCTAAGTTTGCTTTCTTCTAGAAGAGAGTTCTTTATCTTGGACATGTGATCTTGGTAGATGGAATTTTAGTAGATCCAGCTAAGATCAAGGTGGTGCTTGAATGCCCAGTACCCAAAAATGTCTTGAAGGTAAGAAGTTTGATGGGTTTGGTGGGATACTATAGAAATATTTTTGCAAACTTCTCCAAAATATCCTTTCTGATTACTTCTTTGTATAGGAAAGGGAAGAAGTTTGAGTGGATAGAGAAATGCCAAGTAGCCTTTGACCTACTCAAAGAGAGATTGACTATGACATCGATTTTGAAAGTACCAGACCTTGAGGGTGACTTGACTGTTATCATGGATGCATCATGAGAGGGATTAGGAGGTGTTTTAATGCAAGATTGGTAAGTAATTGCTTATGAATCAAGGAAGCTAAAACCTTATGAGAAAAAATATGCATCATATGATTTGGAGTTAGCAGCCATGGTTCACATATTGCAAATGTAGAGGCATTACTTGTTGGGGAAACCCTTTGAAATGAAAATTGATCATCATGAGTTGAAGTATTTATTCACTCAACCTAATCTAAATTGAAGAAAAAGAACATAGTTGGAGTTAATATCAAATTAATGCATAGATAGTTGTTGTTGCATCGAAAGATCAACATGTTAATGCCAAATACAACTGTCAAAGTTAATGAATCCAAAAGAGGTAGTTAAGCCATGTCACAAACCTGAGTGTTACACTACACATCACAAGGAGACTAAAGAAACACACCTTGCAACAATCTCCCCAACACAAGTGAGGGGTTTGAACCCGTGACCTAGGATTTGATACCAATTGTCATTGCACCAAAATATCAACCTGTTAATGGCCGATATAACTAGCAGAGTTGATGAATCAATTGGAGGTAGTTAAGCCATGTCATAAACCTTAGTGCTACAATGCACATCACAAGGAGACCAAGGGTACACACCTTGCAACATATTCATGGTCATGAAAAATTATTTTATGTGAACCACTAGTCATGAAATATGGGTCAATTAGTTTGACTAAAAAACTACATAGTTGAATCCTAATTTAAAACATCAAAAAACTTTAAAATAAAAATATTGAGAGTGTTACATGTAATTAATATTATATCTCTACATGAATTTGATCAACCCCACAAAAAAATCATGTCAGATAAGTATTCTACAAACTAGTAAAACCTCAAAAGTTAAATCAAAAAGGTTTTTGATAGGGATAGACTATTACTCTAGAGGATGTTTATATTCATTCCTAGCTAATTCACACTTTTTAGATGTAAATTAGACATTATTTTTTCTTTGATAAGTTTCCAAAATAATAGCTCCATTTTTTTAAATAAGATAAGGTGCTTGTGAAAAAACTGGTAATAATTCTCAACAATGAAAAAGGATTTTGCAAAATACCTTAATACTATGTGAAAATCACTAGGAAGATTTATCAAAAAAAATTCATGTGCAAGTGAAATAACCAATATTCTATTATGTTACAAATGTTATACTAGATTGTTATTTTATAGAAAAGAACATGATTCAAATTGAAGGAAAACACTTTGAATGAGTCATTATGTTTGAGTCACTAAGTTAGGAAATTAAGTAAAAGTTAACATTTAGAAAGTTATCTACTTAAGAAAATATCTTTAAAAGATGTTTCTATATGTGACAAGACATGTCTACACTATACATCCAACATAAAAAATATTATCCTAAGTTATATAATAGGGTAAGAAACTTAACTAATGCATAAATATGATGTAATGAGTTGCTAGCATTCAACCAAGACTACAATAGAAATATCCTAATTACTATAGAACAATCAACCATTTACATTTCCTTTCAATGCTCATTTAATAGGAACCTATGCTCTCTTTAAGACTATAACTATTCTTATCAATAATATTAATTATATATGTATGGTTGAATTCACTATTGAACGAGAGGAAACTAAAACAAAAACTAAACCTAAATCGAAACACATTAAAAAAACTAATGATATATGTGCATATTTGACATTTCATTCAGTGATCTTGAGCTATCAAATTGAAATTTTAATAGATTGGAAGTCCAATTTGAGAGAACAACAAGACCACTAGATGTTTAGATGAAATCACTGAAGAAGAGTTTTCAAACTGTTTAATAGAAAGAGTAGGGTTTACCACCATGAATGAACAAGATGATAAACCACTAAATATTTTCCTTATTAAAACACTCAATTATGAGGGCCAAAATATGCAAATAAAAATTAGAAATGATACCTAACTTCAAGAAACTATGAGGGGAGTTTTTAGAGCATAAAAAACTATGTACCTTGTCAAAAAATTGTCATTTTTCAGCCATAGAGGACTCATTCTCCTTCAATGGCAAATGGATCCTTGTAAGGTTTTGGAAAATTTATTTTTGGGTCTTATACTTCAATGTCTGCACTCTCAATTCCTAGGTTTCCAACTCTTGAAAGTTAGAAATTAATTATGTAGAGCTCTTTCCGTGATCTTGAAAGGTAGATGACAACTTTGATTCCAATTTGTTCCCCACTTGATCTTCAACCTAAAACCTGCAATCACACATGTAAGAGGAGAAAAATAGTTTTTGTTAGGGGATAGGGGTTTTCCTCGATCAAACCCCTTAGGTAATTAAACCAATTGATGAAATCATGAAATTGAATCATGAAACATGAAATATGCAATTGATGATACCTTGGATGTTGTCTTGGAGTATAAATGTGTAAATTAACATGAAGTAGTCATGGAGAATATAGATCTTGATCTCAAATAGATGTGAAATAATGCTTGTAAGAAGGATCTTCAATGCTACATCAACAATCTTGGCTCAACAACATGTATGAGTGCATAAAACCCTTGACATGATGAAATGATCTTGAATTGCTGCAATAAACTCCTCTAATCTGCCTTGAAATGCTCTTGTAGACACTCAAATTTTCTATAAGGATGCTCTCTGAAAGTTGCTAGGTGAAACAATGTGAATTAACCCCTTATTTATACTAAATCTAGAGATTAACCCCAAAATTCAAATAATTCAAGCCGACCTTAGAATTGGGTATTAAAATTATAAGGATCCCACCACAATTAAATTCAAAAAGAGAGGTCCTATCAAGGGAGGACCCATTCATCACTAAAGGTGAATGGGTCCTAGCACAACTTTCTAGGACCGTGCTTTAAGGGGATGAAATAACATCAAAAACCAACCTCAAAACTACATAGAAAGGGGGTGTCCCAAAAAGGCAAATGGGTCTTGGCACAATTTCTAGGTCCACACTTCAAGGAGGTGAAAGTAAATAAAAAAACCACCTTAAAAATGCATAGAAAGAGGTGTCCTATGTGGAGAGGATACCTTGTGCCGGTAAAGGGGAATGGGTCCTAGCAACACTTTTCAGGACACCAAAATTTCCAAATTAAATGTCATACAATCTCATTATTGGGTGTCGGGATAGATTCTTGAAAAGAGGGATTGAATTTGAATTAAAGGGCTAATTAACTCCAATTAACCACAAGTAATTAAGTGGACCCTAGATAAATGTGAAAGTATGTTACAAAACTTAAATAAGGTACACATTAAGTACATTTTACTAAAAGAGGGCCCAAGATCAATTTGAATGTGTTACAACAGATTCCAACATTAAACCTAGGAAAAATTAGGTTAATTCAATGATAATTATTCACAAATCAAGTAAGGAAAAAGGATACATTTTTTGTTACTACATTTTTCCCCCACTTTAGTGAGAGGATGAACCCATGCCAAACTCACACTAAAGTAGACATTCAAGACACTTAAGTACACAACAATAACAAATATACATAATCATACCCTATCAGAGGTCAAGAAAAGTAAAGAAAAACAAAGGATCAAGCACAACCATTCCAATGCGATGTGGAATTGGGCTATTTGTCCATAACATATGCTGCTCATTTTGGGGTAGTGGAACCTCAGTCTGTCCACTAGGTGAGTTATCCCAATGAAGTGTTTTAGTGAGAAAGTCATGCCAGTGTGTCAGCTTCCCACTGTATAATGAGAAATTCATGCTAGTGTATTGACTTCTCATCATACCAAAGTTATCCTCCTGATAACTTTAATAAGGCACCGCAATGTAAATGCTTTTTTCATGTAAAAATTTTGTTAAATGGGATTTTTATTTGTTCATGTAACGTCTCATCTTAGGATCCAACATTGTGACTAATGTCTCTAAGAGAGGACAAGTCAAAGAAATATCACACTCTTGGAGGAAATCAAGCCTAATTGCACCATCAAGAAAAGGACACATCACAAGAATAAATAAAATCACATAGTGAAACATGAGTGTCGATGTATTCCTCTAGTTTAAAGTGGTTGCTATCACCATTGCTGTGAGAAATTTCTTTAAAGTAGAAGACATGAGAGCTTTCCTCGAAAAACCCTATGCCAAGTCATATGTTTATGAAATAAGCTACGTCATGCAATAGGAGGGAATGGTTGCCCCCAAAAGTACAATGTTAAATATAACTCAATACATCACATGCCAGCCAACTTAAGGCATGTCAATCACTTTCCAAGCTTGCTCTTATATGTACATGAAAGGTGTTCAACTAGCCAAAAGAGACAACAAGTGACATACAATGACAAGGCTACCTAACCCATTGCCCCCTCTTAGTGAAAGACAAGGATGAGTCAAAATGATTGATGAGAGGCATGATAGAGTGAAAATTAGTATAAATTAGAGGAATTAGATGCCCCCACATAAGGAAGAGCACCAAACTCCTTAAGATGTTGGATTTTACTACTCAAGCCCTTGCATTCATTAGTAGAATGACCATGAACACTTTGATATGAACAAAATGAATTCTTCTTGTAGTAAAATTTATTTCATGTTCTTGGAGGGAGGGATATCAAACAATCTTGGAGGAGTCTCAACAAGATACTTTCTTGATCAATAGTGAAATATGTTGTTGTAATTTGTGATAAAGATGTCTCTTGTTTAGTATTAGGTTTCATACTTACACAAGACTCTTTAGATTATGAGATTTTATACTCTTTATTATAGGAGGGTGTAAAATATGTCAAAGTTGAATCATTAATGTTTTACATGATGAAATTAATGTTAAGAGAGGACTTATTTGTTTCTTTTGTTTATTTCAAAGGATAGTCATCAAGACTACTATTATCTATTAGTTCATGATGCACTAATGCTAAAGTTATCTTAGAAGAATCTTTTGTAAGAGTGTTGATATTGAGTGAAGGGTTGTTTGTTGGTTCAATTTCTATCAAAGGACAATAACCAAGACCACAAGTTTTTTCTTGCATGTTAGGTTCTATAGGGACACATATACCTTGTTCTCTAGTACCACATCATTTTCCACTATAACCAAGCTATTTCATAAGTTCATAACCTCTTTCATAAATATTTTTCATTTCTTTAGGATTTGGTGGTTGTTTGTAATCAAATTCATTAAAATGTGTTGTGTAATTCGTTTAATCTTCTAAAGTAGTTGAGGTGGATGCTTTCAAATTTTGTGTTGAATTTATTGCTTCTTCTTTTCCCTTTTCATAATCTTTGTTTCTGATCTTGTATTCACCCATGAATATAGGTGTGAAATCCAAGGATCCCTAATCATATTCCAACAACTTAGTAGGTTCATTAATGTTTGTTTCTTGTTCTTTTAATTTTTCTGTTGTAGCTTGCAGTGTATAGGATTCCAATGCTTCCAAAGGATTATGTCCTTCTCTTTCAGCCATCAAACAACTTTCGAGTTTGGGATCAACTTTTAGTGTGTAGAATTTGTTCTTATAGACATACTTCATGACACGATCCATAGTAGAAGGCACAACATTAATTTCATGAATCCATTGTCTCCCTAAAAGGAGGTTTTAAGAAAGATCATCAGGCATAACATGGACTAGAGTTTGTAACGTTACTTCCCCAACTCTGATAGGTAATGTGATGATTCTAAGTGGTTGTTTTCCTTTGTTGTCAAATCCTTGAATAGATAAGAATTAGGTTTAATATCATTCTTACTCATCTTAAGTATTTTCAAAAGGTTCACACTACATACATTCAGGTCCGAACCATTGTCAACAAGAGTCCATTTTATTGTAGTTTGTCCAATGTGAACTATTATGTTGAAAGATTCATACTTCTTCTGAATTTTCAAGGGAGTAACTCACTTTGGTGAAAGACTATGTCCAAGTTCATTTTGTTCATCTGTTGGATGAGTGCTGCTACATCATTTGAACTAGTGTTAGAAGGAATCATAACTTGTTGCAAGGCCTCTTGGAGTATGCTATGAAAACTAGGTGATACTTGAAGCAGTTCCCATACAAAAAATATTAGCAAGAGTATTCTTAAGGTGTTCAAAAAGATTATATTCCTTTCCATTGTTTGGAGTCAAACAAGGAGCACTAGGTAAGATAGGATTAGGTAATGGGAGGGATGTTGAAGGTGTTTATTTTGGTTGTGGATTATTCCTCATGTTATATGGATGAGAAATGGTGTTATAATTTGATTGCTGCGAAACATTATTCTTAGGTGGTTCGAGGATAAGCACATGTTTCTTTTGAACTTGAGGTTTTTGTGAGGGTGGATAAATAATTAGAGGATTCTTAGGATGTACTACAGGGTGTGTAGAAGGTCCAATAATCAAGGGGGATCTAGTGGACACTTGTGCATTCATAACCTCAACAATTTTAGTTTGACATCTTTCTAATGAAGGGGAGTCTAGTGTCATCTTTTCACCATCACCTAAGGAAAACACATTACTATTGTTGTCATTTGATTGCATCATGATATCCTTCCTAGGAGGAGAGTTTTTAGGAGAACTACAAACTAGATGTTCATTACATTCATTGTTTGGTTGTTCTAAAGTGACTTCATCACAAGTAAGGGAGTCCTCAATGGTTGGATTGTATTGCTTATTAGTTATTTTTTCCTTAGGGGAAGAGAGGCAACTACGATTCCCACAACTCTCATTGGTTGGATTTTCTATCAAAATATCTTCTTTAGAGATATTAGGAGAAGGTCTAATTTTATTGTTATGATTGTCTAAGGTCTCATTCTCTTGTGCCATACTATCTACCCTATTAGGAGAGATTTTAAGATGTTCATCACATTCCATGGTTAGATTTTGTAAAGTAGCTTCATCACAAATAGGAGAGATATCAAGAGAAGGATAGCTATGATTTTTATGCTTACCAAATAGATCTTTCAAAATGGTAGGAGCATTAGGGAAGGGAGGAACAAGATTCCCATGACTCTCAATAAGTGTATCTTCTAACACCAAACTATCTTCTTCACATCGAGGATGGATATTATAAGGAGAAGGATAAATTTGATTGTCATGGTTATCTATGATTTCATCCTCTTTTCACTAAAACATTCTCACAAGCAAGGGATGAATACATACTAGGTAAAGTGATGTTTAGAAATGTATCTATGATAATATCTTCCCAAGAGGGAGGAGAAGAGAGACAATCAAGACTTTCATGATTCTCAATAATTGTATCTTCTTTCACCAAGATACCTTTGTCACTAGTAGGAGAGGTATAAGGAGAAGAACACTTATGGTTTTCATGATTGTCTATGCTTGTTTCTTCTTGTATCATATCATCCTCACCAATGGGAGAGATAATATTATTTGAGATAGACGATGCAATATTAAGGATTGTGTCAATGGTTTGATCCTCTTGCTTTAAGATGTTCTCATAACTAGGAAAGAAAGTGTAAGGATGACTAACATGTTTCTTAATGACCTCATTGTTGGAGTTAATATCAGATTAATGCATAGACAATTTTTGCACTGAAAGATTGAAATTTTAAAGCCCGATACAACTACCAAAGTTAATGAATCAAAAAGAGGTAGTTAAGCCATGTCAAAAATGAGCATTGAAAGGAAATGTAAATGGCTGATTGTTCTATAGTAATTAGGATATTTCTATTGTAGTATTGGTTGAATGCTAGCAACTTAGTGCATCATATTTATGCATTAGTTAAATTTATTATTTTATTATATAACTTAGGATAATATTGTTTAGGTTGGATGTATAGTGTAGACATGTCTTGTCAGATATAGAGACATCTTTTAAAGATATTTTATGAAGTAGATAACTTTCTATATGTTAACTTTTACTTAATTTCCTAACTTAGTGACTCAAACATAATGACTCATTCAAAGTGATTTCCTTCAATTTGAATCATGTTCTTTTCTAAAAAAATAAAAATCTAGTATAACATTGGTAACATAATAGAATATTAGCCATTTCACTTGCACATGAATTTTTTGGATAAATATTCCTAGTGATTTTCACATAGTATTAAGGTATTTTGAAAAATCCTTCTTCATTGTTGAGAATTATTTGTAATTTTTTCACAAGCACCTTATCTTATTTAAAAAAATAGAGCTATTATTTTGGAAACTTATCAAAGAAAAATCCATGTCTAATTTACATCTAAAAAGTGTGAATTAGCTAGGAATGAATACAAACATCCTCTAGAGTAATAGTCTATCCCTATCAAAAACCTTTTTGGTTTAACTTTTGAGGTTTTACTAGTTTGTAGAATACTTTTGTGACATGATTTTTTTGTAGGGTTGATCAAATTCATGTAGATATATAATATTAATTACTTGTAACACTCTAAATATTTTTATGTTAAAGTTTTTTGATGTTTTATTAGGATTCAACTATTTAGTTTTTTAGTCAAACTAATTGAATCATATTTTATGAGCAATGGTTCACATGAAATAATTTTTCATGACCATGAAAGTGTTGCAAGGTGCGTGCCCTTGGTCTCCTTGTGATGTACATTGGGTCACTCAAGTTTGTGACATGGCTTAACAACCTCCCATGGATTCATTAACTTTGGTAGCTATATCAGGCATTAACAGGTTGATCTTTTGGTTCAACGACAAGCATTTGTGCAACAATATCAAATCCTAGGTCACAGGTTTGAACCCCTCACTTGTGTTGGAGGGATTGTTGCAAGGTGTGTTCCCTTGGTCTCCTTGTGATGTGCAACATATTGCTGAGGTTTGTGACATGGCTTAACTATCTCTTTTGGATTCATGAACTTTGGTAATTGTATCAGGCATTAACATGTCAATCTTTCGATGCAACGACAACTGTTTGTGCATTAATCAAATATTAACTCCAACCATGGAAAAAATATCCTTTTTCCTTACTTGATTTGGGAATAATCATCATTGAATTAACCTAATTTTTCCTAGGCTTAATGTTGTATTGTGTTGTAACACATTCACATTGATCTTGGGCCCTCTTTTAATAAAATATACTTAATGTGTACCTTATTTAAGTGTTGTAACACACTTTCTCATTTATCTAGGGTCCTCTTAATTACTTGTGGTTAATTGGAATTAATTAGCCCTTTCATTCAAATTCAAGCCCTCCTTTCAAGGATATATCCCAACACCCAATAATGATATTGTATGACATTTAATTTGGAAAATCTAATGTCCTGAAAAGTGCTACTAGGATCCATTCGCCTTACTGGTGCAAGGTTTCCTCTCCACATAGGAAATCTCTTTCTATGCATTTTTGAGGTGGGTTTTTGATGTACTTTCACCTCCCCGAAGCATGGTCTTGGAAATTGTGCTAGGACCCATTCACCTTTCTTGGGACACCCTTTCTATGCATTTTTTAGGTTGATTTTTGATGTTATTTCATCCCCTTAGAGCACATTCCTAGAAAGTTGTGCAAGGACCCATCCACCTTTAGTGGTCAATGGGTCCTCCCTTGATAGGACCCCTCTTTTTGAATTTAATTGTGGTAGGATCCTTATAATTTTAATACCCAGATCTATGGTAAGCTTGAATTATTTGAATTTCGAGGTTAATCTCTAGATTTAGTATAAATAAGGGGTTATTTCACAAAGTTTCATCTAATATTTTCAAGAGAGCATCCTAACACTTTACAAGAGAATTATAGAGCACTTCAAGAGCTATTTAAGGACATTTCAAGGCAGATTTCAAGAGTCTATTGCAACAATTCAAGATCATATCATCATGTCAAGGGTTTGACGCATGCATTCATGGTTTTGAGCCAAGATTGTGAGTGTATAATTGAAGATCTACTTGCAACCATTGTTTACCACATTCAAGGATCCAAGATCTACTTTCTTCATAGCCACTACATGTTAGTTTATAGATTTTCTTAGCAAGACATCTTCCAAGGTGACATAAATTACATATTTCATGCGTCATTTCATTTATTTCATCATTTGGTTTAATTACCTACAAGGGGTTTGACTGAGGAAAACCCCCATTCACTAACAAACAACAAGTTTTTCTTCCCTTGAGTGTGTAATTTTAGATTTATAGGTTGAAGATCATGTTGAGCAAGATTTGGAGCAAAAATGTCAAAGTCGCAAAGTTGCAAAAGTTGTTATTCAAAGTGCAAAATCAAAGAATTGAAGCTATAGAATTGCATACCAACTTCTAGAAGTTGATAACAGGGAATTTGAGAGTGCAAACATCAGGAAACAAGACCCTGGAATCAGTTTTCTAAAACCATAAAAGGACCCATTCGCCGCTAGTGGCGAATGGGTCCTTTGTAGCTCAAAAAAAACTTTTTGACTAGGTATATAGCTTTTTATGCTCTAAAAACTACCCTCATAGTTGCTATAATAGTTAGGTAGCATTTTTTCTTATTATTTTGGCATTTTTACCTTCATAATTGAATGTTTTAATAAGGAATTTTTTTAGTGTTTTATCATCTTATGGCTACATGTGCTATGATTAGTACCAAGCTAAGAGATGTTGAAGGTGAAAGTAATGACAATGACACAAATACAAAACAATATAATATTGAATGTCCAAAATCTAATGCACTCCCTTTAGGGGGACACAATTGACATACCAATGGATATGATGGATAATGAGAAAGTCTTTAAAATCAGAAAATGCCCCGATGATGAAGAACAAGAGGATACTACAACCTTGCTTCATGAATTTCTCAAAAATTTTGCTTGGAAGTATTCAGATATGCCTAGCATAGATCCAAAGATAGTGACACACAACATTGTCCTTGCTGAGAATACCAAGCCCGTTCGATGAAAAATACACAAGATGAATCCTAAGATAGCTTTGCTTGTTAAAGATAAACTTGAAAAACTCCTTAATGCCAGCTTCATAAGACCTATAGATTATTCTCCATGGATCTCCAATATTATTGCAGTTGCAAAACCTAACAATTGTATTAGGATGTGTATGGATTTTTGGGACTTGAATAAAGCCTCTTGAAAAGATGACTTTCCCCTTCCTAATATTGACATGATAGTAGACTTGACTGTGAGACATGCTTTGTTGTCATTCATGGATGGATTTTTGGGATATAATCAAATCTTCATCAACCCTCAAGATCAATACATTACAACTATTTGGGGGATTAAAGAATGTGGGTGCAACATATCAATGAACTATGACACTAATATTCCATGATTACATACATAAGATCTTGGAGGATTATGTTGATGATATTTTAGCCAAATCATTAACAAGACAAGATAATGTGAATGTCCTTCAAAAAACCTTTGAGCAAATGTGAACATACAACATGAGGTTGAATCCAAAGAAATGTGTCTTTAGTGTCGATAGTGGAAAACTTTTAGGGTTTATTTTGTCTCATAGAGGCATTGAGGTGGATACAAAGAAGATTGATGCTATCATCAATATGATACCCCCTAAAAACATTTCTAAGTTACGCCACATGTTACAAGGAAGAATCTAAGCTATCCATCATTTTGTTGCATCTTTAGTTGATCACACATTACCATTCACACATCTTCTCAAAAAGGATGTGCACTTTATCTGGAATGATGATTGTAAATAGGCTTTTGAGAGTTTAAAAGAATATCTCACAAATCCACCTATTTTACAACCCACTACGCCAAAAAAACCATTTATACTTTATATCGCTACCTCATCCCATGATTTAGTAGCATTGTTTGCACAACAAGATGAAAACGGTAAAGAGCACCTCATCTATTACATTAGTCGAACATTGATTGATTATGAAAAACAATAGAAAAAAAATGTTTGGCCCTTATATTCACTACAAGTAAATTGCAACATTATTTGCTGAATACCAAAATACAAGTGATGAAAAAATTTGATCCTCTCAAACATCTTTTTAATAAAATAGATTTATGTGAATGTATAGCTAAATGGGTGATGTTGTTGACTGAGTTTGAACTGACATTTGTTTCACAAAAAAAAATTAAGGGTCAAGCCTTGACCAACCAGTTAGTTGATGCTCCTTCCCGTTTGGCATTATCTATTAATGACTCTTTCCCCGACAAGAATGTGTTGACAATCAAAATTGATACATGAAACTTATACTTTGATGGATCTAAGTGTAGAACAGGCTCCGGTGCTGGGGTTATATTAATCCCACCTACATGAAAGCCTATTCCCTTGTCATATTGATTAAATTTCCTATGTATAAACAACACTGTTGAGTATGAAGCGTTGCACGCGGGGTTATGTTCTACTTTAATCTTGGGAGTGAAAAAGATTAGGCTCTTTGGTGATTCACAATTAGTCATCAAAAAAATAAATGGGAAATATCAAGTAAAGCATGATAAATTAGCCAAATATAAGGATCTCACAATGAACTTATTAGAGAAGTTTGAATCATTCACCATAATTTTCAACATCCAACGAAAAGAAAATCAACATGTGGATGCAATGGTGAGTACGACCTCTCTTATATCACCTCAAGATCCTTCACAAGATGTCACATTTATTGTTCACCCAATCATGAAACCATCCATTGAAGGTAAAATTGAATAAGTGTTAGCAACAACCAAGCGAGACTAGAGTGAATGGTATGATACAATATTCAACTATTTGAAAGATGGTACTATTCCTAAGCCCACAACAATGAATACCTGACATCGCTTGCAAAAACTAGCAGCCAAGTATATTATTTTAGCTGACATATTATATAGAAGGTCCTTTAATGGTATTTTGCTTAGATTACTTAACAAATGTGAAATCCCCATAGCACTCAAAGAGGCACATGTGGGTGCCTGTGGAGGTCATTTTGGAGGTAGATCTTTAGTGAAAAAACTCATTTGTATGGGATATTACCAGAGACATATGGAAAGTGATTGTTTTGTGTGCATTAAGATATGCCATAAATGTCAGGAACATAGCAATTTGATTCATGCCCCTGATATTGAGCTCTGTGCCCAGATTCCTATTTGGCCGTTCTTAGTATGGGGATTGGATTTGATTGGAAAATTTTCACCACCTTCATTTGTTGGACATACGTTTATAATCATAGCCATAGATTGTTTCAAAAAATGGGTAGAAGCCATTCCTCTTCGATACACAACCACTGATGTAATATGCCATTTCATATTGGAACAAATTATTGCTCGCTTTGGACTTCCTTTCACATTAGTTTCAGATAATAGAATAATATTCAAGAATAATGATGTGAAGCAATTAATTAACACATTTAATATTCAACATCACTTTTCTACACCCTACTACCCACAATCTAATGGCCAAGCTGAAGCAACTAATAAAAATATTGAGCAAATTATAAGAAAAATAGTTAATAAACATAATAAGGATTGGAATACGTAACTGACATATACGTTATGGGATTACCGAACTAGTGTCAGGTTATCAACATAAAAAAATCCTTATAACCTTGTCTATGGTACCAAGACAATGATGCCCTTGGAGTTAGAAATCCCTACGCTAAGGATTGCTCTTCAAGAGGTCATCAATGATGACACTTACAAACAAAAATGATGGCATCAACTTGATATTCTTGATGAACAACACATTAACGCTCTTGAGCACATCCAAGCTTATGCTAAGCAATTACAATGCAATAATAGTAATCATGTCATTGGGCTCACGTATTTAGTAATTGTGATTTGGTCTTGTATGAAAATTAGCGAAACATTAATACCAACCCAACTTAAAAAGGAAAATTTAGTCCTAATTGGTTAGGACCTTATATAATCAACAAAAAATATGGGTCTGGTGCATATACATTAATAAAAATGGGCAATACATGGGTGATCCCACAATAGTGGTTTACAATTTTTGGCCAAACTAGACACTAAAATAATTATTTTTAACTAAATCTTCACATTTGGGCACCTATAGCGGCTAAACCGTGAGGAATTTGAAGATGATGAAAACTAGAGTCTCGCCAAATTTTGTCTGTAGATTCTAAAAATATTTTTTTCAAAATTTTTAGAATCAGATTGTACTTCTTTTTCCATCTCCCACTAAAACTAGTGTTTTTTTAGAAAAAAACATTTTTAAAAAGTGAGACACACCGTATAAAGCATAATTCTTTTTCCATGAAGGATAAGATTCTAATTCTTTTGAATTTAGGTTTGTAACTCTGATGTCTAGTGCTTCCACTTAGTTAGATAGTTTTTATTGAATTTTTTTTCTTTAATCAAGTTTCTAAGTCAAACCATTTACAATTCAAACATAGCACGACCATATAACATGTAACTTTTTTTGTATATATCAAAATTCAATTTTTTTTTTGTTGGATCAAGGACTTCAATATATGGTGCACTCATATTTTTAATTTTTTTTTTGATAATATGCTATTTTTCCACACGTGTAGAACAAAGACCTTCATTTTCGATGAGAAACCTATGTTTAATAAAACTAAAAAAACAAATACATAATAAAATCAAAACATATTAAAATTATATTTGTTGGATAGCTCGTTTTGAGGACTATCATAATCATTTGAAATAAATTTTAAATGAATTCATTTGATCCCCCAAGAGGTAAATCAAAAGTGATTTTTTATCAGCATTTTGATAGGTGTAAATGAGACTCATTTATAGGTATGCTTTAAAACTAGCGAGGTTCTATCCAAGGGGTTTTGATATAAGGTGGTTTGATCAGACACTCTTCAATTGGAATCCTTAAAATGGAAATTTTTAGGGCTTAAATCATTATATTTTCTAAAAATGTGATTTCAACAAAAATCAATTCCTCTCAGAAATTGTAAACCAGCTTTGTGGGATCACCCACACCCCTCAAAGATCTTATCAATGGCATGCATTTGTGCCAGTATTATGTCTAAATACCCTTCAATAGTATGGATGGTAAGTAGTGTTGCTAGAGATAATGGATTATATTCCATGAGCTTTCACATTGCTTCGTTCTTGAAAAAAAACTCTTTGCGTATCTTGAACTCTAAAGTGATTATTTAATTTCCTTTTATTTAATTACTTTAGGTCTCATACTATTCAAGTTTATTTTGTGTGTTATGTTAGATTAGATCCTTATAAGCATTTAATATTCTTTAATTAAATCATAAGGGAATTTATTTAACATAGCATACCTCATCACAATATTGCATCTAAGAGAAACTATAATAAGTTTTGATTAGGTCACATAAAGGATGTTAAATCATGGAAACATTCATTAAATAATATTACAAAGGTTATTTAATTAATCACATTGAAATTTAACATTCCAACACAAATAATAATAAAACATCATGTGCTCATACATATATATGAAATTTTTGTGTACATATCATCAAATATACAATACTATTGAGGCTTGTGGCTACTACATCCCTTAGGACTTGGTGGTCACATTTTTCTGGTAGCAATCTATCGGGAGACAGTGGTGTGCAATCATGATCATGATCCACTGAGTGTACCAACAATAAAATTTAAACCTTAGATTTGTCCAAGGGCCTCCCAATGTGCTCCTGCTATTTGATCTCTCTCCACCTGTAGCCTTGCTACCTTTGCCTCTAGTCTCTCAAACTCTGTAGGGGTCTGAGATGACTATGCTTGTGGGCCAACATGGGCTTGGTGGATGCCTCTCCTCAAACTCTCATACATTGCTCGTAGTCTAACATGTGGCCTGAATGGCTCTATGTCTTGATCCATGATGGGTGGGGGCACATAGTCCAAGTCTATGGCCTCCTCATCAATTGATGGTGGCACTATCTCTACAAATTCCTATCAATAGAGATACCTAAAGTCTCTCACAACTCCTGCAAGATAGAAACAATAAAATATTAGTACACATCATGATATATATATATAAAGAATAAGCACAAGCATGAAATCATATCGATAAATAATATACCATCACCTATATCTTTGATAGGCTATGGGAAATTGACCTCGTCTCATGCCGAGGGCATGGAGGTTGTGCTAGCATCTCCATGACTATGGGTATTAGTGCCTGCTACAACCACAACTCATGATCTAGTTATATGAATGGGAGAGGACTCTCCCCACTCATGCCCCGTTGGATCCTCATCTGTTGCCTCATCACCCTCACTCATGGACTGCTCCTCCTCCTCCTCCTCTGCCTCATCTCCTGACTGTCATAGTCAGGATTGACATCCTGATCATATTCTTCATCTATGACATCCATAAATATGTTTGCAGCCCTGTAGCATGTCTCCTCAAATTTTTCCTCTACATCATCTCCCTCATCTAGGAGTGGTATCGCATCACCTATCGCCTCCTCCATAGGAAGCATGGGGCCAGTCGTGATACTATCCACCACTCCTCATAGTCATTTGTGGCATCGATGTCATCTGCATTGGAGATCAAAGGTATGTCATGATCTGAATACCTAGAGTCACTGTGAATAATGTCATCTATGGTAAACTATACAATATCACTAGTTCTTTGAGCACTTCACACTGATCTATTGAAGAAGGGTCATGCCCTAGGTTCTATGTGTAATTGCCCAAATTTTTGCATGACTCAATCATAGTAGAAAGGATGTATTACGTAGTCATGTCAGCTGGCCAAAATTCTTCTAGCTGTAATCTCCTCATCTGTCAAGTATGGTATGGCCATTGAGGCACAAGCTGATAAGGTCTCCAAAGGATCTCATCCTCCTCCAGGTAGTCAAATCATACTCTCCGAAAGTGTAAATCACCATATTGCCAAAATCATTGTAGAGGAAACGTAAAGGCCTGTGGATACCCCAAGGCTATTGGACACGGGAAGCTGCTAGGTCTGGTACAAGTTATTTGACCAAGGCACTAAAATTATAGAAGTGTACAATGTACCATACTATCCACCTCTCAAAAAGAAAATCAACCAAGATCATAATAGAAATGAGCTAGGATACAACACCCCTAGGCATATACTGTCTGGTGCTCTACCATCCCTCGTATTAGATGTACTATTCCTCCCTCTAAGTGTGCTCCCCGCCCATCTAAGATGAGCACTAGTGCAACTGTAAGCATTATAATCCGTCTAACCAGTGGGGCTCCTGAGTATAGAAGCATCGCTAGGTTTATCCATGCCCTCACTCTCTCATCATGTACTGGTATGTTCAGGTAGTAATGTGTGTCATATTTCATCTCCTGGAATGTTCACTCCACTCAGAAGCATACTCGCTCACCCTAGATGGGAACTCAGAGTATGCGGTGTAGTCTTCCAGTGTGATTGTCATCTCACCAATCTGTATCTATGAAAAATGTATGCATCAACATCGCATCATTGTACCTCATGGGGGGCATGGGGTACGCCTATTAAACTTTGACAGTCTGTAATAACTCTGTGTCCTCCGCTAAAAGGGTGGGGGCTACATCTCTTAGCAAACTAATTTGTCTACCTCCCAAATGCTAATGCGAATGGGTGGGCACCTAAAAAAAGAATAACAATATATCCTATAAGTAGTATAATCTCCTCTATTTTAACATCAATAATCATAAATGTGTACTAAAGTTGCTCTAGTGTGCTTTCCTAAAGGCCCTAGACACTTTAGAACCATTTTTGGGACACTTTACGAAAAAGTGGGACACTTCATGAACAAAAGGGACACTTTGCGAAAAAATGGGACAATTCATGAAAAAAGGGGATGATTTGCGAATTTTTTTTCCAAGGCCCTATATTAACCTAGAAATACATAAAAATCATCAAATCACTGCGTAAGGACAAAGTGAAGGTTGAAGATTCGACTTACCTCATGATGACGTTCGCTATGTGCCACCTGGTCCTGCAACACATCAAGTCTCGTAGGCTTGTAATCCTATCTGCTCGACATCTTTCACTATTCTTCAATTGCTATCAAGCTACAAAAGGTAAATGGAAAAATAGTAAGAATTTACTTCACTTTTTCAGTCCTATGTAAGTTGAAATTAGGGTTTTTACTACATTAGGGGTAAAAAGTGTGTCAATAAAATCAACATAACATGTGCTAGAGAGCACTATTTTCAATACCATTTATTGCATTGGAATAATGATTCCACGCCCAACATCATCAATTGTCTATCATTATGTGGCATGGTATTTTGAAATTCCCTATGGTATGAATTATCCTATTCGACGTGGCTAGATTGCTACCTTGATTCCACCTCCGAAAAGCAAGCAACATTAAGGGGGCATACATCTACCCTTAAATACAATCTCTAGATAGAGGTTTTCTAAGAGGATTGTTTTTGGACAACAAAAAGATTCATGTTGCAGGATGTAGTTCCTAACATTGTGGTTTTGTAGCTAACTATAGTGGGGGCTTCGTTCTCTCATGTCATTATTGAACTCATATGTGTATCATTTTTAGATTCCTTTAGCTTACATATGCATGCAAAGTCATATGGGCGCTAAAGTGGGGGCTAAATGTAGTGTATAAAATTGTGCACTCTTGAAAAAAGATACGATTTCACACTTAATTTGGACCCATTTTGGTGCCCTTGTATTAATTATCCTTTAAAATCATCATTTATAGGCACCTACAACCCATTATTTTGGAATTTTGAGGCCCATTCCACTCAAAAATCATATTAAATCTATCAAAATCCCAAAAGATTCAAAAACCCACCTCAAAAACTTAAGGTGGGACTTACTCACCACCTTGAGCAAATGAGTCACCTTAGGTGGGACCCATTCACTAAGGGTGGTGAATGAGTCCCTTTTGAGGATTTTTTCAAATTTGAGTGGGAATTCATCAATTTAATTCAAAATTTTAGTGAATGTAAGCCTTTGGGATCTAAATAATGGTTAATTAGGTGTTGATGCCTATAAAAGAAAGCTTCTAAGTCATTTTTATCAATCTTTAAGAACTTTGAGCAAGCATTTTCAAATATCAAGCATCAAGAGTCTTCAAGCAAGTTCTCACAAGAGCATTCAAGTTTAAAGAGCAAGTAAGGTTGAAGCTTTGGAGTAGAATTAAAGTGTTTTTGCAGATCTTAAAACTCACTTTAAATCAAGTTATAGCATTGTCAAGAGTTGATCATGGATGCCTATACTGAACCATGATGGATTCTAGGTTGGGGAGATGCAACTAGCCATCAAGCCAATCCTAAAGACTTGTTTCCTAAGTGATTCCATCCTCCATTATCACTCTACATTCATCCCAAGGAAGGTACAAGCATCATTAGAGTTCATTTGGGATGATTGAAGATCATTACAAGTGAATCATTTATCTCTTCATTTATATTCTTGCATCATATTCTTTCATATTAGAATAGGATTGCATCATGTTTCAAATTTACTAGTCTTAGACACACTTAAGGCTAGGGTTTTCATGCACAATTCATTATCTTTTTCAAGGTTTAATTACCAAACTAGGGGTTTGACCAAGGCAAACTCTCCATTACTAAATCAAGCCAAATTGTATTTTGTAGGTGATTTTCACTGGTTCAAATCTGGAACTCAAGTTGGAAGAGAAGGGCAAGTGCTAAGGTGCAGATCAGAGTTTTCAAATCCCAAAAAAGCTAAACTAGATTGATTCACCAAGAATGGTGAATGATTCCCATTTCTGTTGTCTGTTAGATCAAATTGTAGATTCCGATACCCTTTTTCCTGAAATAGGCTCCTGCATAGAAATCTAGACCTGGGACTGATTCACCTAGGTTGGAAAATGAGTCACAGTTGGTCAAAATGTCATCATTTCCAGAATTTCAAAATTGCTTCTAGTCCTTTGGAGGTTTCTAGGTGCACATTTCTAGTTTGGAAACTTTCTATTACATTTTACTTGTATTTATAGTTCATTCATTAAAGCATTGCATCAAACTAGGGTTTTGCATTTCATCCTTCATTGCATTGTCTTTTCCAGGTCTAAACTTGGTGGTGAACCCCTCATTTACATAATTCCATCCCCTAGAACACTCCCTTTGTAAGATTTCAATCTCCTTTGCATTGGAATATCAAGGATTTGTTCTTGAATGAGATGTGGAAGATTGTGGCCCTAGGTCCTAAGCCCTAGTAGAATGCCACAAAATTTGTCGTTTCAGGTGGTAAACCCTACCTTTTTCTATTAAACACAAACACACCATTTATTCATGTGACTATTGGTATGGAAAATTTACTAGTATAGAGATACCTACAAATTAGGGAATTCTTCTAGTGGACATGCATCCCCATGGTAGAAACAACTACATACATTATTCTTGATGGAGAACAAGGGGAACCTCACACTCTACATGAGTTTCTTGAATTTTAATAGTGTGTTAGGAAATACAAAAAACATGTTTAAAACGTCATGAGAAATTTTAATAACTTGAAAATTAATCTATCCAACAAAGAGGTTACATATTCGACACTAGATAATTTAAGATTCTTCTTAATGTCGAGATAAAATCTAGTTTGAGACATGAAATTAGAGAAAAATTTAAGAACTTGAGAATATTTGTCTTTAGCTAATAAGAGCATCAAATTGCAAAATAGAATAAGGATCATACCATATTGAGTCAAACAGGGCTAAGGAAATGATGCTTCTTATTTTTGCATAATGGAGGGAAAATAATTTGGTGACACCACTAATGCATTCAACCTTAGAAATATATTATATATAAAAAATAAAAGAAAATATTTCATCTACATTCATTTTTTCCTATCCACCTTTCATGAGAATGAATGGTCCACTTAACACTCATTGCATCTAAATTATGCTCATAAGGGTGAAGCATATGGAGTTCTTGGAAGGTCACCCATCATAGTACTACTTTGACTCAAACAAACCTAACCATGGAGTTTATCCTAAGACCAATACAAATTAACTTGTTGAACCATTTGTAAAACCTTCAACAAGTGTGTGCCACATGAACCATTCATTATAGAGTCTCTTTAGCTCATCTAGTAACAAGTAGGAGGTATTTTTATAATATATCAAATTACAATATTTTATCATGATTCAATTGTGTACTTTTTTAGTCAAATTGATTGACTCATATTTCATGAGTAGTGGTTAACACAAACCCATCTCTCATTGGCATGAAGGGTCCACTTAGCATTCATTTCATCTAGTCGATGCTCATAAGGATGAAGTATTGAAACTTCTTAGGAGGTCACCCATCCTAGTACTACTCTAACTCTAGTGTACTTAACCATGAAGTTTCCCCGAAGATCAAGACCACTTAGGTTTTATAAAACCTTTATTGTAGAGCCCCTTTACTCTCCATTAAAAAAAATTCTTTTAAAAGCCCCTTTACCTTATACAATGACTACTAGGACACACAAGATATTTTCAAATTATATCAAATAGAGTAGCAAGCTAGGTGGTCTTGATCTTTGGGAGAAATTTCATGGTTAAGTTTGTTTGAGTCAAAGTAGTAATAGGATGGGTGACCTCTTGAGAAGTCTTGATGCTTCACCCTTCTAAGCATAATAATAATAATAATAATAATAATAATAATAATAATAATAATAATAATAATAAATTATGATAAATGAGACATTTAATGGTGGCAACATGAAGTCTTATATCATGAAAATGTACATAAAAACCTCTTAACTTAAAATTGATAGCCATTAACATGGAAAATGATTAATACTTAATTACATTGAGAGAAATTCTATAGTGACATCAAGGCATGAAGCATCACATCATGGTTGTGCATATAAAAACTAAAATACAACCAACACATGTTTAACACTAAAACTAGTATAGATATCTTAAATGCATCTATCTAAAAATACTACAAATATTTAAAATAATTAAAATAATTCTAAAGTAAAATAAAATAGCTTATATGGACATAAAATTAATATAAATTCAAGATATCTAGATACTAGTAATAAATATAAATTCCAAAAGTAAAATATAATTATATAAGACACTATATTTTTTAAAGTAAAAAAATAAAATTAAAGAATTAATGAATGTTGAATTTTAGAAAGTAAAATTTAAATTTTCATATCGAAAATGAATTTTTTAAATAAAAATACAATAAAATAATTCTCAAATAAAAATAAAAATTTATATAAAATAATTAGCCGATAGGCTATATGTGTGAACTTTGGTTGGAATTTTCATTAGCCTTCCCCGTTTTTAAGCCTTCCGACAATCAGAAAAAAGGTGGTGGTATATGTGTGAACTTTGGTCTAAATTTTCGTCAGCCTTCCTGATTTTTAAGCATTCTAGTGATCGGGAAAAAGGTGGTGGATGGCGTTGGGAAGGAGGTGGCAGATTTTCTGCCACGTGGATAGAGAAGGCCAGCGAAATTAAACGCTAGTTGGCATCAACATTAATTGTTGTATGGTTTCCGTGTACTGGCGATGGTTGCAATACCACTTACCATTTAAAACCTCAGGAAACATAGCGAATGTCTGTGTAGTTTTTGATAAGGCATTGCCGGGTCTCATTTCTGTTGCTATACCTACTATTAGAGCCATGAGCGAGGAGGGCAAGCTTCTATGGAGGTGCAAGTTTGATCAAGCATTGTCCAAATTTTATGAAGGTGGTTGGAGGTTATTTTTTGTTTTTTACATGGGGCGATGGTTGCAAAAGCAAAAAAAAAGTGTTGCCTACGATAATTTTTTGCCAATTTTTTGCAAGCGTTCAAGAGAAAGCTAGCAAGAAGAGGTGCATTTGAAGCAAGTGGGAAGAGGTGCATATTAAAAAACCCTAGTTGCGATATTGTTTCATTTGTGGTTTGTGGTTTGTGGCAAGCTATATTGTTTCATTTCTGATAAGGTACTATTGATTCTTTCAAATTTCGAAAAGGTGTTGTTGAGAAAAAACTATATTGTTTGTAAAAACGAATATTGTTTCATTTATGGGCCACGTTTTATGGCTATGGTTTTGCATGGGTTTATCACTATGAATTTTTGTGTTTTGTGGGTTTCTCCATCTGGGTCATTGTTGAAACAAATATTTTTTGATTTATGGCTTCCATTTTGTGGTTATGGTTGCAATGGAATAAAATAGTTAATGTTATACAATTTATGTTGATTTCCATTAGGAATTGTTGATTATTGTTCTTTGGCTTAGGCTATATTGTTTGATTTTTGATAACGTGTTGTTGTGAAAAGACTATATTGTATGTGGTTTTGCATGGGTTTGTCACTTTGAATTTTTGTGTTTTGTGGGTTTCTTCATTTGGGTCACTATTGAAACCAATATTGTTTGATTTATGGCTTTTGTTTTCTAGCTATGGTTGCAACAAAATAAAATAATCAATGTTATACAATTTATGTTGATTTCTATTAGGCATTGTTGATTATTATTCTCTAGCTTGGGCTATATTGTTTGATTTTCGATAAAGTGTTGTTGAAAAGGCTATATTGTTTCAATTTTTGATAAGGTACTATTGAGAAAAGAGTATATTTTTGGATGGGTTTGTTACTGTGAATTTTTGTGTTTTGTGGGTTTTTCCATCTAGGTCACTATTGAAACCAATATTGTTTAATTTATGGCTTCCGTTTTGTGGTTATGGTTGTAATGCAATAAAATTGTTAACGTTATACATTTTTTATCGATTGTTGTTATCTAGCTTGGGCTATATTGTCTTATTTTCGATAAGGTGCTATTGGAAAGGATATATTGTTCCAATTTTTGATAAGGTGTTGTTGAGAAAAGACTATATTGTTTGTTAAAATAAATATTGTTTCTTTTATGCTTCGCGTTTTGTGGCTATGGTTTTGCATGGGTTTGTCACTATGAATTTTTGTGTTTTATGGGTTTATCCATGTGGGTGGTTGTTGAAAGGAATATTGTTTGATATTGTTTCATTTTTGATAGGGTCTTATTGAAAAGGCTATATTGTTCCAAGAAATCCTTATTAAGTCCTATACAAATAGAATTATATAGTTTATGTTGATTTCCATAAGGCATTATTCATTGTGGTTCTCTAGCATTGTGAATTTTTATGTTTTGTGGGTTTTTCCATCTGGGTCATTATTGAAACCAATATTGTTTGATTTATGGCTTCCATTTTGTGGCTATGGTTGCAACGCAATAAAATTGTTAATGTTATACAATTTTTGTCAATTGTTGTTGTCTAGCTTGTGCTATATTGTCTTATTTTTGATAAGGTGCTATTGAAAATGCTATATTGTTCCAATTTTCAATAAGGTACTGTTGAGAAAATACTATATTGTTTGTTAAAAGCAATATTGTTTTGTTTATGGCTTGCATTTTGTGGCTATGGTTTTGCATGGGTTTATCACTGTGAATTTTTGTGTTTTGTGGGTTTCTCCATCTGGGTTGCTGTTGCAACGAATATTGTTTGATATTGTTTCATTTTTTATAGGGTCTTGTTGAAAAGTCTATATTGTTTCAACTTCCGATAAGGTGCTATTGAGAAAAGACTATATTTTTACATGGGTTTGTAAGCTAGCATTATACAGTTTATGTTGATTTCCACAAGGCATTGTTTATTGTTGTTCTCTAGCTTAGGCCATATTGTCTCATTTTCGATAAGGTACTGTTGAAAATGATATATATTGTTTTAATTTTTGATAGGGTGTTATTAACAAGAGACTATATTGTTTGTTAAAACCAATATTGTTTCATTTATGGTTCACGTTTTCTATGTATGGTTTTGCATGGGTTTGTCACTATGAATTTTTGTGTGTTTGTGGGTTTCTATATCTGGATTGCTGTTGAAACCAAAATACAAATATTGTTTGATATTGTTTCATTTTTTATAGGGTCCTGTTGAAAAGGATATATTATAAATATGAATGTTTTGTTTTCCTTTCTAAATAATATTTTGTTTCATATATAATTCTCATTAACATGAATTCCACTAATGGTTCATATGATAGTTAATTAGCATAACAAGGTGTTGAGAGTCAAAGATTTAGTCATGGAATTTTAGAATAAAGACCTCGAGGTTCAATCAAGATGATATTATTAGTTTTACTTATAATAGTATGTCCACAATTCAATTATCCCATACTAGAATGACTCAAACATACATACCTATTTCTCTTATTGGTTGATATGTTGCATTCTAGTTTTCTAGACCTTGCATTTAATACTTGTTGAAGTAATAAAACAGTTTATGCTATTTTCCATAAGGCATTGTTGATTGTTGTTCTATGGCCTTGAATAAATTATTTGATTTATGGTTTTTGTGTAGTGGTGATGGTTGCAAAGTAATAAAATAGTTCATGTTCTTCTTGATAAGGCATTGTTGGTTGTTTCTTTGTGTCTTTAAGGATAGTTTTTATTTGTATAGGACTTAATAAGGATTTCTTGGAATGGCAGGCTGTATATTGAGTGTGAGATGAAATATTGCTCTCACTATTGATTATAGTGGTAGACCATCATACATTGTCCACCACCGTAATCAATGGCAGTACCGATGTTTTTTATTACATTTAATATAGAGGATGTTGTGCATATAAATGTTGTATGCATCTAATTTTCACTTAGATACATATTATCTTCCCAAATAAAAACTATCTTCCCAAAACAATAAATATGAATGTTTTGTTTTCCTTTCTAAATATTTTTTTCTTTAGTATATAATTCTCATTAACATGAATTCCACTCATGGTTCATTTGATAGTTAATTAGCATAACAAGGTGCCGAGAGTCAAAGATTTAGTCATGGAATTTCAAAATAAAGACTTTGAGGTTCAATCAGGATGATATTATTAGTTTTACTTATAATAATATGTCCACAATTCAATTATTCCATAATAAAATGACTCAAAGGTACATACCTATTTCTCTTATTGGTTGATATGTTGCATTCCAGTTTTCCATACCTTGCATTTAATACTTGTTGAAGTAATAAAACAATTTATGCTATTTTCCATAAGGCATTGTTGATTGTTGTTCTATGGCCTTGATTAAATGATTTGATTCATGGTTTTTGTCTAGTGGTGATGGTTGTAAAGTAATAAAATAGTTCATGTTCTTCTTGATAAGGCATTGTTGGTTGTTTTTGTGTGTCTTTAAGGATAGTTCTTATTTTTCTAGGCCTTAATAAGGATTTCTTAGAATGACAAGTTGTATATTAAGTGTGAGATGAAATATTGGTCTCACTATTGATCTTATAGTGGCAGACCATCATACATTGTCCACCACCGTAATCAATGGAAGTATCAATGTTTCTCATTACAATTAATATAGAGGTTGTTGTACATATAAATGTTGTCTACATCTAATTTTCACATAGATACATATCTATACATAGGGAAAATAAAATGAAACATAAAAAAATGAGGCCTTCTCTCCACCCTACCATATTGGGTCATGGAGCCTCATGGGCTCTCACAAAACCCCTGAGTAAGAACATACATCATCCACCACTTTGATTAATGGTGAAATCAATGTTCCTTATTGCAGTTACTATATAGCCTATCATTCTAACAACTCCTTTTTTGAGGCTGAAAGAAATAATAACTAAAAGGTGTATTTAACTTCAGATTCCCCAAACAATAAACATGGTAAGTAATATATATGAATGTTGTCTAAATCTAATTTCACATAGATATATATATGCACACAGCAAAAGAGAAATGAAACACAATAAAATAAAGATATACTTTTTGTGTATATATATTTCCAAGCAACAGATTCCTACATATGCATCCAACACATGCAATACATATATATGCAGCTGCAAAATAAAAGCTACACACATATATATCTGAAGTTAGATGCACATATATACACATTGTTGATTGTACTCTACAAAGGACTATATTGTTTGTTGAAACCAATATTGTTTGATATATGGTTTTCCTTTTTGTGGTGATGGTATCTATTTTTGCAATAGATTCCTACAAATGCATCCAGGGCATGTAGTGCCTACATATGTTCTTACAAAACAAAATGATTGCTTTTGCAATCATCGCGCCATGTAAAAAACACAAAATAACCTCGAACAACCTTCATAGAAATTCCACAGTAGATAATTGAACTTGCACTCTCATAGAAGCTTGCCCTCCTCACTCACACCTCTGATAGAAGATAAAGCCACATAACCATACCCAATAATGCCTTGTTGAAAATTGTGCAAACATTTGCTATGCTTTCAGAGGTTTTAAATGGAAGGTGTTGGGTATGTGCGGGATCATGATGGGCCAAAAAGTGGCAATGGGAAAAAAATTACATTTTGGATCGTCTCAAAAAAGCGGAAATGTCGAGTTGACTTTTTTTAGGTTCAGGTGTTAGTACATTGCTCCAAAGCAATGCCCAAACCTACTTTTGCAAATCGGATATCCGATTTGAAAAGGCTATATAAATAAAAAACCCGATTATTAGAAGTCATAATTTCACACAATTTGGACGTGGGTGCACAGGGAGAAGAAGAAATCCGATATCTGTTTTCACAAGAAATCCGATTTGAAAGGTAAGTTTTTGGTTTTTTTTAATGTTTTAATCAATTTTTAATTAGATTCTTATAATTTTAAGTAGTTTTTATGATTTTTTTTCAAAAGTAGGATTTTTATTGATTTTCTTTTTTTCTTTTTTTCTTTTTATTTTTAGACTGCAGGAATCGGGTAGCCCAACCCCTATAAACTGCAGTGCGCCTGGTAAAATTTTTAACTTGACCGGTGGCGTTGGCACAACACGCCCTCTAGTACCATGGGGGTGGGGAGACTAGACCTCGCGACCAACCTCCTACAACAAGAAATATTTAGCCAACCGAGCTAGGGCCCCAACCCCCTTTTATTGATTTTTATTAAAAACTAGAGTTTACAATGAATTTTTATTAAAAATTAATGTTTTTAAATGGATTTTGATTAAAAACTAGTGTTTTTGTATTTTTTATTTAAAACTAGAGTTTGTTATGGATTTTTGTGAAAAAGTAGGGTTTTTTTTGAATTTTTATTAAAAACTAGGGTTTTTTTACAATAATTTTATTTATATTGTGTAATTTTAATTAGATTAATTAGTTTTTAACTTTAATCAAGTATTATGGCTGAGAATGAAAATGCACAAATTTCAAATGCTCCACCACCTCCGTAGCCACCAATTGAAGACTTAATTGGTGAAAAATTGAGGCAATCGAGGGGCATTTGTGAAGTTTATAAGACAATCCCTCAACTGAGAGATATGACAAACACATTGAAGAAAATAATTAAAAATATAGAAACCCTCTCCACCCAACATAATGCCTTTCATTCATGGCGAGAAGACATGAGGGAATATTATGCATGTGGATTGTCTTATGATGATGCGAAAGATCTCCAAATAACCAAAGCCCAAATAGTCTCTTTATTCGTTAACCCCCGCACCGGTTTGCTAGTGAATGTTAATAAAACAAAAATTTCTATAAAATGGTGCACAAATAGGGACATTGTAGATAAATTTTGGGATCGTTGGTGTATGGTTTTTGATAAACCACTAAACAACAATTCTGATATATCATTTTACTTTATTAAAAAATTATATGTTGAGTTTTTGTTAGGGCATCATGTCAATTACTTTGACATTAAACCCTTCCAAGGGGTCGGTGGAGGTATGCCCCAGGATAGACCAAGGGCAGTTAGAGTAGTCCCATGCCCAAATGTTCCCCTTCCTCCCCTTCCTCCGCCAGCTCTAGTATATCATCCAGAGATTATCCAGGATGTAGCCACATAGACTATTCAGGCTATTCACTCTTTGAGTGGTCATTTGGTTTTGCATGCTTCTACAATAGCTCAGCCACATTCTGGTGATGTTGGTGAAGGGTTGAGTGCTGCTACATCATCCTCCTCAAGTCCACATATTTGTGTGCCACATACTTGCACTATGTGCCGCCAGATATGCTTGGGTCCTCTTGGACAACCTGCTGAGCATCCCTTGGACACTTCTTATTATGACCTCCATGATGTGGACATTATAGATCAGTCGTAGGGGAGTGGAGCGCACCCTACAAAGTCCTCTCCTAATCGAGAGGGGGATGTTGGAATAGTGACACAGATAAGATTTAAGTTGTAAATTCATAACTTGCATTTGTTTTTAAATGAATATCAATAAGAGATAGTATCAAGTACTAATATTTATTTACATGGTCTATTTAACAGTTGATGTCTGAGGAGGAGCTCACATGGGTGAATGATAGTACCCTTAGGGCCATTACATTTGGCTTGGACACACAGGTAGTATATATTTTTGCACTCACTCGTTTATATTTTTTATTATATATTTGCTTGTCATTTGAATTGTCATTAATGAAATTATATATTAACTTATATGTTTATCTTATTTTCCTCTTGTAGGAAATACCTAGTGCGAGTGAGGTGCAACCTCATCTAGACTATGGAGGTGCAAAGTTAGATAAGGGGAAGGTAATTAAACTCAAATTGGATTGAATTAAGATTTTTAAGATCTTATATTGATTATACATACATCAACATAGATTGGTAGTTTCATATGTACTTGTCATTTTTATGTACAAACAATTATAAGCTATACATCGTTGTTGAAAAATGACACACTACCTAAAGGAGTAGGTATTGGAACACCTCAAGGAGTAGGTGTTGAAACACCTCAAGGAGGAGGTGTCGAAACACCTGAATGAGATAAAGAAAAAGATCAACCTAAAGAGGTATGCATTTATTTTATTTTGTGTTTGGTAAATATGTTCCTATTACCAATAATTGTATGCTAACTTGGATCAATTTTATGTTTTTGTTCACATATATAGATTGGCATTTCAAAAATTGGTTTGGTATATTCTAGGACTCCTGACCTTTTGAAGAGATGTATATTTTAGGTAATCAAGATTTCAATTTTAGAGTTCAATTAAAATTCAATATATATTGATTTTGATGTTAAATATTTAATTTTAAATTATATAGTTTAACTAATCTCAATTGTGGCTTGAATTTTTCTTGTGTAGCTACCTTCAGAGCCAATGAGTGCTTCAAATAGACTCCATTTTGATGATCCACCAATAGTTAAGGATGAGATAGACATTTTCGCATGTGAATTTTGAATACATATTGAGATGGCATATGCCACATTTTGTAAAACTTTGTTTGAGTTGGCATCGATGCCATTTTTGTATATGGACATACACTTGGTTATTGGATAATTTGATATATAGAAGTTTACAATCGAAATATAATTTGTTCCTCATGTGCATGATTAAACTCTTTGAAATTTTTATCTTGAGCAATGGTTAAATATCAATGTACAATAGCATAAAAAAAAATGGTTATATTATGTAGTTTATACTTATATCGCTGATTACATTGCATTACACATCTTTCAAACTCAAATCATTACTTCACATTGCATAACTAACAACTAGATGTTCATAGATGAAAAAATTTCAATTACAATATAGTTTTCACAAAGTCAACCTAAGCAGTTATGCAATTACTTCACATTTCATAACTAAAAACTATGAGCAGTTGTCAATTGCATTTGCTTTTCATGGAATTCTATGAGACCACATTTCGTTGAATCTTTTTTTCAAATAGTCCACTACCTTGTCTATGCTACCACATTTTTCATACATGTCTACCAAAGATTTTTATCAAACAGTTCACTGGCTTGTTGGTAGGGCTTATTGGAACTTGTATGCTCTGACCTCACTCAATCCTAAAACAACTTTATTCCCTCTTAATTTTATTTTCTTAAACTTAAAACATCATTATATTATGCTGCCCCATAATTTGGCTTACACTTTCTTTTTAAAATCACCAATTTTCCCTTGTTTTTGCCCCTTCCAACTAGGGTTTCAAACTTTTACTCTTCTTGGGTTAATCTTAATCACTCAGACCTCTTAAACACCATTAAATACACCTATTCCAATAGTTTCCAACAAGTTCCAACCTATTTTCATTCAACTTCTCGAAAACTCACTCTCTAGCCTTACTCAAAACGCACAAAAATCTGTGTTTCTTAATAGGGCAGCCTTCTCAGACCACTCTAATCCCTTTATCACCCCTAAAAACATGTTCCTACTATTGATGTTATTAGCAGCATTGGGCTACTTCTTCCAATGATCACATTAAGTTGTAATAAATTAAATGATAGCCTATGGCTATTTAATTTATACTCATTTGATTTAAATGGATGAGGCTGACCTTCCTTGATATTATTTTGTAATTTATTATTTTCAAGAGAGGCTGACCTCCTTGAAGAGTCACCTTATTTTGTATAAATACAAGGTGATGTTTGTTCATTTCCTCAATCAAGTTCATTCAACACAATTCACATTCCAGGCAGAAGTTCACACTTGAGCAACAACACTTCATCTAGCAGAAGCATGCCGATTTCAAGGAGAAGCATATTCAATTGTATCTTTGCATCTAGGAGAGGTGCTATTATTCATTGTATCAAATTAAGGCATGAGCTGGGCCTGAGTTGTAAGCATATTTCTGCTCTTATTCCTTCATTATATAAGAGACATATTTGTTGGGTTTTTCTCCCTCAAGAAGAGGGTTTTCCCAGGGCATCAGAAAACTCTTACCCAATCAACTTGAACATCATGTACACCCAAATACCTTGTTTCCACTTTGCTAGATCAAAGAATCAATTACATGGGAAATGAAATTCACATGAACTTTTTATATTTTTGTTTTTGGAAAAAGTGGCAAGCCACTGTAATTTATTATATATAAATAGGAGATATTAAAAAACCTGGTTCAAATGAGCATACCAATAGGAAATAACCAGGAAGAAAACCTTCGGTTGTAGCTTGATTAAGTACAAAAATCTCTTTACATTTTAAACATACCCTTTATACAATGCCAAACATTTGACCTATATTTCAAAAAACATCACTAGATATAGATCATGCCTATACACAGTTATGACCTTGTTACATTGTTTCACATTTCAAAATTCCAATTTTACAAAATTTTCCTATTGGAGGCATTCATGGCATAGTCTTCCACAAGAGTAGTATGTTGATGTTCTGGAGTGACAAGCACCTGTGCAAACCATCAAGGTAGTAGTTAGAATACATACAATAGAAAAGATGCTTAGAATAACCAATCTATATTATTGTAATATGTCACATACCTCTCCGAAAGGATCAAAGCTTCCTATTATTGCAACAGGTCCATGATCAATCATGCCAGGAATATCGCAAAATTTTTCAAATGATAAATCTATATTGTCACAACAAAAAGGATGCTTAGACTAACAAATCTATATTAATCTAAACAACCTGACCGATGATGAATTGGTAATACAAACTATAAAAGATGAGTAGAATAACCAATCTATATTATTCTAAATGACCTAATTGATGATGAGATGGTAATGCAAACTATAAAAGATGCTTTCAATAACCAATCTATATTATTGTAATCTGTTGCATACCTCTTTGAAAGGATCAAAGATGGCTATTGTTGCAGTAGGCCCATGATCAATCATTCCAAAAATATCCCAAAAAAATATCACTATTAAAGACACCTGCATTGCAATAGTATACAAAATATCAATATTAAATAAAGAACACTAATGAACTTAAGCATAATGAACCTAAGAATTGTACCTTCCATTCTTGAATATGCTACTCAAGTGTGCCTGAAGGATCATCTCTTTGCTTAAGAATATCCAATATTGCTTCATGATCAACATTACTAAGTGTCCATAGTTGTTTTGTCTTTGGTTTGGCATGATGCTTCAAAAACTTAATAGTTGTTGCTATAACAAGGTGTGAATACATGAGAATGGTTTTGTGTTTCTCGTAGTCTTCAAATGTAGATATGCCATTCTTTCTAATCATGTATGTTCACAACCAAGTTCCTACAACCACAACTAAATTTGTAGGATACACGAACCCATCATCATCTTCCATCAATTTTGTTAGCTTGTGCTTTACCAGCACACATCGAGCCAACCAATATTTTGATCTCTCTTCATTCCCCTGCGGTGCAACAACTGCAAAAACATGTCCTGGCTGAAGTAGATTTGAAATCTGGTCGTAATCAAGTGAACTTTCCATTGTGTCATTTGTCATGGATATAGTTTGAGATAAATGAGTTAGATAATGTGGAACCCATGTATCCACCCACTCATTTGACTTGCATTGAACCCACTTGCACTGAATACAACTTTGACAAAAACAAGCCAACTGTCGTGTCCAAATGGTCCATGTGCTTGCATTTGAGCTTTGAAATGAATGAATCTTTGAAGAATCTTTGATTGTATGGCAATCCAATCTTCCTCCCACTATACCCTCCTCAACCAACCAAAAAAATCTGCGCACTGTTGAATCAAGTGTCCCTCCCTGTGACAATGCTGAACTACACCAATCAATAATAGAATGTGCATCATTGAATGTTTCTCTTGAACTCTTCAATTTCTCCTTAACTAGAGCTCTCTTTACACATGCACTTGCTCCATCATGCTCCCCTTTCCCATGCCCAGCTTAAAAAAAACTCCAAATATTAGGTACACCCCTCTCTACATGCATTCTACTCAACCAATAAAACATACGAGCATTCTTGAATTGACTTGTGCAGTTATCTGACCAAATGAGATGTCAACCCAGTGCTATATCATGCTCCTGCAAGAACTCAAAAAAATTCTCGAAACAATGTTGGACATACTCGAATGAGTGAGATCTATCATCACTCATATAAAAATGATAATCTCTAATTATCTTTCGATCCTCCTTTTTACTATTAGGTGCATGTCTAAACGTTATGTGGACAAAAATAACAATCTGAATGGAATTGTAATACTGAGATTGTACCTCATTTTGTGGTTGAAATGTGTAGTTTTCTGAAAAATCAACCATTGATATAATAGTGCCAATCGGAAAAGAGTCCTTACATATCTTGAATTGTTGATCCAACCATTGAGACCTATGACTATGCCTTGCATACTTGTTGAAAAAATTGTCCTTAAAATCTGAAATAAAATCAGCGACACTGCATTCTTTTGTAACCAACTCGCATCTAGAACCTTCACCTCCACTTTGCAAAGTATATTTGACTATCCCAAATCTCTTTTTCCCAACAAGATTCTTTCCAAAATCATGTTTGGAACCCTCATGAAAACATTGAACAAAATTTGACAAGCCACCACATTGTGAGCACTTCGCATTTAAACAATCATTTCTGTAGAAAAAAGGAACCATCATCTCTAGAACATAAAAAGTAGATCTAGCAAGTCCCTTGATGATTTCAGAAGAAGCATTGCACCACACTCCTACAACATTTCATTAGTATGCAAAGTAGAATGAATATAGCATAATAGTTCATGGTACATTGAAAACTCCACATGGTATTTGCAACAACAAGTATTATGAATCTTAAGAGGAACACAATAAAATGGCTTCAAACCTTCAAAAGTCCTTTGCAAGATTTCCATATTTGGATGTGTTTCAATAAATTTGTTGAACAACAATGTTTGGCTTGATTCCAAGAAATGTTTAGGATGCGATGTACAGTCTCAATTTCCAATTCTTAAATTTAAAACATCCTTTGCATTGGGTGATAATATAGAGTTATCATGCCAAAATTTCTGAATTACCTACTTTACATTATTGGTTAGCTTCTTATCAACACGTGGAAGCCTCCCAGCAAAAACCCATGTATCATTTTGAAGAGGATAATCTATTCTTTCTCTTCTTGCAAGTGCTCTATCCAAAGTTTTATGATTTATGTCAAAATAAATACAAGTTTGTCTCATGAAGCGAGCCTTTTTTAATTGATGGCTTACTAGGTCGGTTGTAATGACTCTCCGAGTAGCTCTCTTATCTTTTTCCTTGTTATTTTTTCCAATATACTTGAGAGCATTAAAAAGATTTTTGACAATAATAGAATTTTTTTCAGTCTTCTTGTTCACATGAATCTTCAATTTGGCTAGCAAAGGTCCCATCTTTTGCATCTTTAGCAATTGTACAAAAAAATGGCATTGCTCGATCAATGTCTTATCGCTAAAATATTGGTTGAAAAGTCTTCTAGCCCACAATAGAACAGTTCATGTTGAACTCTTGCCTTCAAAATTGTTTACAATGTTATCTTCAATTTCAACTAACCATTTAGGGGTCCTTGAAGGTCTTGAATTTGGAATATGTCTTTCTTCCACACAAGGTTCTTCATTTCTCAGGTATTCTGGTGAAACATAATTTACACTTGCTTCAATATTATGTTCAACATCTTCATTTCCAACATTTTCACCTTGAACATTTTCAATATCAATTTGAATAATTTCATTCCCAATTTCAATATCATGTTCGACATCTTCAATTCCAACATTTTCACCTTGAACATTTTCATTCCCAATTCAAATATCATGTTCAACATCTTCAATTCCAACATTTTCACCTTGAACATTTTCAATATCAATTTGAACATTTTCATTCCCAATTTCAATATCATGTTCTGCATTTTCACCTTGAACATATTTAATTTCCTCTTCACTTGAAAGACCATAGGGCTCAGGTTCACCAATATTTAACATACCTTGTCTTTTCTTCCTATGACCTTCTCTATCTCTTTGTCTATATTCTTCAATTTGTTCTTTTGTAAGCTTTCTCTTACGTTTTTTCTTCTGACAACTACTGCTCCCCATTATACCTCATAAAAGATGCTAAAAAATAATTCCTTATGACAAATTTGAATACAAGATGCTCCAAAAAGTTGATCTTTGTCTTTTCCTATTTGAAACCGCGTGTTTGTTGCTTGCGCAATGCTGCAAATAGAATGTAGGGTCAATTGGAATGCACAAAAATGACCCACATGGGGTTTTTCTATGGCCCACAAATCCGATATCCGATACAATTGGATATCTTATATAGAAAAAATTTTAAAATGTTTTGCAACGGTAAGATTCTAGCTCTACACATCGGAGTTTCAGAAATCGGATATCCGATTTGTTCCCACATAGACCTAAGGGTTAATGGTAGAGAGTGGGAGAGTGGTAGATTGAGAGAGGGAGAGGGAGAGAGGGAGAGTGGGAGGGAGAGAGGAAGGGAGAGAGGGAGAGAGCGAGAGAGAGTGAGAGGGAAGGATAGGAGAGAGAGAGAGAGAGAGAGAGAGAGAGAGAGAGAGAGGAGAGGAGAGGAGAGGGAGAGGAGAGGAGGAGAGAGAGGAGAGGAGAGGAGAGGAGAGAGGAGAGAGAGGAGAGAGGAGGAGGATGAGGAGGAGAGGGAGGAGAGAGAGAGAGTGAGAGAGAGAGAGAGTGAGAGGAGAGGAGTGGGAGAGGAGAGAAAGGAGAGGAGAGAGGGAGAGAGAGAGAGAGAGAGAGAGAGAGAGAGAGAGAGAGAGAGAGAGAGAGAGAGAGAGAGAGAGAGAGAGAGAGAGAGAGAGTTGGGAGAGAGAGAGGTGGAGAGAGATTGGGAAAGAAATAATATTTAAATATTTAATATATATTAGTAATATATATATATATATATTTAAATATTTATAGATTAACTAAAATATTGAAATAATATTTAAATATTATACATAATTCGGTAAGAGATTATCATAAATTATATATTATATATTACATTATAAACTATATTGTATATTATATATATTAAATTATAAACTTTATTGCATTTTTGAAAACATATGTTAAAAATTGTATAGATTTTCTAAAACTCATATCTAAAACATATCAGATATTGGATTAAAATCGGATATTCGATCAAATCAGATATCCGATTTGATGAAACAAAATTTAATTTTTAGGGACTAGGCTTGGGCTTGCTTTGGAATTTGGTTCAGACCTGCCAATCCTAAGAAGTTAATATGAAAAACATGTTTAACAACTTACCTTGCTTTTCCAGACTTCACCCATGTGGCTGACGACTTTTATTTTAGCCAAAATTGATGAAACGAAAAGGGTTTGTAAAGGAGATTCTCCGCTTTCTACCAATATAAATTATACTTTATTTTGAATCTAATAAATAATTATTATTCATTTTCTATTAGAATTACAACTAAAGTCCTGATTGATAGCCTGATAGAAAAATATCTATAGCTTTCAAATGGTATCATAGTTTTTGAATCCAAAACATGCGTCACATTCTATGCTTGGCATACTATAGGATTAAAAAAAAAAAAAAAAATTCATGAAGTTTTGACCAAGTTAAGGTGGTCAGACATACAAGTTTTTATATTTTTTAAAAGTTGTAATAAAAAATTCATAACTAATTATTTACTTGAAAAACAATTACAAAAAAACATGCATCACATCTAGACATGAGTCTTCTACTTATATCTAAAATCTTATAATTCTTTTTTATCATTTCATTATGGTTAGGGTGGTCAGGCAGACACCTACTTCTTATTTTTTCCCTGAAATTGAAGTTCTACTACATTGAAATTTCAATTTTTCACCAAATAGATTTTTTTTTTACAAAAGATAACCTTGTAATTCATAAACTACATTCAATTTTCCATAGATTTTATTTTTACATATTTTTGAAATAATATAGATAACTTATTCAAAATTTTATGTCAAGTTTCCTAACTATGATTTTTCTAAATTTTCATTGCCACTTAAGGGCCTGTTTTTTCCATGATGATCCTGCACATACCCTATTACTTACAAATATTGCCACTACACAAAAACCATACACCCATAAAAAACTCATAGTAACAAACCCATTGAAAACCTAGGCTACTCCCAAATGGCTAGCAAACAAAAAGGTAAAGGACACATAAATAGCTCAAATATCAATAAGTTAAATACATCGCCTCAAAGATACATGTAGAAAAGGAATATACAGATATACACACTCACACCTTAAATAAAATAATATTAATTTCAGCAGCTACCTAGCAAATTCTATTTTTCAACAACATCTTATCGGAAAGGAAATAATATAGCCAAATCTATAGACCAATAGTCAACAATGCCTTGTGGAAAACAACATAGACTCTACAACATTTACTATTGCATTGTGAATCAAATATGAAACAATATAGCCAAAGCTAAAGTGATAAAAAACTTTATGCTATTTTCCTAACTTCAAAAAGATTTTCAGCACATTGTATGTGGCAAGCAATGTTTCTTATTATGCTTAATATAAAGCCTATTATGGTAAGAATTCCTTTTGAGGTCAAAAAAAATAAAAAATATCTTAACAAAACAATAAATATGGGGACCAGTATATATGAATGTTGTCTACATCTAATTTCACATACATGCATATCTGCGCAACAGAAAAGAAGCATTTTTCCACGTACAATGTGTTGAAAAGATTTTTGAGGTTATTTAAGGAAGAAGTTCTACATAGATGGTGTCATCAATTTTTGATATAACACTCAAAATACGGCTTATCATTCCACCAATGTGTCAGAATGTATCAATTTTGTTTGCATCTTCTATGACATACATCCAAATTTGCACATGGAATTATTCATTATTGTTTGCCTTGCAACCATCGACACTAGATGAAAACCAACAATTCCCTATGGAAATAAACATAAAATGTATATCATTACATTCTCACACATTATTTTTGTGTGTATATATATATATCTATGCAATAGATTCCCACAAATGCATCCAGGGCATGCAATGCCTACATATGTTCTTGCAAAAAAAAATCTACACCAAAATTTGCAAAACAAAATGATTACTTTTGCAATCATCACACCATGCAAAAAACACAAAATAACCTCCAACCACCTTCATAGAAATTCCACAACAAATAATTGCACTTGCATGTTCAAAAAAGCTTGCCCTTCTCACTCACACCTCTGATAGAAGGTAAAGCCATAGAACCACACCAGATAATGCCTTGTTGAAAATTGTGTAGACATTTGCTATGTTTCCCGAGGTTTTAAATGGCAGGTGTTACTTACAACCATTTCCACTACATGGAAACCATACAATAATCAAACGCTTATAGCAAAAAACCCATCGAAAACCATCACCATACAAGGCAAACCATAAATCAAACAATATTGGTTTCAACAAACAATATAGTCCTTTGTAAAATTCATAATTAATTATTTACTTGAAAAAAAATTACAAAAAAATATGCATCACATCTAGACACGAGTCTTCTACTTATATCTGAAATCTTGTAAAAAAACATTATCATTTTATTATGGTTAGGGTGGTCAGACAAACACCTACTTCTTATTTTTTCCCTGAAATTGAAGTACTACTGCATTGAAATTCCAATTTTTCACCAAATAGATTTTTTTTTACAAAACTTAACCTAGTAATTCATAAACTACATTCAATTTTCCAAAGATTCTATTTTTACATATTTTTGAAATAATATAGATAACTTATTCAAATTTTTATGTCAAGTTTCCTAACTATGATTTTTCTGAATTTTCATTGCCACTTAAGGGCCTATTTTTTCCATGATGATCCTGTACAAACCCTATTACTTACAAGTATTGCCACTACACAAAAACCATACACCCATCAAAAACTCATAGTAACAAACCCAATGAAAACCTAGGCTACTCCCAAATGGCAAGCAAAACAAAAAGGTAAAGGACACATAAATAGCTCAAATATCAATAAGTTAAATGCATTGCCTCAAAGATACATGTAGAAAAGGAATATACAGATATACACACTCACACCTTAAATAAAATAATATTAATTTCAGCAGCTACCTAGCAAATTCTATTTTTCAACAACATCTTACCGGAAATGAAACAATATAGCCAAATCTATAGACCAATAGTCAACAATGCCTTGTGGACAACAACATAGACTCTACAACATTTACTATTGCATTGTGAATCGAATATGAAATAATATAGCCAAAGCTAAAGTGATAAAAAAATTTATGCTATTTTCCTAACTTCAAAAAGATTTTCAGCACATTGTATGTGGCAAACAATGTTTCTTATTATGCTTAATATAAAGCCTATTATGGTAAGAATTCCTTTTGAGGACAAAACAAATAACAACTATCCTAAAAAAACAATAAATATGGGGACCAGTATATATGAATGTTGTCTACATCTAATTTCACATACATGCATATCTACACAACGGAAAAGAAGCATTTTTCCACATACAATGTGTTGAAAATATTTTTGAGGTTATTTAAGGAAGAAGTTCTATAGAGATGGTGTCATCAATTTTTGATATAACACTCAAAATATGGCTTATCATTCCACCAATGTGTCAAAATGTATCAAAGTTTTTTGCATCTTCTATGACATACATCCAAATTTTCACATGGTATTATTCATTATTGTTTTCCTTACAACCATCGACACCAGATGAAAACCAACAATTCCCTATGAAAATAAACATAAAATGTATATCATTACATTCTCACACATTATTTTTGTGTGTATATATATATCTATGCAATAGATTCCCACAAATGCATCCAGGGCATGCAATGCCTACATATGTTCTTGCAAAACAAAATCTACACCAAAATTTGCAAAACAAAATGATTACTTTTGCAATCATCACACCATGCAAAAAACACAAAATAACCTCCAACCACCTTCATATAAATTCCACACCAAATAATTGCACTTGCATGTTCACAAAAGCTTGCCCTTCTCACTCACAGCTCCGATAGAAGGTAAAGCCATAGAACCACACCAAACAATGCCCTGTAGAAAATTGTGCAGACATTTGCTATGTTTCCTGAGGTTCTAAATGGCAGGTGTTACTTACAACCATTGCCACTACATGGAAACCATACAATAATCAAATGGTTATATTAAAAAACCCATAGAAAACCATCACCACACAAGGCAAACCATAAATCAAACAATATTGGTTTCGACAAACAATATAGTCCTTTGTAAAATTCATAATTAATTATTTACTTGAAAAAAAATTACAAGAAAATATGCATCACATCCGGACACGAGTCTTCTACTTATATCTAAAATCTTGTAAAAAAAAAAAAAAATATTATCATTTTATTATGGTTAGGGTTGTCAGACAAACACCTACTTCTTATTTTTTCCCTGAAATTGAAGTACTACTGCATTGAAATTTCATTTTTTTACCAAATAGATTTTTTTTTTACAAAAATTAACCTAGTAATTCATAAACTACGTTCAATTTTTGATAGATTCTATTTTTACATATTTTTGAAATAATATAGATAACTTATTCAAATTTTACGTCAAGTTTCCTAACTATGATTTTTCTGAATTTTCATTGCCACTTAAGGGCCTATTTTTTCCATGATGATCCTGCACATACCCTATTACTTACAAGTATTGCCACTACACAAAAACCATACACCCATCAAAAACTCATAGTAACAAACCCATTGAAAACCTAGGCTACTCCCAAATGGCTAGAAAACAAAAGGGTAAAGGACACATAAATAACTCAAATATCAACAAGTTAAATGCATCGCCTCAAAGATACATGTAGAAAAGGAATATATAGATATACACAGTCACACCTTAAATAAAACAATATTAATTTCAGCAGCTACCTAGCAAATTCTATTTTTCAACAACATCTTACCGGAAAGGAAACAATATAGCCAAATCTATAGACCAATAGTCAACAATGCCTTGTGGACAACAACATAGACTCTACGACATTTACTATTTCATTGTGAATCAAATATGAAATAATATAGCCAAAGCTAAAGTGATAAAAAAATTTATGCAATTTTCCTAACTTCAAAAAGATTTTCAGCACATTGTATGTGGCAAGCAATGTTTCTTATTATGCTTAATATAAAGCCTATTATGGTAAGAATTCCTTTTGAGGACAAAACAAATAACAACTATCCTAAAAAAACAGTAAATATGGGGACCAGTATATATGAATGTTGTCTACATCTAATTTCACATACATGCATATCTATACAATTGAAAAGAAGCATTTTTGCACATATAATGTGTTGAAAAGATTTTTGAGGTTATTTAAGGAAGAAGTTCTACAGAGATGGTTTCATCAATTTTTGATATAACACTCAAAATACGGCTTATCATTCCACCAATGTGTCAAAATGTATCAATGTTGTTTGCATCTACTATGACATACATCCAAATTTGCACATGGTATTATTCATTATTGTTTTCCTTGCAACCATCGACATGAGATGAAAACCAATAATTCCCTATGGAAATAAGCATAAAATGTATATCATTACATTCTCACACATTATTTTTGTGTGTATATATATATATCTATGGAATAGATTCCCACAAATGCATCCAGGGCATGCAATGCCTATATATGTTCTTGCAAAACAAAATCTACACCAAAATTTGCAAAACAAAATGATTACTTTTGCAATCATCACACCATGCAAAAAACACAAAATAACCTCCAACCACCTTCATATAAATTCCACACCAAATAATTGCACTTGCATGTTCACAAAAGCTTGCCCTTCTCACTCACAGCTTCGATAGAAGGTAAAGCCATAGAACCACACCAAACAATGCCCTGTAGAAAATTGTGCAGACATTTGCTATGTTTCCTGAGGTTCTAAATGGCAGGTGTTACTTACAACCATTGCCACTACATGGAAACCATACAATAATCAAATGGTTATATTAAAAAACCCATAGAAAACCATCACCACACAAGGCAAACCATAAATCAAACAATATTGGTTTCAACAAACAATATAGTCCTTTGTAAAATTCATAATTAATTATTTACTTGAAAAAAAATTACAAGAAAATATGCATCACATCCGGACACGAGTCTTCTACTTATATCTAAAATCTTGTAAAAAAATATTATCATTTTATTATGGTTAGGGTTGTCAGACAAACACCTACTTCTTATTTTTTCCCTGAAATTGAAGTACTACTGCATTGAAATTTCAATTTTTTACCAAATAGATTTGTTTTTTACAAAACTTAAACTAGTAATTCATAAACTACGTTCAATTTTCCACAGATTCTATTTTTACATATTTTTGAAATAATATAGATAACTTATTCAAATTTTTACGTCAAGTTTCCTAACTATGATTTTTTTGAATTTTCATTGCCACTTAAGGGCCTATTTTTTCCATGATGATCCTGCACATACCCTATTACTTACAAGTATTGCCACTACACAAAAACCATACACCCATCAAAAACTCATAGTAACAAACCCATTGAAAACCTAGGCTACTCCCAAATGGCTAGCAAACAAAAAGGTAAAGGACACATAAATAGCTCAAATATCAAGAAGTTAAATGCATCACCTCAAAGATACATGTATAAAAGGAATATATAGATATACACACTCACACTTTAAATAAAACAATATTAATTTTAGCAGCTACCTAGCAAATTCTATTTTTCAACAACAACTTACTGGAAAGGAAATAATATAGCCAAATCTATAGACCAGTAGTCAACAATGCCTTGTGGACAAAAACATAGACTCTACAAAATTTACTATTGCATTTTGAATTGAATACGAAACAATATAGCCAAAGCTAAAGTGATAAAAAAATTTATGCTATTTTCCTAACTTCAAAAAGATTTTCAGCACATTGTATGTGGCAAGCAATGTTTCTTATTATGCTTAATATAAAGCCTATTATGGTAAGAATTCCTTTTGAGGACAAAACAAATAACAACTATCCTAACAAAACAATAAATATGGGGACCAGTATATATGAATGTTGTCTACATCTAATTTCACATACATGCATATCTACACAATGGAAAAGAAGCATTTTTCCACGTACAATGTGTTGAAAATATTTTTGAGGTTATTTAAGGAAGAAGTTCTATAGAGATGGAGTCATCAATTTTTGATATACCACTCAAAATATGGCTTATCTTTCCACCAATGTGTCAGAATGTATCAATGTTGTTTGCATCTGCTATGACATACATCCAAATTTGCACATGGTATTATTGATTATTGTTTTCCTTGCAACCATTGACACCAGATGAAAACCAATAATTCCATATGGAAATCAACATAAAATGTATATCATTACATTCTCACACATTCTTTTTGTGTGTATATATATATCTATGCAACAGATTCCCACAAATGCATCCAAGGCATGCAATGCCTACATATGTTCTTACAAAACAAAATCGACACCGAAATTTGCAAAACAAAATGATTACTTTTGCAATCATCACACCATGCAAAAAACACAAAATAACCTCCAACCACCTTCATAGAAATTCCACAACAAATAATTGCACTTGCATGTTCACAAAAGCTTTCCCTCCTCACTCACACCTCTGATAGAAGGTAAAGCCATAAAACCACACCAAACAATGCCTTGTTGAAAATTGTGCAGACATTTGCTATGTTTCCTGAGGTTTTAAATGGCAGGTGTTACTTACAACCATTTCCACTACATGGAAACCATACAATAATCAAACGCTTAAAGTAAAAAAGCCATCAAAAACCATCACCACACAAGGCAAACCATAAATCAAACAATATTGGTTTCAACAAACAATATAGTCCTTTGTAGATTACAATAAACAATGCGTATATATGTGTGATTTAATTGTCACGTTTTTAATCTTTTGAAATATTTGTAATTCAATAGTTTTTAAAATTCATCATTTTTTAAATAAAATGGTAATTAGCTGATAGGCTATATGTGTGAAATTTGGCTGAAATTTTCGTCAGCCTTCCTGGTTTTTAAGCCTTCTGGTGGTTGGGGAAAAAGTTTGTGATATATGTATGAAATTTGGTTGGAATTTTTGTTAGCCTTCCTAATTTTTAAGCATTGTCAGTGGTTGGGAAAAAAGGTGGTGGATGGCACTTGGCACACATTAGGAAGGAGGTGGTGGATTTTCCACCATGTGGATAGAGAAGGCCAACAAAATTAAACAATAGTTGGCATCAACAATATTCCAACAATGTATTAGAATGTATCAATGTTGTTTGCATCTACTATGACATACAACCAAATCTGCACATGGCATTGTTCATCTGTGTTTTCCTTCCAACCATTAGCACCACACGAAAACCAGCATTGCCGTATGGAAATCAACATAAACTATATATCATTGCATTCCCACACATTATTTTTGTTTGTATATATATTTACGCAATAGATTCCGACAAATGCATCCAAGGCATGTAATGCCTACATATGTTCTCACAAAAGAAATTATACACCGAAAATTGCAAAACAAAATGATTGCTTAAATTGCAATCATCATGCCATGCACAAAACAAAAAATAACCTCCAACCACCTTCACATAAATTCTACAATAGATAATTGCACTTGCACCTTCACAGAAGCTTGCCTAACTCACTCACACCTTTGATAGAAGGTAAAGCCATGAAACCAGACCTAACAATGCCTTGTTGAAAATTGTGCAGACATTCACTATGTTTTCCAAGGTTTTAAATGGCAGGTGTTAGTTACAACCATTTCCTCTAGACGAAAACCATATGTAAACAATCAAAAATTCATAGTAAGAAACCCATTGAAAACCTAGGCTACTCCCAAATGGCTAGCAAATAAAAAGGTAAAGGACACATAAATAGTTCAAATATCAGTAAGTTAAACACGTCACCTCAAAGATACATGTAGAAAATGCGTATACAGACATACACACTTACACCTTAAATAAAAAAATATTAGTTTCAATAGCAACCTAGAAAATTATATTTTTCAACAACATCTTATTGGAAATGAAACAATATAGCCAAAGCTAAAGTGATAACACAATTTATGCTATTTTCCTAACTTCAAAAATCTTTTCAACACATTGTATGTGGTAAGCAATGTTTCTTATTATGCTTAATATAAAGCCTAATATGGTAAGAATTCATTTTGAGGACGAAACAAATAACAACTATCCTAACAAAACAATAAATAGGGGGACGGGTATATATGAATGTTGTCTACATCTAATTTCACATAAATGCATATCTGCACACTGGAAAAGAAGCATTTTTCCACATACAATGTGTTGAAAATATTTTTGAGGTTATTTAAGGAAGAAGTTATACAGAGATGGTGTCATCAATTTTTGATATAACACTCAAAATACAACTTATCATTCCACCAATGTGTCAGAATGTATCAATGTTGTTTGCATCTGCTATGACATACATCCAAATTTGCACATGGTATTGTTCATTACTGTTTGCCTTGCAACCATTGGCACCAAAGGAAAGCTGACAATTCCCTATGGAAATCAACATAAACTATATATCATTACATTCCCACACATTCTTTTTGTGTGTATATATATCTACACAATAGATTTCCACAAATGCATCCAGGGCATGCAATGCCTACGTATGTTCTTGCAAAACAAAATCTACACCGAAATTTACAAAATAAAATGATTGCTTTTGTAATCATCATGCCATGCAAAAAAGACAAAATAACCTCCAACCACCTTCATATAAATTCCACAACAGATAATTGCACTTGCATGTTCACAAAAGCTTGCCCTCCTCACTCACACCTCTGATAGAAGGTAAAGCCATAGAACCACACCTAACAATGCCTTGTTGAAAATTGTGTAGAAATTTCCTATGTTTCTCGAGGTTTTAAATGGCAGGTGTTACTTACAACCATTGCCACTACACAAAAACCATACAACAATCAACAGCTTATAGTAACAAACCCATCAAAAACCATCGCCACACAAGGAGAACCATAAATCAAACAATATTGGTTTCAACAAACAATATAGTCCTTTGTAGAGTACAATCAACAATGTGTATATATGTGTGATTTAATTGTCATGTTCTTAATATTTTGAAATATATGTAATTCAATAGTTTCTAAAATTCATCATTTTTTAAATAAAATGGTAATTAGCCAATAGGCTATATGTGTGAACTTTGGCTGAAATTTTTGTCAACCTTCCTGGTTTTTAAGCCTTCTGGCAGTTGGGGAAAAAGGTTGTGGTAGATGTGTGAAATTTGGTTGGAATTTTTGTTAGCCTTCCTAATTTTTAAGCGTTGCTGGTGGTCGGGAAAAAAGGTGGTGGATGGCGCTTGGGATACGTTGGGAAGGAGGTGGTGGATTTTCCACTATGTGGATAGATAAAGGCCAAAAAAATTAAATGCTAGTTGGCATCAACAATATTCCAACAATGTATCAAAATGTAGCAATGTTGTTTACATCTACTATGACATACAACCAAATCTGCACATGGCATTGTTCATATGTGTTTTCCTTCCAACCATTAGTACCACACGAAAACCAACATTGTCGTATGGAAATCAACATAAACTATATATCATTGCATTCCCACAAATTATTTGTGTGTGTATATATATTTATGCAATAGATTCCTACAAATGCATCCAGGGCATGCAATGCCTACATATGTTCTCACAAAAGAAAATATACACCGAAAATTGCAAACAAAATGATTGCTTAAATTGCAATCATCATGCCATGCACACAACACAAAATAACCTCCAACCACCTACACATAAATTCCACAATAGATAATTGCACTTGCACCTTCACAAAAGCTTTCCCTCCTCACTCACACCTCTGATAGAAGGTAACGCCACAAAACCAGACCTAACAATGCCTTGTTGAAAATTGCACAGATATTCGCTCTATTTTCCAAGGTTTTAAATGGTAGGTGTTAGTTACAACCATTGCCACTACACGAAAACCATACAACAATAAAAAAGTCACAGTAAGAAACCCATTGAAAACCTAGGCTACTCCCAAATGGCTAGCAAATAAAAAGGTAAAGGACACATAAATAGTTCAAATATCAATAAGTCAAATGTGTCACCTCAAAGATACATGTAGAAAATGCATATACAAACATACAAAGTCACACCTTAAGTAAAACACTATTAGTTTCAATAGCAACCTAGCAAATTCTATTTTTCAACAGCATCTTATTGGAAAGAAAACAATATAACCAAATGTATACACCAATAGTCAGCAATGCCTTGTGGAAAACAACATAGACTCAATAAAATTTAATATTGCATTGTGAATCAAATATGAAACAATATAGCCAAAGTTGAAGTGATAAAATAGTTTATGCTATTTTCCTAACTTCAAAAATATTTTCAACACATTGTATGTGGCAAGCAATGTTTCTTATTATTCTTTATATAAAGCCTATTATTGTAAGAATTCCTTTTGAGGATGAAACAAATAACAACTATCCTAACAAAACAATAAACAAGGGACAAGTATATATGAATTTTGTCTACTTCTAATTTCACATACATACATATCTGTGCATAGGAAAAGAAGCATTTTTCCACGTACAATGTGTTGAAAATATTTTTGAGGCTATTTAAGGAAGAAGTTGTACAAAGATGGTGGCATCAATGTTTGATATAACACTCAAAATAAAACTTATCATTCCAACAATGTGTCAGAATGTATCAATGTTGTTTGCATCTACTCTGACATACATCCAAATCTGCACATGGCATTATTCATCAGTGTTTTCCTTGCAACCATCGAAACCACATGAAAACCAACAATGCCCTATGGAAATCAACATAAACTATATATCATTACATTCCCACATATTATTTTTGTGTGTATATATATTTGCACAATAGATTCCCACAAATTCATCCAGGGCATGTAATACCTACATATGTTCTTTCAAAACAAAATCTACACCGAAATTTGCAAAATAAAATGATTGGTTTTGTAATCATCGCACCATGCAAAAACCACAAAATAACCTACAACCACTTTCACAAAAAATCCACAACAAATAATTACACTTGCACCTTCACAGAAGCTTACCCTCCTCACTAACACCTCTGATAGAAGGTAAAGCCACATAATCACACCCAACAATGACTTGTCAAAAATTGCATAGATGTTCACTATGTTTTCAGAGGTTTTAAATGGTGGGTGTTACTTACAACCATTTCCCCTACACAAAAACCATACAAAAATTGAAAAATCATAATAACAAACACATTGAAAACATTAACCATAAATGAAGCTATACTGGTTTCAACAATGTCCCAGATGAAAAAAACCACAAAAAGACAACATTTCATAGTAACAATCCAATGCAGAAACAAACAATATTGCCTTCCAACCATTACGGCTACATGAAGACCATAAATGAAACAATATACCCTAAGCTAGAGAACAACTATCAATAATGGCCTATGGAAAATAGCATAAACTTTTTTTGGAACTATATTGGTTCCAATAGCAACCTAGATGAAAAAACCCACAAAACACAACAATTCATTGTAATAATTCAATGCCAAAAAAAATAAAAAATTGCCTTCCAACCATTGCGACTACATAGACACCATAAATGAAACAATATACCTTTATCTAGAGAACAACAATCAACACTGGCCTATGGAAAAGAACATAAACTATTTTTGAAATACTCTAGAAAGAGTTTTGCCAATATGCACCTCCTCCTGCACCTCTTCCTACTTGCTTCATATGCACCTCTTCCCACTTTCCAAAAGCAATAAAATAGTCTTGGTAATGGCACTATTGATCAGAGTGATGGAAAATGTATGTTCCCTATGCACAAATATGTATGTATGTCATAGCAGATGCAAATAGTGTTGATTCCATAAGGAATTGCTGATTGTTGTTCTCTAGCTTAGGGTATACTATTTCAATAAGGTGCTGTAGCAACAGGCAAAAAAAATTAGATTTTTGCTAAATATAAAGAAGAAAGAACATGGTAATGTTGACACATCTAAAAATTGGAACCATTTTTCCTATATCACATAGGCTACTCCCAAATGGTTATCATACAAAAAGGTAAAGGACACATAAATAACTCAAATATGAATCATTTAAACACACCACCTCAAAGATACATGTAGGAAATGCATATATAGACATATACACTCACACCTTAAATAAAACAATATTAGTTTCAACAACAACCTAGCAAATTCTATTTTTCAACATCTTATTGGAAAGGAAACAATATAGCCAAATCTATAGACAAATAGTCAACAATGCCTTGTGGACAACAATACCTTGTGGACAACAATATACGCTCTATAAAATTTACTATTGCATTGTGAATCGAATATGGAACAATATAGCCAAAGATGAAGTAATAAAACTCTTTACGCTATTTTCCTAACTTCAAAAATCTTTTCAGCACATTGTATGTGGCAAACAATGTTTCTTATTATGATTAATATAAATTCTATTATTGTAAGAACTCCTTTTGAGGACTAAAAAAATAACAACTATCCTAGTAAAACAATGAAAAGGGGGAAGAGTATATATGAATTTTGTCTAAATAAAATTTCACATACATACATATCTGCACACAGGAAAATAAAAATGAAGCACAACAAAAGAAAGATATACTTTTGTGTGTATTTATTTCAGGCTCCCGGTCAAGGAAAAAGGTGGTGAATTTTTTTATTGATAATATTGAACATGCTTGCCATGTCGATAGAGAATGCCAGTGAAATTGAATGCTAGTTGGTATTAACATTAATTGTTGTATGTTTTTTGTCTACTAGCCATGGTTGCAAAGTAATAAAATAGTTCATGCTCTTCTCGATACGACATTGTTGGCTATTTTTGTGTGGCCTGCGGTGACAGTCTATACTATTTTCCATAGGGAACTAGTGATTATTGAGCTTTGGCTTTAGCAATACATGTGGAAAATGCATACACACATACATATAAACATTAAAAATAGTCAATAGCAATTGTATAGATATAAGAGTATGTGGCAATTGAAACAGACAAAAAGAAAATAACTATATTGATATTAAAAATAAGACATATCTATATATACATAAATGCATAACCTGAAAGATACATGTAGAAAATGCATATACAGACATACACACTCACACATACAAATACATTATAGACACATATGTCTACACACAACTATATCAAGATATTGTATGCACTGAGAACATTCTATTGCTTGCATATATGTTCATGTATATGCATATGTAGATGTATACATGCATACAACCATGTCCACAAGTATATATGAGAACATCCAAAAATACAAAGGGTTTTTTCAATATGCATCTCTTCCCACTTGGTTCAACTGTACCTCTTATCACTTGCTTTCTCTCTACTCCTTGCTTGCTTGAGCATCTACAAAAAATGGGAAATAAATTATCACAGCTGACATTTGTATTGCTTTTGCAACTATCACCCCATGTAGAAAAACACAAAAAAAACCTCTTCCTAGCTTGATAGTAGCTTGACAATGGATGATCGAACTTGCACCTTCACAAAAGCTTGCCCTCCTTGCTCATAGCTATGATAGCAGAGAAAGCCACTGAATGACAACCAATAATGCCTTATCAAAAATTGCGCAAACATTTGATCGCAGTGATGGAAAATGAATTTCCCCTATGTGGAGGAATGTATGTATGACATAGTGGATGCAAAGAACATTGATACATAATTATCCCTATCTTTATTCTATTGGGACATCCTTGGAATCATAAGTTGTATTCTAAGTGTTATATGATAATGTTTTTTGTATCTAATTTCACATATATAGATTTATACACATAGGGGAAATAAATAAAATGAGTTGTAGCGATAGTCAACAATACTTTTTGGATAACAACATAAAATCTATAACATTTTCTATTTTATTGTGTATCCAAAATGAAACAATATAGCCAAAGCTAGAGAACAACAATTAACAATGCCTTATGGAAAACAACATAGACTATTTTATTGTGTTGTAAGCATCACCATAGAATGGAAGCCATAAATGAAACAATATTAAATTTTCCTGTGTGTAGATATGTATCTATGCCAAAGTATATGTAAACAATGTACATACATACTCTTCCTAATGTTTATTCTTTTGGGAAAATAGTTGTTATTTGTTTGAGCCTCAACAAGGCATTCTTGCAATGATAAACTATATATTAAGTGTTATATGGAACATTGAAGCCTTTATTTAAATTATTTCTTTTTGCTCCTATTGTTGATGTCTTTGGAAAAAAAATTGAAACCTAAAAATTTTGAAACAAAAATATTCAAATAATAAACTGTATATTAAGTGTTAATTGAATCATTGAACCCTTTTTTAATTAATCATTTACTGTTATATTGTTAATGTGTGTACAAAAAAATTGAGAGATAATGTTGTGTTTTGAAGATCTTGATGGTTGTCATTTTGTTAGTGTTTTATATTTCTTGTATGTGTTTTGGTTGAGGTTCTTGTCAGCCTTTGTTGATTTAATTGAAAATTTCACCCTCATGTTATTGTGGCATAGAGCTTGTAGTCAACTGCTGGTGTTGCAGCTCTCAAATTTTAAAAGAGAAGACCCAACAATTTCGGTGGACTCTAGCTCTCCCCAGGCTGATGAACAACTCTTAGGCACCAATCCTGTAAGTCTATTCCTTGTTTCCTTTTTGCTGTTGAAAATTATACTGACACTTTGGCATGTGCATCCAACAAACTATGAATATGCTTCATTTGAATTAACAGTTGTTGTAATATATATTCTAACTAATGTATATTTGAACTCTTTACGTTTCCTTTTCCTTTTGATTTTCTAGCCATTTGGGAGTGACCTATCTGTTAGGAAAAAAAATTGTAGTTTTCAAATGTGTCAACATTGCTATATGCTTCCTTGTTTATTGGATACCAATAATTGATTCATTATGTGCTACCTCTTTCCCTTGATTTTGTTTCTAGAATTGCCTCACACCCTTGAACATATAATTTCTTTGGCTTGGTTGAGAAAATATGCCTTGTAGGATATGATCTGTTGATGTTGGAGATGTTGTCTCATCTCCAATTCTTCAGGTAATGTATTTTCAAAAAATAGGAGGTGATCAAAGCCCGGTCGACTGCTACAAAGTTGTCCTCTCTGATGGAACCCACATGTAAATAGGGACTTTTCCTACAAAATACAATGACCTCTTGTTTACAGGGGCATTGAAAATAGGTTCCATCCTGTGCTTGAAAAAATATTTGTGTAGGAAGCTACGGGAATCAAGGTTGTCTATTGTTTTGTAGTACTTGCACTTGTTGTATGCTTTCTTGTTTGTGGGGACCGCCTTTTTTAATATTTGATCTTCATTTGGTTCTAAGGAAATTGTTAAAATGTCAGATTGTCAGCTAATTGGAAAACCTAGATATTTGTTTAGAGATCAAGAAGAACAAATAATGGGATGTGAATCACCTTCCCCATCCAAAATGAGCCTCAACATTTGGGATCCATACATCCCCAACAAAGCATGGTGCTCCTGCAAATATCAGACCTACTAAAGGCCTAAATATTTACCAAACCAAATGGATAATAAAAGGTTGGGTAACAACTAAAAGGGATATGCACCATTATAATAAATAGGGATACGAGGGCCAAGTATTAAGCTTTGACATTATTGACAATGAAGGAACACAAATATGGATCACTTGATTTAATGACATAGCAAAATTTTATTATGATAGGGTTCGGGTGGGTCACACTTATTATGTGTCAAAAGGCTCAGTCAGACAAGCATATAGGAAATTTAATAAGTTGAACAACCATATGGAAATTATTTTGGATCAAAACTCAATATTTAAATGCTGTGATGATGAGTCCTTTGTACTAGCCAAAGTATTTAATTTCATTCCAATTATTGAAATTGCAAACTACAACAATAACACTTTGATTTATATTATTGGGCCTGTTGTGCATGTAGGAAAGGTATCAACTATTCAAAGAAAGGATTGTTCTGAAATTTTTTCATCCTCTTGCATTGACAAACTAATTTGTGGGGCCCAAATTGGGAAGCAAAGGGTGACAAGCTAGAAAGGTTGTACATCCCTAGTTTGGTTGTCATACTTGTTAAAAATGCATGTGTTGGATATTTCAATGGAACTGTTGTGAATACAACCGTAGGTACTATTCTATACATAAATCCCGACATTCCAGAAGCACAACCCTTGATACAATGAGGATATATTGAGCCACCTACCGTCGAGCCCTCCTAGAAAGTGCCTTGAACGGTTGCTTTGGAAAATGGCAGAGTCACTATTGGATATACCTTGGATCATTATCTTGGCTTGCCAAAAACTTTGCAAGCTATTGTTAGGGAAACAGTTAAATATATTAAAAGTAATGCATTTTGTTATACTACATGTCCATTGAAGGCCAATGGCAGATAATGCAATAAAAAGTGTGAAGTCTGCCAAAAATATGTGGTGCTACCCTAAATGCTAGACAATAATACCTGATTGTGACTTTTGATATTTGTTACAACTACAGATGGAAGACCACATGGGAAAGATTTGGGCTATTGCTTTTGATGAGGCTACAACAAGCTTATTATAGATGTTAGAAAAAGAGATTTTCATATTGCAATATGAGTCTTCTGCTGCAATGAATACTGAGTCTATTATCAATGGTATCACCTACACCTCTCTTGTTTTCACTATTCTTATTAAAAATCAGACCTATAATTCAGAAACAAGGCTTAAAACAACAATATTTAAAGTTGCAAGAATCAACTTTGAAGCTGAGTGCAAGCTATTGCTCTCAGATTTGTCTGCAATTTCCCCTACCATGCAAGACTCTCCAGAGATAATAGTTGTACTGCCTTGAATGCCAAACAACCATGCCTAATTGTGACTTTGGGTATTTGTTATTGTTTTTGTTGACTAGACATCTATTTCCTTTCCTTTTTTTTGGAGTGCCCATTACATCATAAGACCTTTCCTTTCTGCTACTATTGCTTTGTTGCTTGTTTAACTGGTTATATATTAAGGCAATGGACTATAACTTATAATATTTAACAAAAAAAGATACACTTCTTTACTTTTGTATTGTTTATGTTGCTTATAGTTTTGTTTCACTTTAACTATATGTTCCTTATTTTATTTTACGTTGTTTGGTTATATAGTTATGTCACTCTATTTAACACATGTATCGGTATTTACAACTGTTCTTATATATACTTGTGGACATGGTTGTATGCATGTATACATTTATGTATGCATATACATAAATATGTATATATGTAATTGAATTTTCTGCATGCATACAACATTTTGTTATAGATGCATGTAGATATATGTGTCTGTAATGGATTTGTATGTGTTTATGCATGAAAATTTGAATTTTTATATGTATCTATGACTTCTTTTTAATATCAATATAGTTATTTGCTTCTTGTCTATTTCAATTGTCACATACTCTTATCTCTCCACAATTGATGTTAGCTATAATGTTTTCTCCATTAAATCCATGGCTATTAAATGTCGTCCTGTCTTTGCATCCATAAAGCCACGCCGCATATGTTTATTTTTCATTTTATTAGAGTTGCATACAACTTTATTTTTATTATAATATTTTCTGTGTAATGTTCAATCATGACTATCCTCTATGGTGAGTGCAATTCTTTTGTGATTTTGCTTGAGTCTAGTTTATTAAAATCTATCATTGCACAAGATTAAAATGAAGAGTGTAATTCAAATTTTGTCATTTGATTTTTGTCATTTTAATCTTCTTTTGAATGTTCTCAATGCATACAACATCTTGATACAGTTGTGTGTAGATATATGTGTCTATAATGCATTTGTATGTGTGAGTGTGTATGTCTGTATATGCCATCTAATGCTGCTTAAATGTTGTCCCTGCTACTTTTCCATGTCCACTCATAATGTCATGTTGCATATGGATATCATATAGTTCTTGGCTATAATATTTGTTGCATATGTTGTGCAACTCAATCTATAGTCCAACACTATATAATTCCTTATTCAAAATAACATAAATTGTGCAATTACTTTGGTAAGTTTTAATTGCAAGCTATTATTACAACCATCGCCAATATATGGAAGCCATACATGAAACAATGTCTCCATGACAAGCTGTGCCAAGTGATTCTTATTTCCTCTACTCAGGCAACATACACATATATCACATTTAAACTTATCTATATTTCTTTTCACATGTATTTACAAGTTTAGCTATGCATATGTATGTATGTTATTTGAAAAAACACTTGTCATAGTGGTGGCTCACAATCTTGTTAGCAACTAAAGCTACAAAACAATAGTCAACAATGCCTTATGGTAAATAACATAAAATGTTTAATTGCTTTGGTAACTTTAGAACTATAAATATTATTGTGGCCATCGGCACTATATGGATATCATAAATGAAACAATGTTGCCATTGCACTATTTTATTGCTTTGCAACCATTGACTCTATATGGAAACCATAAATGAAATAATATTTATTTCTTCGCAACCATTGCCTCTATATGGAAAGTTTTAGCTAATAGGCTATATGTATGGACTTTTCTCAAATTTTTGTCATCACTCCCGATTTTTAAGCTATTGAACGACAATTGGAAATGCATATATATTTGCATCTACCTCCAAATACATATATATCAGTGTAAATTTTGTTTTTTAACTGCATATTTATCTATTGCATGTGTATGATGCATATATAGGAATCTGTTGCTTGGAAATATATAGCCACAAAAAAGTAAGTGCTTCTTCTGTTGTGTTTCATTTTCCTTTTCTTGTGTGGAGATATGTTTGTATGTGAAATTAGATTTAGGAAACATATAATTCTCACCATTTTTATTGTTTTGGGAAGATAGTTGTTATTTTCTTCCTACTCCAAAAGGAATTCTTACAATAATAGGGTTTATATTAAGCCTAATAAGAAACATTGATTTCACCATTCATCACAGTGGTAGAAAATGTATGTTTTTGCTTGAGGGTTTGGTGAGATCCTATGAGACTCCATGACCCAATATGGTAGGGTGGAGAGTAGGTCTGGGTATATGCAGGATCATCATGGAAAAATAGGCCCTCAAGTGGCAATGAAAATTCAAAAAATCAGAGTTAGACAACTTGACGTAAAAAATTGAATAAGTTATCTATATTATTTAAAAAATATGTAAGAATAGAATTTGTAGCAAATTGAATGTAGTTTCTAAACTACTAGGTTTATTTAAAAAAATATAAAAATCTATTTGGTGAAAATTTGAAATTTCAATGTAGTAGTACTTAAATTTTAGGAAAAAAATAAGTAGGTGTTTGTCTAACCACCCTAACCACAATAAAATGATAATATTTTTTTATAGGATATTAGATATAAGTAGAGGACTCATGTCTCGATGTGATGCATATTTTTTTGTAATTTTTTTCCAAGTAAAAAAATAATTATGAATTTTTTATTACAACTTTTAAAAAATATAAAAACTCATAAGTCTGACCACCTTAACTTGGTCAAAACTTTATGAATTTTTTTTTAAAAAAATCCTATAGTATGCAAAGCATAGAATGTGACACATGTTTCAGATTAAAAAAATGTGATACCGTTTGAAAGCTATAGATTTTTTTCAATCAACCTATCAATCAGGACTTTAGTCGCAATTCAAATAGAAAATGAATAATAATTATTTATCAAATTCAAAGTAAAAAATAATTTATATTGGTGGAAAGTTGAGAATCTCCTTTAAAAACCCCTTTTATTTCACCAATTTTGGGTAAAAAAAAAGTTGTCAGCCACATGGGCCATCATATCACTTATATATCGCCACTTTTTGGCCCATCATGATCCTACACATACCTGTGTTCTTTTGTTTTGTTCCATTTTACTTTCCCTATGTGCAAATATGTATATTTGTGAAGTAAGACATGGATAACATTCATCCCTAGGTGCAGCTATGTAAATATGTGAAATCAGATACAGACTAGTGATATTGCCATGCTAGCCTATGCCAAGTGATGTTTATTTCCTTTGCTCCCGTGGTGATTTTTCTATTGAAAAGACCCCCTATGGCTATATATGTGTCTTGTCTACATATAAACTTTAGATGCATATATACCTGTATAGATTTTTCTTTGTAAACATATTTGTTGATTGTTTAATTTCCTCCCAACTATTGCCACTACATGGAAACCATAAATCAAATTTTCAACCCTTTTGGCATTAGGCTCCTAGTCGGGGAAAAGGTGGAAGATGTTTTTGATTTTTTAATTGGAAGCATTTGACACATCAATAGGGAATGCCAACCTTTTTAGTTCTAAAGCCTCTAGCCATCTAGCCACTGATTGGGAAAAACATGGTGGGTTTCTTGGTGCATGGATAGTGAAACCCAACAAAGTTAAACATTGGTTGGCATGAACATTAATTGTTATATGGTTTCTATGAATTGGTGATGGTTGTAATAATACCTGCCATTTAAAACCTTGGAAAACATAGTGAAAGCTTGCACAATTAATGATCAACCATTGTTGGGTGTCATTCTCTATCTTTTTGTGCTATCAAAGCAGTGAGTGACAGCTACTTGGAGGTTATTTTGTTTTTTTTTGCATGGGGCAATGGTTTTGAAAGCAATACAAAAGTTTTAGCTGTGACAATTTTTTCCCATCTTCTGTAGGTCACAACCAACATTCATCCCTATGTGTAGATATGTATGTATGTGAGATCATATGCAAAGAACATTCATATATACTCCTTCCTATGTTTATTCCTTTCATAATGTAGTTTTTATTTTTTTTGGATGTCTATACTTAAACTTCTCCACAAAAGTTAATTGCTAGTTGGCATCGTGTAGCCCTCTTTCTATTCATTTAAAATTGCCGTAACATCTGACAAAATAATAGGTACATATGTTTTAATTAAAAAATGGAGTTTTCCTGTTGGAGACCAGCATCGTGCATTTATTCAAATTCCTTTTGTTAACTAAAACACGTGGTGCCTATTCTTGTGTCAAGTAATTGTCTTAGGCTTAGGATTTTCAAGTTCTTTCTGTAAAAGAAAGGAGGGGAACAACATCCACAACATGTGTGAAATTACATGTAGCTAAATTTCTATGTCAACCCCATCCATGTCTTGTTTTCTTAGCGTAATGGTATCATAAAACGGTTATTAATGATGCCATGAATATTTTTACATGTGGTCACTTGATCTCTATCAAGTTTTTTTATACTTGTTTATATTATATAGCTTCATTTTCTTGGATGTAGACTACCTTCCATTAGCTTACAGTCTTTCTCCTTCCAAAACAACCAACCAAGTGTAAGTAACACCTGCAATTTAAAACCTTGGAAAATAAAGAGAGCATCTATGAGGAGGGCAAGCTTCTGTGAAGGTGTAAGTGCAATTATCCATTGTGAAATTGATGTGAAGGTGGTTGGGGGTTATTTTGTGTTCTTTACATGGGGTGATGGTTGCAAAAGCAATACAAAAGTGTCGGTTGTGATAATTCTTTGCCCATTTTTTGTAGGCATCAAACTTGCATATAACACTTGAAAATATAGTATATCATTCCAAGAATGCCCCATAAAATAAACATAGGGATAAGTATGTATCAATGGTATTTGCATCTGCTATGACATACATACATATCCACACATAGAGGAAATAGATTGTCCACCATTGTGAACAATGGTGGCATCAATTTTCCATATAACAGTGAAAATAAAGCTTGTCATTCCAAAAATGTCAGTATGTATCAATGTTATTTGCATCTGCTATGACATACATGCAAATTTGCACATTGCATTGTTCATCACTGTGGTCAATGGTTGTATCAATGTTCCATATAAAAATTAAAATGCAACTTATCATTGCAAGAATGTCCCAAAAGAATAAACATAGGGATCAATATGTATCAATGTTCTTTGCATATACTATGACATACATACATATCTGGACATAGGGGAAATCCATTATCCATCACTCTGATCAATGGTGGCATCACCAAGACTTTTCTATTGCTTTACCAACCATCCCCCAATATATGAAAAAACACAAAACAAGTGATTTTTACTTTTGTCTGCTCCCTACAAATGCATCCAAGGCATGGAATGCCTATATACCTGCTTGGAAAACAAAATCTGCACTGCTATATAGGTATCTGAACTTAGATGCACCTTTTTAGGTATTATTTCTTTCAGCCTAAAAAAGGAGTTGTTTGAATGATAGGTTGTATGTTAAGTGTAATACGTAACATTGATTTCATCATTCATCAAAGTGGTGGACAATGTATTTTCTTGCTTAGGGGTTTGGTGAGAGGGCATGAGGCTCCATGACTTGATAGGTATGGTGGAGAGCAGGCCTCATTTACTTGTGTTTCATTTTGTATTTCCTATGTGCACAACTCAATCCTTCACTTGAATTGGGTTCTTTAGCAATATGCATAGATCCACCTTTCTATTTTCCTAGATAATACAAGATACATGCCAACAATTATAGTGCACTATGAATCAAAGAAGAGGATCCTCTCCAAAAATTATGTTCATTGCCATCATCATGGAATGTTGCTATTCTTTAAGGTAACTATACTACCTCTCTTTTCCATCTTCATTTCCATGCATATAGAATTTACACCATTTCTAAATTCCCTTCCTCATCACTTTTATATGCAAGATGTAATCTTGTCAAACTACATCACGCCCTCTACAGAAGGTATACCTACATGTTCTTTATTTGATCTATTATATTATAGGTTTATTACATATTTTTTGGTTATAAATTATATAACTGTTTAAATTTCATAATTTAGATATTGGTTACCAATGAAACATGTTCACCACACTAAACTTCACATTTTCCTTATGTGTAACTATATCTGAGTCAAACCATTTTAGATTGCAACTACATTCTATTTATATACAAGGTATATAGATCTACAAAATGCTAAATAGCTTTATGATCGCACATTTGCCATGGTGTACAAGCTGCAACTACATTATATCTATATACAAGGTAAGGATATATATATATATTATTCCATCTCCTCTTTCACAATTGTTTGTCAATTTCTTAAAAAATTATAACATTGATTTCAACTCAAGGAAATTGTCAGGTGCTAAATAATTTCTTTCACCATTAATCAAAGTGGTGGAAAATTTATGTTTTTTCTTGGGGCTTTGGCAAGAGCCCATGAGGCTCCATTACCCAATATGGTAGGGTGGAGAGTATGCCTTCTTTTATTGTGTTGATACTGCAATCCATTGCATGCACAAGGTATGCCTAGATTTTATTTAATTGCTACCTTCTATTACAGTTGCAACATTTACTTGTCAATTTCTTAAAAATGTATAGCAATGATTTCAACTCAAGGAAATTCTCAAGTGCCAAAGCATTTCTTTCACCATTGATCAAAGTGGTGGAGAATTTATGTTTTTATCGGTGGTTTGGTGTGAGCCCATGAGGCTCCATGACCCAATATGGTAGGGTGGAGAGCAGGCATTCTTTTATTGTGTTGATATTGAAATCCATTGCATGCACAAGGTATGCCTAGATTTTATTTAATTGTTGCCTTCTATTACAATTGCATTGCATATTATTTATTATCAATTATACAACTCTTTATATTTCCTAATTTAGATATTTTCTACCAATGAAACATGTTCATTGCACTAAAATTCACATTATCCTTTCATTTTTACAAAGCATACTCAAACCAAACAATCCTCCTCCATAGGTGTTTTCATGCCATTAGATCTTCTATTAAGTTAGTAGGAACCGAAACATTGCTTTCACCATTGATCAAAGTGGTGGACAATTTAATTTTTTGCTCGGGGGTTTGGTGAGAGCCCATGAGGCTCCATGGCCCAATATGGTAGGGTGGAGAGCAGGCCTTCTTTTTTTGTCTTCATACTGCATTCCACCGTATGCACAAGGTATTCCTATATTTTATTTATTTCATTTCTTCTATTATAGGTGCATTGCATATTATCTGTTATAAATTATAGAACTCTTTATATTTACTAATTTAGATATTGTCTACCAATGACATGTTCATTGTACTAAACTTCACATTTTAGTGTCATTTTTGCAAAGCATACTCAAGCCATAATGGGGATTTTGATGAAGTAATGTGTTATAAACAACCTTTGAGAATAATCATAGTGACTACGAAATCAATCAAAATGGTCAAATTAGCAATTAGATCCTCATAGGCTCTATATTAGGTGTAATAAGGAACATTGATTTCACCATTGATCAAAGTGGTGGATGAAGTATGTTCTTGCTCGAGGGTTTGATGAGAGCCCATGAGGCTCCATGACCAAATATGGTAGGGTGGAGAGCATGTCTCACTTTTTTGTGTTTCATTTTATATTTCCTATGTGTAGATTTGTATGTTTCTGACATAAGATGCATACACAATTCATATGTTTCATAGGCTATATATTAAGTGTAATATTAATAGTTTCTTTGGGCATTGATTACATTGAGAGAACATGCTCTATTTTTAAATCTTTCACCCAATTTTTTTTATATGTAATCTCTTGAGATATATTCCGATTGCATGTAAAGTCAGATTCAAAAAAAAAAATATAGTTCAAAGTTTTTGTATCAATTTACTTCATTAACATCAACAGATTCAATCTTGTTTGAATCTTCTATGACATACACACATATCTGCACATAGGGGTCATAAGATGAAACACAACAAAATAAATGTTTCAAATAACACTGACAATATAGCTTATCATTCACTACATGTAGATATGTACGCAACATCTTCTCTCTCTCAGATTGCATGAATACCATCTAGAATCCCATTCCACCTATTGACTCATCATTGCATGTCACTACACACAACTACTAGTTTTAAGTTATTTTAAAAAAATTTAGTTTTGAACTTTTTTAATAAAATTGTCAAATTTGCTATCACAAATGTTGTATGGGATGGTGTACCTACATTTTTTCATAATAAAGAGAACAAATGATCTCTTGTTGCATTTTTTGTAAGAAAAACTACAATATGCAACTTACTTCAAAGATTTGTAATAAAAAAAAAAGTTTATAATGATATATTTTACAAACCACCTTAAACTAATTATCCACTAGATCATTTACCTTTTTTTTATATTAAAATAATAGAAAAAAAATACAAAGAAAAATAGCCACTAGACTACCTACCCTTCCACAATGAAATTTCTAAACTAATTTAATAATAAAATTGATTGACATTCATAAATTTTTACCTATAAACTAAATACTCCTATTTTCACTATTAAAAAACCTATCTTTTTCTGAGATTTTTGTTAGCCCAATTGTGAATAGAATTTCTCGGCATCAGGAATTTTACGGTCAATGACGAGCTCCATGGGGTTGTTTATGATGACGTAAATTTTGGTAATTATGTGGGTTGGTAGTGGTGGAGTTGTTTCTCTTGATATGCGAAAGTAGAATGGTAAGTGTTTTCTCGTGTGAGGGTTAATGCATTGTCTCATTATTGTACGATGGCGCGAGAGGAAGTAAATGTGATATTCAATGTTGAAGTGTGGGGAAAGTATAGTCCAAAATGTGCGAGAAAATGTATTGATTAAGTTGCATTGTCTAAAGAGCCATTGTGGTGTTGGTTTGATAGCAAACTATTGTAAAAATCGTCACCTTCGGTTTCATCATTGGTTTGATAGCAAACTATTCTAATAAAAATTATTGCCTTCAGCTGCATTTTATAATAGATTGGAGGGTTTTAAAACTATTGTACCCCAAAATCTATAAGTCGTTTTACATGGGTATTTTGCATAAATGCTTGATTTATTGTTCATGTTTTCTTGCTATATGTTTGTATCTTTTCCATTATACCCATTTTGGAGACTTCAAAGAGATTATGGCTCTGTATGGATGGAGAAATTGCAGTTAAATCTTCTTTCTTTCATAAAAAAATATGGTTAGGGTTTGTAATTTTTTCACCCTTCATTTATTGTTTGTAGTTATCTCTGTGCATCTTTGGAATTATACCCATTACCATAGGAGCAATTGCAGTTAAATTTTCTTTCTTTCATCAAAAAATATGGTTAGGGTTGGTAATTTTTTTGCCCTTCGTTTATTGTTTGTAGTTATCTCAGTGCATCTTTCGAGTTATACCCATTAACATAGGAGCAATTTCAGATTAACATAGGAGTAATTACATCTATATATATACAAAGGGTTAGTATGAAACCATAAAGATATTCAAGATAAAATTAGTTTAGTGGCTATTAAGTTTTATTCTAATAGGTATTTAATAATTCCTCTATTGGTCTATAGTATTTAGTGCCAAGTAATGTAGCTCGAATTTTCAATTAAGTCTATGGTGTTATACTCATTTTACAGAAGTTATTGCTACCTATTGGCCGATAGGCTATATGTTTGAAATTTCTGCCAAGATTTTTCATCAGCCTGGCCATGAATAGAATTTCTCAACACCAGGAATTTTCTGACCAGCGGTGAGTTCCCCAAGATTGTTTATGACGATGTGAAGTTTGGTAATTACGTGGGTTGGCACTGGTGGAGTTAATTGTCTTGATACATGGAAGCAGAATGGTAAGTGTTTGTTGGCATGAGGGTTAATGCATAATTGCATTGTTGTACGATGGTGAGGGAGGAAGTAAATATGATATTCAATGTTGCAGTGTGGGAAAGTATAGTCTGAAATGTGCAAGAAAATGTATTGATTAAGTTGCATTGTTGAAAGAGCCATTGTGGTGTTAGTTTGATAGGAGAATTTTAGATTGGTGGGGAGTCCTATCCCTCAAGAGCACTCTTGCTCTTCCCAAGACCTATTCTCTGGTCTTCCTAGTGTATTCCTCTCTACCCTACTTAGGGATCACTCCTAAACCCCTCTCACCTCGTAAGACTCTCCACCAATTTCAAATTCTTCACCATTACTCCCAATCCACCACTAAGCTTCCTTGGGCTCCACACTGACCCAAAGTGTCCTAACCACTCTAGGGCTAGGGAAGGGTATTATAGCTGTCCCTTTGTTGATTTGTCTCTTCAATGATCCATCTTATTGGATTCTTTCACCTTTTACCCATCGCTTCCTTGAAAAACTCAATTTTAGGCCTTGTGGCCTTCTACCCCAATTAGGCCTCCTAGAACCCGTTTTCTTGACTTTTCTCACAAACAGTCTTAACAACCCCCAAATATTTTTGTAGATTCTTTATATTGACCATAAAGGCTCCAAGATTTACTAGGCCTTAGGTCCTATAAGTGTTTGTACATATGACTATCCTCAAACCCCCTATTTTCAAGGGTTTCTAGGGTTTTTTGGCTCTTTTTCCTTCTTTGAGGGCTTCAACGACCTCCTCAACTCTCCTCCTGGAACACACATTTTTGAGATACATGTACCTACACTCCCATACTCTTGGTTGGCACAAACCAATCCATTTAGCAACTCTCCTTGCTACTATCCTCTCCAAGCTGCTAGCCAGAATGCACTTGCACTCGCCTAGTGATGATGATTTCATCACCTTCCCTGCAAAACAAGACCCCAAAATCTATATGTACACTATTTACACAGTCCCCAACTTGATTCCAAGTGGCCATGAGAGGAAATCCATGGGAAGTCAAGTAGGACTCATTATTCACAAAACTGGCCTAAACCGGCAATGAGACCAAGAACACCAAAAACTTGCAAAAAAGATAACCAGCCGGTCTAGATGACTAATCTAATCCTACATAAGGTAATTAAGTGACAAAAATGAAAGAATTGAAGCATTAGATAAGTCCTTTCAACCCATTCTTGACTGGATGAAGGCTCAAACACAAAAATTCAATGAAAATTTGCTCTCTTCCAATCACAAAAATGTACTCTCCAAGTCTCAATTTGTAAAAACAATCCTCCAACATAGGTATTAGGGTTTGTATGACCTTATATACCTTTCTCCCACATGATGGGACCCTTGGGCTGGGCTTAGAGCATCATTAATTCCCTTTTCCAACTTTTAGGACAAATAGCCAAGGCAACATTGCTCAAAATGCTCACAGTGTCCAAGACTTACCCAAACCTCAAGCCCCTAACAAACCTATTTCCAATTCACTCATCAAAAAAACTCTTGGGACTTTACATCATAGTCCTTATTCCCTTGGTGGTTGGCTAGAACCACCTACAAGCCAAAATTGCAAAGATCACTCCAAAAGACCTTAAGGTGCTCTTGCACCATTCTCCCCCTGCAACAAAGACGTTAAGGAACTTGTGGTGTCAAGAGGTCCTCACTAATTCCATGTTTCCTAAAGTCACTTTTTGCTATCCAAGTAGCCTCTGACTCTAGTTGATGTCTCCACTTCACTAGGTGCTCCCTGTATGACTTGTGCCTAGTCTTCTTCTTCACCCTTGAATCTAGAATCTTGTCAACCTGTGGTCTGATCGGATCACGTACCTTGAGTCCTTCCACATCCTTACTCATCTTAGCACTATAATGTTCCTCATCCATTTCTGGTCCTTTTTACTTCACCAAGTTCTTCACATTGAATATAGGAGAAATGGACATCTCCTTGGGTAACTCCACCTTGTATGCATTTGATCCATACTTAGCCAACACTTTACATGGCCCTATCCTTTTCATCTGCAACTTACTTGGTATGCCTTTCTGTAGTCTTGCCTTGTTCAAGTATGCCATCACCAAATCAACTATTTCAAATTGTAGTTCTCTCTTCCCTTCATCTCTTTTAGCCTTCAACTTTTGGTTAGCCTCCATTAATGTCTTCTTTACCTGCTCATGAACCTCTCTCATTGATTGAGAAAAATCATCAGCATGTCCACTGATTCCTTCATAACCTTTTAGGTCTCTTAGCTCAAGTAAACCTCTTGGATGTAACCCATATACAATTTCAAAGGTACTCTTACCAGTAGACCTATTTGTGCTATCATTATAAGCAAATTCTACCTGTGAAATGACTTGTTCCCATCCTTGTCCATACTCCTTAGTTAGACACCTCAACAAGTTACCAAGTACCCTATTTATCACCTATATCTGTCCATCCGTTTGAGGATGATATGCTGAACTATGAGACAAGTTGGTTCCTAACCTCCTCCAAAGAGTTTTCCAATAATGTCCCATAAACTTCACATCTCTGTCTGCAACTATGCTCTTTGGAAACCCATGTATCCTTACTGCCTCCTTGAACAATAGGTGTGCAATCTGACTTGCATCATGTGCTGTTTTGCATGGGATGAAATGGCTCATCTTGTTGAATCTGTCCACTACCACAAACACACTGTCAAAACCAGTCGGTGTCCTAGGTAGCCCTACTATGAAGTCCATGTTTATGCATTCCCATGGTCTATTTGGGATGGGTAATTGCTGATAAAGACTTGCATTTATTGATGTTCCCTTTGCCTTTTGACATACTCCACATTGCTCCACATACCTTCTTACATCTCTTTGCATCTTAGGCCACCAATAGAACCTCTCCACTAAGTCTAGGGGCTTGTTCAATCCAAAGTGTCCACTCAAACTGCCATTGTGCTTTTATTGGATAAGATTCTCCCTTATGTAACCTCTTGGAACACATAATTGTTTCCCTCTAAACAATAGACCATTCTGCAAAGTATAATCTGCATATTCACTATGAAAATGGTTTTCAAAATCAGTACATACCTTGTAGATCACTGAGAAATCAGAATCTCCTCCATATAGATCTTTGAATCCTTCAACCCTTGTGCTCTGCAACTGTATCTCCTAAATGGTAAGAAATCTCCTACTAAGGGCATCTGCAACCTTGTTGTTAACCCCTTTCTAATGCTTGATAGTAAAGGTGTATGACTGCAAAAATTCCATCCATTTGATGTGCCTCAAACTAAGCTTCTTTTGTTTGTTTATGTAGCTTAAGGCCTGATTGTCGGTGTATACCACAAATTATTTGGGCAATAGGTAGTGCCTCCACTTTTTGAGAGCTTGTACTAAAGCATACAACTCTAAGTCATAGGATGAGTACCTAGACTTTGCTTCATTTAGCCTTTCACTAAAGAATGCAACTGGCCTACCTTCTTGGCTTAGGACTGCACCCACTGCTATGTTGCTTGCGTCACATTCCACTATGAATGGTTTTTTCAAACCTGGTAAAACTAGGATTGGTTGGGTAGTTATCTCCATCTTCAATCTTTCAAATCCTTCATTGGATTCTTTGGTCCACACAAACTTTGTTTTCAGTCCTCCTTTGATGGTGTCAAGGACCGATGCACAAATTTCACTAAACCTTCTAACAAACTTCCTATAGAATTGTGCTAATCCATGGAAACTCCTAACTTCAGTCCCTATCTTGGGAGTAGGCCAACTGAGAATGGCTTCAACCTTGCTCTTGTCCATCTTCAAGTTCCCTTGAGATACTACAAATCCTAGGTAGACTAACTCTTGATTCATAAACTCACTCTTCTCAAGATTTATGGTGAGCTTCTCCTCTTGAAGTTTCTTTAGCACAAGTTCTAGGTGCTTCATATGTTATTCTTTTGTTTTGCTAAAGATGAGGATATCATCTAAGTAGAATACCACAAAGACTCCTATATAGTCCTTCAAGATCTCATTCATCACCCTCATAAAAGTGCAAGGTGCATTTGTAAGCCCAAATGGCATTACTAACCACTCATATAACCCCTCTATGGTTTTAAAAGATGACTTCCATTCATCTCCCTCTTTCATCCTAATATGATAGTAGCCACTTTTCAAATCAATCTTAGAGTAGTATTTAGCACCCCCTAAATAGTCCATTAAGTCTTCTATCCTAGGAATAGGAAACCTATATCTAATGGTTATCCTATTTATTGCCCTAGAATCAGTACACATTCTCCACTTATCTCCCTTCTTAGGTGCCAACACCACTAGAACAACACATGGGCTTATGCTTTTTCTAATCAACCCTTGGTCCAAGAGTTCTTGAACTTGCCTTGCTATCTCTTTGTTATGCTCCTGTGTCATCTTGTATGCAGCCTTGTTAGGCAATGTTGCTCTTGGCAGAAAGTCTATTTGATGACTAATTTCCCTCTTAGGTGGTAGTGTAGCTGGTGTGCCTTAAAAATAATATCCCTGAACTGATCCAACAGTTGCTTCACTTCTGCTATCATAGGTAGTCGACTAGGTGACTCCTCCTCCTTTGGTTTCAACATGATTGCATAGACAACTCCTTCTTCCTCCTTCATGTCTCTTAGGAATTCTTTTCCACTCATCAAAAGTACACTGGATTCTGCCTTCTCCACTGTGCCTTCTTCTATCAAAGACTGTATTTTGTAAGTCACTCCATCCTTCTTGAATGAATACTTGTTCTCCTTGCCATGGTGTACTGCCTCCCTGTCATATTGCCATGGTATGCCAAGCAACAAATGGCATACATCCATTGGTAACACATCACATAGTATCCTATCTTGATACTTCCCTCTAGTAAACTCAACCCATACTTGTTCATTGACCAATATATTCTGCCCCTTATTCAACCAAGTAACCTTGTAAGAAAACACATGGGGTATCTTGATGAGGTTCAACTTCTATATTGCCTCCTCTGATATGACATTATTAGTAGATCCTGAGTCAATGATGACCTTGTAGACCTTACCTAGTATCTTGCACTTGACTCTAAAAAGAGCTCTCCTTTGTTTGTGTTCATCCTCGGTAGGTGCTTTGATCAAGATCTTTCTCAACATGAGATTCTCTCCTTTCTCTAAATCTAAACTCACCTCTGAATTCTTGGAACAGTCTTCTTCTTGGAAATAAGTAATCTTCCTCTCACCTTGTGAAGATGCTGGCTTGTCAGGACACGTATAAGCCGGATGACCCAACTGTCCACAATTGTTACACTTCATGGAAGAAAAATGAGAACTTCTCCTAAAGCCTCCTGATCTGCCTCTTCCACCATTTCTAGAGCTTCTACCTCTGTATCCCCCTCTACTGTTTGTCTCATGGGATCATTCCACCATATTACAATCTCCATGGCTTCTATTCTCATTGCTCCTTCCACCAAAACCTCCTCTATGTCCACCTCTAGGATCTCTGCCTTTTCCTCTACCCCTAGTACTTGAATCTTGTTTCTTTTTCAGTTTTTCTTCCACTTTAAGAGCCATCTGATAACAACTATGGAGGGTAGTAAGTGTAAAGAGACTCAACTCTTCTTGTATGTTCCATCTAAGGCTATTTAGATACCTAGAAACCTTAATGATTTCAATTTCTTGCACTCTAGACCTAAGGCTTAGCTTTTGGAACTCTTCTATGTAGGAAGCTACATCTAGTTCTCTTTGTCTGAGATTTTTCCTCTTCTTATGCAATTGGATGTCATAGTCCTCAGAGAGATAATTTTCCTTTACTTTAGCCACCATTGTTTTCCAATTTCCTATTGGTTTCTTGCAAGAACTTCCACCAAGTTAATGCTTGTCCTCTTAACCTTGATTTGGCTATCTTCACCTTTTGTGCCTCTGTAATCCCATTACATTCAAAGTGATTCTCCATTCCCTCAATCCATTCCATAACTAACTCTGCATCCATTCTTCCTGTGAAAATAGGGATGCCTTCTAGTGCCTTGCTACTCAATGCCTTCAATGCTTTGAGGAAGGGTTCCTCTTTTAATGGAGGGTCAAGTTTTGGTTCTATGTCTTTCTCAACATGATCCTTACCCTTGTCTTTAACCACTACTAACTGCACTTTCATCTTGCCTGTAGTCACTGCAACCTCTTCTAGTTTTTGCTTCATCTCCTCCACAACTTCTTCAAGTTGTCTATTCTTTTCTTGTTGCTATGTCAGATCTCTTGCTAACTCTGTATTAGTCACCATGGTGCTTTCCCTTATGGATTCACTTCCATTTGACATTCACTACTCAATTCCCAAGCCTTTTTTATGGCTCTGATACCAATTTGGTGGGGAGTCCTATCCCTTAAGAGCACTCTTGCTCTTCCCAAGACCTATTATTTGGTCTTCCTAGGGTATTCCTCTCTACCCTGCTTAGGTATCACTCCTAAACCCCTCTCACCTCGTAAGACTCTCCAACAATTTCAAATTCTTCACCATTACTTCCAATCCACCACTAAGCTTCCTTGGGCTCCACACTGACTCAAAGTGTCCTAACCACTCTAGGGATAGGGAAGGGTATTCTATTTGTCCCTTTGTTGATTTTTCTCCTCACTAATCCATCTTATTGGATTCTTTCACCTTTTACCCATCGCTTCCTTGAAAAAGTCAATTTTAGGCCTTGTGGCCTTTTGCCCCAATTAGGCCTCCTAGAACCCGTTTTCTTGACTTTTCTCACAAACAGTCTTAACAACCCCCAAATATTTTTGTATATTATTTCTATTGACCATCAAGGCTCCAAGATTTACTAGGCCTTAGGTCCTATAAGTGTCTATACATATGACTGTCCTCAAATCCCCTATTTTCAAGGGTTTCTAGGGTTTTTTGGCTCTTTTTCCTTCTTTGAGGGCTTCAACGACCTCCTCAGCTCTGCTCCTAGCACACACATGTCTGAGATAGATGTGACTACACTCCCATACTCTTTGTTGGCACAAACCAATCCATTTAGTAACTCTCCTTGCTGCTGTCCTCTCCAAGCTACTAGCTAGAATGCACTTGCACTTGCCTAGTGCTTGATGATTTCATCACCTTCCCTACAAAACTAAAGGGAAAAGAATGCGGATCTACTAACCCAATAGTGTAGAATACATTCCCTTAACACCAATACAATAGGGGAGAGAAGCAAAAACTGATTCTAATAGCTTCTAAAACTACTTGAGATGAATACAACCATTAAGAGATATCATTCAAACAAAGAATTCACAGATTGACACAGAAATTTACGTTGGAAAACCTTTCCAGGTCAAAAACCCACCACACAAAACAAGAATCTTGTATTACAATATTAGAAACAAATACATACAATTTCTAGTCTTCTCTGTAAAACTTACAAATGCCCAAAGATATTCGGATTCACTATTACAATGTTTTCACAACATACAGATCGAATCACCTCTCTTCAAGAACACACATTCTTTCCTTTCTTTTCCTCTTCAACTCGTGAATTCAAACTTGCTCTGCAACTTGTGAGAAATAGCATATCTCTCATCCATATGTAGCTGACTCAGAAGATTCCTACACAACAATGAAGTCCATCCTCAAATCACGCATCTGGTTGGATTTGACAGATTTCCCTGCAACGAGCCGACTTTGCATTCAAAGCCACTACTCAAAATGGTTGAGTTCGCCACCCTTTTTTGACAATGCAACTGCCACAATAACTATTTTGGTTTTTGTCAAATCACCATTCAGACAGGTGCCACGTATCCAAGACCTATTGGCAATCGCAGCTAACAGAATACCAAAATGGTCAAACAGACACCGAGCGCATCCAGGACTTTCAAGTCATTCTAACACTGCCGGAGCTGGAGTCAGAACAGGAGTCAAAATAGGACTCCACCAAAATTATAGGTTCAGGAACCATTTCGGTTCTGCATCCACCCACGACAAAGAGGAACTCACCAGATACAGTTCTGACCGGGGTAAGTCAACCCAGGGTCAAACCAAGACGGGAACACAAAAGACCGGAGTCGGAGTTGGAGCAGGAACAAAAAACAAGACTTCACCAAAATTCCAAGATTAGGAAACAATCCGGTTCCGGTTCCGTCTCCACCAACTGCAAGAAACAACAATCCAGAACCTGGACTAAGTGGAGGAAAACACCCTAAGGAGAATCCAAACAACCAGAAGAACCAAATCGTAAAAGCAAGAGTCGGACTCGGACTCAGAACAGAAACTAAAACAAGAACATGGCAAATGGACATTACCAAATTCAAAAACTGGTTCCGCCTCCGCTAGAACCTACGAATCGAAGCGAGAAGAATAGAAACCCAGAACTAGGCAAACGAAACAATGCCAAGTTCCAACCCGGTTCCTTCTCCACCAGAAACTACGAAGCAAAAATAAGAGTCCAGACAGAGGGAAGCGGAGCTGGAGACAGAGAGGGAATAGAAACTTGAAACTAGGCAAACAAAACAATTCCAAGTTCCATTCCAGTTCCACCTCCGGCAGAACTTGCAAACAACACAAAATCACCAAGGCATGAAAACGAGGACTTCAAGATGGAAGTTGAGACATAATTTCTCAACGAAAACAAGACCCCAAAATCTATATGTACACTATTTACACAGTCCCCAAATTAATTCCAAGTGGCCATGAGAGGAAAGCCATGAGAAGTCAAGTGGGACTCATTATTCACAAAACTGGCCTAAACCGGCAATGAGACCAAGAACACCAAAAACTTGCAAAAAAGATAACCAGTCGGTCTAGATGACTAGTATAATGCTACACAAGGTAATTAAGTGACACAAATGAAAGAATCAAAGCATTAGATAAGTCCTTTCAACCCATTCTTGACTGGATGAAGGCTCAAACACAAAAATTCAATGAAAACTTGCTCTCTTCCAATCACAAAAATGTACTCTCCAAGTCTCAATTCATGAAAAGAATCCTCCAACGTAGGTATTAGGGTTTGTATGACCTTATATACCTTTCTCCCATGTGCTAGGACCCTTGGGTTGGGCTTAGAGAATCATTAATGCCCTTTTCCAACTTTTAGGACAAATAGCCAAGGCAACATTGCTCAAAATGCTCATAGTGTCCAAGACATACCCAAACCTCAAGCCCCTAACAAACCTATTTCAAATTCACTCATCAAAAACACTCTTGGGACTTTACATCATAGTCCTTATTCCCTTGGTGGTTGTCTAGAACCACCTACAAGCCAAAATTGCAAAGATCACTCCAAAAGACCTTAAGGTGCTCCTGCACCATAGATTAAGATAGGAGTAATTGCATATATATATGCAAAGGATTAGTATGAAACCATAAAGATATTCAAGATAAAATTATCTATTAAGTGTTATTCTAATAGGTCTTTTAGAATTCCTCTATTTTTCTATAATATTTAGTGTCAAGTAATGTAGCTCAAATTTTCAATTAAGTCTGTGGCGTTATAGCCATTTTGCATAGGTTATTGCTACCATTGGCTTTGTTTATTGCCAAAGAATTTAGGTTGAATTTTGAATTGACAAGCCAACTCTTACATAGACGGCTTCTCTATCTTAATGTAGGTTTTCGATTATCTGTCATTTACCTATGATTCTTAAGTGTTTTTCTAATAGTTGTTTTATAGTTTCTCTATTTTGTCTATAATATTTAGTGCCAAATAATATAGCTTGAATTTTGAATTGAGAAGCCAACTGTTACATAGATTTCTTGAGTTGTATCGATATGTTTTATGATATTCTTTTTTCTAGTTTTGTAATGGAAATTGTTCATTATCATACTTTACCTCTTCTATTCTCCATATTTTAGTAAAAATGGTCATCTAATTGAGAAGCCAATTGTTAGATCGACTACCAACCGTTATATAGTGAACAATTTTCTTTATGGAACCATTCAACTTCTGCCATATCGAGGCACCCAACTCCACCACCACCAACCCCCGTAATTAGCAAGCTCCACTACTTTCATAAACAACCCTAGGTAGTTTGTTGCAAGGAGCTTCAAGCAGGTGAGAAAAAAAAGAATATCATGAAACATATTGATACAAGATTCGAGCTATGTTCTTTGGTAATAAATATTGAAGACAAACAAAGCAATTGTACAAGAGGTGTTAGAATAACACTTATTTGCTACTAAATATTATTGAGAAAAAGGGAAATTCTATTGAATTCCCTGAAACATAGATAGATAAATATACACATATATATGTATTGAATTCCCCATTTCATATTTTAAAATATACATATAGGCAAAAATATATATCCATATATATAGACCAAGACCATTGTGGCTCATTTGAAAATACAACAACAATTTATATATACACATGTATATCTAAACAAATGTGTATGTTATCTTTATTTGTATTTATGTAGACTTTGATTTAAAAAGAGTTAAAAAATGCATATATAAGCATTATTTAGCTTCTGTGAAAATCACTACAATACAACCATAGTATTCAATGATATATCATTGAGATATTAATAACAAACTATTTAATGGTGCAGTCTGTGTAACATGTTCATAACAAAGCTGTAAAATTGTTCACTTTTCTAGTGGAATGTTCCTATAGAAACTGAATACATTTAAAAACACCAAAAATAATGCAGAAAACTATAGTTGAAGCTAACAACAATGCAATTTTTTGAGATTGTAAACATTGAATATTCCATTTGCTTGCTCCCGCCATCTTCATTTCCATTGTCCAGTACCATGAACAACCATTTACCATTCTTCTTTTGTGTTCGAAGGTGGCCAAGAGCCTTATGTTGCATATATAGGAATGCCAATGACTACATAGTCAGGAATAAATATAGTATACACATCTATTTAGATATAGCAGTGTATATATAAATAGATATATACATGTGTACATATGGATATATATATCTGGTTATATGTGTGTTTTTTAAATGTGTAGGAAAAGGATACATTCAATGCATATATGTAGTTAATCATTTTTATTCTTATTGATGTATATCCTATTATTTGGATAAGAAAGGATGAAGGTTCCAGATAGCACCATATACAAATATCTACATATATTTATATGTAGAAATATAGTACAAACTGCATGCATACATATATAAGCAACCTCAAATATAAATAGATACATCTAGGGATATATGCATTTGCATTTATCATTTTTATTCTTGTTGTTGTATCTCCTGTTGTTTCAACGATATTAAAAGTGGAATGGCTATACCCATTTTCATTTAATCAAATTAGCAAAATAGTTGACAGATTATCGATATTTCTAAGTTTTCTACCAGTTTCCTTTAGACATTATAATACATTAATCTCTTATTTTAATTGTGAGATAGAGCTCTCAATTAGTCAACTCAATTTGCAACATTTTCTCCTTGTAAAAGTTCCCATAGCTATGTCTACAAAATCGGGTTTTGTGGATGGGTCTCCAAAGCCCCCAAATATTGTTTTGTTGACATCCCCCTTAGGTTCCACTGTGGAGTCTAGGTCTGAGGTGCTAACTGTCGGCCTTCAGATCCTAATTCTATAAGTTTATATTTCCTTTTCCTTATAGATATTGTAAATTTATTGTTATTGTTTCCTTCCTCTTTTGTATTCAACTTGAACATTTTCTTTCAGTTCCTTTAATTTTATGATCCTCAAATACAAAAACACACACCACATACACTTTCCTATTTATTTTTTTATTTTTCTTGGCTTTTATGTGTATACACACATGGATGACCTTGGTTAAGCATATAGATGTGGAAGTAAATACACATTGATCTTTTTCCACACATAAAAACATCCCTTTGCAACCTTCATTTTCCTTACTCCTTTTATCCATTTTGTGTGATCAAGTACATTTTCCTCGATTGAACTTGTCTTTGTAGGCTACAAAGAAACAAACAAGTTTGACTTCATGGTATTCTACAACATTGCAATCAGATGTTGTTAATAAGAAAGCATTTAACAGTGTAGTATGTGGAACATGTTCATAGAAAAGCTGTAAAATTGTCTATACTATGCCACTATAATCTATTTATCATAACTAAAAACATTGAAAAATACCAAAAATAGTGCACAAAACTATTTCAAACAATCAGTTGTCATATCTGCACATCTTTGGTGATATGTTGATCAGACCCAAAAATACTAAAAAACAACCCAATAGAATTGAACTATACCATTCAACAGTGTAGCATTTAGATGTTAAGAACAAAGCATTTTATAACGCAGTATGTGCAACATGTTCATAGTGAAGTTGAAAAATTGTTTGGACTGTGGCAATGCAATGTGTATTAAAAATCAATACATTGATAAACACCCAAAAATATGCACAAAGCTATGGTAAGAGCTTCAAATCACATGATCATAATTTAAGGAATTACAATGAAACATTGAATGTATTAGTTTATAGATGCAATGGTTAGGTCCTATGTTTGTGTGTGTGTGTGTGTTTGTGTATGTATGTATGTATATATATGTATATATGTATGTATGCATATATATATATATGTAGTGCACAAAACTATGATAAGAGATTTGAAGCACATGATCATAATTTAAGGAAACCACTTGATAGTATCCTTCCTATTATGCTGGTAATTACGATGAAATAATGAATGTATTAGTTTATGTATGCAATGGTTAGATCCTGTGTTTGTGTGTTTGTGTGTGCGTGTCTATACACAAACAAGATGTGTGTTCCACCTTTGATTTCATTTGCATATGCATCAATTTCTAGTAGCTGCAACTTTTTATTTAGAATACTGCATGTGTTTGGATGTCATATACACAAACAAAAAATTGACCAAAAGTTTGAAAGGTAGTCCTATAGATTGACATTGTTGTGTGTATATTTGTATGGTGAATTTAAAAAAAATTGTATTGCTAAGAATAGAGAACCCAACAAATAATAAAAAAATTGTCTTCCATCTCTAAAGTTGAGAAGGATGCAAAGAAAACAGATAACTTCAATGCTGCCCGTGATTCAAGCTACATTATTTGGTACTAAATATTATAGAAAAATTGTGAAATTTTAAAAGAGCTATTAGGAAAATACTTAAGAATCACAAGAAAATGATAGATGATTGAAAACCCACATTAAATAGAACTTTAAAATATGGAGAATAAAAGAGGTGAACTATGATAATCTGTAAACACATTATTCACAAAGAACATATAACATGTTCTATTCACACAAAATGCAAAACTGAATATACCTTGACAACTGCAACATTAATTTTATCTTCAATACCTTTATGTTTTCATACTAACCCTCTGCATATCTATATCCAATTTAAAAAAATATACATATGTAGGGGCAATTGTATGTGTATATTTATGTAGTATAACATTCAAAGAAATACACTATTCACATAAAGCATATAACATGTCACATCCACACAAAATGCAAAACTGGACATACCTTTATAGCTACTAAAGTAATTTTATTTTGAAAGATCTTTATGATTTCATACTGACCCTCTGCATATATATATATATGCAACGGATCCTATTGAAAAGTATTGATACAAAACAAGCAATGTACATAACAAATCCCTTGTTAATTCGAAATTCAAGCTACATTCTTTGCTACTAAATATTATAGACATATTGTGAAATTGTATAAAAGGTATACTTCCTCCTTTTGTGTTTATTACCATCGTGCAATAATGTAAGAAAGAATTTTCCACTTTGCTTCCACCTATCCAGGTAGCCCAACCCTTTAGCACCACCATCCCACATGCTCAACAAATTGCACCTCCATAGACCGTCATGGTGAATAGCCCTAGGAAACTCCCCGCCAACCTTCCAAACATATTCATTTCCAGTGACGAAGAATGTTTTGTATGCTTGGTGTAATGAAAATGCTAGTGGGAATCTATGAACAGATAGGCCAGAGATAATTTGATGGATAAGAAAAACATAGGGTATATAGGCACAAAAAAAATACAAAGCACAACATAGCTACACAACTTTGGATTGGTTGCATGCATCCAATACAATATTCTTCTAAACATGACATATAAAAAAAGTGAAATAGTGAAAATGGTTAACACAAGAATCTATAAAATACTTGTATATATATTTTTATATATTCCAATGTTCGAACCATGTTATTCCTTTTGTGATCATCCATAGATATACATTTATATACACATGGATACACACATATTGTGTTATAATTGCTACTTTAAATATATCTATGGCTATACATGTATATTCATAAATGCTAATATGGTTCAACTTGTATGTATATTCTTAGGCCATCCGAATACATTCAAGTTCAATAGTCCAATCAATTGCTGAATTAAAAAAGGCTAAAAAACAACAACATAACCATTTGTACTATAGCTAGCATAAAGATGAATTTGTGCAAAGTGCCATACAAAATACTTGGAACAAAGGCTAACTACAATAAGCACACCTTCAACTTTGCTGCTATTAATCTTCCCTTGCAACCCCCATTGGAAATGGTAAATCCCACTCCTTTTGCCTCAAATTGTTTTCTTCACCTAGACAACCAAAGTGTGGGTGATAGTTTGGACAAAAAAATACCAATTTCAATATCACAAGATATGTTCAATATGAAATCTCAGCTCAATCCCCCCATTGCACCATTGCACCAGTGCACCGACAACACCTCAAAGAAATTTTCAATGACTACTACCTTTCTTTGGTGAAACAATTCTAACACCGCATAGATGCATTGTCAAACCTTTCTATTTGTTAGATATGAAAAGAAAGCTACATTGGGATGTACACTCATGTATCCAGTCCAACAACCGTTTGTGCTAGATGTTATTCTGAAAAAGGCTCCCACCATTTCAGCTCTGCAAATGGCATGGACCCATGACCACAACCATTCCTGCTAAAAAAATTGACACAGGTTGAAGAAATGCTTATTGCTAGGGTTCATCCAGTTTTACAAGTGTCCCATGCTAGAGGAGGGTAGTTTAAATATAGTGGTCACATGATAAGCTTTCCTCACGAGATCTCGAGCATTGCAAAACTTTTGCCACATTGATTACAAGACCTTGAAGTTGTGATCATACGATGGACGACCATTGAAGGTGGAAACTATGATTGCTATGTTAATAAACATCATGTCATGGATGCATTAAAATATAAAATTCAATATGACAAATACTATAATGATGTTGACATTGATGTTGAGGCTCTTCATATGTTACCTGATATTGCTGTTGATGTCTCCAATTTATTGCATACAATAGAGAAAGTTTTCGATGAAGAGCTGATGTCATCAACCAATTCAACAAATGTTGTTGAACATGAAAATGGATCTTCAACCTTTTCATCATTTATCCCTTTCTTTCCAAATACTACACGAGAGCTACAAGTAATAAAACATGTACTACAAACTGAAAAAAGGAGCAAATAATGTTGTCTTGGCCTGAAATTAGCTCTTCTCCTATTAGTGAATACAACAATGAAAGTTTATTTATAATGGATTTTCCAACATTGTTCCCCACTAGAGCAGCACTTCCCCTCCAACCAAGGAATATTCAAATTCAGTTGCATGAATATGCCCTCCACTTAATGAGATATTCTAACCATAGATTTGGAAAACATGTTAGGTTTAGGTATTTCCTCTACAACTTGATAATGAGACATCGTAGTCAACAAACTATTTCTATCTTCATCCAAGCGGATTTGGAAGAAAAAATCTCAAAGTCTTTGTTTGTATTGTGTGAACGACTTCAAGCTACTCCTTGTAACCAAATAGTAGAGCAACTAATGCATTTTGGTGCATCATTGCATGGGACCCACTCTTGAACTCTTGCTAAACCCAACTATCTGCAATGATTGAACAACTTGGGATACCTACCCTTTTATCACTTTGAGCTGTGCAGACATAAAATGGTCTGATCTGCAAAAAAATTTCTCCTTTGTGGCTCATTTGGTGATGGAGCCTTCAACAAAGACCCTAATAGATAGTGTTATTCAAAATACATATATAACATCTTTATATCTACATCATAGATTCTCGATTTTCTGTGAAGAGGTAACTGAAAAGCTTTTGCATGCAAAAGATTATTGGTATAGATATGAATGGCAACATTGTGGCTCTACACATGTGCATGACTTTGTATGGCTTCCAGAAGCCCCGAACATGGACACTCTTGATTGGTCCAATCACCATGATGTTGTCATGGCAAGGAATTTTTTTGGTAGATATGTTTTAGCTTGGAATCCATGTTACCCTGCATAAAGATTGCTCAGAATGTATCGATGTTCTGAAGAAAATTCGTGCTCACTTTCCAAAACCCAGATTCTTTCCAGTGATCCAATCATAGATTATGAAGAGTTGCTAAATACAGTTCAAAGGCACACAAAATGCTTTGAATATACTTGTTTAAGGAAAAAAGGAGACCAATTACAATGCCACTATAAAGCAGCTTGCCAGCAAAAAATTACCTCTACATTGACATATGATGTTGAGTTTAACAAATGCCACAATCCAGAAAAAAAAGATAATCACCTAAATATTCATAGCCCACCCATGCTTACAATCTAGCGTGCCAATGTTGACTACCAACCAGTTGTTTCTAGGAAAATTGTATTGAATTATATCTCCAAATATGTAGCTAAATCTGAGAAGAAATCATAAAATTACCTTGATATGCTGAAAAGACTTACAAATACAAATATAGTTGAGGATAGAGCACTGCTTGCATATCAAAAATTCATGATGAACATTCTTGTGGAGCGTGACATCTCTACACATGAGACGTGCCATATGTTACAGAAATTACCCCTTGTCACTTCAAGTCAATAATATGTACACTTGAATTTTGGAAAAAGGCATGGTTCCGTATAAATAAATATGATGTTGATGAAGGCCTACCAACAAATTATATTCATTTTTATATGCAAAGGTCTCTAGAGCTAGGTGTTGTATCCCTAATTAAATTGTTTCACTTATATACACATTCAGACCACCGCAAAAAGGACAAATGGAAATCGAGACACCAGCTTGCAATTGTTCTTATGTACCCCTTGTTCAGGACTATTCCTCTTGAAGATAAACAAATATTTGAGACATTTTGTTGGACTGAATGTATGTTATACATGCCTTTTCGAAACATACACATAGATATAGGTGTTGACAAACAAGACGGTACAAAATTGGAAAGTTTTAAAAACTACTGATTATCATCCTTGGCATGTTAATAGAATTCCAGCTACATCCACGATTGAAGAGCATCATGTTAGTGATAGTGATGATTTGAACCATCAACCTTCTATGGATGAATATGAATGGGAAGTTTTCTCTCGGCTTGGTGCTACTACTAACTTTAGTATAAATCAGCTGCAACTATTGGGTAGGAAAGACTTTGATATGAACCATTCATGAAAGACAAACCATATGCCCAAACAACTTCATAATATTTCTTTACATTTCATTACATCGGCCAAGGAACAACGTGAGCAAGCTACAATACAATATTTGCCTATAAATACATCAGCCCATCAAATTTGACCAAAACAACAACTAGCTCTTCAAATCATCCAATCCCATCACATGCAGCCTTCCCCCAAAGGCCCTCTCCACATGATCATTCAAGGAACAACTAGCACTGGTAAATCCTTTTTGATAAATTATATAAGACAACAAATAAACACCTCTACTACTAGATGCAATAGCCCACTGCTCACATTATCCCTTACAAGTGTTGCTGCCTACAACATATGCGCCTCCACAATCCATACAACCCTCCGCATTCCCATAAAGGATATGAATCCTTTGCAAGGCCAACCATTGACAATATTCGAAGAATAATTTAAATATATTCAATACATTTTGATAGATGAAATAAGTTTTCTAGGCTCGAAGTTGATAATCAAAATAGATAGTTGGTTGCACCAAGCATTCCCCAATAACCAAAGGGAACCATTCAATGGTGTTTCTATCATCCTTGTTGGTGATCTTGACCAGTTGCTACCGGTCATGGATACTCCTATTTAGGCTTCACACTCATCAGTTGTAGCCATATGACATACTTCATAGTCTAAGTAACATTGGACACTATTTTCTACTAGCAAGGAGATAGTCCTTCCCAACAAAAGTTTCAAACAACCCTTCTCCATATAAGAAATGGTGAGGCTCTCCATGATGATTGGGAAGAGCTTATGAAACAAACAAATAAAATTCTCTTTCCCATAAAAAGAGAACAATTTGATGTTGCAACACATTTGTTTTGTAACACCCGTCCATGTAAACCCCAAAGGACAACAATTAACAAGCCACAATAGCACAATTTAAAAAAAAGAAGTAAAACTAACATTATGTGTACATTAACACATAACACTAGTAATGGAACCAAACATACAAATCACTTATCTAATCCTTTGAGGTAACATGACTGCATTACATTTTGAACATCACTAACAACATCCCAATCACATTGTGAAGGTAAACCACTCGTAAGCTTCCATTTCATCTAATTATGAAGAATGAATAAATGACATCTATAACAATATATAATCATCCATCACACTTATGAATTTAATTATAAGTATTTACATAGATACAACATGATTAATGATCATATAATAGAAATCAATAACCACAGAATAATACCAAGAATCTATAAACATAATATAAATAATAAGCATTTATCAATGATCATAATATAATGCCAAAGATTACATTGCTTACATTTATAATAAAAAGATACATCATTCAAGGATTACATCAATACAATAGTGCTTCCCAACATGAATGAGAATAATACAATAACATGGAATAATACAATTAAAATGAGTGAATACATAGCATCAAGACTGGTTCCAACTCTGGTACAACTTTGCACAACTTGATCTTCCACTCGAAACCCAATGGGGTGCATAGAACATTCCACCCAACCATGTGGACCTTAAGGCCTACCCACCATGCTAGGAGATGACAAGAAGGACCCACAACATAAAATAGTTAAGTGAACAAGGTTAACCATACTCCACAACAAAAGTAACAACGAACACAAGGAACATCTACTTCTAGAGATATAAGAACAACAATGGGGAAAGAACAATCATACAAGGTTGCTAAAAGGAAGAGTGTCATCGCATGGCTCAATACGAGTTACCCAATGTGGATCTTCATAGGTTACCGGCCCCCATCCTAGGTTACCCTAGCAACCTCAATCGATCCCCGAGCCCCATTCTTAGACATGCGAAATCAACTTTCCTTTCTTGAAGGCAAGGTAGTTGATTTTCCATTCCAAGCCTTCTAGTCTCATCTCCAACCTGATCACAAATGGGGCAAACCAACTTGCACAAAATACCAAAACAAAATAAGTAAATACATCAAGTGAGGCATGCACCATCTAACACTAGAACTTCCATAACAAAACAATCTATAGTGCAAGGCTAAACCCACAAAATCAACTATGAGATCAATAGTTCACAAAGACCCAACTTAAAGAAACCATTATAAAGCAACATTTTTCCCCACCTCTCGAAGCCTAAAAAAAAAAACTGACTACCCAAGAACTCACAATTGAGGGTGAATCAAAGCAAATGATGGGTTCTAACACAAATTTTCACATATAAAATCTGCTCAATCAGAATTAACTTAGGAGGAAAGACGCACCAACTTGGAACCATCAAAATCATCCTTTTAATTTACTAACACATTCAAGTAATAAATTTCAAGAAACATTTAAATAATCAATTACATCTTATGTTTTCACTCACGAGGAAAATCATTTAAATTATTTAAAGATACTATATAAACATATTTTGTAAATATCTAAATATGCACTTTAACACAAATAAATTACCTTTTTATTCTAAATCATTATTTAAACTTATACATACATATATATATGTATTTATGAAATATACATATATTTAATTTTAATTAAACTGTTGTTTTAAACAACATAAAACCAAAACCCACATTTGTATATAATTACTTGTGTATATATATATATATATATGTCACTGTGCGGTTAAGGCACTGAACACAGTCTTCAAACAACCAAACTCTCAAAAATCAACACCATTGAATCTAGTATATCCCTCTATCAAGACATGGAGGTGCTAACTCATACACACCAAATTGACTGTGATGCAGCTGACTCCACCATCGGAGTTAAGAGAATAGCAAATATTCACATGGCACTAAACGCCATATAGGTATTTGGCTGCCTAATAAAATTCTACAAAAATTAAGCAAGAATGAGCCATGCTGAAGGTTGAGGAGAAAGGTAACTCTAACCATTAGAGCAGATCAAACCACTCACATACATATAGAAGCTTAATAACAAAAGCATATGAATACCAAACTATCTGTACAAGCTGACACAAACAATCGGCTATCCACAATCTTAACTAAACTCTCTATCAAATCAACATGAATTTTGTAGAGATTTGAGAAAGGAGGACGCCGTTTTAGATAAATCGAATGAAGATACAACTAAACACATAAGAAGATTACTTCATCTAACATATAGTCCAGCCTATGTCTCAATCAAAAATAGTAAGCACCATAAAGGTTCAGCCCTAAATCTGCTGTATAAGTTGATTCTAAACCAGCTGCATACACTCTTTGAACCGATTTCAATGAACAAAAAAGGAATTAGGGAATCACCAACACTAACCTTGGGCAACAACAAAAATAAGAAATCGAACCATGAACGTAAGGAGAGTATTCGTGATGCTAATTGAAAAAATCTGTAAGGACAAGCTCGCGCCACCTGAGACTTAATACTATCCACAAATCTACAAAGAAAGAGATAAGTCGCACCATTTAAACACAAAACCAGAAATGGGTTTCACCGAATAGCCGAATTCGGATGTGCAACAAGGAGTTCACAGATTTTCAAGTAAAGAAGACGGCTTAAGAAGAACAAATATAATGCACAGCTACAACCATAGATATTGAATTTAAATACTCTTTTTGTAGGCAAAACTAAATGAAACAGTCTGAAATAGTAACTCGCATAGAACAAAGAACAATATCCTTAAAAGAATAATTTGATTCATTGAAAGAAATTCAAGCAATCATTTGACTGGAATCTGAACTCCTATGCTCGGTAATGGAGAAGATGTGATGAAAATAATTCCTTTCGCAACCACTAATCTGTTCTCCAGAACTTGGTCACTTTCAGAAGAATTATTCTATTTCGAACAACATCAATACAAAACTATATTGGTTTTTTAGAATTGTTTTTGCAATGTTCTATTTGTAGAGAATTTTTTTTCTTTTTTGAAAACTAAAATGAATTCCTAAAACAATTTTCCGAAAAATGAGCACTAAAAAAAGACCCGAAAAAAGTTTATTTTTTCCAAATAAAAGTCCAAGAGATAAGTTTCAAAACCAAAAATCAACCAAGTTGGGAAGTTTCTAGTTTGAAAATCAGCTTAGAGTCGTGCATGTGCATGCACTCCGTCTTTTTCTATTTAAACTTGTTTTTACATCAGTTTGAAATCTTATCTCATTGATTTATTTAAAATCAAATTATTTTTCCATATATAGATAATTATCCTTTCATGATAATAAATTATCAATTATTATTAAATATCATTTAAAAAAATTAATTTAATTATTTATTAATAAACCATATACTTTATTTTTCATAAAATTAATTAATTTAATTATTATTTTAATTTCCAAATTTATTTAAATTACCTTGTAAATCAAATTTTAGTTTAATTAACTAATTAAACAAGGCCATATAAAATATTACGTTCACCACATAATTCAATAACACAATAAACAACGAAATCACATGACATCGTGAATAAACAACTTATTCAAATGCCAAAGAAGGCCAATACAGAGGGGCACTACATGTTTGCCATAAATGACTTAGTCACATTACACAATAAAGAAATGATCAAACAATCAAACCTTCAAATAGCCATTAGCACTGCTCGAGTAGCACAACAAAATACATCTAATTATTGAGATGATGACCAGTTTCTTTTAGAACTGTTGCTTTGTGTTGGTGAACAGGTGATGCTAACAAAAAATAATGGATTCAAGCTAGCTTAGTCAATGGATCCCTTGGTATTGTTACAACTATTGTGTACAATGCACGTTGCAAACCATCAAATCCACCTGACTATGTTATTTGTTTCCAAAATTACATTGGCCCACCATGGGACCCACAAAACCCAAGAGACATCCCCATCCTAGCTGTAACCCAAGGCATTTGGACACAAATTCCACTCACCATGGCATGGGCAATCACAATACATAAAGCACAAGGATTAACATTAGATAGAGCAACGATAAACATAGGCAACAAAGAAAGGTAGGGGCTAACTTTTACAGGTATCTCTCATGTTAAATCAATTGAAAAACTCCACACTAATCCAACATTCTCATTTGAGAGATACTCTAGACTAAGAAACAACAAATACACTGCTCAACATCGTAGCAAAGAGGCCTGGTTGGAACAACTCTAGCCCCTACCAAATGCTTCCACTCGTACGTTGTGTTCTGAATTATGAAAAAATGTTTCAAAATTTTCCTTTTCACATTGGCCCCACACCGTATACCATCCTCTTTTGAAGCACTTTAAGTTAAATTTTACAAAAACATACCAAGTAATAACTTGTGCAAATGGGTATAATGCCAAAGATGCATAGAGATACGAAGGAACAATAAGTAGAGGGAAAAACTTGTACAAGTCAGTGACATGTTTTGATCATTCTAGTCTATTAAAATATATATTCAACTATTCTAGAAAGATTTTCAAGATTATTCTATTGTATTTGATTGATTAGTTCTAAATTATGCACCTATGGTCTATTTTCTATTTTCTGTGCCTATATACTCTACATTTTCCTAGCACATTAAATTCCCCCTATTTATTCAATGCTTTCAATCCTCTTCAGCCTTGCACATTAAAGATAATATTGTCATTGTTTATTGTCTTTTGTATGTTTAGCAATATAATTTCTTTTAAATTCACTATGCAAATATGCACCCATAAATATTAATTTGCCTACTTCTCCTTTCAACATTTTGTTGTTTCATATTTTCTATATATGACATTTAGAAGAATACACTCTTCACAATATGGGACATCATATATGAAAACACCAGTTTTTGCCCAACTTTGAGCAAAAAAAATACTACAATATGAAAGATCATATATGAAAACACCATATTTTTCCTAGCTTTGTTATTGTGCCATATATATGATGAGATTGCATGAAATTACTCATGGGAATTTCATACTTTTCTTGCTTGGGGATTTGGCTAAAGTGCACAAGGCTTCAAAATGCCAATATGGTAGGAAGGAGAATGAGAATGGGTTTTATGCTCTTGCCTTTTACGCCAAATTTTCCTTGCTGGATAGATAGATATGTACACAAATCAACCATATAGTTGGCTTCCAAAAACATACTCTCCTCTTCCCATTGCATTTCTCCATGTGTGTATAGCTATCCTTTCAGCTTACCCGATTGATTAGTCATACATAGTTCTTTACTAGGATACCAGTTTCTTATAAAATTATCACAACATTTGATGTAATACCCCTCCGTTTCTCTCTTTGGATCAATCAGTGTTTTGTTTGGTTATGTCTTGTTTTCTGTTAGTACCTTGAATTTGATACTTGGTTGCTGTTTGATTGCTATCTATAAAGCGATGTGAATGTGATATTTTGATGTGATAGTATTTGATCTTGATGTTATCATTGTGACATGCTTTGGATTAGCATTGTGAACATTTGAATTAATGATCTTTTATATTTTGATTATATTAATGATATTAGATACATCATTTGGTAATACTGTATTGGTGAAGGGGACGAGATTGCACCACTCGCTTGCGAGCGCCCTGCGAGTCCGTGATTTCCTCTTCACGGTGTGTTTTATATGATGCAAATATACATGTGAGATATGCTTTTGTTCACAGGTTAACAGGTACAAAACATCGACTCCACCTGGCTTCACAAGTTGAGCGTGTCCATTGCCCAACAACATTTGATTGGGAGATAGTAGCTAGGTTTTCCATGTTAGGTCATCACCCTAGTCATAGTGTGTCGTCGGTCTTAGTCTGGTTCAGTTGTTTTGATATTGTTCAATTTGCCTGGATTTTATTTAATTGCAAGTTGAAAAGGGTAATTAAATGACTATATGTATTTAAGTTGTTGATTAGATTAATCTGTTTATTATGTTGGAAGATGTTATTTAATTTATTAATTAATTTATTTTGATTAATAAAATGATTTAATCTTGGATTAGAATTATTTTATTGATTAATTAAATTAATTATGTGGAATGAAATTAAGCTATTCATTTTGGAAATTATTGGATATTTTGTTAAAATTGAAAAAGTGGGAAAAATGTTTTAAATTGCATTTTGTTGAAAATTTAAATGCAAAAGTGAAATTGAAAGATATTTTCTATTTTTGTTTTCAAAAATTTATGAGGGGGTGGATGAGATATTTTTGGATATTTTGATTATTATGGATTTTTCATGGAGTTTTTGAAGAGGATGGAAAAATTGAAAAATGGAGAGAAAGAGGAATTTTTTTGCTATTTGTGGGTTTTGGACTAGAATTGTGGAAAGGCTTTGAGGAATAGCTGGGCAGGAGTTGGAATCAGAGGAAGAACCTATGCACCATTTGACATCTTCTCAAGCTCTAGAATTTTAGGTTTATGCTATTTAAAATGATTTTGAATTTGAAAAGATTCATGTAATTGGTTATGTTGCTTGTAAAATCTTTGTTTGGAAACTCAAATAATTCTTATTGAAAAATAATAAATCCATTTAAAATCTCATTTTAAAACTTGAAAATCTTTGTTTGAAAATGAAATTATTCAAGGAGAAATGTTGTTCTTGGTTGTAAATGTTCATTTTATTTATTAGTTGCTCAATTAATTTGGTATATTTCTTGGAGGATATTTAAATATACATATAAATATTTATATATATCATATATATTTATGTTTTTATGGGGCTATGTTGTTAAAAAAGAAAATTAGATTAGGAAAAAAAACCCATGGGTTTTAATGAATGATTTTCGGACTTTTTAAAAATCTGCGGAGGGGTTTGAAAAAAAATAATAAAAAAAAAAAAAAACCAAAGTTTGAGGGGTTGTTGGGGTCTCAACCCACAACCGCCCCATGGGAGATGCTGTGGGGAGCTTCGCCCAGTGCCCCCCAACTAAGCCGCCCATGGTGGGTGGGACGACTATGTTAAACACAGCCACCACCACCACTGTGGTGGGTTCGGCTGTAGTTAACACAACCGCGCCCACCACTGTGGTGGGTCGACTGTGGTTAACTCAGTCGGCTGCCCAGTGAAAGCCGCCACCCCTCAAGAAATCACCACCGCTTGTGTTAAAATGCGCGGCCAAGGAAACCGCGACCGATGCCCATGAAAAACCGCGCCCAACGCTATGCATGTGGCTCGAGGTAGCCACGGCCCAACCCTAAAGGTTGGCACGCAGCCCCAAGCCGAAGTCAACTTTGTGTAAAAAAAGAAAAAAGAAAATTAAAAGATAATATTTAAAATAAAAGATTTTTATTTTTATAATAATATATATTTATTAATATTATTGATATTATAATATTAATTATTAATATGTATTATATTAATTATAATATGTATTAATAAGTTAATATTGTATTATTTAATAATATAATTGTATATGTATTTATGTTTCTCATAACTAAATAGGTATATATATAATGTATATATATATATGTAAATGAATAGGTCAAATTGAGCAAATTGGAACATGTTAACCTTAGTGCAATCATTGTTTTATTTTAAAACATATTTTTTTGAAGGGGAAATAGTTTTGATATTAACTAAAACGTTTTCAAGACAAGTTGATTGTTTTAAATAGTTATATTGAAATGAGGAGGCAATATTTATTTTATAACAACGAACTTTGATTTACTTGGTAAACGCTTATTTTATTATTATTTAAAAAAGCAAGTAGGGGAAATTAAATGATTAGTGTTAATTTCTTCTTTATCTGGAAAGACGTATTTTTAATTCAGTTTTATTGATGCAATAAATTACTGAATGTAATGAGGAAATGGATTTAGAATATCCAAGGTAGTTTCTTTCGATTGCCTTCAGTGAATATTTCCTTCATGTTCTTGTTTGGGGAAATGGGTTAAGTGTCTTTAATCTATAAGTCTTCCAGAGGACCCTAGAGGTCGGGGGTTGTCATTTTGTAATGACGACCGTTTGTTATTTCCTTGGGTAGTGCATCAAGTTATGCCATTTTTATTACCCGGTTTCCATGAACGAGGATGTTTTGTACCTCTTGTGGAAGGAGTGGATTATGTGATTTGTGCCTCCTTGTAAGGAGTTGTTTTGTTATTGTTGTTACCTTCAATGTTTGGAGATGGTTTTATCTTATGTTTCCTCCTAGAGTTGGAGTGGTTGTGATATCTTGTTTGTATGCACTTTGGCACCCTTGGTGATTGGTTATGTTGGGTATATTGTCAAGTAGAAGAGTGGCTTTCATAGGGGCCAGAGCCCAAAGAGGTAAATTGGACAACCTTCAGGGGTGGTTTAATCAAGTGATAACTAAAACAAAACTTAGAAGATTAGGTGGTACTTCTCACTAATCAAGATAATTATGCCTCACTCATAGACACAAGGGCTCGTTTAGACTTGTGATGAGTGGGAAGGCTTGGAATGGCAAGCTCATCTATCTTGTTTGTACGAAAGGTATTTGATTCCGCATGAGTGATTATGGGGACTGGGATTCGGTTGAGGCCACCAGGATAACCCTTAGTGGGGGCCGGAGCCTATGAAGATTCCCAGAGGACAACCCATGACGAGTTGTGTGATGACACTCTATCTAAGACAACAATTGGTATCCGTTGTTATGGGTATGGTTTCCTTAACATACCTGATGTGACCATAGTTGGTATTTGATTATTTGTGTATGGTTCTCGTAACATACTTGGTCTGCTTTATATCTAGAAGCAATGTGACCATGATAGAGTTGTACCTGAGTTTTACTTATGTTGTACTTGTGTGGTACATGTGATTGGATGTGTCAGTTTGGTTCAATTATGTGTTAGTCTGTGTCTAGAGGTAGATGGCCTTGGCTAGGATTCCTTGTTACTATCTCCTAGCACGGGGGTGGGCCTTTGGGTTCCACTTGGTTGGGTGGCATGCACCTAAATCCGTTGGGCCTTCTTCATGTTCATTTGGATGAGATTTCCAGTTGGAGAGCTCATGGGATTCAGTATCATTTCATGTTTTATTTTATTTCAGTTGACTCTTGTAATTTTTTACCCCTCTTTAGTTATCGAGGTAGAAAGTTGTAACTGTAACCTTATTTATTAGAATTGCCTCATTCGGGGAATGAGAGCTGTAATTGTAATATTTAATTATGGATAAATGAAATTGAAAGTTATCTTTTATGCTTCGATGTAATTTACCTTGTATGGAATGTATGTGTCCTTATTATCTTGAGTAGATAAATGTTATGGACTCATTTATGTTGTTGTGGGTTATAAGTAATCTGAGTCTCGCAATCTTAGAGGTTGTTTGCAATGGGTAGTGAACTTGTATGTTCCTTGTACTTAAACAAAAAAACAATTAGTCCGTTTAAGTAGTTTTTTGCAACTTCCTCTAGGGTTGCGTGGTGGGGCGTTACATTTGCATTTTGTTATTCTAAATGTATTTCTATAAAATATACCATTGCAATCTAAGGAATGATATATTAAAATCATCATTTTTTTACAATTTTAACACTATATGATATATACAATACTCCATCAAATTCATCATCAGTCTTTTCTACTTTTCTTTCTTTCCAATTCTACTTAAGCCCTTGAGCCTTCAGTATTTTCACATTGGGTTGAAATTGCATACAATTCTCTTTCAATCGATTTTAACATGCACTATTGTAAACATACAATTGCAGTTGTCATAAATTGATACATATGCGCATACAGAAAAAGGTAAGTGTTAAAGATGCACATAGATACCAACCAACAACAAGTAGAGGCCGAAAGTTCTATAAGTCAGTAAAATGTTTTGAATATTTTAGTATATTAAACTATATATGTGCATACTCTAGAAACATTTTCAAAAAGATTGTGTTGCATTTGACTAATAAGTTTAAAATTCTACAACTATGTTTTGTTTTCCATTTTCTATGCCTATATACCCTAAGTTTTGTCATTTTTCCTTCATGATTTTCTTATACATATTCATATGTGTTCTTGCTAGCTTTTCAATTAGTTTTATTTGATTCAAATAGCTGGCAAATGTTGATCTATAGAATTCTCTTTTGAGCATTTCACTATTTCGCTCTTCCTCTATATTACATTAAAAAATATATAGTCTTGTCTACATTGCATTTTTTTCTAATATATGATAAGGCTCCATGCAATTTTTGATAGGTTAGCCAGACCTATTTACAACAGTGGTGGAGTTTTTTGACCACGTGGGTGGGCAATGGTGGACTCAGTTACCTCGATCAACATAAACATAATGGTAAGTATTTTCTCATGTGAAGGGTTAATGCATCTTGGCATTGTTGCATGATGCAACAGGGGGGATTAAATGCAATATTGACTATTGCAGTGTGAGGATGTATATTGTTTTGGTTGCATTGTGAAATGATCCACTGTCATGTTTCTTTTATGGAAGAGTATTGAAAATCTTGCTATCCATGTGCATTAGATAGCGGATTGGAGGGTTTTACAAGTATTATGCTCCGCAATCTACACCATTTGGCCTCTTTTTGTTGCTGTAATTTTTTTTACAATTCTTTTTTCCATTCCATACACATCTAACTAGAGACATATAATTTGATAAATTCAAATAAAATGTTGCTTTGCAGTAATATCATGTTTGGCTCAATGCAATCATAGATGGACAAGGAGATATGAAGCCCATGTGCAAGATGATTGGTACCTAAAAGATGGCCATAGATATAAGCATAAACAACTTTTCTTTTATAAATTTATATTTTACTAAGTTATACATTCAACCCTTTTCTTCATACATGGCTAGATAGACTCCATATATTTGTTGCTATATATATACATGCATGCACGAATTCTTACATACACTTGACTACAATAAACATAGTCTACTGCACACATTGCATTTGTCCATGTTCCTACAGTTATCTTTTTAGCTTATGGGAAAAAAATATCTATAGGCAGCTCTTTATCAACATATCCATCTTTTTAAAGTTGTTGTAGCAAAAAAAATACTACAATATAAGAAATCACATATGAAAACACCCAAATTTTCCCTACTTCATCACTGTGTGATATATGATATGACTCCATTAAATTTCTAATGGGTTTTCCATACTTTTCTTGCTTGAGGGTTTGGTTAGAGTCCATGTAGCTTCATGATGACAATATGGTAGGGAGGAGAACAAGCATGGGTTTTTTGGTTTTTCTTTGCACCATCATAGATTGAGTGCTACAAATACATAACATATTGTATTCTACTGATTGCATTTCTCCATGCTTATACAACTATCTTTTCAGGTTGCCAAATCAATTATTTAAACCCAGTTCTTTATGATGATACCTATTTTCTTTAGGTTATCACAACAATTATATGATGTGATCCTAAATGTTTTTATGTAAAGAAAACCTTGCCCATTTTTCCAAACTTATACACAAATAGAAAAAATTGAAACATATTCATACACGATTTAAACTATGTTATTTGGTAGTAAATATTGAAGACAAATAGAGAAATTGTATAAGAGGTATTAGAATAACACTTATTTGCTACTAAATATTATAGACAAAAATGACATTAAATAGAACTTTAAAATATGGAGTATAGAAGAACCAAACTATGATAATGAATAGTTTGTTATTGGGGACTAAAAAAAAGAATATATCATGAAGAATAGTTTATTATCAGGAACTTCAAATAGATGAGGGAAAAAGAAAATCATGAAACATATTGATACAAGACATATAGCATGTTCAATCCAACAAAATACCCACGACAATTAATAGTTTGTTATAAGGAGATTCAAACAGATGAGGAAAAAAGAATATCATGAAACATATTGGTACAAGACGAGCAATCTACTTAACAGTTGTAAGAGGTACTAGAATAACACTTAAGAATCACACATAAATGACAGATAGACAGAAACCTTTGGGCTGGTTTTAATGTTTTTTGGTTTGTGTATGTTTTCCTACCTCTCTTAAAGTTCTATTTAATGTGGGATTTTGACCATCTATCATTTACCTGTGATTCTTAAGTGTTTTTCTAACAACTCTTTTACAATTTCTCAAATGGAAAATGATAAAAAACCTATTTTAAATACAACTTTAATATATGAAGCGTATAAGGTGTAAACTTGGCTATGGAATTTTTTTTATATAAAGCTTCTACTCTACAAAATGCATATAGCACCAAATATCCACAAAGATAACAAGGGACAATAACCAGAGGCTAGAAAACATAAACAGACCAAATTTTTTTGAAAGTAGTTGAAAGCTGTAGGTCAATGTCATGTTTGTAGTTTATACCAACCTACAAAATTTCAAGATTTTGAAATTTAAAAAAAATTCTTGTCACAAGGACAATAGAATAAGAAACTCATAAACAGTTTTGCATTTGGTGTGAATAGAACGTGTTATATGTTCTTTGTGAACAATGTGTTTATAGATTATTGTACGTCACCTGTTCTATTCTCCCCACATTAAATAGAACTTAAGACCATGGAGAATAGAACAAGTGATCTACAATAATGAACAATATTTTATGGGGAAGTGGATATTGATACAACACAAGCAATTTATGTAATAGTTGGCTTCTCAATTCAAAGTTCAAGCTACATTATTTGGCACTAAATATTATAGATAAAATAGAGAAATTGTAAAAGAACTATTATAAAAACACTTAAGAATCAGAGGTAGATAGTAGATAATTGAAAACCCACATTAAACATATTGATACAAGACAAGTAGTCTATCTAAGAGTTGGCTTGTCAATTCAAAATATGAGCTACATTCTTTGGTAGTAAACCCATAGTAAATAGAACTTGTAAAGCCAATGTGTAGCAATAACTTGTGTAAAATGGTTATAACGCCACAAACTTAATTGAAAATTTGAGCTACATTACTTGGCACTAAATACTATACACAAATAGAGAAATTCTAAAAAATCTATTAGAATAACAGTTAACATCCACTAAACTAATTTTATCTTGAATATCTTTATGGTTTCATACTAACCCTTTGCATATATACATATGCAATTACTCCTATGTTAATCTATAATTGCTCCTATGTTAATGGGTATAACGTCAAAGATGCATAGAGATAACTACAAACAATAAACAAAGGGAAAAAAAATTACTATCCCTAACCATATTCTTTCATGAGAGAAAGAAGATTTAACTGTAATTTCTCCATCCATACAGAGCCATAATCTCTTTCAAGTCTCCAAAATGGGTATGATGCCAAAGATACAAACATATAACAAGGAACAATAAGTAGAGAGTGAAAGACATGAACAATAAATTAATCATTCTAACACCTCTTATACAATTTCTCTACTTGTCTTCAATATTTATCACCAAACATCATAGCTCGAATATTGTATCAATATGTTTCATAATATTCTTTTTTTCTCATCTATTTGAACTACAGAACCATCCACAAAATTATCATCTTGATAAACGAATGTATGTAAATAATCTTAAATTAGATAGGCTGAAAAGATAATTGTACACACATGCAAAAATATAATGGGTACAATAGAATATATTTTTTGAAGTCAAATATATGATTGTTTTCCCACAAAAAAAAATCAGGTTTAACATTTCCCCTTTTATCAACCATTGTAGATTATGGTTTATGTCATTATGGAGGGCAACCACACACCGTTGCCATGTGCTTCTAGGAGGAAAAACAAATTTTTGATTGCATCACATTGTTTATCCCCAGAATCCCATGACAACCATGTATGTTGCTCCATTCAACTAAACCATTTACAATATCATGGTTGGCCTGGTTTAAATTTTGTACATGACTATAATTTTTTCCTTTCTGGTTATTGGTTGTTATATGTGCCCATGTTTTGCAAACACATTTCTGCATATACATCTTAGCCATGCAATGCAAATATAAGCACTTACAAAACGAAATCTATACCGATATATACGTTTGTGAAGCTAGATGCACCTTTTTAGTTATTATACACTCTTCTATATATTTCATCTATCAATGTTTCTCTAGCCATCTTTGAATCCCATGATGCCAATTTTTTTATTGCGATACTTGCTTTTGTCAAGTTGTCACAACAAAAAAAAGACTACAATATTAGAGATCTTGTTTGTCAACACCCATTTTTCCCCAACTTTGTTATTGTGTGATATATGATAAGATTCCATGAGATTTTCCATGGAGCTTACCTACCTTTCTTGCTCAAGGGTTTGGCTAGAGCCCATGAGGCTTCATGATGCCAATATGGTAGGGAGGAGAATGTATGTGGGTTTTGCTTTTGGCTTCCATCGTCATATATTTGTTGCTGCTTATATACATTGACGCCCAAATTTTCACATCCACTTGTCTACTAAAAACATACTCTATTCTATCCATTGTATTTGTCATTGTTTCCATAGCTCTCTTTTCAAATTCTCCAATAGATTTCTTATACACAATTATTTACTAGGATGCCATGTATTCAAAATGTTCTATTTTATCTCTTTCTATTTGCAACACAAAATGCTAACCTCTTTTATTGTATATCTATATTATTTCCTTTATAATGTTGGACAAATACAATAAACATTCAAGATAATTGGTGCAAATATAAGCACTTACAAAACAAAATCTATACCGATATAAATTTTTGTGGAGCTAGATGCGCCTTTTTAGTTATTATACACTCTTCTATATATTCCATCTATCCATGTTTCTCTAGTGATCTTCGAATCCCATGATGCCAATTCTTTATCGAGATAACTGCTTTTGTCAAGTTGTCACAACAACAAAAAAGACTACAACATTAGAGATCTTGTTTGTCAACACCCATTTTCCCCAACTTTTTTATTACGTGATATATGATAAAAGTCCATGATATTTTCCATGGAACTTACCTACCTTTCTTGCTCGGGGGTTTGGCTAGAGCCTACGAGACTTCATGATGCCAATAAGGTAGGGAGGAGAATGAGCATGGGTTTAGTGCTTTTGCCTTCCATCGTCATATATTTTTTGATACTTATATACATGGACACCGAAATTATCACATCAACTTGTCTACTAAGAACATAGTCTATTATATCCATTGTATTTGGCATTGTTTCCATAGACCGCTTTTCAACTTCTCCAATAGATTGCTTATACACAATTACTTACCAGGATGCCATGTATTCAAAATGTTTAATTTTATCTCTTTCTATTTACAACACATAATTCTAACCTCATTTATTGTAAATCTATAGTATTTAATTTATAATATTGGATAGATACAATAGACATTCAAGAAAATTGGTGCAAATATAAGCACTTAAAAAATAAAATCTATACTGATATATATGTTTGTGAAGCTAGATGCACCTTTTTAGTTATTATACACTCTTCTATATATTCCATCTATCCATGTTTCTCCAGCCATCTTCGAATCCCATGATTCCAATTCTTTATCAAGATACATGTTTTGTCAAGTTGTCACAACAAAAGAAAAGACTACAATATTAGAGATATTCTTTGTCAACACCTATTTTTCCCCAACTTTGTTGTTGCATGATATATTATAAGAGTCCATGAGATTTTCCATGGACCTTACCTACCTTTCTTGCTTGGGGGTTTGGCTAGAGCCTACGAGGCTTCATGATGCCAATATGGTAGGGAGGATAATGAGTGTGGGTTTAGTGCTTTTTCCTTCCTTCGTCATATATTTGTTGTTGCTTATATACATGGACACCCGAATTCTCACATCCACTTATCTACCAAAAACATATTCTATTCTATCCATTGATTTGTCATTGTTTCCACAACTCTCTTTTCAACTTCTCCAATAGATTTCTTATACACAATTATTTACCATGATGTCATGTACTCATAATGTTTGATTTTATCTCTTTCTATTTACAACATATAACACTAACCTCTTTTATTGTATATATATATATATATTATTTCCTTTATAATTTTGCACAGATACGATAAACATTCAAGAAAATTGGTGTATTTTAAATTGTCTACTCCAAATTTTTTCATGGTCCAACAACACGACCCAATGCAGATTTCCCTTGTTAAACACCATCAACAGTACATGTAAGTACAAATTTTTTCCAATATGAATAAATAGATTCAGTGAACCAATTGTAAATATTAGTAATTATTTCTCTCAATTTCTTTGTAGTGGAATTTATTTCTCCAAAGAATCTAACTTTCTAGATAGATAGATGAGTATAATGAATGACATTCCATGTAATTCATAAACATGAAACTATTTCATCCCTAATGAGTATGTTGCTTTTGCAGATATAAATCTGCATAATTGCAATCATGGGATATGCAGTTCATTGGTTAAATATTTGTGAAACATGTACTACATTTAAGATTGCAAGGAAAAAGAAATAGAGGAGCTATTTTGGCCTCTAGAGAATGTAGGGAAGTGCTATAAAATTCATGGCACTTTTCATGAATTTAAAATTCATGAAATTTTCCAAGAAATTACAAGTCATGCTATTTGCCATGGATTTTATAACACTTCTCACTACATGGATTGAAGGGAAAAGGTGTTTTGATGCATGTGCCTTGATTTTTCTAGATGATGATTATGTGCATTACATGTTGCGTATACGTTTACTTCAACATGACTAATGCAAAAAATATGTTCATCACTCCCACCTATATAATGTTCACACATAAATAAATAGATTCAGTGAACCAATTGTAAATATTATTAATTAATT
>CM021104.1:638561384-638660991 GCA_007115665.2 Sequoiadendron giganteum | reverse complement strand
CTAGTAGCCCTTGCCCAGTAGGATAGTCAATACAAAATCCACAAGGAGGACTATTAAGGCACCAAACCTATGGATTTTGACACCCAAGATGGACCCCTACAAAGTCCCAAAGCCTTTCCCCTTGACTGTCAAGGCATCACTCATAATGGCCCTTTCTATCGCTGCTCCAAGGGGCCTAATTCACAGACCTGCACCTGGTCTTGACTATTTAGGCTCTCCCCTTCACCACAAAGCCCAAAATTAGACTCCTAAAAGTTCTCCATACATGTTACCATCATTCCTAAGTGCCTCTCAAACAGATTCTTCAAAAATCAAACAAAACTCACTTTTTTGCTTGTCAATTAGGCTTGCCACATAGAGATGTCAAGCCAAGAATGTCACAATACTTCCTCCAACGAGCCTTCCATTCTCCAAGACATTGAGGACATAGTATTAAAGAAATATATCTTCCATCCCACTAGGATTTAGCAACTCTACAATGTGGGGATGGAAGAAATCCACATTTTTCTTTTAGAACCCTGATTTCAAGGGTTTTCAGACCATCGAGGAGTAAAATGAAGATATATCCCTTGATACTTAATGAAATATTATTCAATTAACTATCCAACCATTATAGTCTTGGAGCATAACAAAACACGTACAGACCGCACCAAGTACGGGATCAACAAATTCTATAGGAAAACACATAAATCAACAAACTCTTTATTGCAAACTCCTTCCAAACTTCAACAACAGCCTTGACTTGACCAAGAGAGGAATATTTAAGGCCTTCCAACCTCCTCCAATGTCCTCCAACTGAAATTTGAGTCAGTTGGCCATTGGAAACACAAAAAGACTTCATTTTGACTCATAATGCCTAATTAAGGCAATTTAGCCAACTTTCACCAACCCGCATACAAAGATACCTCCAAAGTATGTGAAAGGCATTGAAGCCCACTAAAATGAGAAATGTGACTCCCCTAAAGTGTCTAGTTACATCAAGGCATCCTTATTTCTTAATTTTCCAAGATGCACTAGACTTACAAAGGAGGATGGAGACCTTGTTGTACAAAGAAGTTGGTCACCAAGACCAAAACTCAACCAAAAACCAAGAAGACCTATTACAAAGCATTGAAATGGTCCATAAGACCTTATTCCATCATTAAACCAAGAAAAAAAACATGAAAATTTATTCTAGGTCCCTTAGACCCATGGGTGCTCCTGCACCACATTTCCTAGATTTCCTACATATCATGTATAATTTATAGGATCAAGACACTAAAGAACTAGATGTACAAAATATGTAGTTATGTTTTAATCTAACTTTATCAAGTGTATGAGTGGGTACACAAAATTTTCTAGGTTTGATTTCCATAGATAGTTCTCAATCTGTAACCACCCACTCAACTAAAATAGAGATAGAAAGCTAAGTAAAAGCCTACATGTAAACACCTAGAAGGGTGTATTTAATATTAAGTTTTCATTGAGATTTTTTTTTGTTTATCTAAAATGCATGTTTATTCTAAGAAATATTTCCCATTTAATTGGTCTAATTAGTTCTCACCTTTTTTATTCTTAAAGGTTATCGATTTTGCATATTGGGTTTAGAATGACCAGTTTCTAAGGAGTTTTTATTAAAATAGTACATCTTAAATTGCATCAATTAAATAATTAATTTAATCAAACTAATGTAATTCTTATCAAAACTATCTATAAATTGAGTCAATTAGCAATTATAAATACTCTTGCATGATAACAAAATTAATTACTCATAACTGTTCAACTGAACTTGATATGTTGTGACAAAACTATACAAATTGATTGTTGACTAAGTGTCATATGTAAGAATCCAAAGTCATTAGTAATCCACATTGTTCTTAGATCTAAGACCCCTTCATGAACTATTCTCTCAACTTACATTTTTTCTTTAATACAATTTATGATATGTTATTATCAACTAAATTTTTAAGCAATAGGGGACAATATTTTGTACTCTAGCTTAGAGAAAGAAATAAAATCATAATCCATCTATGTACAAATCTTAAATACTTAAAACCTATGTGGGATAAATGATCCAATATAAAATATGTAAACAAATATAATATTATAACCAAGATGCAAATATATTGTTTATCTCTAGTGATTAAATTGATATAAGATATTTAAAAAAACATGAGCATACCTAAGTTCATCCTTACAAAAACTTTCACAAAAGTAAATTCATCTATTTTGGATTGATAAAATACTTCAAATATAAATTTGGTGCTAATTTGAACTAAGAGATTATTTACCATTTTCTAATGTGTCGCCAAAAAGTGTAGCCTTTGACACTTTTCACTCATTAGGACCCTTGCTTATGGATTTTGGACCTTTTTCAACCTCTTTCCAAGCCTTATGTCAAGGTGTTGTAAATTTTTTTCACACTTTCCTAGGCTTTTCATCACTAAATCAACCCTTTCTTATGCTACAATGACCCTTTAATGCACTTACAAGCCTTACTTTAGTGTGTTTCAGAAGACAATCCTAACAAACATTATTAATCACACCTTAATCCTCAAAAACCAATCAAAAATGCACAGGTGGACTAGGTTGCCACCTTGGGAGACCTAGTCCTATTTGGCATAAAATTCAAATTTAACTTAAATTTCTTTTGGGATTTTGTCTTCTAAACCCTAAGGTTGGCCTGTATGGTGTTATTTTCAGGAAATTTAGGGCTTAACTTGTATAAATAAGGGTTTTCCCCTCATTTTTGGGGCTCCTAGTTCATTATTCATTCACTCTCCTCTCAGTCACTCATCACTCATTATTCTCAAGCAAGCTAGGGTTTGAATATTCTAAGTCACCAAGACATCTCTCTCAAGAAGCATCCAAAGGGCTGAATCCTCCATTGCTACAAGAAAAGATCATTCATCATGGCAAGATTTAGGTATCTTGGAAGCTTGGAGATCATTCAAGAATAGGTTGAAGACTTTTTTAGGGAATCTCCTTGTTGGATATATCAAGAATCAACACAAAAAGACACCTACAGACTAGATTCGACATTTTCAGGTTTAAAAACTTACTAGGAGCAAAAGTGCAGACCAAGAGCCACAAAGTACACCTTCAAATATCCCAAAATCTAGAAGTGGACTAGGTCACCATTAGTGGTGACCTATTCCCACTATACATGCATTTCTAGTTTTCTGTAGATCTAAGTACCCTTTTGGTAAAAATGGGTTCCAACAAATTTTCACAAGAAAAGGACTAGGTCGCCCAGAATGGTGTAAATGTCCTAGTAGACCTAAATCTCAGATTCTGCAGCACTTCGATTCCTCGACATATTTCTAGGTGCACACTTTCACTCTTACAACTTTCTATTTTGTTTTATAAGCTTTCTTAGGTCATTTAGCATAAAGTTTGCATAGCTTAATGCATTTTCATACATCTTGCATTTCCTAGGTTTTACATTAATATTTAGTCTCTTTTATCAGTTCTTTACATTTAGATCATTACACTTAGATACACATCACACCTATTCCAAAACCTAGTTTTGAATGAACACCAAGAATACCTAGCTCGAAAGAGGAATTGTACCAACCAGCTTCTAGGTGAAAAACCCTAGGAGCCTATTGGGGAATCCTCTTTCCCTAGTGTATTTTTGGTGGTTCATTTTGGTGAACCCGACATGAAAGAGGCCATTTCTCAACCAAGCTTCTAGGTGAAAAACCCTAGGAGCCTATTGAGGAATCCTCTTTTCCTAATACATTTTTTTGGTGGTTCACCTAATTACCAAGGTCCCTATGGGCAAGGTGAGACCATATGATGAATAAATAAATAGATTGGTAATTTAAATAATCTATTTAACAAGAAATAAAGTTGTTTAAAACTAAAATATAATTATGTATACTAATTACAATATAAATCAAGGAATAATAAAAGTAAACTAGGTTTTCACTTAATTAAATGGTCATATCCAAGGACATAAGAAAATTTCATAGTAATGTTCTAGATAATTATTAATTAAAAATCACTAGGAGTATTTATTGTCATTTAACTTATTCATTCAAAAAATATGTAATCTAACTACAACACCAAGGTTTGTAGTACTACTAACAAATACTTAATTTAACCATGCAAAAATATTTAAAAAATGAATTAATCTTATCGATTTTGTATTGTCATGCAATACTAAATAATTTCAAAATGATAACTATAACATGCAATACTAAATAATTTAAAAATGATAACTATAACAACCAATACTAAATGGATAACTATGCAAAAAAATGGATATTGGGTTGATATCTATTCAACTATAATTAAATATTAAATCGACAAAAAAACAATATTAATGAATAAGAAGTTGTTTTTGATTAATTACACAGAGATTTTGAAAGGGCCTTGATCCCTTTTATAGTCAAGGATATTACCATACAAAGCTTACAACTAGGTAGAACAACTTGATAAAATAAACTAGCCAAACACAAGAACCAGTCAAGAACAATTGGGTAAGAATAGACAAAACAAAAATTAGAGCACAATAGCTCAACAAAATAGACTGGCCAAACACGACTAACTAGTTAGATACAACAAGCCAAAAACCTCAAAAAAACCAACTAGTAGCAAGGAAGGAGCTACCAGGAAAAGATGAAGCATAAACAACAACCAAGGAGAAAATTGTTCAAGCAATAGAGCTTGAACCCAACAACAAAGCCTCTAAGGGCATATTAAACGAAACCATGACCTGCTTAAAGTTACATTTCTTCCTTCTATGCACTATTGTCCAAGTAGGATGAAAAACCGAAATTGAAAAACAATGATCATAAGGGAAAAAATCCCCTCCGGAGTAGCAAACAAGTAGAAAAACATATACTTCAGGTGAAGCATCCAAAACTAGGCTTCAAGCAACATGATTCAAAATTACAATAGTATTTTGCAAAAAGGGGGAAATAGGGGCCTCAAGGGAGGCATCACACACAACATTAGGAGAATCCATGATTAAAGACCATACAATAGAATCCATAGTCGTAGTTAAGGCTGCCTTTTTCAAAGAAATTATTAACATTTGTATGCAATAATAATTTAAATCAATGACTATGAATACCAAATTGATAGCACAACAATGCTAGCAGAATAATAACTTATAACATGTATGACTAACTAGATAACCATGAAAATGGATATTAATAATCCTAACAAAATTATCCATGAATTATATAAAGATAGCTAGTCAACAATAATAACCATTATTATCCAACTTGAAGACAATTGAATATGATATTTGCTAAACAAAATTCCTCAAGGAAGTATTTGTATGTACCATGATGATTGCTAGCAGAAAGGGAATTTTGTATGAAGGATGATTAAAACATAAGAAGATAAGTATATTTGAACTATACTTAGAGCTATTTAATAAAATATCTATATTCATGTCATATTTGATTTAAAATTTCTAAAATCATAATAGGTCAACCCTACAAAATAGGAGTTTATATCAATATTTATATCACTTTGAATTTGATGAGTATAGATTATCATGGTGTGAAAATAAATACAAGAGCTTACTAGAATTCCCAAAGTAAATAAGCTTTGTAATGTCATTTGATTCTATAAATTATCAATAATATGATAAACATGTCTCTTTATTTATTTTCAAATTTGGTGAAAAGAAGAAAATTGGGGTCCATCTCTTTCGCTTCTAGGGTTTTGGACCTAAAATGAGAGAGGTCAATCTTCACACTCTTCACTCAAGAACAAGCCCTCAAGATTTCAAAGCAAAGGAGATTGAAATTTGGAAAATGGACTATTCTAGGGGATGCATGATGTACAATGAGGGGTTCACCACCAAGTCTAGATTTGGAAAGACAATGCAATGAAGGATGAAATTGAAAGCCCTAGTTTGATGCAATGCTTCAATGAATGGCCTAGAAATGACCATGAAACAAAAAAAAAGCTATAAAATTGAAAGTGTACACCTGGAATTTGGAGAGAGATGGAATGGAGCTTTGAAATCTTGAAATTACTTCTTTTTAGGCTTGGTGGGACTCATTTTCCATTCTGGGTGAATCAATCCTAGATTATGGTTTCTGCACAAGATCAAGTTTCAGACAAATGGGTATTCAAATTTGTAAAGATCTATGAAAAAATACTATAGTGGGACCCATTCACCACTTGTGATGAATGAGTTCAGTTTGGATTTTCTAGAAATTTGAAGTTTGGATCTACTCTTGTCAGTCTGCTTAATCTGTTCCTCCAAGTTCCCAGATCTGAAACTACCAATTCCAGACCTATAGGTGACTTTTTGTGAAGATTATGACCTTAGCAATGGGGAAATTACTCCAATAAGCTTGTAACCTATTCTTCAATAATCTCCAAGCCTTCAAAGCACCTAGATCTGCAATCACACAGAGAAAAACAAAAAAAGTGTTGATTGTTAGGGAATGGGGGTTTGCCTTGGTCAAACCCCTTTTAGGTAATTAAACCAAATGATGAAATAAGATAATGAAGAATGAACATGAAATAATGCAATTAGAACTTTTCCATGATGATGAATCTTGAATTGCTATAATAATTGATGAAGAATCTTGCTCTCAAATTCATTAGAAATGATCTTGGAAGCTTTCTTAATGACCTTGTGGAGACTTGAAATGCTTAATTCTTAAGTGCTTGGCTTGGTGACATGAAGGTATGCTGAAATAGTGATTGTAGAGCTTGTTTATATAGGAAATCCACTCACATGACCACTAATTTGATCCCTAAGGCCGAAATTGAAGAAATTTGAGCTTAAAACCCACTTTTCTCACTCAAAGCCTTAAAAATAGGCCAAATGGGACTCATTCTCCCAAGGTGGCGAATGGGTCCAATAGGGGCTATTTTCCATGCTAAAGTGTTGGGGAGTGAATTTAAGTTTATATGCTGATATTGTCCGGTTTTTGATCAAAATATGCCTTGGGATGCATAATATGGGGTCATAGGGGCCTATTAATGAGGATATATAGGTCATAAATGTAAGAGGGCCCAAAATCCAATGTAAAAGTGTAAGTAAACACACTTTACAACATCAAATTAAGGTAAAGTTGAGTCTATTTAGCTTAGAAGGGCCCTAAATCCAATGTGAATGTGTAGAACACATTACACCACTAGATTAGGCCTGATTCAGTTTACAATCCTCCTAAATTGAATACGAAGATGTAAATAAATACATTTTGCAATGTTAAATTAAGGTATAATTAATTTAGCTCAAAACAGGCCCAAGACCTAATGTGGATGTGTAAAAAACCTCACAACACTAGACCAAGGTGATATTAAGTCCAATTTATCATTAATTATTCCCATATCAAGCAAGGAACACTTTTCTACCCTACATTTAACCCCCACTTTAGTGAGAGGATGAACTTTCTTCAAACTCACACTAAAGTAGAGATTCAAGAGGGGTCCAGTCATACCAATGCGGATGGTCTAGGATAGCAAAGATTGAGGAACTGGTCAAGCACCCAGGATCCAAGATCCTAAGTCAAACCAAAATAGGCACAAAAGGACACAAACAAGGTTTATAATATGTAGCAAAATAAGATATGTGATCATGCAATGTCAAAGACATAACAAAGAAACAAAAGAATAAGATAGGTGGATCCAACTTAAAAAATGTGCTCACTCTAGGGCCATAGAACTTCAGGTCATCTGCAGGGTGAGTTGTCCCAAAGAAGTGGTTTAGTGAGAAATTCATGCCAGTGTGTTGGATTTCCATCATACTAACCATACCAAAGTTATCCTCCTGATAGCTTTGATAATGTTAAAGGGGATTTTGCTTCAAGTTCATGTAAGGTCTTCTTCTTAGGGAGAATTACACCTAATTTCTCTAAGAGAGGACAAGTCAAAAGTTTCAGATCATCACCCATGGGATGCCTCATTCACATAATTCCATTTCAGTAGATCGTACACTCATGGATGACATCAGACCCAATGACACTACCAAGAAGAGGACACATCACAAGAAAAATGAAAAATCACACCATGAAAATTTTCCAAAAGATATCATTTATGTATTTCCCCACTTTAAAATGGTTGCTATAGCATTACTATGAGCAATTTATTTAAAGTATCCAAAGATAAATGCTAAGAAGACATGATTGACAACTTGGAAAGCCCTATGCCAAGTCATATGTTTCCAAATGAAGCTACATCATGGATAAGTATGTTACATGTGAGCCAACTTAAGGCATTCCATCCACATCCCAAGATTTCTCTTATATGTACATGAAAGGTGATCAACTAGCAAAAAGAGATAATGACAAGTGACATACGAGAAGGCTAACTAACCACCTTACCCCCACTTAGTGTAGGACAAGGGTGAGCCCAGAATGGATGATGATATGTTGCTCCTTGCGATGAATGTAAAACATGAAATAGTGAGTATGCTATGATCCTACAACAATTACATGGCAAGGAGCGAGAACTAATGTTATTTATTTTGACAAGTAAACAAAGTTTCTTCCTGATACATATTTAATGAGATATCTATTAGTTTAGGATGTACTAAGGTTTTCTTGATTTTTTTTTTTGTAATAGTGTTGATATTGATTGAAGGTTTTTGTTTTGAGGGCCAATAACCAAGACCGTTAGGGACATAGATTCCTTGTTCTATATCATCACGTCCTTTCCCAAATTGCTTCATAAGTCCTTCAGGTTTGAGGTTTTCCTTGATTGTATACACTTTGTTATATATGTGAGCAATGTCATTGTAACTTGATAGGTGTGAAACATTATCATTATCGAGTTTCCTTTTAGGTGGTTCTAAGATGAACACAAGTTTCTTTTGAACTTGTAGTTGTTGTGAGGGTGGATGAAGAATTAAAGGATTCTTAGGATGTCCCATGGGGTATGTAGGAGGTCCAATAGTCAAGGGGGATCTAATGGACACTTGCACATGCATAACCTCAACGATCTTGGTTTGGTGCATCTCTAAGAAAGGGAAATCTAGTATAATATTTTTACCATCACCCAAGGAAGACACATTACTATTGATTGAAAGGAGTTCAACAATGTTGTTGTTTTCTTGCACCATGATACCTTACCTAGTAAGAGAAATTTTAGGAGAACTACAAACTAAATGTTCTCAACATTCAAAATTTGGTTCTTCTAAAATGACTTCATCACAAGTAATGGTTAGATTTTCTTGTTCAATAATGTTTTTGTCATGATTCTCATCGACTAGATCTTGTAACACCCTAATATCTTCTTCACCAATAGGAGAGATATTAGGAGAGGGGGGAATTTGATTGTTGTCCATAATGTCATCCTTTTTCTCTAAGGTCTCATTCTCTTGTGCTATAATATCTACCATGGTAGGAGAGCTTCTAGGAAAGTAACAAACACTAGGTTCATCACATTTCATGGTTAGATTTGGTAAAGTAGCTTCATCACTCATAGGAGAGGCATCAAGAGAAGGATAACTATGAGTTTCATGGTTACCAATGATTGTAATTTTTTTTTTCAAATAGGTCTTCCAAAATGGTAGGGGCATTAGGAAAGGGAGGAATAAGATTCTCACGAGTCTTAATAAGGATATATTTTAACACTAAACTATCTTCTTCATGTCTAGAGAAGATATTAAGAGAAGGAAATATTTGATTGCCATGATTATATACATTTACATCCCCATGTCCTATAATATATTCCCAAGTAGGAGAGGTGCTGGGAGAAGAATGGAGAGTAGGTAAAGTAGTGGTCATGATCTCAGGTTTTTGTGTCATAATATATTTCCAAGGGGGAGGACAAACAAGACTTTCATGATTGTTCATGATTGTGTCTCCTATCACCAAGATACCTTCATGACTAATAGGAGAGGTATCGAGAGAAGAAAAAATATTATTGTCATGATTGTCAATGCTTGCATCCTCTTGTATCAAATGTTTAGTGGATGATTTAGGAGAGATGGATTCATAAAGGGCTTCATCTAACATTGCAAAGTCATCACTACTAAAGGGCTTGAGGGTTAATTTAACTTCACTTGGTTTAGGTTCTTGATAATGAGCCTTAGTGGATGATCCTAGTGAGAGTAAGTCCTCAAGAACTTCATCTAACATATTTAAGTCATCACTACTAAAGGGATTGGATGATATGCTTTTCCTAAATTTAAGCATTTTTCAAATTATTTGTTTTGATGTTTTTAGTTTTCTATTTTTCATTTTCTAATGAATCTAATCTAAGGGAACTAGGAACTAATGCTGAAAATGAAAATTGAAAAAATCTAATGCTATCCATAATTGCCATGAATGCAAATAATCCTATTTCTAATGACTTCAATGTAACAAAAAGCACTTGAATTGAAACAAAAAAGTAACAAAGGCAAACAAAGGCTTAAAAAATAGATATTTCACTCTGTAAACAACAGTTCAAATTTTCCAATGGGGCTAATTCACCCAAGGTGGCGAATGAGTCCTAGTAGGATTTTTTTTCAGAATTTTCAGATTTTTTGGTTGATTTTTATATTTTCTATGTTGTATGATCTAGACCTAGGATGCAAATGATGTTTTTCAATACTTCTTAATGAAATTAATTGAAAAAATGCAAGCTAAATGATCTTTTTACTAATGCAAAAATTGAAACCCTAGGATACAAATGAACTAATGCAAGACCTAATGCAATGTTCATGCAAGCTAAATCTAGGATGTAAATGAACTCCAAATCAGAATAATGATGCTCTAAATGTAGGTTCACCAAAATGAAAAGAAGAAAATTAGGGCCCCTCTCTTTCTCTTCTAGGGTTTTGGACCTAAAAGGAGAGAGGTAAATCATGACACTCTTCACTCAAGAACAAGCCCTCGAGATTTCAATGCAAAGGAGGTTTAAATATGGCAAAGGGAATTTTCTAGGGATTAGTGATGTCCAATGAGGGTTTCACCACCAAGTTTAGACTTGAAAAGACAATGAAATGAAGGATGAAATGCAAAGCCCTAGTTTTGATGCAATGCTTCAATGAATGACCTAGAAATGACCATGAAAGAAAATATAAAGCTACAAAACTAGAAGTGTGCACATAGAATATGGAGAGAGATGGAATCTAGAGCTTTGAAATCCTAAAATTGCTACTTTTTAGGCCTGGTGGCACTCATTTGCCATTCTGGGCGAATCAGTCCCAGATCAAGAGTTTTGCATAAGATTAAGTTTCAGCCAAATGGGTATCCGAATCTGCAAAGATCTTTGGAAAAACCCTATAGTGGGACTCATTGAACACTTGTGGTGAATGAGTCCAGTTTGGATTTTCTAGAAATTCAAAATTTGAATCAGCTTTTCTCAATCTACTTAATCTATTCCTCCAGGTTCTCAAATCTGAAACTGCCAATTTTAGACCTATAGGTGACTTTTTCTAAAGATTATGACCTTAGCAATGGGGAAATCACTCCAATAAACTTGTAACCTATTCTTAAATGATCTCCAAGTCTTCAAAGCCCCTAGATTTGCAATCACACAAATAAAGAGAGCAAAAGTGTTGATTGTTAGGGAATGGGGGTTTGCCTTGGTCAAACCCCATTTAGGTAATTAAACCAAATGATGAACTAAGATAATGAAGTATGAACATGAAATAATACAATTAGAACCTTTCCATGATGATGGATCTTGAATTGCTACAAAAATTGATGAAGAATATTGCTCTTGAATGCCTTAGAAATGATCTTGGAAGCTATCCTAATGACCTTGTGGAGACTTGAAATGCTTAACTCTTAAGTGCTTGGCTTGGTGATATGAAGGTATGATGAGATAGTGATTTGAGATCTTGTTTATATAGGCAATCCACTCACATGACTATTAATTTGATCCCTAAGGTCGACACTAAAGAAATTTGAACTTAAAATCCATTTTTCTCACTCAAAGCCTTAAAAATAGGCCAAATGGGACTCATTCACCATATTGGGACAATGAGTCGCACCTGGATGGGACTCATTCACCTAAGGTGGTGAATGGGTCCCATAGGGGCTATTTTCCATGCTAAAGTGTCGGGGAGTGAAGAATTTATGTTTATATGTTGATATTATTGAGTTTTTGATCAAAATATGCCCTGGTATGCACAATATAGGGTCATAGGGGCTTATTAATGATGATATATAGTTCATAAATATAAGAGGGCCCAAAATTCAATGTAAAAGTGTAAATAAATGCACTTTATAACATCAAATTAATGAAAAATTGAGTCTATTTAGCTTAGAAGGGCCCTAAATCTAATGTGAATGTGTAGAATATATTACAACACTAGATTAGGTCCAATTTAGTTTACAATCCTCCTAAATTTTATGTGAAGATGTAAATAAATACATTTTGCAACATTAAATTAAGGCAGAGTTAAGTTAATTTAGCTCAAAATGGGCCCAAGACCTAATGTGGATGTGTAAAACACCTCACAACACTAGACCAAGATGACATTAAGTCAAATTTATCATTAATTATTCCCATATCAAATAAGAGACACTTTTTTCTACCCTACATTTGGAATATGGGATAAGCTCATCCATCAAAAATACATAACATACATGAGAATTATAGATTCATAGGCAATACAAGAAAAATTGATTTAATATACAATACCTCCATAAATTGAAATCTTATTGAAAACATAAAGAGAAGATGGTTTAAAACTCTCACACAAATGTAACTTAGATTGTAGAATAATTATAAATATGGATATATAGAAAATTATTTTAAAAATAGTAGGAATATATTAATCAAATTTAAGATATTTTCCAATATATGTTCTTCCTATGCTAATAAGAGTGATTAAAAATAGATAAAAGAAATTCATGAAAGCCAAAATAGAATGCAAGTGCTCTAATAGGAATGCATGCTAATTTTGGAAACATAGACATAGCATTTAAACTGTGAATCCTTGCTTCTAATTAGGTTCCCTTATGCCAAAAAATTTCTCTACACCTCCTATAAATAAAATGATTCCACATGAAAATGACAATTTCCTTTTCCCATTGTTCGGGTCCACAACTCCCAACTATTTTTATCCTTTTCCAAGTGACGACATCGTAATGCATTTTTTGACTTATTTAATGCTTAGAAATATATAGTTGCACAACATAATTATGTAATAAGTTAATTTACAATAATGTTATTATTTTTTATTTAAACAATTATGCTAAATTCATATTGCCTAAAATCATAAGATATTTTTTATCAATTCATGAAAGTATTAGTGATCATATAAAACATAAGTGGAAAAATAGGGTCATGATAGTTTTGTATCAATTATGTCATTTGAATTGTAATCAGATATGAGGATGACCAAGCTAGCTGTCTACTCAAGAATAAGTGAATTAAACTACATAGAAAAATAGATGGATTGAATGAAAGTTGCATAAGGATAAAATAGATTCTTGTGTAGTACTTTGATAAAAAATAATTATTAACAATTATTAATATAATTTTAATGTAATTAAGATATTCATATGTATTATAATTAAATTATATTAGGATATATTAAGATAGAATTTATGTCATAATGAATTAAATTTATTTTGGTTAATTTCATATGGTGTTGATTTGTATTTAATTATTAAATGTTTTATTAATAATTATGCACTTTGATTATATGATGTTTACTATAATATATTTTTTTTTAGTTTTGATTGCAAGCTACTCCATTCCTAATTAAAGGGCGAACATTCCCGGAGGAGGGGGATGTCATGAGTATGCAACTCATGTGTTGGTAGATTATGAATTTTATAAATTATTATCCTTTTTTTATTAATAAATTTTGTTACTAGCCATGTATACTGGTCAATAAGTCATCTCCTTTACTTGATGTCATTTGTCAATCATAATTGAGTTTTCAATGTGTTATTTCATAAATTTAAATTTATTGTTAGAAATTTGAGGCCTTTTTTTTATGTATATATGTATACAAATGCATACATATCTATTATGTACAGGGTATGTGCAGGATCATGATGGGCCAAAAAGTGGTGATATCTAAGTGATATGATGGCCCATGTGGCTGATGACTTTTTTTTTACCCAAAATTGATGAAACAAAAAGGGTTTTTTAAGGAGATTCTCAGCTTTCCACCAATATAAATTATGCTTTGCTTTGAATTTAATAAATAATTATTATTCATTTTCTATTTGAATTACGGCTAAAGTCCTGATTGAAAAAAATCTATAGCTTTCAAATGGTATCACATTATTTGAATTCAAAACATGTGTCACATTCTATGTTTCACATACTATAGGATTAAAATAATAATAATTGAATTTCATGAAGTTTTGACCAAGTTAAGGTGGTCAGACATACGAGTTTTTATATTTTTTTAAAGTTGTAATAAAAAATCATAATTAATTATTTACTTGGAAATAAATTACAAAAAAATATGCATCACATTGAGACATGAGTCCACTACTTATATCAAAAATATTATTAAAAATTATTATCATTTTACTGTGGTTAGGGTGGTCAGACAGACACCTACTTCTTATTTTTTCCTTCAAATTTAAGTACTACTGCATTGAAATTTCAAAATTTCACCAAATAGATTTAAAAATAAAAAGTAAACCTAGTAGTTTAGAAACTACATTCAATTTTCTACAGATTCTATTCTTACATATTTTTGAAATAATATAGATAACTTATTCAAATTTTTACATCAATTTGCCTAACTCTGATTTTTTGAATTTTATTGCCACTTAAGGGCCTGTGTTTTCCATGATGATCCTACACATACCCTACATACATATGTATATGTATATGCATGTGTATATACATACACATATATTTGTATGTATATATACACAAGCATTCATATATACATAAGCATTTATGTTTTTGGCAGTCTTTTAATGATTCAAGATTCATATGCAAATGGTAGCTATCAGGATCTAATATTTAAGAAATTAGAAAAGAAGCCTATAAATACTAGTCTTTTCACCATTTCAAATTATAAAAAAAAGATAAAGGAGATTAGGAGATCAATAAAAGAGATTTTGAAGAGTGATAAAGCAAGAAAATTCTAAGTCTTGGAGCAACATTGTGTGTATTTATAGGTCTTCAAGCTCATTTTTTAAGATTTGATCAAGCATTGTTCATGATTGAAGGTTGTTGCCTATAGAAGAACATGATGAATTCTAGGATTGGGAGATGCATTTTTCCACTTACCTCTACCTAATGACTTGTTTCCATTTTTTCTCATCTTCAAGCTTCACTCTATTTGTATCCTAAGCAAGCTATCTTTGTATTGTGGATTTATTTAGGGCGTTTTGACTTCTCCCTAAGTGGATCTTATCATTGTCATATAGGAATCATACTCTAACACACTTGAGTAGGTTTTCTTTGCATGTTAGCTCTTAACAATGTTAGATGCACTTAAGGTTAGCACTCACACATTGTCATGTATTAGATCATTTTCAATTATCAAGGTTTAATTACCAAACTTGGGGTTTGATCAAGGTAAAACCCCATACAAACAAACAAACAAACATTTTTTATGTGCAGATTTATCATAGGTCTGGATCTGGAAACAAGTATTTGTAGGCACAAGAGCAAAGTGTAGAAAGAGGGCTACAATATCTGTTTTTTTCAATTTTGGAAAGGCCTACAAGGATCCATTCGCCCCTGGGAGAACCACTCCAAAAGTGCTCAAGATCATTTTTTTATGATAGGTGAATGCTATCAAACTATTCTTAGATCTATTTGCAAACTATGATTTTCATCTCTATAGTTTTGGTAATTTTCATTTCATGTTCTAGGTCTTGTTGTGTATTTAGTATGGATATTGAAAATCATTTAATTAGGTTTCAAATCTATCCTATTGTCTTAAAGGAATAAGATCTATGTCTGATTGACTTACCATTAAGGTTTAAAGTGAATCGTTACACCTTGTGATCTCTTTCCTAACGAAATTCCCCTTGGGAATGTTTCCTATTGTGTACTTGTAAAGTCCTATTTAGGGAGCTCATTTCCCCACATTTCAATATGTATGTATATGTATGTATGTATGTACGTATGTATTTGTACATGCATATATATATATATACATGTATATATATCCTTACATACATATATACATATACATATACATACATATATGCATATACATGTATACATATATACATATAAATATATGCATATATTTGTATACATACACACACATATACATACATATATATTTACATAGATATATACACACATATATATACATATATATCTATGTATACATACATATATGTATATATGTATTTGTAGTGTAGTAAAATGCATACCCTTTCATTTTCACACTTGTTTGGGCCCGCCTTGCTTTATTTATCCTTCTTTATGGCTTAATTGGTCGTATTTTGTGTCCACAAGCCCTATGAATGGTATATTTTTTTGGTTAATCCCAACATTATCCAAAGCATAAGTGATCTCCTAATGATTCTAATTGGTGTGTCCCCGATTTCTCGTCAGGACTAAAAACACCAGTAAGGGCGTCTTTGTCCCCCTGAGGTTTCGAGACCCTAATTTTGAGGTATCTTAATTGGGCCCCTTTTTGGTGTCTATGCCCCAAGTTTCATCACTTGGCACTAAGACACCACCTAGAGCGTATTAGTCCTCCTTGAGTCATTTTTCAGGATTTAAATTCAAATTCTACCAAGATTTAGCCTCCTTCATTTAATGAATTCATATGTCGGCTTGGTGTGATACAATTGCAGGATATTAATCATATACAAGTATAAATACAAGGTTCATTCATTCATTTCCATCCTAAGCATTCATGAGATCATCCTAACAACTTGAGTATTGATTCCTAAGGAAAATTCATGAGTTCACAAGAGCATTTAAGAGAAATTCATAAAGCATTTGGAGCCATCATCAATATTCAAGAATCATGTCAAAGGCTATTCTTGCATCATGTGTGTTGTGCTAACATTTGTGATGTAGGGTTTTGATCTAAGCAAGCAAGCTCAATTCAAGATCTATCAAGCATTTCAATATCCATATCCATTGCAACCATTTCACACAATTTTTTAGACTTTAAAAGGGTTTGGTGAGTTGTATCATTGCATGTTGTTCATTCACCATTTACCTTCTTTATTCTATTTCATTTCAAGGTTTAATTACCAAGAAGGGGTTTGACCAAGGAAAACTCCAATTCACTAGCAATCAACAAGTTTTTCCCATCTTGCATATTTATGTTTGTAGATCTATGTTGAAGACTTGAAAATGACTTGGAGTAAAAAATTGTAAAAGTTGCAAAGTTGCATTGCAAAGTTGTCATCTTCATGGAAACTTGCCTATAGGTCAGATCCAATTGTTTCAAAACTTGAGATCCAAAAGGAAGAAAGTGTAGATCTAGGAGCTTAGGACCACATTCAGACTTTTTAGTAATTTAGAGTGAGACTAATAAGCTATCTTGGGCATCTTAGTCCTCCCCTAAATATATTTCAAATATTCCTTCAAATTCGGTTCTAACATCTAAAGATTTTGTGTTTGCCCCGCAAAACAACCGTGGGACTAATACACCATCTTGGGTGTCTTAGTCCTCCAAGGCATATTTTGACAACTCATCTGCATTTCCAAAATCCTGATTAAATCTCCAAACTTTCTAGGTACACATACCCTAACTTGGTGTTGCTTATTTTTTGTATTTGCATCTTTCATTTAGCTCATTTTAGGTTAGTTTTCATATCACACCGTGTTTTCCAACATTGTCTTTCCCAAGCATTTTCTTGGTGGTGAACCCCTTAAAGTTGGAAAGAACCCCCTCCTAAGTCCTCCTAATTGTGAATTGGCTCAGCTTGTGAGGTTTATAGTTAATCCAATTAGGGTGCTTAGGACATAATTGAATGACCTAGATAGAATAGGAAAGACAATCCACACCTTCCCCCTATTTTATCTATGTTTAAGTATTTATACATATATATACATATTTATATACATACATGTATATATACATATATACATACATATATACATATATGCATGCATACATACATACATACATAAATACATACATACATACATACATACATATATACATACATTTATTCTTTAGCATTGTGTTAAGTCATGAACATTTAAACTGTAGTCTATGGATTTATCTTTGGATTCAAGCATTAATTTTTCACAATGAATCTAGGATTTTTAAGCTTGTTGTATCCTAATTACCATTTGATAGTTTCATCTATTGCTTCTCATATTTATTGGGTTCTTGAGATGGTGGTTTTGATAGAAAAGTTATAGGTAATACTATGTTACTACAATTACTCTGAATCTATTTTTTGTGTTACTTTTGTAAAAGATTACACTTTTCAAGTGTGTTGTAAAAAATGATTACAAAAAAATACATTGAGTTTCTTCAGAGTGTGTGATTTTTCTCCTAAAAGAGTTTTTCCCATGTAAATTATTGGGATATGATATATTTTTTTGTGTGTTTATTTTCTTGAAATTATATGATTAGTTTAAATTTTGCATGTACTACCTCTTATAGATTAGTGTAGGAATAATTTTCTACATATTTTTTTCTTTTCATTTGGCATTAGAGCTTGATCACCTCATATTCTAGGTGTTAGGGACAATGTTCTTTTTATATTTATATTGGATTGAGTGGGTTCTTACACATGAGATATTTTTGTAGGAAAATACAACCAAATCAAGAATAAAAATGGATAAGTTATTAGGAATAAAATTTGAGTTATAGAATCTCAAGATGGAAGATATACTTATGGATGGATATATGTGTGCTACAATAACTAGATCCAAACCTACAACCATGTCACATGAAGGCTAGGAAAAATTGGATGGAATAGTGAAGGGTCTCATCAGGTTCTATTTGGTAGAATTTGTATTGTTGAAAATTCATGAAGAATCTAATGTTGTATCTCTTTAGAAGAAGTGAGGTGATATTGATTAGTCTAAATCCCTTGTAAATACTAGGAAAAAAGTTGTATAAACTTATGATATAGGATCACTATTTTTTTGTTAATAAAATGATTTCTTTAAACATGATTGTTGTAACCTAGTTGCACTCCATTAGACAAAGATGAAGGAGAAGGATCATTGCATGAATTTATTATATTATTTGCTAAATTCATGGGATCACTTGGTGATGGAAATCATGAGTATTACCTCTAAAATCAAATTGGATGAGGTATTCAAATATTAATTTTGAAGGAGATGGAAATAAAAGATTCTAAATATACTAAGGCCTTGGCTCTTTTTGGAAGATTGAAAGAGAAATGCAAGAAGTACAAGAAGAGAGACAAGTGTAGATCCAAATCTACTAGAAATAAAAACTATAAATTTTAGAATTATAGCAAGCAAAGGACTTTCATAAGAGTGCAAGGAGAAGAAAAAGGGAAAAGAAGAACAATCCACAAAATGAGTCTAAAAATCCTTCTTAGGATGATGGTGATGCCTTTTTATCATGGCCTTGGAAACACATGCATCAAAAGGTGCATAATTGATAAAATATAGAACTTCTTTCCACATGACCTTGCATTGGGGTTGGTTTTCAAAGTATGAAGGATATGATGCAAAAAATATGTACCTTGAAGATGAATCTCACCTGAAGATTCTTGGCCATGAAAGAGTCTTGTTATTATTATAGAATGTAATAGTTTTATAAAAGTTACTGTGTTGGAAGAATACGAGATGCCATTGATGCTATTGTTGGAAACATGATCATGCAAGATAAGCACAAGGTATACTATTATGTGTTGAAATGTTGTCATTGATGTCAAAAGTGCATATTAGTGTGAAGAATTTGGTGAAAATAATTTCAGTTGGTTCTAACATTCTTTGGAATTTTTTTGGAAGACAATTTTGCAAGGTGGTTTGATCTGGTAAAGTTGATTATGATGAAAATTGACTAAGTTTCAATTCTAATAATTCTATGTAACAAAACATCCAATTTTTTGGTCCACACTGGTCCACGAATGAGAATTTTACTCTTTGGTTCTAAAATAATAGTTTTGGTTGGTAGAAGCATATAATTCAAAAATTTCATCTTGTTTTGACTTTTGGTTTGAAAGTTATGGATAATAGAAATTCGCTCTGGAAAATTACAATCATTTCCTATACAATGCATGTGAGTAGAAGTGTCTGCACTTCTTTGTGAATAGGATTTTTTCTTTTCATATTTAAGGAGATATTGATAGATGTCAATAGAGTATGAATTCTAGTTGGGATGATTTTTTAGGGTACACGTGTCTAAATATGGGTATATAGTTGAAGAAGTTTTGTATTAGGTTTTTTGTGGTGCCGACCTAATAGATGTGAAGATATGTGAAGCTTAAATAAGTGTTGTGGAGTTATGTGAGAGCTATTATAGGTCCATGCAAACCAATTTAAATTTTTTTAAGGATTGAATCTTGGCATGAGATGTGTGTGGAAGGATTTGATCTAACAAGTCACATAGTGAATATTTTGTATGTTCCATCTAATTAAGTTGACCTAATTGATGTTATGCTTGAAGATGATATATATGCTAGATCATTTCCAATGTTTTGATGAATGTGTGACATGTAATTGTGATGTGAACTAGGAAAATATTATAAGAGCAACGTGAATTTAAGTTGTAAAGTTGAGTACAAGATTAGAGTGATGAAAATACAACTGGGAAAGTAGAGTGTTTATTAGAATCAAATGAAGTGTCTAAAGTAAATTTTTTAAGATTCATTAGAACTATAATTAATGCTTATGATAGATAAAAAATTGTAGCAGTTCAATCTAGGTTGTTAGTCATAATTTCTCTTCTATCTTTTTATCTTAATGGTAAATGAGTCCACCTTCAGAGAGAACTTCTATAAATATATTATGATTGGTTATAGTATATTGTGAGCTAATCCTCACCGTGGTTTTTCCCATTTTGGGTTTTCCACATAAAATTCCTAGTGTTCATGTTGTATGTGATGTTGTTGAATGTTTCATGATTTCTTTCAAATTACTGTAATTGAATCTACTAAGTGGATTGGATGTTTAAATTTTTGAATGGTGTAAAAGAATAATGATTCAACCCCCTCTTAGTATTTTGGGTGTTCAATAATTGGTATCAATGCTTGGTTCCTTGGAAGGAGCTTAATTTCTTGGGGAAGATCTTGGAGGTTGAACACATGGTTGATAGAAGGCTACCTACTCCTCTAGAAGAAATTCCTATTTTTGGATTCATAGAAGAAGATTGTATGCTTGAAAAACATGAAGAACTCAAAGTTTCCCTTAAAGATATTGAAAGGATTGAAGGTGAAAACAAAGATCTAAAAGAAAATATTAAAGAATAAAATGAATGCACTAGAAAATTGAGAGAGGAAATCAAGAAGTTCAAAGAAAGGCACAAGGAAGTTAGTGAACAATTGAAGAAAGCAAATGAAACTATCATTGGTTCGAAGGTTCAAGTTGAAGAAAAGAAAAGAACTAAAGATTTTATGAATGCAATGGTGAAAATAAAATTTGAGAAATGTACAAGGCTTGAACAAGAAATGGTGAATCTAAAATCAAATCTAGAGAAAGAAAAGATTCATGAAGAAAAAATCAAGATGAGTTCTACAAAGCTTGATGAAATGAGTGCAAATCATAAAGGCTCAAAATATAAAGAATGCTTGGGATTTGAAAAGGGTGAAAGTTTAAATTAGACATCAAATGTTGAAGATAAGAAGAACAATGACAAGTAGATATGGAATCAAAGGAATGAAGCTAGAATACCATCGATCAGAAAATCAAATGCACAAAGGCACCAATATTTTAATGGTTTATATTATTATTGCAATAAATTTGGACATAAAATAAATTAGAATGTTCCACCTTTTTCTGGTCAATGTTTTACATGCAAGAGATTTGGTCATAAAGCTAATGAGTGTAGAAGTCAAATGATGAATGGATATAACAATGGTAGAATGATTCAATTTTTCAATGGCCACTATTATACATGCTATGGATTTGGGAATAAAGATAATCAATGTAGATCTAGAATGAATGGAAGAAATATTGGTTAGAAGAATGTCATATGTTACAACTGTAATAGACCTAGACATATTTCCATGTTTTGTAGAAGAAAAAATATGAGGAAGGATAATTTGATAAAGAGGAATGAATCGGTACAAATTATAGATTCGACAATAACAAATAAGGAGACGGATAAATTTTGGAGAAAGAAGGAAGAGATTGAGGTTAATGATGAACCTATACCATCATCCAGTGTAGATGTTTCCTCTGAAAACTAAGTTGAGATCTTTTTCTTCGGGGGAGCTTTAATGAAAATATTTTATCCCCTGCCAAAGAAAATGTTGTTGATGCCTCAACATGAATATATGTGATGTATATCAGCATGCTTGATCTATTGGTGAAGATTGTAAAAGAAAATATGATAATGCAAAATTTTGTGGAGAATCAAATGTTGATTATACACATAGTGAAAGGTTTTCCAACTTTATTGTTTCAAGTATTCAATTCAAAATTAGGCGATATTTGAAGGGTTATAAGTGATTTCACTTAACCAAATTCATTTACAAAAGAATTTGAGGAGAAGAGCAACAAAGACAGAATTTGGAGTGTTCAATTTTTTTTGAGATTCGGTGTGTTCAAAACCTATTTTGGCAAGCAATAGAAAAGATGTTTATGAATCTTGTTTGCCCTAGTTTCATAGATAAAACTTTGTATCTTTCACCATAATCAATGTGACATATGAAATTGTTGAAATAGGAATGGATTATAATATTTTTGAACTAATAAGACAATAATTGATGGAGAACTTGATACAAACCAAGTAGAAGAAAGATGCATTCAAATATGGAACCCTGGTTGTGTGTTTACTTTTCTAAATTTGGTCACCTCAGTGACACTTGTGGGAATAAATTTGTTGAGGGTTCCTTTGAAAAGGAGAAGATTATTGTCGAAGAGGTCTCTACTAATGAACTTGATTTTGTTACTCAAACTTCTGTAACTCCTGCTACCCTTGCTGTTGTCTCCATTCAGATGGATATCCTGGTCCTGGGAAGGGAGGTGGTTTCGGTTGAATCTCTTATTGTCTCTAATGTCTTGGATAGCTTGAACCTTAAGGTTTTTTCCCCTGTTTGTAGTATTCCAACTCCTATTTTTTGTAATATAGTGATTTCAGCTAGTGGGGAAGAAGTGAATATTGGGAGAGAACTAAAGGAGGTTCTCCCTTTGGAAGGTATTTTACTGGAACCCAGGAATAAGGATCAAGTTTCTGGAGATGGATAGGACTTTGAATAAGGAGATCTTTTTCACTCTAACACCAACTTTTCCTTGGAGGAACTACATTTCTTATCCCATAAGGAGGCAGAGAATATGAATGACTCTCTGGCTTTGATGGGATTCCCCCCTCAGCCAAGTGATAAAGAGGAGGATGATTGGTCTCAAGCACCGATTAAATATAAAAATAAAAATAAGCTAGATGTTGGGGTAAACAAGGTGGGAACACCTTCCCAAAAGGAGTCCATAATAAAATACACTATAAGGGATGTGGCTGCTGGAAAGCAAAGAAACTTGGATTCGATCACTGGATCAAAGTCCAAAAAGAAGTAGCTCTAGCTGTTTCTCAGTGGGTTGGGTGGTGTTGTATGTTGGGTCTAATCATGAAGTACCTATCCTGGAATATTAGGGGCCTTAATAGCCTGTATAAATATTTTTTGATTAAAAATTGTATCCTCGACTATAAAGTGGATGTTCTCCTCCTCCAAGAAACTAAGATGAAGAAATATACTTTTGAAAAGGTTATTGTGAGCATCTAGCCTAGTGTGAATTATTTTATGCGTGAAGCTGAAGGGGATTTTGGTGGTATTGCTACTGTATGGAATCCTTCTAAATTAAAAGGAACTTTGTGCTCAGTTAGTAGGAATAGTCTTATTGTCTCCCTGAAAGATGTGGCTTCCTAGGAGAAATGAAATCTTATAAATATCTATGCTCCAAACTTGAGTAGAGACAAATTTTTGCTTTGGGAACAACTAAATGATGTTATTACAAATAGAAAAGATGATCATTGGATGCTAGGAGGGGATTTCAATTCTCCTCTCCTTCCTTCTAAAAAATCTAGGGGGATGAATGACTAGTCAGATAGCATGATGGAGCTGGTTGAATTCCTTAACTCTGCTGGTCTTATTGATATCCCTCTCCAAGAATCAAAGTTTACTTGGTCCAACAGAAGGAATGGGAATCATTTGATCCAAGTCAAGCTTGATAGGTTTTTGATCTTGGCTAATTGGAATATATCCCAATTCTTCTCTCTTTCTGCTCTTCCAAGATCCGGATTTGATCATAATGCCTTATTTCTTAAATGTAATATGGATCAAAATAAGGGACCTTTCCAATTTAGATTTGAAATAATGTGGAGCCTTCACCCAAAATTTGTTTCTCTTGCTAAAAGTTGGTGGGAGGAATCAAAAAATGGTACCCCTATGTATTTCCTGATGGAAAAGATTAGTAGAATCAGGAAAAGAGTGAAAGGGTAGAATAAGGTGTCATTTGGTAATATCTTTGAGATAAAGAATTCCTTAGGAAACAGTTTAAAGGAAGTTCAAGATTTAATGGAGGCGAGTCAGGTGGATGAGGAGATTTTTGCTAAGGAGAGAGACCTTAGATACCAATGGTTTAAGATAAACAAAAAGGAGGAGATATTTTGGAAACAAAAGTCTCGTGTGCAATGGCTAATTGAAGGGGACATGAATACTAAGTTTTTCCATCAATCTACCTTGAAATGCAGAAGTGGAAACATGATCAAATCACTTGTGAAAGAGGATGGCTCCATGGTCTCCATTGAAAAAGATATTTCAAGGGAAGTTGTTAACTTCTTCTCTTCTCACCATATTGCTCAAGAAAATGTAAATCAGGTACATGATGAATTTCTAGAGGTGATCCCTAAAGTTATTTATGATCTTGATTTAAAAAATATGACTAATGCTATTTCTTTGGAAGAAGTTAAAAAAACTATTTTATCCTTTGGGGCCTTTAAATCCCCTGGCTTGGATGGGTTCCCTCTTGCTTTTTTCCAAACCTATTGGAACATTGTCAAAAATGACCTTCTTAATGCTGCTAGAGATTTCTTTAGGCTGCGAAGGCCGCTTCACCAATTGAATGCCACCTTTATAGACCTTATTCCTAAAAGTACTAATGCCTCTTCAATGAAGGATTACAAACCTATCAGCTTATTCAACAGGGTTTATAAAATCTTCTCTAAAATCTTGGTATTAAGGCTTAAACCTGTACTTAGTAAGATGATTTCCCCAAATCAAAAAGGGTTTGTTTAGAGAAGAAATATCCTTGATGATGCCATCTCCACCCATGAAATTATCCACTCCATGGAACACTCCAAAAATCCTAGGATGGCCTTCAAAATTGATATATCCAAGGCCTAAGATAGAGTTTCATGGTTGTTTATCTTTGTTGTTCTTAGGAAATTTGGGATAGAGGTAAGATTCCTTAAAATGATCTCTACATGTGTTACTTCTCCCATGTGCTATGTTCTAGTTAATGGTGTTCCCCAAGGTTATTTCTCTTGTGGTCATAGTCTTAGACAAGCTGACCCCCTTGTCTCCCTACTTGTTCATTGTTGTTGTTAAGGTCCTCGGTAGGAATGTTAAAAAAATTGTGGATTCCAAAGATCTTAAAGGTGTTAAGGAAACCTCATCTCTTATGCCTTACTCCCACCAACAAGTTGTCGATGATACTCTCATGTTTGGGGAAGCCTCGGTGGGGGAAGCTGGGCTTTGGAAATAGGTTCTCAATGATTATGTTGTTGTTTCTAGCCAATTTATAAACTATGAAAAAAACAAGAGATACTTCTTTAATACTGACAAAAAAATCAAGGATAGAGTTGTTAAAATTTTGGGTTGTAAGGAGGTTGTGTTACCTGATGCCTATCTGGGGTTACCTTTGATCTCTAAGAAGTTGGAAAACAACTACTGGAATCAAGTGACTAAGAGAGTCCAAAACAAGTTGGATGGATGGAAGGGGAAGCTTCTTGGCTTGGTCGAGAATATTCTACTATTGAAAGACTTCTTGTAGAATATTCCTATATACTACTTATCTCTATTCAAAATTCTAGCCTTTATTGGAGAGAAGATAGAATAGATTCAAAGAAGATTTTTGTGGTCTAGGACTAAAGAAAACAATAGACTATCTTTGGTTAGTTGGGAGAAAGTCTGTACTCCTAAAAGGGTGGGTGGCTTAGGTATAAGGATAATTTCTTTGCTAAATGAATCCCAAATAGAAAAAATTGGGTGGAGTATCCTAGAAGGGTCTAAGGACTGGGTGAAGACTTTCCAAACTAAGTACTTGAAGAATTGAATCCTGACTATTTTCTCTCTATGTCTGACCTGCCTAGTGGTTCAAATTTATGGAATCACCTAGTTAACTTAATAAAAAATGTGTTCAAATAGGGGCCAAGAAAGAGAATTGGGTGTAGAAAACATCGACTTTGGAAGGACCCATGGATCAAGACCTCCAATTTTTCCTCATTTGAGGATCTAAATCCTCTCAAACAAAGCTTAACTAGAATTTGTGGAAAAAAGGTCTCTGACTGTGTTAACTGGGAGATGGAAGAACCTATCTAGAAGGAGCTTAAAATTATTTTGAGGAGGGACAACTTGAGAGGTCAAAGAAAGATTAATTGGGATCCGCCCCTTTTAAGGCTGCAAAATCTAATCGAGGAAGCTAAGTGGTTTAATAAATAAAGGGAAGATAAATGGCTTTGGAAGGCTAGCTCCTCTGGCTATTTCTCAGTTAAAAATTCCTATGAGGAACTGGTTAATAATTTGGGTGACATTAGAGACCATCTATGGGAGGTGTGGTTAAAGAACTTGGTTCCTAAAATAAATTGTTTCTAGTGGGCTGCTGCTCATGGTAGAATTCTCACAATTGACAACTTGGTGAGAAGGGGTTTCCAATTGGTTAATAGATGCTCCCATTGTAAGCACGAAGAGTAGTATATTATGTACATTTTCTTTCATTGTCAATTCTCTAGAGAAGTGTGGGCCTTCTTCTTGCCATTGTTTTCCACTAATTGGATGTTTCCCTACTCTATGAAGTTGTTTATAGAAGGCTGATCTAATTGTCCTTTGTCCCATAATGTCATTGTTAGCCTCTGGAACCAAGTTCCCCCCTTTGTTTCCTAGGGTCTATGGAAGGAAAGGAATAACAAGATATTTAGTGATGTGGAGAGAAGCAACATGGAGGTTAGCATGACTATAAAAGTTTAGATAAAGGAAAATATGGAGGCTAGTAGATACAACTTCTCCAAATCTTGGCCAAACTACAAAGAGCTGAGGATAAAGAAGAATTTGGGTTTAAGGAAGGATCTAACTAACCTCAATTGGACTAAGATGTTAACTAGAATGGCTATGGTGTGGAGTCCTCCTCACAGAGATTGGATAAAGTGCAACTTTGATGGGTCCTCCAAAGGCAACCAAGAATAGTTGGTGCTAGGGGATTGCTCAAGAACCACAAAGGATAATGTATAGTGAGATTTGGAGTTAACATGGGATTTTGTTCTAATAACAAAGCTGAGGTAATGGAAGTTTTAAGGGACTGCATGACCCTTAAGGAGTATGGATTTAAAAATTATATTATGGAAGGGGAATCCAAGCTTATTGTGGATATCTTGAATGGGGTGGATACTCCTCCTTGGGAGCTAAAAAATATGGGTATGTGCAGGATCATCACGGAAAAAATAGGGCCTTAAGTGGCAAAAAATTTAGAAAAATTAGAGTTAGGCAACTTGACATAAAAATTTGAATAAGTTATCTATATTATTTCAAAAATATGTAAAAATATAATTTGTAGAAAATTGAATGTAGTCTCTAAAATACTAGGTTTATTTACAAAAAATAAAATCTATTTGGTGAAAATTTTAAATTTCAATACAGTAGTACTTAAATTTCAAGGAAAAAATAGGAAGTAGGTGTCTGTCTGACCACCCTAACCACATTATAATGATAATATTTTTTTATAATATTTTAGATATAAGTAAAGGACTCATGTCCCAATGTGATACATATTTTTTTGTAATTTTTTTCCAAGTAAATAATTAATTATAAATTTTTTATTACAAATTTTAAAAAATATAAAGACTTGTATGTCTGACCACCTTAACTTGGTCAAAACTTCATGAAATTCATTTTTTTATTTTTTGATCTTATAGTATGCAAAGCATAGAATGTCACACATGTTTTGGATTCAAAAAATGTGATACCGTTTGAAACCTATATATGTTTTTCAATCAACCTATCAATCAAGAATTTAGTCATAATTCAATAGAAAATGAATAATAATTATTTATTAAATTCAAATTAAAGCATAATTTATATTGGTGGAAAGCTGAAATCTCCTCTAAAAACCCTTTTCGTTTTATCAACTTTGGGTAAAAAAAAAGTCGTTAGCCACATACCCATTATATTGCCACTTTTTGGCCTATCATGATCCTGCACATACCCATATAATTGATATGTTCATGGCCTTGAAGAGTTATTTCACTAACTGTAGGATGTTACATGTCTATAGAGAAGGCAACAAATCTACTGACTATGCTACCAATGAGGCTTTGAGGTGTGTGGGGTGGACCCGCTAGACTAATAATAATATGAAAAAGTTGTTAAGGGATACACTATTAAATGAAAAGTTTGAAAATGATTACAACTTGCAAAAATGACAATTTGAATCTCTGCGGGAAGCATCAAATATTTGATGTGCTTATTGGATCGTAGATTAATGATATTATTGAGGGTATGATGTTGCATCTGATGACATCTTGTAGTGGTAAAAGTAATAATTATTTCCTTTCTGAGGTGATTGAGGATCACATGAAGAAATTTAAGTTGCAAAGGTTTGTCAAGTCGAATTATGTCGAAAAGCCTAAAGTCAACACTCAATTTATTTGTAAAGATTTGAAAAGAATGGAATTAATTGAGATGAGTATTATTTGCATTAAAAATGATGAGATTGTGGTTTGAGGAAGTGTGCAATTGGTGTCCCTTAAAATAAAATTCTTGACTTCTCATTTTCATGTATGTGTTGTATTAATTTGAGTAAGAGTGTTTTCTACAACAAGGGTAGAGAGCTGAAGAAGCAAGTGGTTATGAGGAAGAGCTCAAAGAAGCCTAAGAATTTGTAGAGTGTAAAAATAGGTGGCCTAAGGGAGCACACTAAACCTCCTAGCTGCTAGGCACTTAAGTAGACTGTGGACATATGCAGGATTTTTGAAAATGCAAGCATTGTTCCGTTCTTTGAATCTCTGAAATGTTATAACGAGAACTTAACTACTAAGTTCACCAATTAGTGGAGGAAAGGGAGTTTTTCCATTAGGGAAATTAAGTTTGAGGTCTCGATGTGGTTCATTTTAGAAGTGTTTTGCTTACAAAATCAAGGACTTAAAGTGGCTAAGAAGAGTGGGGATGATTATCAGAAGTTTGTTGATAAGTTTCTACATGACAAGGAAAACCTTAAACGATTTCAAAATGGGTATGCTTGGTTAGAAATCCTTCCTCCCTATGCTTTTGTTAGTATTTTTTTCATGAGGTATTTTACTTTAGAAGGTAGATATATGTCGGTACATGCATATTATTTTCTTGTTCTCAATCACATTAGGCATGGAGAGAGAATCAATTTATCCTTCTACCTTTTATCATCTCTACAATTAAATATTGAGAAGGGTGCTAGTCCTCCTCTACACCAAGGTTTGATGTTAACCCTATATAAGAATTATCTTTCTTTTAATCCCCATGGCAACCATCTACAATCTAGAAATTAAAACACATACCGCTTTGATGGCGACAATGAGGAACCCCTTGTCGAGGAAATTTCTATCGAGGCTCCTATTCCTTGCCTGTGACCCAAAATTGCTGCTAGGAGGGTGCTAATCCCCAAAAAGAGCCCTTCTCCTACCACCAATGTATTGAATTCCTCTACCCCTATGTCTCTAAAACCTATTGGTAACCATTTTTGAAATCGAGCTCATGAAGGCTACCCTAGAGAAGAGGAAGCACTCTCCTCTTCTCTTGGAATTTCACAAGGCGGAGAAATTTAAAAGAGATATTAATCCTAATGATGTCATAACTATCAGTGAGGAGGGTGTGAAAAATGAGGAGTCAAAAGAGGAAACAAAGGGCCATGGAAGTGGTGGTAGTGGTGTAGAAGGTTGGCTCACCTGGCTAAAGCTACTTCCAAGGACAAGAAAGGTAAACAAAAAATGACTGCTTGTGAAGAGGAAGACTTGGCAATTAAGGATTTTGAGGCCTAGGAGGAAGAAGATTATTAAGATATGGATTTTGAGGACACAACTTATGACATAGGGGAAGAGGAGTCGAATGAAGATAAGGAAGAGGATAAGTAGGAGAAAAATGAGGAGCAAACTGAAATTGATGTGGATCAAAAGAATGATAACATGATGACTCAGGATGCAGGGACTATGAGCATTGAAACAAATATGGAGGACTCTAGTATTGATTTTATGAAAAGTTGAATAACCTTTTTGTAGGTTCAGGTGGATGATATGGAGAAAGCATTGGCTATACTAATGAGATTAACTAACAAGTTGATGTGTAAGGGAATGATGGGCATTGTTTCTGAACAAACCAAAATTTCTAGGAAGTTGAAAAAATAGGGAAAGCTGGATGCTTTAAAGGTGTTGGATGAGTTTGAGGGACCTCACTAGAGGGAATACATTTACATCATTGGTAAATATGGGGAACTATGAAATAAAGCCAAGTAATGACTTCTTGTTTCTATTTGGATGGTTGCAATTCTATTTTTGTGTTTTTGCTTTAATATCTCAAACTGCTATTTTATAATAGCCTTGGTTTGGTTTAGAGCTATTTGGTATACTATTGACTTGATTAATGGGTTGTGTAGTTTTAAGCATTCTAGTAGAATTTTTTTGTTTTTAATTAATATTGGATGGGCTATGGTTATGTTGTTGAAAGATGGCCTGCATGCCACCCTAGTTATTGTTTCTTTTTGGTTGGTTGATGGTGTTGTTTCCCACCTTTTTTGGTTCTATTATATCTTTTTGCTATTACCTTGGGATCAAGTCCCTTTCCCTGCTAATCTAATCAAAAACATTTTGTAGTATGAGATGTTAGGGAAAAATTCATCTTTGTATAATGAAGAAAATGAGGTGGATAAGGCCAGCCTAGTTGAGGCTATAATTAAGTACATCATTGTTTTAGAATTTGATATGAAAAATATTGAAAATAAAATTCCTATGGAGCTTTGGAATGTATTGGTGAAAAGAAGACAAGAAACAATTGAGGAAATAAAAAAAAGGAATATGCATTGGAGAAAGTTGGTGCTTCTATGTTTGAGGAAAATAGAGCCACATTGGTTGAGCTATACATAGGAATTTAGAGTGAAGCAAAGGTTAACAACCCTTATGGGTAGAGACAAGAATGAATTTGAGTTTAGCTGCAAAAGGAGATAGTTGATAATTTTTTTGACATTGCATAGTCAAAGTATGGCATGACTTCAAAGTTCACTACTCCAAAAGTTGCTATAGGAGAAGTATCATAGGATATTGAAGCTCAACATAAGAATTCAACAGTTTAAGAACATATTCAAGATAATGTCCCTCCAGAAATGGAAGAATTCACATAGGAAAATGAAGATGCAAAGAAGAACAATGAGGAAGAGATAGTAACCAGTGAAGAAGCGACAAAGGGAGATAAATCCGCTCCTCCTCCAGTACCTAAATTAAATGTTACTCCTTTGATTTATATAGATCAATCTATAGAGGAATAGAATGCAAATGAGATTGATGAAGAAGAGAATGATGAAGAAAATAAGGAAGATAAAAAATAAAATAATGAGAAGAATGAGGATGCATCCAGAGATGCAAAAATAGAAGAAGAAAATCTAGTAAACTCCAAAAAGAATGGGGAAGAGGACTTGAAGGGAAAAGTGGAAATTACAAAGACTTCTAGCGAATCCTCTGTCTCCACTAGAGATTCCTTGAAGAATCTATGTGGATCTGAAAAATTCAATTTGTGAAGCTTAAATCCTTGAAGGAAACCACCAAACTATTAGAAGTAAGCTTATTAAATTAAATCCAAAACAATGAAGCAAAAATAAGCATAAAGGAAATTGAATGCAAACAAACAAAGAAAATTTTACCTTTATACCTTCATTGGTTGATCTCCATTGTTCTTCTCTCCTTTAGTTTTGAATCTATTTTTGATATGTTGCTCTCAGTTTTGAAATGCAAAAAGTAAAAGGCTTAAGACAAAAATAGGGATAATGATTCAAGGTTGAAGACAGTGGTTAGAGAAATGAAGAGCTAAAATACTTGAATTTATAGATGAGAAGATGGTGAAATAGATGGACAAGATTGAGTAGAGAATGAATGGTTGAGATCAAATGAGATAATGTGCAACTTAGGAAAGTTTCCCATTTTCAAAATAGATGAATGGAGGGGAATGAGGAGTGAGAAATAGAATGATGTAAGAGTTATTTTGAGAAATTCAAGGAAATAGAACAGTCAAGTGAGAAAAGAGGGAGAGATGTAATAGTTAATTTTTTGAAAATTAAAATCATTTATTTTCAAAACCAAGGATAATTAATGAAATTTAAATAATTTAATTAATCATTAGATTATTGAGATTAAATAAACAAAAGTATGGGTATGTGCAGGATCATCATGGAAAAATAGGCCCTTAAGTGGTGATGAAAATTTAGAAAATCAGAGTTAGGCAACTTGACATAAAAATTTGAATAATTTATCTATATTATTTCCAAAATATGTAAGAATAGAATTTGTAGAAAATTGAGTGTAGTTTCTAAACTACTAGGTTTTAAAAAAAAATAAAAAATCTATTTGGTGAAAATTTGAAATTTCAATGCAATAGTACTTAAATTTCAGGCAAAAAATAAGAAGTAGGTTTTTGTCTGACCACCCTAACCATAATATAATGATAATATTTTTTTATGAGATTTAGATATAAGTAGAGGACTCATGTCCCGATGTGATGCACTTATTTTTGTAAATTTTTTCCAAGTAAATAATTAATTATGAATTTTTTATTACAAATTTTAAAAAATATAAAAACTCGTATGTCTGACCACCTTAACTTGGTCAAAACTTCATGAAATTCAATTTTATTTTTGTTAATCCTATAGTATGTGAAGCGCAAAATGTGATGTATGTTTCAAATTCAAAAAATGTGATACCGTTTGAAAGCTATAGATTTTTTTCAATTAGCCTATCAATGAGGACTTTAGTTGTAATTCAAATAGAAAATAAATAATAATTATTTATTAAATTCAAAGTAAAAGCATAATTTATATTGGTGGAAAGCTCAGAATCTCCTTTAAAAACCCTTTTCATTTCATCAATTTTGGGTAAAAGAAGTCGTTAGCCACATGGGCCATCATATCACTTACATATTGCCACTTTTTGGCCAATCATGATCCTACACATACCCGTATTTATTTAATCAAAGGAAATGTTAGTAAATAAATAATTAAGTAATAATTATTTAATTAGATGGATTAATGAAATGGAAGACATTAATATAATTAAATAATAAAAATTATCTAATTTTGTATGTGTGAAAAGAGAGTGAAATTAGATTAAGGTTAGACAAAGAATTATGGTTAGACAAAGAACTAAGGTTAGATGAAGAATTAGATTTGGCTGAAGAATTACACGAGAAATCAGTCAAAAAATGGCATCACGAGCTTGGGACAATTTTAAGTGTCTACATTTTTCCCCTCTTTGAGACTGTGATTTTTAGTGTTGTCTCAAAGAAAAATTAATTGTTGCTCTAGCATTCCCCAATGGACGTGGGATTATGATGCCCCCCTCGAGAAATTTGGTGAAAGATACAAAAAAAGATTGAGGCAAATTTTTTGATAAGATGATTTAATGTGGGTGGATAGAAGAAATATTAGCTAGAAGGAAAAAATTAGTAAGTGAAGAATAACTAGTTTGATTGATATGAGATGTGGAAAAGATTGACAAAATAAATGATATCCAAAATAATAGATTAATGAGAAGGGAAGAATAGTTAGTAATATGACGAAATGAAGAAAGAGAAGTAATTAATTTATCATCATAAGCCTTGAAAAGTGCACATATATATCATCATTGATATTTTTTATTTTGCAAGGGGATGATGTACACCAAGGTATGGAAAGAACAAGGTGTGAAATGTGATCCCTTTGCAAAAAAAAACACATTGCAAACAAGGAGTGTCATGACTTAGACTAGGAATTTAGTTTCCCCAACCATATTATCAAGACAAACCATAGACAAAGATCAAAGAAAATAAAGTCATGAGACATCATCACTCCTCTAAATACTTCATGGGACATCCTCGAGGTGGCTAGTAACATGACTTATAAACAAATAAAAAGAATAAGAAAATCTAGATCGACAAAGTCAACATCCATGTAGATTGTTTGGCAATGATTGTTTACTAATGAGATTGACAAGGTGATTGCCTGATTTTAGGGATAAATGACTAATTTTTTACTGAATGACAATGTTTAACTGTAGGAGAGACACATCTTGCATAAGAAAAATGCCAAGGTTTGGTTTCAAGAAGGAAACATCATGTAGAAGACTGTTGATTTGAGTGGTTTGACATTGATTTGAATTTGGATTGGTTTGGAAATTTGGTTGGTTTGACTTGAAGAATAGTCAGATTGTTTGTCTATTAATTCATGATTTTGTGGAAAATGACCATTTGATTATTGTCTCTGTCAAGGTGCTTGATTGATAAAATATGACTTATTATGACTAATGTGACAAACCCTGAGGGACCAACCTAGGGTCTCAGGGGCTCATCAATTGATTACCCTACCTATGTTATACATGTAAAGACCTCATAGCTACCCGATGCATGACTATACATAGTTTATTATTGACTGACCGCATGTTTGACTCGACAAGCCCTAAAGGACTGACCTAAGGCCTCGGGGGCTCATCAACTGATTTCCTTGCCTATGTAACATGTGCATAGAACTCGTAGTTTGACTGGAATTGGATTGAATTGACTAACTTCGACTCTAATTTTGGGATCTTGAAAGTTATTTGGATGTTTTTGGATTTTTGATAGTTTTATGATTTGTTTGGATTTTTGGGAATATTTCAATGTTTTTTTGTTTTTGAAAGATTATCTAGATATTTTTATATTTTCAGAATATGTGACCTCCAATGTCAAGGTGGAAATACCATGAAGACGCAAGCCAAGTATTTTCCCTAGTCAAGTATAAGACCAATTATTAGGAATGGTACTAGTGGATAAGTCGCATTACAGATGGAATGTGAAACACAAGCAACACAAAATGTAAATCAATCACAAACGATGGGAAGAACATCGACTCAATATGATGGATGGAGGGAGAAGGTGTGAGGATGAATTTATTATTGATGATGGTAGAAATCCAAATAGAATAAGGTAGATGATAGAGCAAAGAATGACTACTCATGGTGCATGTTTGATAGGTTTTCACCATGGTACTTATCCAAAGCGCCACCAAAGTGGTTTTCACTATTGGATGAATTATTTCTCTTTACTATTTTCTTGATTTTTTTATTTTTTTGGTGTCACCAAGATGCCTATTTTCTAGGTTTTCATCAAGGTGATGATTTTTTTTTTTTTTTTAGGTTATGACATAAGCTCTCTAAAGCTAGGTGTAGAATTTACACAAATGAAATTTGTTGATGGGCTTTGACAATAGTTCCCATTTATGATTGGAAATTTGGTATGCTCTTGATCTAAAGATAGTCATAATGATGTAGGATGATGATGTTGGATGAAGGGATTTGATCTAAATGAAGGATGTTAGTGGTAGATAAGAAGGGTGATAGAGATGGCAGAAAAAGGAGGCTAGGGTATAATCCCTAATATGCACACTATATAGGCCATCAAGATTCAGATGAAAAGGAGTTTGGGTGACCATTGAGTTATAGTACATGAAGGGGTCATCATCAAAGGTCAATCGAGAAACATCACCAAGAGAGGTGAAGTGCCATGATGTATGTGTGGATATGGACAAATTTAATGGAGTATATGGTATGAGTGAAAGTGATGTGGACAAAGGCTTTGGATCAACAAGATCTTCTTTTTACATGCTGCTTTGATAAATGCCCCTATGAACCCCAATCCTAGACCTGCACAAACATAGCAAACAAACACAATATTAGATCCATATGCAAGCAAGAACAAGGATTCCCCATGAAATCCATTTAAATTGAAAACAAAAAGAAATGAGATGAAGAACACTAGAAAACATAAACAAAAGCTATCAAATCTTATTCAATGTAAATCAAACTCTTGATCCCATGGGGGAGTTGGTTCCAATTATGTGTAGAAATTGGCCCTTTCCCAACTCCTATGATGCAATGTTGATGAGTGATCCACTTTGATGTAAATTCAATCAAGATCCATGATGAAAAACCTGCATAACCTAGCTAAGAACATGATAAAATGGATGAAAGTATATATGCTTGAGGATGAAGTTGAGTATAGTAAGTTTACTCAAATTGTGGAAGATATTACAATAGAGGAGACCTCTATTTATAGTTATAAAGAATGGAAGATTGAAGGATTTGGATGAATGTGGTACAAAAGGCCAACCAATGAGAAGAGGCCACTTGTCCACATCTAATTGGAGGAGGAATGAGCACATTTTGATTAATGTTCCCATAAATGCTGTTAGTTTGAATTTGAAATTAGTGAAATGACATGTTTAGAAGGAAGGGAAATGGAGTTAATGTCACTTGGATCAAGGCCAAGGACATGTAAGAGGCCTTAAATGCCTTGTTGGAAGTAGCCATCCCTTTTGGAGGGATTTTTGAATTAGAAGAATATTCCATAAAAGATGCCCTTTTGAATGGAAATTGATGAATTAATAAATCAAATAAATTGATTTATTGTGCAAGTTGCAAAATCTAGAGGATTGGAGTGATTAGGATTAGCATTAATCAGGATTTGATTAGTTAAGAGGGGGATTAGCTGATTCGACCATTTTGACTTGGATTTCAGGATTTAAATAAATCAAAATGAGAGGAATAATGATTTTAGGCTTAATTAAATAAAGTTTGATTTATTTAATTAAAGAGAATGGTGTTAGTTTTAAATCAAATAAAGATAAATTTATTTAATTTAAATGAGATGAATTTAGAGATTAATTAAATAAAATGAATTATTTGATTAAAAGATGGACTATAGGATTAATTAAACAAACTGATTTATTTAATTAGTATGAGATGATGACTTAATCAAATAAATTTGATTTATTTAATTAAGATATGAAAGGTGATAAATTTAATCAAATAAAGTTTATTCAATTAAATTGATCAGTGAAGGGGGTGATCCAAGAAGAAGTGGTGTTAGTAAGATCAAGATCAAGCAGATGTATATTTTACGTGTCTACAACCCCCAGTGATTTTTGATGGAGTGGCATAATTAGAGATCAACTTTTCCTTATTGTCATTTTTGATTTATATTTTTTTATCTTTGATTTGTCCAATAGATTTTGATTCTGACTAGAGGACTTGTCTTGATGATTATTTCTTGGCATACTTTCCTTTTATTCTAGAGCTCCTTTTAGAGAAGACACTTTCATCTTCGATTCATGAGATTTATCCTTGTTATTTTTGACTTGTTGATCCATGTCTATGCAATGTGTTGGTGATTTTTCTAGTAGAACCCAACAATTATCTAAAAAGTTTCCAGCTCTTATAATGAAGAAACTGTATGGTTAGTGGCCAACACAATGAGCCTAGGATTTTGTAATCCTTACTCCTTCACTTTTGGCTTTGTTAAACTAGGTAGGGTAATCCCAAATATGTCTTCATGAAATAAATCCAATTAATAACATATTTATACACAAATTGATTCCTAGTTAAATGCAAATAAAGCCCACCCTACTAAAGATTTGGCAGATCCCTTAAGTGAGTGACTACTTACTTGCTACAAATCAAAAATACTTTCATCCCACACAATTCTTTAAAAAGGACTTTAAATGAATGTTGTTCTTATTTTAAGTTCACGGTTAGGTGTGCTATTTACTCATTCTTTACACAATATTTTCTGCTAAATTGACCAATATCTTATAACTAGAGCAACAAATTCAAATATGTAAGAATTTTTAATACATGAACTACTCATTTCAGAGATAGGTGAGCTACCTTCATACTACTTTGTAGATTATGAAAAATCAAAATGCATAAAAGAAACATCCACTACTTACCAATCCTAAGCAATTTATTATGAATTTTATACCCTCTTCAAGAATTTTAATCAACTCTTTGGGTTAAAGCCGAGAATAGAATCATACATTCAAATAGAACCATTTGAAGACAAATGATAACACCATTAGTATTTTCTTTCATAACTTGTGAGAAATATACATAGGAGATTATTTTTTTCTAGACAAAGATTTGTTTCTATATCAGTAGTTTATATAAAATTGATTTAAGATTGTTACATATAGAACTTCATACTCAAGACCATCTACTAGTCTATTTATCCATATTCTATTCAAAATACCCTTTCTAAGCTTAGCATTCACCCAATAACCCTATTGAAACTTAAAAATTTTACCACTGTAATGCGCCAATAAATCCCTTTTATAGAATAAGGGAGAAACACGCATCAAGCTCAATTACATTTACATTTCATTTCATTTCATTTCAAGATCATTTGCACTAGAATTTAAGATGTCTAGAGTTAGTTACATGCAATTATTATGGAAAATGGAAGAGTAAAAGACAACATTCCACATCCCCTACATGTAGACACACTAGCACCTCAAAAGGAATAGCTGGTTGTAGTAGAAACATTGAATCCCCGTCCCTGCTGACCAAAGAATATTTTCCACTTGCAGCCCCAACAAAAACTCACATACAACCCAATGCTAGGAAGTCTAGCACCTCTCCTCTACACTAGCCCGAAAAGCTTCCACATCAGTGCTAGAAACAAGAATCCTAATAATAGGGCCATGGTGTCATAAAAAACAAAAATGAGGCAAAGTCATCACTCTGAGTCATTAGCCTCAGAGGATGCTAGCCCATTCCTTGCTCATGGTGGAACTGGAGGAACCATCACCACCACCTCGTCAGAATCATCAGATGGTACCAAAGAGAGGGGATAATAATCAGCCTTCGAGTTAGTGTCACCCTCATTGTCTGGAGGGCTATCAGAAAAACCACTAGAAGAATTAAGTCCTCCTAGATAAGCCTTACGATACTTGCACCTTTTCTTTGTATTCTTTTCATATTGCACCAACTCCCTTCCTTTGAACTTGACCAATTCTTCTCAAACAGTTTGGTTCCTAAGGTAGTAGTTACTCCTAACACCATACTTCTTAAATTTCCTATGTCCCTTTCCATTCTTTGGTGTATTAGGAGCTCCATGTGTATCAACCTCATCCTCTGGGTCATTCATCTCAGACTCAAGAAAAATCAATCTCCTAGACCTTTGGACTGGCCTAATAGACTCCATTGACTTACTCATCCCTCCAGTAATGAAAACCAGAAGACACCTCACAAATTTTCTCTCAAACTCAAACTCAATGCAAATTCTGAATGAGAACTATAGCAATATTTCCTTCTTATAACGAGCCATGAAAGTGTCCCAACCATTAATTCTTCAAATAAAACTTGTGTGCATGAGCTGATAATAGTCTGCCTTGATCCATTTTAATCTTAATCATTGATCATGTTTTAAAAGATAGATCAACAAGTAGATTACAATGCAACCACTTACAATTAAGTTTTAATTGTGCTTTTAATGCACCTTTAAATAAAAAAGCTCTAAGTAGATAAACATCTACTCTATACATAACATCAATTAAAACCATTCCTTCTATAATTACCTGCTCACTCATAGGAATTATTTCACTTGTATTTCCTCTTATCAAAATAGTGGGGATTGATCTTGATTTGATCTCAAAATATCAGTTTTTACATTGCCATGCTTTATTTTCACCTTTTCCACACGTATCGTTAGCTGTTAGGACCAATGGCTGAAATCTCAAGCATGCGCCTTAAAGAACTAGGTTGAAAATAACACAGTTCAGAAATAGTATCTTCTTGGTCAAATTTGGAAGTATTCCAACTTCATTAGATCTCATAAGAGCCTTTTAGAATGTCCACATGGCATTTGCCCACTTGCCTGTTAGAAGACACAGGACATGGGCAAGGCCCTCACGGGATGGCAAGGAGTGGTCAGTTTTGAGCCACATCACTAGCCATCGACCATCGAATTCATTCCTTATGAAACAAGCCTTTGTCCTCAAAGCTTAGTGGGTCCCATAAAAATGATGGGTGTCACACAACCTGCTAACCTGTGTGACAAGTTTTCCTTACTATTGTAGATAGATGAGAGCGTAGGGAACAACCCTGATGGGAGCATGTGTCATGATGTTTACCGTTGATTTTCCTTCAGACAACATTCACTGCCCCATGGATACACTAGTCCCACCATGAAGTAGGACCATGTGGCCATCACCTGCTAGCCCATGTTTTTAAAATAATATGAAATAAATCAAGATGGTCCCATGGGGAATGGTAGAGATATGGCCATGTCTTCAATTTCTCAGCTGTTGATCTTCTTTGAAAAGTGCTAGTTGTCTTCACCAAGGAAACTAGACCCACCAGCATACCAGACATCTGGTCGAAGCCCACCAGCCCGTGTGAATAAAATAAGAAGAAATGAAATAGGACAGGCATACGAGGTACAGTTGAGATTAATTCCCATGATTAGACAACCAACATGAAACTTCATTTCTGCACATGCCACAAAATTTAATCATAAAAAGGGGCCATCTCTAGGTAAATGAGACATTGACCCATTAAAAAAAAGGCTAAGGATTTAAATATTTTAAGATTAAGCCTTCGATCATAAGAAAAATAAGACCAAGTAGAACTTAAGGCGACTAGCAAACCTAAGATCAGGGACCGATAAGATAACGAGTATGATGGCACAAGTGATAACTTAAGTGACCAGGAATGGGGAAAGTAGGTCAATGCAATTTTAAAACGACCAAGGGTTTTTCATTTACATGCCAATTTTGAGATGTCTTATGAATATAAAACCCTATCATAGTGATGCAAATATGACCTAAAATCAGAAACAAGGGACCAAGCCAGACCTTGCATAAATTTTAGAGTGGAACCAAGAGAACTTGTTGAGGGGTTCCATCACAGTGGGTGGACGTGAGTGATATGGATGAAATGGGTGTGATAGGTGAGGTGACACAAATGTTTAGTTCGAAAAAGAGATTGGCGATGCACTCAATGGATTCTTTAGAACTATCCTTTTGGTACTATTAATGTCAAAGGAATCTTGCACACCCTTATCGAGTTGGCAAGAGGGCTTAGTAGAGGCAACAATAGGGGATGCATATCCTAACCCAAGATGATCAAGATGGAAGGAGGATATTTCAGAATATGGATAAGGATGATCTTGGATATCCTTAGTAAGGTCATGATAAAAAAGTCGATTATCATAGATATCATGGTCAAAAATGGGATTATTATGGACATGAAAGGATTGGGCTAAAGTGGTCATGGTAAAAACAGATGTATCATTAGGATCCCAAAAAATTTCAATCCAAGAATGGCCATTTGTTTGCACATTTTTTGAAGCTGACTTAAAATCATTCTTGGAAGCCTTGCTATCCTTAGCAATATTAACATTTTCACTTGTGGGTGATTTCTCAATGCATAATGAACTGTTTATATGACTCTCCACATCCCATGTCATGGACCTGGACCTTGGTGTTTGATGGTGTAATGAATGAAGTAGATGATTTGACAAAAGCAGATGGATCAATGTAATCTAATGAGGTGGAGGATGAAGCTTCTTAATCAGTAGGCACTTGAAACTTAGTAGTCCCTCTCGAATTACTGTAATACTAAAAAGGGTCAGGATTTATAGCTATTGTAATCTTCATGCCATTGTGGGGAAACATTAGGCATTGATGGTAAGTGGATGGAATTAATTTCATGGCATTAATCTATGGTCGACTAAGGAGGATATTGTATGGGAGATCTAGGTCCAAGACTTGGAATGTGGTATCTAATGTTGACGAACCAACTCTAATAGGTAATGAAATTGTGCCCTTGTAGGAACATTCTTCATTGCCATAAGCCTTTATAATGATAGTTTTATATTTTTCCACACAAGCCTCAGAGAGGAATAATGTTGTAACCAAATTAAGGGTGAAAATTTTCAACCCTAGTTTACTGTCTACCAAAACTCATCTGATTTTGTTGGAGTTGAGAAGATACAACACCACAGAAGCTCAAAATATCTTTGCAAGCAAATAACTTGTTACAAGGAGAAACAAAGAGAAGCAACAAAGGAAATGCTCAAGAATGTGGAGCCATGAATTCACACAAAATGTAAAAATGAATTAATGATACAAAAGATAGTTTTCAACTACATATAGATAAAAATCCTAAAAAAAAAAACCCTAGGCTTGCACAATAATAATTAATAAAATAATTAATTATTATGTACCTAATGTTAGCTTAAGTGAAAAGAGGTAAAAGGAAACTTTACGTAATTAAACAAATAATGTTTAATTAATAAAGTAAATACCCAATTACTCTAACACCCCCCCTTAAGATAGACATAAGGAGAAGCTAAAACCTAGAAGAAGCTACTAAAAGCAAAAGCAATGGGTCCCGACAACAAGGCCAGATCAGGTACCCATGTACAAAATCAATGCAAACTAAATGAAATGGGGTAAAGGAGAAAACCTAGTGGGAACAAAACTACTCCCAAAAATAGAATGCAAGGAAGAAATGCAATGCACTAATGAAAGAAGGATAGGAGGTGGATAACATAATACCCCCCATAAATAGCTTCTATCATATAAGTACATGTACAATGATCTCCATAGGAGATATAGAAAGAGAGAAGAAGGCCCCCCCACAATGAAGAAACTCCTGTCACAATGGTAGATGCCTGATGTAGAATCCAAAAGGAGATCCTAAAACGGCAAAAGATATTCCTCCCCTTGAGAAGAAACGGATCTATGGACCTGTACCGAAGAAACCCTGTGAAGAAGGAAGAACCAATCTATCTCAAGATGTGTGCCATGATAGGATGCTGAAGAGTCTCACTGTCTGAATTGAAACAAATAATGTCAAATCCAAACTGATGTGGATAATACTGAAATGCAACCTCTGAATGCACGAATAATGGTGGGTGAACAGTGATAACCTGACTGTCAAGGTAGAGGAGATGAATGTCCTCAAAGTAATCCTCCAAATCTGCAATATAGGACTCAACAAACAAGAAAGATATGTCTGCAACATAAGAGTCCAAAGTAGCTATGTCTTGAAGATGTATGATTCCCTTCTACACTGAATCAAGAACAACAAGAGATGTTGATGAAGTCTCAGACTGAAGAGTAGTAACTGTGAGACAAACCTCTGATCCATCGGAATAAGTAAGGGTGTCTAAATACTCAAGCTCCTCTAAAGTATCATGATCAAATGGTGTATTATCTCGCCAAGCAATGGGTATGAGACAATCTGAAGCAGGATCTTCTAGGAATGGAGATAGAATAGGGTCTCCATAGATCTCCCAAAGATGTGTCCAAAGTGGGTGAGGACAATCAATGTCCGATATAACCAACACAGTGTCATGATCAACACTAGACAATATAACTCCTACAATGTGATTTCTAATAATATCCCATGCTAATCTGCCCTCTAAAGTTGCTGGTTTAGGTATGAGATCATACAAATAAGGCAAAATATTAAGCCACCTACAATGTGTAAGTATACCCTTTGCCCATAACTCATAATTACCCCGTTCTAGAAGAACAACTGAAGGGTGAGTAGAGAAACCCATGATAACTCTTCAAATGAAAAAATTTAGAGACTAATGATCTTAGCAATGATAAAACATATCAAGATAACCCATCCAACGCAAACAAACTCCATGTAGGAGCCAAGATGACCAAGTAATTGAGCAAAGTGTAAAAACACACAAAGCTGAATAAAACATACCTGATAAACATTTTGGTAAAATAGACTAAAAATCTGGAAAGAGCACTGTAACACCTTTCCAACGCCTATTCGTTTTCCCAAAACGGAGACCGTGGCCAAAAGTTATGAATTTTTCAAAAACTGAATTTAGCTTGCAGGAAACGAATTTTCTAGCAAAAAACGTTTATTTCTAACTTGATTTCTAGAAAATCTACTCACTGTTTGTAGACAAAAATAAAAACCCAGAAATCGTTTCTTGATCCAACAAGCAAAATACGAGAAAATAATTTTTTTTTTAACTTTCAGCCAGGATAAAAATGACGTGCGCCATTTTTTCAACAGTTATTTTCTTCAGATCTGTGTAAGATATGCAAAATCTAAAAGATACCCAGTTCAGATTTCGACGCTGGCTACAAAACCCAGAAATCGTTTTTCCTGCAAATGAGTGAAAACTGAATTTTTGAAGCAAAAATGATGACGACTCCAATAAAAAATGGCTTGCAACAAACCCTTCTAGCTCCAAAAATCTTCAAAACAAGAACAAGCAGTTGCAGATCTGAAGCTCTGATACCATGTTGGAGTTGAGAAGATATAACACCACAGAAGCCCAAAAGATCTTTGCAAGCAAATAACTTGTTACAAGGAGAAACAAAGAGAAGCAACAAAGGAAATGCTCAAGAATGTGGAGCCATGAATTCACACAAAATGTAAAAATGAATTAATGATACAAAATATAGTTTTCAACTACATATAGATAAAAACCCTAAAAAGGAAAACCCTAGGCTTGCACAATAATAATTAATAAAATAATTAATTATTATGCACCTAATGTTAGTTTAAGTGAAAAGAGGTAAAAAAGAACTTTACGTAATTAAACAAATATTGTTTAATTAATAAAGTAAATACCCAATTACTCTAACAGATTTTACTCTTATTGATGAAGACTTCAAGGTGTAGTGGGTCATTATGGTGAGGTTTGGATGAGGATAAATCTTGGTTCGAGAAGATAATGTGATGAGATTTGGTCAAATATCCGACCATGGCTTGGAACTGATTGACATCAGGTTCAATAGGTACGGTTGTGTATTATAATTCTTTGTCAAGGATAGCCCTATGCTCAGGAGAGATACAAAGAAGCTCAATAAATTTATGCAAGAGTTTTACCCAAAAGGTAAAGAAGATTATATTGGATCTTTGGTTTTTGCTACTTGGGAAGAGAACCTTGCAATGTGACATTAGTTTGTCATGTGGTGACTATGCATTAAGGAGGTTTCTTGATGGTGATGTTATTGACATAGTCATCTACAACACATATGTGATGAATGGTAGTATAGTCATGGGGGACATTAGCGTAGTTGACTTGATTATTGGTCTTTGAACATGAACCAGAGGCTTTACTTCTCCCATGGTCCTACAAGGGTTTTTTAAATATTGTATGGTCACTATTGGAGGTACCTTGTTGGCCATCTATTTCTATCACACCACTCTAAATAAGGTCTTGAATTATGTTCTTCAATTGACAACATGACAAGGTCTTATGTCCCTTAATGCGGTGATAGTCACAAAAGGAACTATCATCCCACCGAGAAGGTTTAAATTATCCTAGGTCATAATGTTTGGGATCTTGGAGCTGTATGAAATTTGATTGTAAGAGATTTTTAAGAAGGATTCAGTGGGTTCTGGTAAGGGAGTGTATTGTCTCTTTGGGAATTGTCTTGGTTGTCTTGGCGGTCTACTCTCTTGATTGTTTTGGACCAAAATAGCCATTTGGTTGGGAACATATGTCATGTTAGTAGATGTGTTAAGTACTTAGGGAGTAAGTGTGGGGCCTATTTTATTCACCGTTTTTGCATCTACGACTTTATCATTGGTGATAGTTTTATTACAGGACTAGTATTTTCTCTTGCCATTTGATGTGTTTTGGGTAGTCATGTTCTTGTTGAAAAGTTTGATCTCTCCTTTATCAATAAGTTCCTTCTCAAGGATTATACCCTTCTCAACTAGGTTAGCAAATGAGCCACAACATTGTACTTTCAATTGGTGTGTCAGATTTGAATTTAGGTTCTCCACAAACATAACTTTTTTCTTTTCAGGTATTTTAACAAGACATTTACTAGGTTAACTCCATCTTTGGAAGAATGCCACAAAGGTTTCACCATCTTCTTGTGTAGTGTGACATAAGCTGGCTATGGTTATCTCATTTTCAATGTTGTATGTAAAGTGTTCTACAAAATTGTTAGCCAAATCTCCCCATGTGCGTATTCTTGTTGGCAAGTGAGCAAACCACTCAAGTGCTTGGATTGTAAGACTTAATGGAAATAGTATCATTAGATATGTGAGTTCATGTGAAATATCTATGCAAGCTATGGAAAAATATGTCACATGCTCAATAGGATTTCCCTTTCCTCCATATTTAGGCAAGTTGGGCATGGGATATCCATATGGGAAGGGAGGCATGTATAGAATTTTGTCAAAAGGGTATGGACATAAGTCTTCTTGTTTGAGATTTACATATTCTCCACTTTTTGTTGTAAGGAAATCATTTTATTTGCTAAGACACCTACTTGGGCTAATGATTTATCTTGTGTATTGGAAACTACATTGTGATATGGGTCCATGTTTGCGTTGGCATTTTGAAATCCCATATCGTGAGTGGATGGATTTTGGTTGGTCATGAATCTATGTGATGGGTTTTGGTTTTGCATATGAGGAGTGAAGGGTTGTATTTGGTTGTGAAATTTTTGGTTGAAGACTGGAATGTGATGAGTATGTGGAGGATTGAATTTTATTTTCCATGAAAAGGTATGAACACATGAGTTTTGATTTAGAGTAAGACCTTGTGGGTTGTATTGTGTATGTATACTTGGATTAGGCCCTTGTTGTAATGTAGTAGTATGTTGAGATGTCCTTATGTTTGGTGTGGTATTTGTTTTTGGAGTTTTAGGGCCACTAACAATAATATTGTGTCTTTTGTTTGACTTATTTAGAACAATGACAAATGGATTAGAAGATGATGCCCCCATAGCACTAGATGTGGCAAATGGATTAAATGTGATACTATGGGGTTGTGTCATACCTTGTGTTTGTTGTGTTCCAAATTGTTTCATGCGCATTGTTGTGGAGTCATTTGTGGACCATCATAATGGCAAAGAAGCACTGACTTGTGGGGTGGAAAATTGAGAAGTGGATGTATCATGTCCTTGGCTTTGTGTATTTGGTGTAGGAATTGCTTGGAGTGTGTTCACATCAAATCCATGGGGAAGTTTAGCTCCATCATGAAAATAGTTGGCTAGGAATATTTGTGGTTTTAATGCTACAACCCCATTCACAAATGATGCCACTTCGGGATCTCTTGTGTTGTTGCCTCTACTTCTTCTATAGTTATATTATTTTGTTGGTCTCTTATTATGAATTTTTCAAATGGATCGAGAAATGATTTTCATGTTCTAGGTACCTTATGGGAAGAAGAACCAAAGGGATTGGAAAATTCATCTTCTTGGGTGAAACCCATTTCTTTTTGTTTCTTTTATAACCTTGTGAGGACCATAAAAGACTTGCAAGTGTGATAGATGGTATGATGTCTAAATGATAATGCAAGGACTAAGACTAAGGTATACAACTATATTTTTAGTATTTTTGAGATTTCGAAGATGCCAAATGGTAATGTACAAGATTAAGATACAAAGTGACAAAAGACGAAATTGAAATGTAGTAATGTCACTATGTTCAAAATTTATGGTATGAACTAAATTTATGCAAATTTTTTTTGGAGTTTTTTATATATATAAGGGATTCCAAATGATGATGCACAAAGATTAAAGATACAAAGTTGAAATAGTCAAAGTGTAGATAGGATACTGTCACAATGATCAAAGTCTATGGTAGGTCTATGACTAAAGTATGCAAATGTAAGGCCAATGTGATGTTATGATGAAGGGGTGCAATATGACTTAATATGAAAACTAAGGACTTTTATGAGACTAAAGAAGGTTTCTAACCAATCTAAGATTTTCCCAATGTAACAAATATGATTATCAAGACCAAAGGAATTTACAAATAAAGACCAAAGGACTAATGACAAGTTGAAAAAGTGAGCCCCAAACTAGAAAAATGAGTTAAAAGGTCTCACTAAAATGACAAAGACTAATTGTTGAAAATGACAAGGTCAAGACAATATTTCTGTTAGAATTGACTATGGATGCCAAGATCTTTGGACCAAATGGAGAGAAAAAAAAGAGAGAATATGATGTAACAAGAATAAAATGCATTCCTATCAATATGATTCAATGATATAACATTATTGTACATAGGAGACCCCTTGGTTATATAGCTAAGGTGAGAGCATAGAAGGGCATAAGATTATGACAAGTGTCGTAATCTTACGACATGAGACAACTATGAAAGGCTATCACTCCACCTAAAGTGGAAAGTGATAATGTGATAACCACCACAAATGATGGATCACCCACAAAAGGTGGAGAGGTAATCACATGATATGTCCATGAAAGATGGAAGGGATAAAGTAATAACATGATAAGTCCACCAAAGGTGGAAAAAATCCAACTACCTCCTATGTGGTCCCTAAGTAAACTTAAATAAGGTGTAATTATGACCTAGGACAAGGTACAACAAATTTAATTACACCAACACCCCCCCTTAAGTGCAACTTAGGGAGAATGTACACCAAAGAAAACAATGCAAGATGGGTCCCAACAACTAGGCCATGTTGGATACCCATGTACAAATGCAATGCAATCTCTCACAAATAGAGAAAAGGAGAAAACCCATTGGGACAAAAATCCTCCCCAAAAGAGAGATGAAAGATAAAAAATAAATGCTCTCAATGATGCATGAGAAGGTAAAAACCCCATGTGATGAAAAAGAAACCCCCATAAGAGAGAAGTAGAAGAGAGACAAGGAAGCCCCCCCCTCAATGTTTAGTCTCCTGCAATGATGGTAGAAGCTTGACATTGAATGTTGAAGATGATCCAATCTCCTTGAACAACATTCCTCTCCTTAGGAAGAAACAAAACCAAGAATGTATGCAGGATGTCAGGAATATGGATGATGTATGATGTCTCTAAAGCATGCTCAAGTGTCTCCATGTTGATTTTCAAAGATGACACACTCGAAACAAGCATTCTAGGCCACACTATTGAAGAGGACAATCCAACATCTAGGAGAGATTAATGTAGAACATGTTCCAAAGACAAGGATATCCCCTATGAAGACAAAGAAGCCTCCTCCAAATGTTGTCCAAAAGTATCCACACTCATGCCAAAATGCAAAGAATGATCATGTAGAGAATGAACAAGAGGTTCAGAGTGTTCCATCACAACAATTGAAGAAGGAGAATCTTCATCAAAGATAATATGAATGTCATCAATTATGTACCCCAAATCTGCAAGATGAGACTCCAAAATCATGTCTGAAATGCCTGTCAAGAAGCCATCCAAAGTAGACATATCTAGAAGATAATGCATATCCTACTGCACTTAATCACAAGGAATCAAAACTGTGGAATCACAAGTATCATCAACTGCAATAGTAGATGGAGGAGATGAAATGCATGTCTCAAGTATTGGATCTGATGTGAGAACTCCCAAGTTCAAGTAGCCAAATGTCTCCTCTGAATCATGGTTCATATGATCAATAGACAAAGGAACAATGTCACCATCAGAAGCAAAATTTGCAAAGGTATACAACCGAGATGAATGATCAGTCACCCCAGTAGCAATGATCTCTCTACTCTCCAAGTCTTGAATGAGGACTGAATCATGAGTGAACTCCATAGTTCTCCCATCTCCACAAATGTGTAATCTGATATATGGAAAGAAGATTGTTCGTCAAATGAGGGACACACAAAATATCCTGAAAAAGTGTTGTCCCCAAAACTAATAGATCCCTTCCCTGTTACACTCATGTATGTATTGTTTCCCATCAAGATAGGAGACATACAACAAGGTTGAAATGATGAGAATATAGATTGTGAAGATGCCATATGATGAGATGCTCCTAAATCTAGAAGCCATCTCCCTGATCCTGAACCTAAAAAAGCACAAAAATCTTTTCCTTTATATCTAGATGTAGATGCTTGACCTTTGTCCTTTTTAGACTGTTTTGAAGAAGAAGAAGGTGATTCAGACATTCTAGAAGGAAAATCAATGTGATTCTTTTTGAGAATATTTTTCAACTCATCAATATACTTCTTATAAAAATAGTCCTCTTCATGTGCATCCTTCTTGCAATATGCACAAAAAGGTCTCTCCTTCTTAGATGATTCTCTTTTTGAAGATTCTGATTCTTTATGTGGATTTTTATTTTTCATCTTTTGCTTCTTATCAAGATTCCCTAATTCTTTTTGTACCTTTTACTCACTAGAAACCAATGCATGTGGCTTGCAAGACTTGATTAGACCCATGTTTATTAACTTAGCTTCCTCTTGTATTAGGAGATTTGCAAAGTCATCAAACTTAGGATCAACATATGATGCTCCCATAGAAAGTCAATGGGTATGAAAGCCATAAAAAAATACTGAATACTTAGGACCAAGCTTGGATAACACATTCAGAATCAATTGTAAATCCTCTTTTTCAATGCTGCATTCTTTCAGTTGTGTTCTTAATTGCTTGATTTTGGAGATGTAGTCTTGGATGTGGTCAAAACTTTTAGGATCAAGATTCATTAAATCATTATCAATTTGATATCCCCTAATCTTATCTGTTTTACCATACAATTTTTTAAAATCCACCCATGCCTCTTTAGGTGTTTTACATGATTCAATATGAAATTGCAAATCAAATGAGACTAATGAACATATGCATCCAAGTGTTTTCTCTTGATCAATCTCCCATTTTTCCAATTCTTTAGCATGAGTAGGTTTTTAAATGGTGTCCTTTAGATGACCTATTAGACTTTTCATCATGAGATAGTTCCATACTGATTTTCTCCATGTAGTATAATTATGTGGATTTAGGAGTTAATTTGAGATTTCCCCATTGCAATAACACAAACCAAGCAAAATAATGCAACCAATCACTGCAAGATTACCCCCCCAAATCACTCAATCAAGAAACACCCCAAGAAATATCTGATTTGACACTTTATATTTAGTGCATTTACAATTTCCACTTGCCAAAAATAGCAAAGTGGTCTTTGATCCTGATATATGGAAATTGCCAAAATAGGCCTCAAGCTCAAAGTGAAAAAAATATAATAGATGAGATACATCTTATTACACCACTGGAAAGTACACAAAAAATCATGCACTTTCAAAAAAAAATCACCCAAAAATGTTACTGTAGGAGCAAGATATGAGCTCCCGAAGTTCCCAAAATGAGGACAAAGCAACAACACTTGTGAGAATCTAACAATTCCTAGAAACACCAGAAGCCAAAACCAAAAATGGATTGCACCACTATGAAGAGCACAAAAAATTAGCCCAAATCAAAAAATATTTCTCGAAAAAAAGAGCCAAAATGACCGAGATATGAGGCTTTGAAGATTAGTTGCAAAATTGAAAAGCCCAATGAAAGGGGGTCCCAAAATTTCAAAAGAGCACTGACGTTAGCATTGATATTTTGATGATGTCATAATTTCACTGGTTTAAATTTGATGTCTTCGAACCTATCAAAAAAGAATATTCCCCTAGAATCCGAAATATGCTTGTGGAATATTCCTATGACTTGGCAATTTTTGAAGGCTGAATCTATACTTTATGCCGGAATATTCTGGTATACTGTAAGAAATTTTGGGAGTGTCGGCCAGGTGAATTTATGTTCGCCAAATTTATTTTGAGAGGGTTGGTAGTGAATGGGTAACTACTGCATGGCGGTGAGGGGCCCGCAGGGTACAATAGTACCCTTCTCTGCAGCGACTGCGTACCAGGTATGGCATACCTGGTAATAATCCACAGAAAACAAAAAATTGACCCTTTTTTTAAATTTTTCAATACAAAAATTTTACAATAAAATTTGATTGTTATTTTTCAAAATTTTCAAAAATTTTTTTCAAAAGATTTTCGATGAAATTTTTTATTTTTATTTTTGAAAAAATTGTACCGTCGACACATTAATAGCGACCTAGGGGGCCGTACGACTCTCCGAGCAAAACTATTTTGCCTCACCGGATAACTTGCTACAAAATGGATGAATTGGTAGTCAATCTTAGGGTTTTTGGCCCTTCTAGACGCAATGGCAGGGTCGGATTTGACCCAAAATTCTCCAAAATGCAGCAACCTTGCAAATTTGGAAACCACAATTCAGCTTCAAACCCTCATAGATTTGGCCTCCTATGTCCGATTTGGATGAAAGAAAAGGAAAAATCAACTTTCTCAAACCTTTTGGATGCAATGGTGAAATTAGATTTGCACCAGCAAGCTCTGATATAAACCTGCAATAAAGAGACAAAAATGGAACCTCCCCAAATCTGGTATCTCTCCTCAGAAAAAGACTCTCCAATGGCACCCGACCCACTTTGATACTAGGTTAGAATTGGCTATGGATGCCAAGATATTTGGACCAAATGGAAAGCACAAAAAAAGAGAATATGATGTGACAAGAATAAACTGTATTCCTATCAATATAATTCAATGATATAAGATGATTGTACATAGGAGACCCCTTGGTTATATAGCGAAGGTGAGAGTATAGAAGGGAAGTGTCATAATATTATGACATGAGACAACTATGAAAGTCTATCACTCCACCTAAAGTGGAAAGTGATAATGTGATAACCACCACAAATGGTGGATCACTCACAAAAGGTGGAGAAGTAGTCACATGATATGTCCATGAAAGGTGGAAGTGATAAATTAATAACATGATAAGTCCACCAAAGGTGGAAAAGCTCCAACTACCTCCTATGTGGTCCCTAAGTAAACTTAACTAAGGTGTAATTATGACCTAGGACAAGGTACAAAACATTTAATTACACCAACACTTTCTTTGTGATAATGAGATAACCAAAGATATGATAAGTTTTCCAATTCTAGATTTTGCAGAAGTGTATGCAACTAGTGATGACCTAATGTTTGTCTTAGAAATGAAAAGATGATAGACTAAGAGTTTGACTAAGAAATGCAAAGATGATGGACCTAGAGTTTGGCTAAAAGTGTAATATAAACCTAGGCGTATGCAATGGAATGGAGCAAATCTTATGATCTAAAAAGATGGTCACTATCAAGGAACTGATCAGAAATGGGAAAATTTTGACTTCTAGAGAATGTGGTTTATAGAGTCTCGATTGGAGTGTTTTGAGAAGAAATTGGGCTTTTCAATATTTGGCAGTTGCAATGAAAAAGTGTTTTTTTCCTAATTTTAACTAATTTTGGTTGATTTTTGTTTTGGTTTTTATGTACAAATACGATAACAAGCACAATAAACAATTTGAAGACAGTTTCTTGGCTATTGACTTTGTCTAAATGTGAATTTGTATGTATATGTTTGGAGGTTATTCACTCCAATTTCCATGGGTCTACCACAAATCAAAGATAATTCACACATGTAAATAACTTTCCTATCCTATAGTCAATAGCCAATGTCATGACCCTCGGGCCCACAACTTGGAATCTCCTTCATCACAAGTGAGGGACACCCTTTCGAGTTATGCATCACCTCTTGTCTATGAGAGTGGACAGATAGGAGCCGCCTGGAATGGAAGGATGACCCAAATCACCCTCTCCTTCAAAATTTACAAGTATAACAAGTAACTTATGATAATCCTATTCCCATCTCACTCAAGGGATCCATATGGTGAGTAAATTTTAGGGTGAGGTGCCATACTCTTGCACTGAGTGTGACACAAATGAAAGTTAATCATAAAAGGAGGGCCTCTAACTAGTTTATCTTCTAGTCACAACTTAGGGACTTGCCACTGTGCGAGCATTCAACAAGCCACTTAAGGTTTTAACCAATCCTACTAGGGGAGCTTATACACAAAGTTACCTCCCTATTTTGAATGGCACTCTATGGTGATAGCTAATGGTAGTTTTCCCTTGGCTTTTGTCTAAGAATTTTATATATCGACACGTGGGAAAAATTGCTCAGGGTCGCCAAGGATTTCTCCATTTGGATGTATCTCACTTTGGTAGGCCCACATTAATGGGGGGTAAACCCACAAAAGTGGTTTACAATTGGAGTGAGGAAAGAAAAGTTGAAAAAAATTAACCCATGCCTAAAAAAATTGTTTTTGGGGTTTGAACAAACTAATAGGTTTGAACGAACCTAAAGAGGGTTTGAATGAACTAGGGTTCGAGCGAACCCATTTAATGACTTTCCCACCATTCCTACCAAAGGAAACCATTTTTGGAAGGGGGTTCACTCGAACCCCCATTTCCCTCCTTCTCCCCCTTAGGTGGTAAAATATTCTAGAATTTTAGGCTTTGAAGCTTGGGTTGAGGATGAAAATGGAGGAGAATTCACAAACCCAACTAGATGATGGTAGTCCTTGGAAAAATCTATCCAACGAATATAATTTTAATATGTTTTGGTTTTATTATGTATTTTCTTTTTTAGTTTTATTAAACATAGGTTTTTCATCAAAAATCAAGCTCTTTGTTATGCACATGTGTAAAAATAACATATTATCAAAATAAAATTTTGAAAAGTATGTTCAGGCTGGGTATTAATTTCCTTGATCCATTAAAAGAAAATTGAATTTCGATACATACAAAAAACGTTATCTTGTATACGGTCCACCTATGTCTAAATTGTAATTGATTTGAATTTGAAACTTGATTAAGGAAATTTTTTTTAATAAAACACTATAAAACAAAATGGAAGTGCTAGATGTCATAGTTACAAATCTAAATTCGAAAAAAATATAATTTTATCCTTCATACAAAAAAAATTATATTGTATATAGTGAACGTCACTCAAAATGTTTAAAAAAAAAAAAAACTATTTTTCGAAGGAGATGGAAAAAGAAGTGCAATCTGATTCCAAAAAGATTGAAAATAATATATTTAGAATCTATAGACAAAACTTCGCAAATCACTAGTTTTCATCATTTTCAAATTCCTCACGATTTAGCTGCTATAGGAGCCCGAAAGTGAAGATTTAGTAAAAAAAAAATAGTTCAGTGTCTAGTTTGCCCAAAAATTGTAAACCAGTATTGTGGGATCACCCTGGGGTATAACAAAAGAAAGACAAGCACACTATTTTTGATCTCCAAGATCACTCAAGGTGTGAGGAGAGGGCATACACAATGTACTTGAATCACAATCGTATGGTGTTCATTAACCTTAAACAAAATCAAATGTGTGGTGTGATAGTTAAAATGTTAAGGGGTGTTTTTGATTCCGAAGATCACCCAAGGTGTGAGGGAAGAGCATACACACCTTATGAAAAACAAAATCACAAGACAATAAAGACAATTGTTCTTTTTAAGATCCAAATCAAAATGTGAGAGTTGCAAAAATATTTCGATGCAAGTTGTTTGTTCTTTTTAGATCAAATGAATGCAAACGTGTAAGATTATTTTTAACCCCAAATGAGTGTGAAATGCAAAGTTTTTGTAAATTTTAATACCAATGAGTGAAATATGCAAGGTTGTTGTTCATTTTAAGCCCATGAATGTGAATGCAAGTTGTTGTATATTTTAGGACCAATCAGTGTGAATGCAAGTTGTGGTTCATTTTAAGCCCATGAATGTAAATGAAAATTTGTGGTTTATTTTAAACCCAATTAGTGATAAAATGCAATTTGTTCTTTTGAGACAAAATGAGTGCAAGATGCAATTTAAAAAAACAAAATTAGACCAAATGAGTGAATGATGCAAATTTGTTGTTCTTTTTAGACCAAATGAGTGAATGATGCAATTTGTGGTTCTTTTTAATCCAATGAGATGTGTCAAAAACCAAAAAGCTTCTATTTTAAACAAAGAAAAATAAAACCCCACAAAAAAAGGATTAGTATTTTCAAAATATCTTCTCCCAAAAAGCCACACACTACAAACAATAGAATAGTAACCCCAAAAAATCCTTTAAAAGAGTAGAAAAATTAAAACAACGGTAAATTTTGTAAATCTAAATGAAATTTAAATTTGTAAAAATCTCTAGAAAGTTGAGAGAGATGTAGCACCCCTCGAATTTGCTCACATGTTCAAATAGTGTTTTACTCTAATTTGTTTAAATTTTCAGACAATACTTTTACTTTGATAGACCATGATACTATGTTGTTATTGATTGCTGGCATTGGACCAATGATGGTTTTCATATTTAGATGTGATGGTACATTATATTCATGTTTATGGATTATGACATGCTTTCTGGTTAGCATAGTTGTTTGTTTGAGTTGATATTGATATATGCTCATCTGTAGAATTGATGTTTAATTTCGTCAATTTGATGTGACACTGTATTGGTGAAGGGAACGATATTGCATCACTCGCTTGCGAGCACCCTACGATTCCACGATTTTCTCTTCACAGTGTGATTCTTCATGATAGATATATGTGTGTGTGTGTGTGTGTGTGTGTGTGTGTGTGACATATGTTTGATTGCAGGATTGTAGGTATAGGACATCGACTCCACCTAGATTTATAGGTTTGAGCATGTCCATTGCCCAATGGTATAGTTGATTGGGAGATATTAATAGGTTTTCCTTGTCAAACCACAAACCTAGTCACAATGTGTCGTTAGTCTTTGTGTTGGTCACGCTTAGTTGTTTTGTAGTCCACATTTGCCTTGTCATTATCTATTTTGCAAGGTTTGCTTTATGGGAAATTAATTCTTATAATGTTCTAAGTAATTATTTAATTAATCTTGATTATTGTGTTAGAAGCTTTGTATTTAATTTAATTGATTAAATTTAATTTATATTGTAAATTGATTTAATCTTGGAGATTAAATTTATTTTATAAAGTAATTAAATTAATTAGATTAAATTTAATTAGAAATTAACATGTGAATTTTGAATTGATAAAGGCATAAATATGTTAGAAAATATCTAGAGGAAATATCTATGAATTGGTTGAAATTATATTTTAATTGTGACATGCTTTTGGATAATTTAAACATTGTTGTTGGGAAATTAATTCTCAGAGAGAATATTTACATTAATTGAAAGAGGAAAGAAGCTACTTCACGACAAAGGGAAAATATATTTTGGGGAGGTTGTGGAAAATTAAAAATGGTTGTTGAAGATTAATGTTGAAACTGGTTGTGGAAAATGGGGGAAGAGTTCTTGGGAAATTTTGGCTTTGGTTTTATATTCATCTTTCTAGAAAACTGAATAATTTGGAGGAAGCTTTGATTTTGTTGGTAGAATCTTTGGTAAATTGGAATTTGAAGGTGAAGATCTACTTTGCACATCATTTCCTCAAGCGTCTGGAAACAAGTTCTTTAATTGTTTTATTTAATTTCGAATTGGAAAGGCTATTAAAATAATTTGTTGTTTTGGAAAAGATTGCCCGTACAAGAGGAATGTGTTATTTGTTTTAGAAGCTTCAAGATATTTTATAAATTTGAAAGATTGTCGTGTTTGGAATTTTTTTGTGAAAGCTTAGAGCTTCTGTAGAAGTAGTTTTAAGCTTTGATTTGTTTGGAATTGAAAATTTTCGTAAAAGCTTTAGAACCTCTGTAGGGAATTGTTTTTAAACAATAGAAAACCAAGAAGGAAAACAATATAAGTTTTGGGAAAATATTTGTAGGAATGGATTGAAAATATTCCTGACAAAATTTGGGGAAAAACTTGTTCGTATGGGAAAAGAACTCCCTGTAAAGATTAATGATTTGTTTTGCTTTCCCAGTTAGTTGTATTTGTCTTAGGAAGTTGAAAACCTCTGTATAATTTTTTGTAAATATCTTCTATAGAAAATTTTGTAAAAATTTGGCCAACTGGAGCAGTCATTTGTTAAGCTATATTTATATCTTTATATATATATATAAACATATATATTTTATTTTGGATAAAATCCAGATTGAACAAATCATTCAGGGAATTTAATTCTCAGGTTTTATATTATATAATTATGGAAATTCTATTATTGAAAATGTATGACGATTTGTATGAATAACAGGTTTTTATTTCAAAATTGATGTGTATGGAGGCTACGGCTCGGGCCACACCACCGCCGACTCCCCAATGGGGGGAGTCCGCGCTGTGTAGCAACACCAGCACTGCCCACAGTGGTCATGCCCTCCCCATATGAGGGCTCGGCTGGGTAAGCCAGACGTGATCAACGATGGGTGTCTTCTTCATTTCATCCATTTTTTTAAAATCTTTGATATGGGATTTGATTTATCAATGATTTTTAAATTTATATTAATGCATATATATATATATATATTTGTAAGTATATATGTATATATACATATTTAAATGATATATTAATATATGTATAATTATATATATATATATATATTTATTTAAATGCATTTTAAATAAATGCATGCAATTGTATTAATCAGATGCTTGTAAAATTAAATGTTTTTAAAGAAGAAATTGAATTTTATATTGATGTAATTGGGGAATCGATTTAAATATTAGATTTTATTTATTTATGGATTATGGAAGAAATGGTATTCGGTTAGATTATTTGAGCAATGTGTTTGTAAGATGGGGAAAATAGAATAGATTAGATTAAGTGACAGCCAACACTTCTAAACTATTAACCTCATCCAAACAAGAGAAAACAATGAAAGCATAAGAAAAATAAAAACATTAAATCATAATACTCCCCATGCTTAAATCTTGAATCACTTCTCTTTCTCTCCTATTTCTCATTTTTGCAATCTTTGCCCTCAAATTTGTTTCTTCACATGTGTAAATACCTGCAAAATAGTAAGTAGAAAGTTGGAGATAATTAGCTGTTAAATAAAAAATGGAGGAGAAAGGTTTCTTTTATAGACAACCATTCGAATGGACAAATGAGATTGATCTTCTAGAAATATTCTAAGATCAATGGATGAAGATTCATGAGAGGGAAGTTACGAAATAGATGGCCAAGATCGAGTTTCTAGAAAGATGCCAAGATCTACGGTTGAAAATTGATGCAACTAGAATATGCCATGCATGGAAAAGATATGATGCTGACGGCTATGATGTCCGACGGCTATGAAAGACATGGAGGACATGCAAGCTATGACATGAAATAATGACAAGGGATCTTTGACCAAAATGGAGGCATAAATTATTTATTTTAAATTATTTATTCAAAAATGGAGGAGGATGACAAGTGACAAATCAATAATTTGTTTTAAATTATTTATTTGGAGGAAATGAAAAAGGAGATTTAATTAAATTCATAAATTTAATTAAAGGAGGATATAGAAATTAAATATGGATACTTGATTTGGATCAATTATTTAAAGGAGAAGAATGACACATAATTAAATAATTTTGTTAATTATTTAATTATAGAAGAATAGAAGGTCAAATAATAATTATTATCTGACTATAGACATGTGATGAAAGATAAATAATTAAATAAATAATTATTTATTTAATTATTGAAGAAAGGGGTATTAGTGACACAATTAGTTTATTTTTATGGATCAGGATAGAATAGAGATTAAAAAGTGAATTAATTAAATAATTATTTAATTAATAAAGGAATATGATCAGGAATAATTAAATAATCAAAATTATTTAATTATTAGAGGATGACGACTAAGGAAAAATGTTGCTCGTAGACTTTAGGACAATTTTCAGTGTCTATAGTGTTATTGTATTGTCTTGAAATGGAATTTGGATTTAGGAAATCCTAAAGATAGTTTTTATTTCTTGCCTGAAATTGCTTATTTAATTATGATTTATTTTCTGTTCATAAGTTGGGAAATTAGTTAGGGTATGTGCAGGACCATCATGGAAAAAATAGGCCCTTAAGTGGCGAAAAATTCAGAAAAATCATAGTTAGACAACTTGACGTAAAAATTTGAATAAGTTATCTATATTATTTCAAAAATGTGTAAGAATAAAATCTATAGAAAATTGAATGTAGTTTCTAAACTAATAGGTTTATTTTAAAAAAATTAAAATCTATTTGGTGAAAATTTGAAATTTCAATGCAGTAGCACTAAATTTCAAAGAAAAAATAAGAAGTAAGTGTTTGCCTGACCACCCTAACCACAATAAAATGATAATATTTTTTATAATATTTTAGATATAAGTAGAGGACTCATGTCCTGGTGTGATGCATATATTATTGTAATTTTTTTCCAAGTCAATAATTTATTATGATTTTTTTATTACAACTTTTAAAAAATATAAAAAAACGTATGTCTAACCACCTGAACTTGGTCAAAACATCATGAAATTCAATTTTTTTCTTTTAATCCTATAGTATAAGCATAGAATGTGATGCATGTTTCAAATTCAAAAACTGTGATACCGTTTGAAAGCTAGAGATATTTTTCAATCAGCTTATCAATCAAGACTTTAGTCGTAATTCAAATAGAAAATGAATAATAATTATTTATTAAATTCAAAGTAAAGCATAATTTATATTGGTGGAAAGCTGAGAATCTCCTTTAGAAACCCTTTTCATTTCATCAATTTTGGGTAAAAAGAAGGTTGTCAACCACATACCCTACACACACCCATCATATCGCCACTTTTTGGCCCATCATGATCCTGCACATACCCATTAGTGGGTATGTAAGTCTTCCAAATGATGTTATTTTATGAGGGGGTTGTTGTGATTTATGGTTCAGCCTTTTGATTTCCCTTGGGTAGTGCACTTGGTTGTAATTCAGTTAGACACCCAGTTACTATGAATGAGGCTGTGTTGCCTCTCATATTTTGGATTGGGATTTATTATCCAGTTTTGTGTGTTGTGATTACCCTTGGGTATTGGTTTAGATCCTTGTGTTATCAGTAGGGGAGTGGCTCTTGTTAGGGGTTGGGGCCTAGGAAGATCTGCCAAGGTAACCCATGTGGCTTTGTGATGACACTCCTCCTATGACATCAGTTTGTATGGTTTAGTTATTGTACTTGATTATTTTACTCTAGAAGCAATGTAACCCTTATGTAAGTATTGTACTTGTTTTGTTTAGTCTTGTGATTGCATGTGTCTAGAGGTTGTTGGTTTTTCCTAAGAGTCTCTTTTTCTATCTCCTAGCATGGGGGGTGGGCCTTCGAGTACCAATTGGTTGGGTGGAACGTGCACCTTACACCGTTCGGTTTCCACTTTGGAGAGCTCACATGTTCTAGTTGATATGTTCCATCTCTCATGTTCTTTTGTATTAGTTGGATACTTTGTATATGTATTACTCCTCATTTTTATTCGAGGAGGATTCTTGTATAATTGTAATCGTAACATTATTGTATGATCTTCCTCATTTTGGAAATGAGCTTTATAACTGCTTTATGGCATGAATGCAATCTTTGGATGGTTCTATTATATAATTTGTTATCTTATGGAATACGTGTAATGATTTTGGATGTATGTTCTTTATTTTGTGAGTATTATTTTATATGCTATGGATTTGTTTACTTATGTATGTTATGGGATTCAAATGTAAGCGTTGTCACGTACCTTAGAGGATGTATGTGTTAAGTGTAGTTCACTTTACTTGTTATTAATTACTCTTTAAAAAAAAATTGTTACACTTTTGTTGTAGTTGCATCTTCCTCTAGGGTTACGTGGTGGGGTGTTACAAGAGAGATATACTGAACCTAGAAACTGTTTTATAAAATTATATGTGCCTATTTTTTATAATCAAAAGAATATGGCAGATTTTTATGCAAATTCTTGGCTATAACTTGCAAAAAAAATATTTTTTCACATTGGGTTCACCAATATACAAATCTGAAAATTCAATTTGTGAAGCTTAAATCCTTGAAGTAAATCACCAAACCATTAGAAGTAAGCTTATATCATCAAACCCAAAACAATGAAGCACAAATAAGAACACAAGAAATTGAATGCAAACAAACAAAGAAAATTATACCTTTATACCTTCATTGCTTGATCTCCATTATTCTTCTCTCCTTTGATTTTTAAGATTTTAGATATGTTGCTCTCAGTTTTAAAGTGCACAAAGTAAAAGGATTAAGATGAAAATAGAGATATCGAAAGGTTGAATACAATAGTTAGAGAAATGAAGAGCTAAAAAACCTCAATTTATAGATGAGAAGATGGTGAAATGGATGGATGAGATTGAGTAGTGAAGGGATGGTTGAGATCAAATGAGAGAATGCACAAAGGAAAGTTTCTCATTTTCAAAATAGAAGAATGGAAGGGAATGATGAGTGAGAAATAAAAATATGTAAGAGTTTACTTTAGAAATTCAAGGAAATGGAAGAGTCAAGTGAGAAAAACAGGGAGAGATGTAAGAGTTAATTTTTTGAAAATAACAAAGCATTTATTTTCAAAACCATGGATAATTAATTAAATTTAAATAATTTAATTAATGATTAGATTAGTGAGATTAAATAAATAAAAAAAATTATTTAACCAAAGGGAATGTTAATATAATTATTTAATCAGATGGATTAATGAAATGGAAGACATTAATATAATTAAATAATAAAAAATGTTTAATTATGTATGTGTGAAAAGATAGTGAAATTGGATTAAGGTTAGACAAATAATTATGGTTAGAAGAAAAACTAAGATTAGACGAAGAATTAGATTTAGCTAAATAATTAGATGAGAAATTAGCTAGAAAATGGCATCATGAGCTTGAAAAAATTTTAAGTGTCTACAAAATCTACTTAGTATGTAGCTCAACTTTCAGCTTGTTATGTCATCACAATTGCTACGATTGCCAATGCAATAGGGAAATGTAGATTTGGACTAGATTCCCCCCCTCCATAGGCTATAGTTGGGAGATGTATTCCATGCATCTTCTCAAAAGGAGATCATAGAAACACATCAAAAGAGTGGATAACTGATGGAAGAAGTAGTAAAGGTATTGCAAGAGGCCATACCTTCTGCGAACATAGATACATCACTTTATAGTATGGAAAATTGAAAGCTATTAGTTGATTCTTTTAAAGAGTATGCTTCCAGTCTTAGAGGTGAAGTGGAGAAAAAGTTGAAAAGAAGATAAATGATAAAAATATGTTGGAAATCATAGAGAAATGTGCTCTTGCACATAAAAAGTTTTAAGATAATTTGAAGGATGCACAAGTATGTATAGATGAGGCAAAGACTCTTTACCAATATGGCATGAGATGGCCCAATGCCACACAGAGCATCGGGAAGGAGATGGACTCCACTGTGTCCCATATCAACATTACCTCTAGTGCTTATGATTCGACACTTGAACTAGCTAGAGATATAAGGAATGTTATAGAGGATTTGCATAAGAAATTCTTTTAGTTATAGGATTAAAAGGAGCATATAATTTTGCAGTTTGGAGAGATAAGGGACTTGGTGAATCCAAAATTCATACTTGTTTCAAGAGCCATTTTGAGTCCTACCAAAGCTACATAGATGAATCCTATACCCAACACTCCAAAAGAAGGAGAAGAGTTATTGATGGATTTTGAAACTCAATGCAAATTTCTTGGGATAACTAATAAGGCATGGATAGAAGGAAAAAAAGTTTGGTTGACCCATGTTCAGAAGTTACAAGAGTCAAAGTCTTTTGGTTGACAACATTTCTTACTCTTTATGTATTTTTTAGTTTTTTAGTTTTAGATTCTTTGTACATATGTGGAGTATATAAAGTAGTTTCCTATATAAGTTTATGGGTTTTTCTCTAGTACATGAGTTAGGGGGAGTCAATTCAATCTTTCAGCTTGTACATATGCATATATTTTGTAGGGGAAGATCTGATTCATATTAGAACAGTTGTTGTATGTGCCCTTTTCCCTTGATGTCAAAGGGAGAGAATGTTTAGGAGATATTTTGGACATTTTTCGGCATGTTCCCATCGATAAAAAAGGGGGGAATTTTTGGAAGAATTAATATATGCCATTGATGTTGTTGTTGGAAACATGAGAATGTAGGATAAGCACAAGGTATACTATTATGTGTTGTAGTGTTATCATTGATGTCAAAATTACATCTTGATGTGAAAACTTTGGTGCATATCATTTTGGTTGGTTCTAACACTCTTTGGAATTTTTGTGGAAGACAATTTTGCAAGATGGTTTGATCTAGTAAAGCTGATTATGATGAAAATTGACTAAGTGTCAATTTTGATAATTCTATGTAATAGAGCATCCAATTTTTGGGTCCACACTGGTTTGCAAATGAAAATTTTAATCTATAGTTCTAGAATAATATTTTCTTTTGGTAGAAGCATCTAATTCTAGAATTCCATATTGTTTTGGATTTTGGTTTGAAATTTATCAATAATAGAAGTTTGACCTAGGAAATTATAGTCATTTAGTGTACAATGCATTGAGTAGGAGAGTTCACACTTCTCCACAGATAGGATTTTGGCTTTGTCGATATATGGAAATATTGAAAGATTTCAATAGAGTATGAATTCTAGTTAAGATGATGTTTCGAGGTACACATGGTTGAATATGGGTATACAATTGAATAATATTTGTATTAGATCTTTTGCAGTGTTCATTGGAAATATGAACAATAACTCAAATGAAGTTAGCCACAATTCAAAGGATCAACCATGAAGAATACCATCCACATGAATAAGAAAGTGTTGTATCATGAGAAAGAAGACAACTTGATGAAATGATGGTCTTGAATATATATTGAGATAGAACTCATGAGATGATTTACAAATGTATAAGAGCCTTTCTTATATAGAAAAGGTGAGAGATAGTTGGATAACCACCTTAGTGGCAGTCATTAAAAGCATAATGCATGAGAGAAATGTTAAATGCCTAGATAACTACATGCTAATTAATGAGACATGGTCCCATTAAATATCAGTTTCTAGAATACCACCTAGGAAACTAACTCCTAAGTAAACTTATTAATGATGTGAATAGGTCCTCACTATTATCTAGTTAGGAAATAACCCCATACACACTAATACCCCCCATGAGTGTAACTTGGGAGTGAAATTATTATGCAAGATGCAAGGATGGGTCCCAACTATTGGGCCATGTTAGGCACCCATGTACAAATGAAAATGCAATCTCTTAAAAATAAAGAAAAAGAGAAAACCTCATGGGATAAAAATCATCCCCAAAAAGAGATATAATGCAAACTATAATGCTAATCATCTACAAGTAATGAAAGTGATGTATAGAGATCTCAACATCAATACCTCCCAAGAACTATATCCACCACAAGAATATGATAATCAATAGCCCCTCATAAGAGTAAAATAGAGAGACTATATAGCTCCCCCACAATATGTAATCACCTGCAAAAATGGTAAGTTCTTGAATACAAAACATGAAACAATTCTGAAAAACAACTTGTCTCCCTTTTGGAAGAAACAAAATCAAGTACAAATGTAGGGATTTGTCCCATTCTGGATAGGAATTGAAGGAAGGAAGAATGAATGATGATGATGTATTTGAAAATTGCTCATGTGTCTCCTTGCCCAAGGAAGATGAAGATGCCACAATCAAATCAAGTATATGCCCAATTGATGAAGAAGGTGATAAAATAGGACTATGCAGAAATTGATGCTAAACAAGATCTAAAAACAATACAATGATCCCTTGATTGAAGGAATATATGGAGGCTAGATTGCCCCCAGAATGAAGTGTCCTCAAAACCACTAAAAGAAGTCTGAAGAAACTCCAACTCCATGAAGGAATTGGAGGAAAGAAGCCTCATATATGAAATCTTTGAGAAGGAATCAAGTGCCTCCAAGGTGGTCTCACCAAGATCAGGATCCCCAATCAAGGTTGAAATAGTGGAATGTGGAGACTCAAGAATACCCTCCAAAGTAGAATTTGCACAGAGCAGAGATATCCCCTCAAGAATGTCCTCCAAACCTGTAGATGTAGCCAAGTCTTCAATACCTTAAATAAATCCATCTTGTGATGCCAAGTCTAGAAAACTGAATATGTCTTGATGAATAGGAATGATGGAAGCCTCAATCAATGACTCTAGATAAGGAACCACTGAAGGTAAAGGTAAATCAACTATCTCTGATGGAGAAGAAGCATCTGAAGAAACCTTGACATCCTCATCTGAAGATTCAAATCATTTCAAATATGTAAGCTCCTGCATAGCATTATCGTCATAGGGTATCCTTCTTGAAGAATGAAGAGGAACATGACATTCTAAATCATGATCATTGGGGAATTGTGGAGTATGAGGATCTCCATATATCTCCCAAATCTTAGTCCAAATAATATTAGGACAATCACAATGATCAATACCTTTTAAAATATCATCATCAACATGCATTGTAATGAGCTCTTAAGACATTATATCTGCTGCAACTCCAAGAATTTTTTTGAATACGTTGACTTGGATGGGGAATAATACCATACAAATGTGGAAACAATTCAAGTTATTGGATATGGTTTATGATGCCACCTCTCCATTGTTTAGTTTCCCTTTTGCAAAATAATCACAGAAGGATAATATACAAAACCCATAATGAACTATGATATATCTCCAAGATTTCAAAGACATTGACCTTCAATATCAATTAGAAACTCCCAAATATAATGCACAATGAAAAATGAAGCCTCCCAATGCAAATAGACTTTCTCCAAATTAAATTCAAAGTAAAGCATAATTTATATTGGTGGAAAGCTGATAATCTCCTTTAAAAACCCTTTTCGTTTCATCAATTTTGGGTAAAAAAAAGGTCGTCAGCCACATGGGCCATCATATCACTTACATATCGCCATTTTTTGGCCCATCATGATCCTGCACATACCCTAAAATATGATAAAAAATTCTTCCACCACTAGATAGTGCTCAAAACTAGCTTTCCAGTGATATCTTGTTTACAAAAATCCAATACCCGAGTCAAAAGTTATGGTGATTTTAAGAAAACTACCTAATTAAGACATGATGGGGCTTCCATGATGGTCATGTGGCCATCAAATTTAAGATAGTCGCCCAATTGTTTTGAAAAAAAACCAAAAAATAAATTTACATAAGAATATGAAGTATTTTATATAATACTAACTAGAGAGTGGATTTTTTCTACAACAAGGGGGAGGAATTTTTTTCTTGCAAATTGTACGATCTGTATGATGCCCTTCCAATATCACTACAAAAAACCTTTGATGGCCTCGAAATGACGAAGTTGAATTTCGATGAGTGGGCAGCCATTCCTTAGGTTTTTGTATCTTCTGAACACAATGATGGGGTCAAATCTGACCCAAAGTGTATCAAAAATCAATTGCTTCCTGAATGAGAACAACTAGCCCTCCATGAAATCCCTTCAACCTATGATAGTATCCTCATCTCAACTTCCCGATATGAGATGGATCTCCTATGGCAATTTCTCTAATACCATGTTGGAAATATGAACAATAACCTAGATGAAGTTGTCCACACTTCAAAGGATCAACCATGAAGAATACCATCCACATGAATAAGAAAGTGTTGCAGCATGAGCAAGAAGACAACTTGATCAAATGATGATCTTGAATATATTGAGATAGAACTCATGAGATGATTTGCAAATGTAAAAGAGCCTTGCTTATATAGGTAAGGTGAGAGGCAATTGGATAACCACCTTAGTTGCAATCATTAAATGTCTAATGCATAATTTTAAATGCATGAGAGAAATATTAAATGCATAGATAACTACATGCTAATTAATGATATATGGTCCATTTAAATACTAGTTTCTAGAATGCCACCTAGGAAACTAACTCATAAGTAAACTTATTAATGATGTGAATAGTCCGCACTAATATCTAGTTAAGAAATAACCCCATTCACACTAACAGTGTTGGCCTAATAGATGTGAAGATATGTAAAGGTTAAATAAGTGTTGCAGAGTTATGTTGGAGCTATTATAGGTCAATGCTGATCTATTTCATTTTTTTAAGGATTGAATCTTGGCATGAGGCATGTGTTGAAGGATTTGAGCCAAAAAGTCACATAGTGAATATTTTGTATGTTACATCTAATTAAGCTGACCTAATTGATGTTATGCTTGAAGTGGATATATATACTAGATGATTTTCGGTGTTTTATTGAATGTGTGACATGTAAGTGATGTAGAACATGAGTGAATATTATCAGACTAGTGTGAATTTAAGTTGTGAATGCTGAGTAGAATATTAGAGATGTGAATACTGAGGAAGTAGATTGTTAGATCATAATCAAATGAAGTATATAGAGTTAGTTTATTAAGCTTCATTGGAAATTTAATTCATGCATAAGATAGATGCAATTGTAACAATTCAATTTTTTTCTCTCAGTGGGAAATGAGTCTATAGTGAGTCCACTTGTAGTGAGAAATTCTATAAATATACTATAACTGGTTGTAATATATATTGTGAGCTAATCCTCATTGTGGTTTTTCCCATTTTGAGTTTTCGACATAAAAATCTTGATGTTCATGTGCTATGTGATGTTGTTGAATGTTTCAGGATTTCTTTCATTACTATAATTTAATCTGCTAAGTGGATTGGATGTTTAAATGTTTGAATGGTGTAAAATAATACTGATTCAACCCCCGCTCTAAGTATTTTGGGTATTCAACAATTGTGTATTATATATTTTGGTTTCTCCTCTCTTTTCTTCATCAATACACCAAGTTTTTACAATGGGTAATAATGTATAGTAGAAAATTTGGATGCAAAAAATATAATCATATTCTCTCCTATCATTTCATTCCCTAATGAAATTTTACTCACGGGCCTTAGGTTCTATCTTTTTATATTATTTTGGAGTTAATTTCAAGTCTCCCTATTTCAATAAATACCTATTTTTTACAATAATTTTAAATGATTTCTATGTGGGTACATTAGGTTTTAGAGTGTATCACCACATTTCCACATTACATATTAAGATATCCTAAAGGGATTTTAGCTTTATATCTTCTTCTCCCAATATTTTTTCTATACTCTCGAGATATGTCAATAGATCTCTTACTCCATAGTACTAGGGAAGATTGATATGATAAATACCATGCAATATGTGATCTAAATGACATAATATTTTAGTTGGTTTTCTATTCCCCTCATGTCCTTCATATTTTGAATTTTACAATGTATTTACATTACATTTGTGGTAATGATGCTATAGTTTTTCTTGATCCTTGTCAAGCTACAAACCCTTCTTGCACCTAGTGTTTTTATAGACCTAACTTCTAGTTTGTAGCAATGCTAGGCTTATTGTAGACACTTAAAAATGTTCGGATGATACTACACACTTGAATCTGATATACTAACATCGTTTCATCCTAAAATTCATCATCTTTTCATTTGTTTGATTAAACTAGCCTAGCTATTTGATTAAATACATCATTTTCATCATGCTAACCTTTCATCTTGTTAAATTGGATAAATCAAAATATTTAATTTTAACACCCTAACTCCTCACATTTTAATTAAATAATCTTAGTTATTTAATTTAATGTCATTTTCATCCATTTTCATTAAATAAGTTAATTATTTAATGGATATCCCAAATTCCTCTAAATTGCATAATTTAAACTTTGTTTTAATGATCAAATAACTAATTAATTTTAACTCTCTCACTTGCAAGGGAATATTCCTCCTTGGCACATTCCTCCAAAAGGGAATATTCTCAAGGAATATTCCTTCCCCTTTGTACATTAAAATTTGGTTTTAATTAGTTACTAAATGCTAATTTTCCTCATCCATGAGAATATTCTTTGAGAATATTATCCTTCTTCACTCATTCAAAAAAGGGAATATTCTTCTTTGTAACAAACTTTCAACAAACTTCTTGAGCAAGCTTTGAAAGTGTGCTTCTTTGCATGATTGTGAGCCCTTGATTAAATATCAACTTTCACTCTCAACCCTTGATAGGAATCCATGATCCATGCCTCCATTTTCTTTTCATCTTAACCATTCATTGATTCTTTCAATCTTGACCATCGGTTCTTTTTTTCCTATTCTATAAATAGACTTTACATCTATTGAATAGGGATCCACCATTTCAGAGAAAACTTATGCTGTTGAAAATCACACTCACCTTGTATCCATATTTAGCATACATTTAGCTTTTTTAGTTTAGAATCTTGATCATAGTAGCTTAAAGCATCCATTAATGGCTTCCATAGTAACTTAATTGCATTCATTTAGTATAACTTGGAATCTAGGGCTTGAATTTTTGAATCTTGTACATATTTAGAATAGGATTGCATACACTTTCATCAAACATCTTATCTTTTATCATGTTAATTTACCTTTTGTCATGTTTTCATTCATCTTTTCCATTAGTTTCCATCGATTTTAATCAATAAAATCGATTGGGAAAGGATCACCATTCCACATCAATGCCATACCACTCCCCCAATAGGATAAGATTCAATGGCTTAGAATAGATGTTTGTTAAGCTTTCATGTTTTAGAATGTTAGTTTTAATGGATTCTTCACTTTGTTTACATTGAATATCTTATTAGGATTGATGCTTAGTGATTTAAATATGCCTTGCATCCATTTGGATCAAGTGTAGTTAACCTATACTATGTCATTGGTCACACTTATATATACTTATCCTCACTATTAGTGATGTCATTTATGCTATCCATTACAATTTTATCTTCTAAATTGGGCTCATGCGTCATTTTGTTTAATTGGTATTGTTAGGGAATGCATGACCTTAGGATATTTTTGTATTTATTTTTCATTGTCAAAGAATGATAACTATTCATTGCAAAATTATTTGTGTTTCATCTTCAACTATTTCAGGGTCAGTGCAGGATCATGAGGATCCAAACTAGGCCCTTAAGTGGGCAATAAAATTCAAAAAAACATCGTTAGGCAACTTGACATAAAAAATTGAATAAATTATTAACATAATTTGAAAAATATGTAACAATATAATTTGTAGTAAATTGAATGTAGTTTCTAGGATACTATTCCTTTTTTGGAAAAAAATAAATCTATTTGATGAAAATTTGAAATTTCAATGCAGTAGTACTAAATTTGTAGGAAAAAATAAAAAGCAGCTGTATGTCTGACCAACCTAAGTACAAGAAAAATAAATAAAAATTTAGAACTTTCAATATAAGTAGAGGACACATGTATATATTTGTTGCATTTTTTGCAAGTAAATAATTAGTTGTGAATTTTTTATTAAATTTTTTTAAAAAAATTATGAAATTCAATTTTTCTTTTTTTTATCCTATAGTATGGGAAACATAAAATGTGTCACATTTTTTAGATTTGAAAAATATGAAATTGTTTAAGAATTATAGACATTTTTTAATCAGTCTATCAATTAGGACTTTAGTCAGAATGTATGTAGAAAATCAATAATAATTATCTATTTAATTTCAAATAAGGCATATCTTATACTTTTGGAAATCTAACAATTTTCTCAATAAACGCTTTTTGTTTCATCAAATTTGGATAAAAAAAAAGTCGTCAGCCACTTTTTGTCATATCACCATTTTTGGACTCCCATGATCTTGCACTCACCCTTCATTATGTTTTTGTATAAAAAATTATTCTCCTTTCTCTTATTCTTACTTTGTTTCATCCTTTTGTATTCTTCATTTTGTAGTGTCAATCCCCCCTCTAGTTATTATCATAGCTTTAGTTTTCTTCCTATATTTTTCAAGATATTTCTTTCTTGATTCTTCTTTTTTCTCTAGATATTCTAGGCTATCTTATTTTTCCTCTTCTATTAGTCAAGATTTTTTTTCCCTCTTCAATCTTAGTTTTGATATTACATCAACTAGATCCTTAAGAACCTATATAAGGAGTAGAGTTTCCATAAAAACCAAACTCTTCTTATTTTCTTCTTGTCATTCATTAACATAGTTTATCCACTATTAACATAGTTCTTCTAGATATCACCTAAGCAATAGCTTTAATATCTACAAGCATATTAAGATTTGGTATTTTAATATAAACAACTCAAAAAAACGTTGTCTTGAATAGTGAAAATTGCATATAAGATGACATATTTTTTTAATTGTATCTATACTTAAGATTTCTATTGTTATTTTCATTACTCTACAAGTAATTCAATACTATTTCCATATGGCTTCTGGTGTTGTTTTTGATGACAACCTAAGTCATTGATTTGGTTCACACTTAAGTATTTGTCCATACTGGGGGACAAAATGAAGAACAAGGTATCCGACTGAAGTTGAGTCTGTCAATCGATTTGCATTACCAGTTTATTAGTTCAGGTTGTGGATCTTAGGAAGGTCATTGGGTATTTGGAATATCTTATTCTCAATTTTTTGTGTCATCGCATCAATTGGTGTACGAGTTAGGAGATCTGGTTGATTGATTTTTTGTTCAACAGTGCTAGAAGACCGACTAAGTGAATGTGGCGTGTTACAGATGTTCAAAGAAAAATTGTTTGAAGTATTTTTGGGTTTGAGGATTTGTTTTGGGTCTTCACTATGCTATGGCCAACTTTGGATGGTGTGCATTGAAAATCATTCATGGATTGAGCCGACGGTTGGAAAATATTTTATGTTTTATTGAAGCTGACATATGGTTGATTAAATATTTTGTTGTGGATATATATAAGTGATCAATTATATCATTTTGATATAGATGCAAATTAAATGTGTGAAGTATGATGCGAAATTCAAAAGGATAGTAGATCGATTATGCCTAGTTTCACTTGTGCATAAAAGGATTTGTGATGTGAATTGAAGTAGAGCAGAGTAGAAGAGTGGAATCAGATAGAAGACTAATGAGCTTAACCAAAACTATAATCAGGAATTAGTAGATGCTATTCCTTCAGTTCAAATCTTTAGATAGATTTAATCTGAATGTTTTGTAAGGTAGTGCACCTTTTTGTTTTGAGGAGTGAGCTCTAGGCAGTGTGCCTGAATGAAAGTGCATTCCCATTTTGTAAACCACTTATATTTGAGTACTCAAATTATGGATTGACCTCCACCATGGTTTTTCCCCTAATAGGGTTTCCACATAAAAATCCTTGTGTTATGGTGTTGTGGATGATTGCTTTATGTGCTTGCATATTTCTTTTGGTTCAATACTATAAATGTTTTAAAGATCAGATTAATAAAGTTAAATTTTGCAAAAAGCTAATTCAGCCCCCTCTCAGTGTTCCTTGGTTCCAATAGATACTATAAAAAAATTAATTTTATTTTTAATATTTTTTCTAGAATTATGAAGTAATTTTTTTTAAGTTGTGTTATTTTTAAGGCTACAATTAATTATCTACATTTAAGAAATATTACGTTAGGGGAATTTTCAATGCAATTAAATATGATAATGAAGGGAAGAAATTGTCAACTTGAAATAATTTACATCATTATTTGTATTTTTACCATATAATTTCTCTTTACTTGTATTATGGAGAAAATTGTTTGGAAAAGTGAAACATTTCCAACAAACATTGCATCCCAAAACCTAATCACTTCTTGAGTGCTCAATATATTATGCAAATGGATATTACTACTGATGGAAATTAATGATGACCACTATTCTCTATTCATTGCAACAATTGTGCTTCCCAATATTAGATGCCTATGGAGCATGAAAAAATTAGAAGGATGATTATTAGTAGAGACAACCAAATTTTCTATATGTTTAACATTGATATCTCTTTCTAAAACCAAAGCTTCTTTTTGGAGAGCCCCAAATAGTGTTTATACATGATTACTAGATAAATATTTTCTATATTTGTTCATCTTTACAAATTTCCTATTCATACATTACCTAATAAATATTAAAATATCTTTTTAATATAGGACACTGACATGGGAAAATCATTCCAACACTCCCAAAGAGATTTAATTATGTTGTGGATCATGTCCTCGATTAGGCTTCGGTTTAGTAGGTTGGAGTAGTGTGCGACCCTTAAAAGCTCTCTCCATCATAGCTACATTTTTCTGCATTAAAAAGATTAAACATTAAAAGTGTGAGGTAGAAATATTTATTTATGGAATAAAGCCATATTTATAAGCATGTTACCTTAAAATAAAGATCTCACCCACAAAAATATTGGGTCCATAAAAGGTTTGCACACTATTTTAAAGTAAAAGTTTTGTGGAAAAAAAAAATCCGTAAATGATATTTTACTAAAAAGAAAATTAAAGAAAAAACTTTACTAAAATTTATGATGAATGTATTTTATAATATATGTCCTAATAAATAGGAAATATAAAACATAAAAACAAAAATCTCTTGTTTTTATTCTGTCCTATATATTACATTGGAAGCTCATGGAGAGGAAAAAAAGGCATAAGTGAGAAAACAAAGAATAGTGGTTGTTCCAGACAAAACTGACAATCCAATTTCAGTCAGGGGATTGAAGGAGAAACTCAGAATTTTTACATGCATAAATAAAAAGGTGATTGAGCTAAAAAATAAAGCATGGAAAGGAAAATAAAAAGAATAAGACATGATTGAGGAAACTAAGAATAGTAGTCTTTCTAGATGATGTCAATCTAATTACAACCAAGGGATCAAAAGAAAAACTTGGAATTTTTACATGCAGAAAAAGGTAGTTAAGTTCAAAAATAAAGGTCAGAGAGAAAATTAAAAAAGCAAGTCACGACTGAGAAAATGAAGTGGTTGTTCCAGACATATATGACAAGTGATGTCAACCCAATTCCAACCAAGGGACTAGAGGAAAAACTTGAAAAATTTGCATGTAGAAAAAAATATTTGAGTTAAGAAAAAATAAAGAATGGAGAGAAAAAGAAAAAACAGTAAGATATGAGTGAGAAAACAAAGAATAGTGATCATTCCAGACATATATGACAAGTGACATCAACCCAATTCCAGTCAAGCAATCAGAAGAAAAACTTGAAATTTTTACATGTGAAAAAAAAAATAGTTAAACTCAAAAACTAACCAGAGAAAGGGAAAAAAGAATAAAACGTAAAGTAAGGAAATGAAGAATAATGACTTCCAAATATAAATGACAAATAGCATCAATCCAATTCCAACGATGTGAGGAGAGGAAAAACTTACAATTTTAAGTGCCCATAAAATGGTCAAATAAAAAGAATAAAAATAAAGACAAGAAAGTTGTAATAAGTAGCTTAAAAGATAATATTACTCCCTCTACCTGAGTAAAAGGTCGCTCGTTGACTTGCTTACATTGGCCAACCCACACTTTTTCTCCCTGTCTAGCAATAAGACCTCTGCCCATCAGAGTAAAACTTTCCACTTTAGCAAATTGCAACCATTTATTAGTATCCTTCCCGCTTTCTGGGTTTTGGGCTGCAGCTATCATCCCATCTACCTATAAATGCAAATTAACCATTTAGTTAATAAACATGCATAAAATAAAATTAGTTACTGTATGTAGAATAAGTATTTCTCTTTTTAAAATATAGACCTTAAAAATGAAGTCAGGTTGACAGGGTCCTTGGAAAAGCAAATTGTTTACAACAAATTTCTTTTTGGCTGGCACTAACAACATGGCCGATGGCTTTCTGCATGCTGCGTACCATGCTCTTACAAATGCCTGCCAGAAAATCACAAAATTGTTTTAAATCAAAATTTTCCATAATTCTTATTGTTTGAAAGCCTACGTATAAACGTATTATTGCATGTAAATGAAGTAGAAATAAAAGCCATTAATCTTTAAAAACAAAATAATGGTTTATGCACGAAAGACCTCTTTATACATAAAATCTTCGCTGTTGCTAGTAATTAACAGTAAGCAAAAAAAACATGATGAATGACCTGAGTAGAATCATGCTTTCCATCGCCTACTGCGCCATATTTTTCTACATTGAAGACGAAAGCAGTATGGTCCGAATGAACAACTGTTTCTGAAGAACAATTCGCTGTATCATATTGGTTGATCTCACTAACTGAAATTGTTTGGGCAGACTGAGTTGCTGCTGCTGCTGCTATTATAATGAATTGCAAGCCCAAAATAATGAATTCCATGGCCATTATACTTGTCAGATTTCTCAGAAGCTTTCAATCAAACATACAGAGTTTAACTGTTATATAGGGAAGGGTTGACGTGTTGCGTGCTCCCAACGATATTATTTTTGTCTAATCTATGAAATTTTTAAATTTTTGGTCAACATATGAATGGATGAGAATTGTCCACATGTAAAGTATGGAAGAAACGTCGATACTTTTTTTGGTCTAATCTACGTAATCTGACGCCTTGTTCTCACAAGGATAAACAATAATGTTAAAAAAAAAAAAGAATGTGTGAAAGAGGCTAAAAGTTCTTTGTGTAATTCGATCACAGTCCTAATATAAATAGCTCAATTATTAATATAAATAGCTATTTATATTAGACTGTGATCGATACTTTTTTTTTTGTCTAATAGTAGTAGAGTTACCTACAAACTAGGGAATTCTACTAGTTGACATGCATCCCAATAGAAATAAGTTCTTATATTATTCTTATTGACCAACAATAAGAACCTCAAAAATTGCACGAGTTGCGTAAATTTTTATAGTGTGTTAGGTATTAGAGAAACATGTTTGAAAATTTCATGATAAATTTTCAAACTTTGAAAAGTCATCTATCCAAAAAAAGGGTCACATATTGGACACTAATTCATTAAGGAGTCCTCTTAATGTTAACAGAACATATAGATATAGTTTGAGACTTCTTATTAGAATAAAATCTAAAAACTTGAGAATAATTAGCTTGGAGAATAGAATAAGGATCAAATCATATCAAGTTAAAGAGCTTGGGAAATGATGCTTAGGTCGTTTGTGCATAGTGGAGGGAAAACAATTTGGTGAAACTTTAATGTGTTCAGTCTAAAAAAATATTATATATAGAAAATAAAAGAAAACATTCCATCTACACTCATTTTTTCCTATCCACCTCTCATTAGCACAAATGGTCAACTTAACACTCATTGCATCTAGGTGATGTTCATAAGGGTAAAGCATAGGGACTACTTGGGAGGTCACCATCCCAATACTACTTTGAACCAAGCACGATTAATCATGGAGTTTCCTCTAAGATCAATACCATTTAACTTTCTACCCCATTTGTAAAAGTTTTAGCAAGTGTTGTGCCTCATGAACCATTCATTATAGAGTCCCTTTAGCTTATGTAGTGTCAAGAAGGGCATTTTTTTATGGTATATCAAGTTATGATGTTTTATCATGGTTCAATTATGTACCATTTTAATTAAACTCATTGACCCATGTTTCATGAGGAGTGGTTCATAGAAACCCATCTATCGTGAGAATGAGTAGTCCACTTAGCACTCATTAGTACATCTAGGTTATTCTCACAAGGGTGAAGCATTGAAGCTTCCTAGAATGTCACCCATCCTAGTACTACTCTAGCTCAAGTGTACTTAACCATGAAGTTTCCCCCAATATCAAGACCACTTTGATTTTGTAAAACCTTTATTATAGATCCCCCTTTACTCGTCCATACAAAACCTTCCTTATGGATCCCCTTTACCTTATAAAATGACAACTAGAAGGTACAACATATTTTCACATTTATCAAATGGGGTAGCAAGCTAGGTAATCTTGATATTTGGGAGAAACTCCATGGTTAAGTGTACTTGAGTCAAGGTAGTAATAGGATGGGCAATCTATTGATAAATCTTGATGCTTCACCCTTCTAAACATAATAATAAATTGTGATAAAATGAGACATTCAATAGTGACAACATAAATTATTATGTCATGACCATGCACATAAAAAGCCCTTAAAATTGATAGTCAATAACATGGAAAATGATTTATACTTAATTATGTTGAGAGAGATTCTATAGTGGAAACAAGACACAAAGCATCACATCATGATTGTGCACATAAAAGCTGAAATACAACTAAAATATATTAAGAAAATAAAAATTGGTATATCTTAAATACATCCATCTAAAAAGTACACAAAATATTTGAAGTAAATAAAATAACTTTTATGAACATAAATTTAAGATATCTATACTAGTAATAAACATAAATTTAAAAAATAACATATAAATATATAAAAAAGAAAAATCAAATAATGAATGATAACTTTTAAAAAGTAAAATTTAAATTCTAAACCCATCATGTTAAGGAGAGGAGATCAATGATGATGAAACAATTGAAAATCAACATTACTTAATCCCATAGAAGCTAAACTAAATTTTCATAAACAAAATAACTCTTAAATAAAAAATAAAAATAAAAATAATAAAATAAGATAATTCTTAAATAAAAATTGAAATCTATATAAAAATATTTTTATTTATTTTAAGACAGATTTAATAAAATTGTAAAATCTGCTATCACAAATGTTGTATTGCATTTTTGATAATAGAAGCTACGACACAACGACATCTAGAATTTAATGTACATTTTCCTACGTGTTCAGTTTGACCGACGTTCAACCGACCTAATGATTTTGTCCCAATCAAATCCAGAGGTTTGATGTTAATTGGTCGGTGCACTTTAGGTGTTTCGGAGTGTTCCACGATGGCTGTTTCATATAACTTCTCAATTTATTCCACTTACCTTATCTTACTTACGTGTTCAAACGAACTTGATGGAATCGTGCTGTTGTAGAGCTTTTAGGATACTTATTTATGCCATCCTCTCAATCCAAGTTCGCTTTGCAGTCAAAATCTCAGTGTCTTTTGAACTTAAATTCAAACAGAGTTCTCGCATAAAAAGAATTGTAAAAGTTATTTGGATGTATTAATTCATCATTCTGTCATGCCCGGCTACATTATTGGATTTGGGCGGTTTGTTTTATTGTAATGACTAGTAAGTTTATTAGATTCCCTTATGTCAGTAGTGATCTTGAGGGTGAACTGTGTCAAAGATTGAAAGAGGCCATTATTGTCTCCTGAGCTTTTGTATATATGTTCTATTATTGTTTGAATTATGATACAGCGAATCCAAGTTGCTTACGCAAACGAAAATTAAAAGTAGTAAACACCAGGTAAAAGTTCCATATATTGCTACAGTGAAATCCTAGATTACTTACCCCTTCTAGTCATTAGAATAAAAACAAACCACGCAAAGAGCCAAATCCTGAAAATCTTGTGGGGTTGGCTCTGTCTCAATAATGCCATTTGAATTGACATGGGATCTATGAGAATGACCAAGCTAGTTGTCTACTCAAGAATAAGTGAAGGAAACTACATGGAAAAAATGGATGGCCTGAGCGAAGGTTGCGTAAAGATAGAATAGCTTTTTAAATCTTAATGATTAATAATTAGGATTAATCGAATTTTATTGTGACTAAGATATTTATATTTGTTTTTTATTAGAAAAGCAAAAGGTAAGGGTCTTCATTTCAAATAAAACAGAAAACAAATATTAAGGTCTATAGGCCCACCATATAAATAGTAAGATAAAATTATATCAAGATATTATGATAAAATTGTATCACGATATTATGATAGAATTTATGATATAATGATTTAAATATATTAATGCTAATTTCATATGGAGTTGATTTGTATTTAATTGTTAAATATCTTATTAATAAGTATGTACTTTGATTATATTGGTTATTTTTTTAGAACCAAACTTGATCTTATCACTTACCTATGAATTTTCCAGAATCCAATGATTAGCAAGGGTAAGGATTGGCCAACAAACAAGTAAGTATTATGAGGCCCTTACTTCTACACTTCGGGCTTTGTGAAAACCAGGAGGGTAATCCTAGCAATGTTCACATAATAATTTTCTTGTGTCATTTGTATCAATAACATTGCAATATACACAGATAATTCTCATAAAGAGGCTCATCTAGTAAAGTATATCCAAAAAATTAGATGCTTCTTAATAATAGTTCACTTTTAGAGCATGAGAATAGTAAACCTTTGTAACCCTTTTTATAAAATTTGATTTAATGAGTGGACAGTGGCTGAGTTAATCAACATAATGCGAAATAACTAGCTCACCTAGACCAGTGCCTCATCCTTGGAACAGACTCAGTACCAATACCCACGTAATTTGACAACATTTTTCACATATGACATTATATGAAGATCTAAAATGTTGCATTATAGTATTTCAACATTATATCTTGACCTTTGCTTCTTACTAACAACCTAGTACTCAATTTAATATAAATCCATAGCCATATTCAAGCATTTCACATTAATCCTTTGAATTAATAAGCAAGAATAAAACCACACATCCACCAGAAATTGATAGAGACAAATAAAATAACCTTGATTATATTATTCATAATCTAAAAAACCAGTACATAAGAGAGAAAAATGGTGTCGAACTTGAACTATTTCTGTTTTATATTGCCAGTATTACTATCAAGATTAAATGTGCATATTGATAGACTCAAACCTAAGACTTATCACTAAACTATTTAGTATCTTGTATAATTTCCTATGCGAGTAATTTCAGAACAACCCACTATCCAACCCTTGTAACCGGCCCTGAAATCCCATTTATAGAGGCATAAGAGCAACAAGCAGCAAGCCAAAATTACAATTATAGTTTCATAAGCATGTGACATTTAATTTAACACGAATTCTAGAGATTCCTCAGACAGTTATATTTAATCATTACAGAATGAGGGAAAGCAAAAGAAAAAAAATTCACATGGTTCATAGAAGAAGACAAACTAGCCTTCCAAAAGACATCATTTATTTGGTTTAGTAGCTCCAAAATCCTTTGTCCACATTGATCAAAGAAGATTCCCAATAAACACCCAAGGAAAATACTCACATAATACCTTGAAAAGGCATACATGCCATCGAATTAGTGAAGTCCAACACCTCTCCATCACACTAGCCAAAAGATTTTCCATGTCAACATTAAAAACAAAAAACCATATGTTTGTTGAAGAGGATGATCTTGCTGCAGTGGCAATGGTGTCATCAAAAACAAAAATAGGGATGAGACGCTACTCTGATTCATCAACATCAGACTATGCTCTCCCGCTTCGTGTTCATTCTGAAATTGGAGAAGCCACTACTCCCCCCTCATTGGAATCCTCATGTGGCTTCAAAGTGAGTAGGTATTGGCCATACTCTAGGTCAGTATCTCCTTCATCACCCGAAGGGCTATCCAAAACTTCCATGGGAGAGTTGTGTCATCCTACATAAGCCTTGTGATACTTATTCTTCTTCCTTGCTTCCTCCATAGGCTTGATTGATTCCTTCTTTCTAACTTTGATCAATTCTTCTGAAACAACCCGAATCCTTAGGTGATAGGTGCTCTTGACACCACCCTTCTTAGTTTTACTTCGGGCACTCCTTCCACCCTTTGGTATTGCAGGAGCTCCAGGTATGCCAAGTTCAGTTTTAGGAACATCATCTCGAGATTCTTGTAGACTAAGTCTCCTAGACCTTCTAACTAGCTTAATAGATTCACTTGGCTCACCCATCTCATAGATTGTAGGTAGAATTTTTACCAGTTTGTTCTTGAAAGGAATTTTTGTAGAGCAAAAAAATCAAATGTTCACAATTCTTATCAACCTAAAAGGAGATTGCAGACTATAAAACCTGCACCACCCCAGGATTTTAGAGCTGACAAACTTACTTATGTGTAATTAAAAATGAGCAATTATAAGTACTTACTCACTCGAGAAAAGGCTACCTCAATATCTCTGTAACTTCATATGCCATAGATTCTTTACAAAATTTAAAACTAATTCCTTAGTTTTTTGATTGTAAACAATGAAGAAAAACATAACTATCGATCCTCATTATATTGACCAACCTCTGCATGCTTACCATTAATGCTTGAGGAATACTTGTGTGAATGAGCTAACAATTAGTTGCTTGATTTTGAATCTAAGTTGTCAATCATCCGTCAAGATGGATCAATAGATAATCAAAGTAATTGATTATAAAAATATAAATACATGTATCTTTCGCCTTTGTCTAAACAAAAAATCCCATGTGGATAAACATCCACTCTATCAGCACACTTAATTACCCACTTAGTAATTAAGAAAGCATGTCATGTCATGTTTTCCCACTTTCCCTTGGGAAATAACCCACTTGTTCCTTTGATCAATCAGGACGACAAAGAACAGTCAAGATTCAATATTAAACTATTGGCCCATACCTTGTCTCGACTTAGTATCACCTTCCCGCATGTACAAAACCCTGACAGAAATGATGATTGAGATCAAAAAATTACCTATCATATCCCAAACATTGTAGGAGGAATCAATTCAAATATGGCATAATTTTAATTTGAACCACCAAAAACATATACTAACCAAGGGAAAGAGGATTCCCTTACTTGCTCTTAGGGTTTGTCACCCTAAGAGCACTTGATGTAGGAAATGACACTCTTTCCGCTTTGGTGATATGTTTAAGGTGATTGCATTCAAAGGGGGGATGGATGATTGATGAAGGTTGTGAATGTGTGTGAAGTGTGGCTGATGCTAAAATTAAAATGAAACTAATCTAAGAACATGCAAATGTAAATGAGGCAAAACTAAACTAATGCAAACTAACTAACTATATGCCCTAAATGAGTGTTTTCTGGAAATTGACAGAGCAGGACAGAAAATGTGTACCTGGAGAAATGATGTGATAGTTGAATGCTCATGGAAGCTTCTAGAAAATGCTTGATCTAAGCAAAAGGACAGTTACGCCAATTGGGGCGACCTAGTCCTCCAACCTGGGAATTTTGCCGGAGTAGGTTTCTATGAAATGGGTGCCCAAAAATATGAAAATCCCCCAAAAAAAATCTCAGAGGGACTAGGTCGCCATTATGGGTGACCTAGTCCTCTTCTAGGTTTTTGAGGACCTAAAAGTGGAGATTGGAGCTCTCAGTCTACACTCTAGTTTCCAATAGGTGTCTTGTTCAGACTCTGTTGAAAACGGGCAGGGAGAGGTCTCCAAGTTGGAACTAGGGATTTGTTGACTTGAGTTCTTTTGATGAGTTGGGAGCACCTTCCAAGAACCTCAAACCTATATAGAAAGACATGCAAACACATGCAAAGACTAGAAATGGTTAGGGTTAGGAAATAGGGGTTTGCCTAAGTCAAACCCCTTTGTAGGTGATTAAACCCAAATGAAATGAAATTAAAGGAAAGGAAGATGGAATGATGAACTTGAGAGAACACTTACAAATCCTTTGTTGATCTTAGTCTGCAACTTGCATGAGAAGCTTCAATGGAGTTAGTCTAAAAACCCTAATGCTTGTTTGCTTGCTTTGGAAGAATTAGTTGCTAGAGTGCTCATCAAGAGGAGTGAGAGTAAAAGAATGAGAGCTAGGAGTGCAAAAAATAACCAAGAGGGAGGCAAAATGGAGGTAGAAACCCTTATTTGTACATGCTAAACCCTAATTTTCTCGAAAATAACTTATGATAGGCCGACCTTAGGGTTTTGGGGGAAAAATCTCATAAGTTTTATGTTTTAACTTTGATTTTTATGCCTAAAGGGACTAGGTCGCCCAAAGTGGCGAATGTTGTGTAGTTTTGCACACATGCCCCACTAAAAGTAGGGACCCTCTTCTGCCTAGCCTTTTGGCTCTTTTTTGTGGCCTTGCCCTTTTTTGAGCTTGGCTTTGAAAATCTTGGTTTTTTGTTTTTGGGTACTTTGGTCCTGGATTTGGGTTACTTTACAATGTTCCTAAATGCGTATCTTGCTTGTAAAGTGCCCCCATTATGCTAAAACTTTGAAAATTATAAGTCTTTTGGATAATTTTGGGTTTTTCCCTTTTTTTGGGATTTTTCCATCTAGGCGGATTTCCCTAGCTGCCTAGAAAACTTGACAAGGTTGGTTCTGTGCCGTCTTCAAGGATTTTGATGCTTCACGGTTTCTGTCTTCCCCAGTTTTTTTTGAATTTTTCCTTCGTTCCTTCATTTCCCCAATTTGCATCTTTGGGACTTTTTACCTCGATGTCGCAAAGGCTTTGCATCTGGGCCACAATTGGGTGGTGGTACTGCCTAACCATGAGGGGCTTTCATTCTCGATGCAGTTGCATTGTGGTCCCACCCTACCGTGGGAGTCTTTAGTCGATGACGCGGTTGCGCAGGGTTGATACATCTGGCGCGATAGCACTGTTTACCTCGTTACTGTGAGGGCCTCGTGCTTGTCTTGCAGTGTTGTGGTTTACCGCGTTACCTCAGTGGTCGAGTGCTTGGCTCGCAGTAGTGTGGTTTTAGTCGCTTTGGAGGCATTGGGAGGACAAATTATCGGTCAATAGCATGTGAACTGTGTTGACTTCATAAGAGTTTGTTGCCTTGGGAAAACCCTGATAGTCCGTCCCTGCTTCATTTTCCCAGAGTATGTTAAGTGATGTTGGTTTCACGGATTTCTGTCCCTGCGGATTTTTCTGAAAGTTTTCTATTTGTCAAAGACTGAGGGGATTCACGAGTTGATTAATAATGGTTCTGCATTGCATGATGGATTTGGATGATTTAATGATATGTGCAGACATTTCTAGAGTTTTGACTGATGAGTGATTGGCCTTTTGGTCATTTATGTGCTTCCCTCACTAAAATCCCCCTGGCCCAGAATTCCCTGAAATTCCTTCTTGACTTGAATTCCGTGAAGGGGTGAAAATCATGAACTTTGACGAGGCTGCTTTAATGAAGTTTTAATAGATTCTGATGGTTGTTTTGGATCTCTCTGATGATTAGCATGTTATTTGCATTAGAATAACATGAATTTTCATGCCATGATGAATGTTAATGGTGGCCATTTTGAATGCAGGTTGGATCAGGCAGGTTGTTGCTATTGAGGCCAAGGGAAGAAGTGGGTGTACCATGAAGATGTTGTGAGATTTGTGGGATTGCACCCAAGTACATTTTGTGGCTACGAGCAGGTGAAACTTGCTTGTACATGGCTAGGTTGACGCGCTCGAGGGTCGTTCATTCGAATTGAGCATGACATGGAGGATTCAAACTAGTTTGACTCGATCAGAGTCATTGGAGAGGCCCAGCTTGGCTGATTGGTCGATGACTCGTATTCACACTCATATGATGCACGTGCTACCCTTCTGCTACTTCACACTAGTGGGACATTAATGGCGAAGGGACCTGTAGGGTTTGATATATCTGAATCAAGATTTGTGGAGATCCCAGACTGATTTGAAGGGGTGCCTCATGCATTCATTGCGGGGTGGTGATTTATTGTGGGCTGTCTGGGCCGATAGGGTTGGTGGCCGACCTTCTTTGTAACCCTAGCTCGGGATGACATGGGACAAGATTTCTATAAGTATGACATTTCACCTCATTTTTAAGGGCTGGTTGGTTAACTAGAAGAAAAATCAGGTTATTGTTGGAAAGCAAAGGGTTAGACAGTAGATTAGAAGAATTAAGAGCTAGTTTCATTTTCAAGCAAATATTGTAATACATAATATCAAAATTGTTGCTATTAATAGTGATTTAATACAAGTGAAGACATTGTGTTATTATTGGTGTCTTCTTTGGATTGATTTGTCTTGAATGGTTCTTATTCTATCTTCCAAATTGCTTGAAAATATTTGAATGTATTTTAGGTTTAGAGTAAATAATTTAATGGCACTTGTGATTTAATGCTTGGAGTGTTGTAGCGATCTCTAGTTCATACTTTGGCCAACTTCTTGATTGTGGGACTATTGTGCAAGGTCAATCTATACCTATTATTTATATGCTTAGTTCAATTATGGGCACTTGTCCATGTCAACTACAAAACTAAGGTTGGCTTGGATGAATGTGCATAATCTGAAAATCTTTAATTCCTTAGAAGATTGTACTGTTTCTGTGAGATTGCGGGTATAGCCTGGGTTAAACAAAAAGTATTTTTAAAGGGATTGGTCCATTCCAAGTATTTTTCATTGGTATTGTTGATCTTAGGAGTAATATTAATTTTAGGATTTCTCAAACCCTTACCTTTTGCTATTTCTTTGAACTATGGTTAAAGTAGGAACTCAAGTATCATCCTGTTGCAAAATCTGATAAGTTTAGAGTCTCTAGCATTTGTTTTGTAAGGTCTTTTTATGATTACCAGGTTTTTCACATTTATCACTGAGTGGTTCCACTGCATTGTCCTGACCTGACACTCGAGAGACCTTGGGGTTATCTCTTTTCGCATAGAGATCAACCTTTCAAGAGAGATATAATACTATATTATATCTGAGTTGTTGCTGTGTAGAAAACACCATCAACAGGATTGACACTAGAAGGAGGGCCCTGAATAAGCAAGCTAGAGAATTTTCTAAATGCTCTTTCTCCTGAGAGACTCGGGAGGAGAACTAGATCTACCCCTGGAGAAGAAGAAGAGTTTCAAGGACTACCACCTCCAACTAGGTGAAGAAGGACTAGAAGAAGGGAGGAGTCATCATCCAATCCATTATTTCCACCATCTTCATGCTCATCCATGTCATCTTCATCTGATTCTGAGGCTGGTTCTATTCAACAATCCCAACTAGTCATCACTCAGCCTTTACCACCTCGGAGGCCAATGGCTTTCTTGGAAAACAACCCATCACTTCTATCCTTCAACAACTACAATGTTATGCCCAAGAACCCTGAGCAACTTGTTTGAGGGATAGAGGGATTAATCATGAAGACGTTGCATATAGGATTTTCTCTTACTCTCTAGGAGAGGAGGCTTTTTACTGGTACAACCACTTGCCTGCTACATCCATCCATAACTGGGCTGAACTTGAGGCTGCATTTCTGCAAAATTTTAAAATTCCCATCAGTTCCAATGAGCTCTACATGCAATTCATCGGGATTAAGAGAGAAGTTAATGAGCCTATAAGATCATTCAATAATAGGTTCCACTGTTCATACACTAGATTGCATACACCTTACATTGGGGATGATGCCACCGCCTTAGAAGTATATTTTGATGCCCTAGATAGTCTTACATCCACCTTCCTTAAGTGGAGAACTAATCATCCAAATACCCTACTCACTACATATATAGAGGCTAATAAGGTCAGTACTGATCTAGGACAACACTTGTTAGGACCCTTGCCATCTCTGGGACCAACTGCTCACACTGGGAAAGTCCAAGGTCTTAACTAGAGACTGACTAATCACACTCCCATTATGAATCCCATTCCACAACTACCTTTGGTTCCACACCCAGGTCATCCAATAAGTTAGGCTCACTCAATGCCCAGTTATCCGCAACAAGGTGCCAATCAACCCCTTTATCCACAACCACAAGATGGTTTCCCTACATACTTGCAGAACTCAAAAGTTTTGAATTAGTCTGTAGGTTATGGAGGAGTGTCAAGATACCCCCCAAACAATGTAAATTCAGTACCTTACAGTAGTCTTGATAAGGAAAGGTTAGATGAGCTAATTGAGCAAGTGAAGAAGATGAATATGGAGGTAACCTACTTGAGGAGCCAGAACAACCAACTCCAAGCTGCTCAAAGGAGCATGCAATCAAATTGCAATAGGGAGAATCAGGATGTTGCACGAGGGCAACACTTTGACATAAATCAGAATTTTGAAGGAGGCCAGGGTTCTGGTAAAAAAATTGATATAGGTCAACAAGGGGGATAGGGGTTTGAAAGGAGGTAGCTACCTAGGAAGAATAGGCCATGGAATACTGGGCCTAATAATGGAGGAGTCCCCACTCCACTGGACCAACCTTCCAATCAAGAGAAACCTCTAAGTGGAGTATATCTAGCTGAAGTAGCTTTGGCAGGGTGGTGTAGGCTTCACAAGATAAGTCAACACTCTGAGTTGGACTGTTCTGAATTTCAAAATATTACTTCCATCTTTTAGTATGAAGTTGAAAACAACTCCTCTGGTCGAGAGTTGGTACTCTCAAATCCGTATGATTCCCAAGTTTTGGTGTTGAATCATGCTTCTTTTCCTAGGGATGAAGAGAATTAACCAGAGGATGAGTCAAGTAGTTATAATGAGGAGGTTGGATAAGTGCTCAATGAAGATGAAATCTCTCAGTTATTTAATGAGGTAACTGAGAATGATAACGGTCCCTTAGATGAAGAGGGGGCTGGTATTGAAGAAGTACAAATGTTTTAACAATCTACAAGAAAGTATGATTTGAGGAATAGGCCTAACAAGAATCCATAAGTTGGAGGCCCATTTACCACATCTATTCCTCCAAAAAAATTTACCACTCCACTAGCCCACATGCCAGTAATAATCCATCTTACTGTCAGGTGCCAACACAATACTTTACAAAAGGAGGACAATCTGATATGTCAAAAGGAAGCAATTTTGATGCAACAAAGATAGGTAGACTGGTCATTCCAAGGAGACCCACACTGATATGAATGTGGGACAATTAGGTGAATATGTGACTAAAGAACTCAATAAAGTAAAGGTGAGTCTCTCTGCTTTTGAGTTGTTAAGGGTTCCTGAAATCAGAAATGTAGTTCTAGGGTCTTTCAATTCAAGTACAACACCATAGGAAGTAGCAGTCAACGAGGCAGTTGACATGCCTCCTAGTTCACAGGCACCTAAAGGTCCAAGTCAAGCACAACCTAGAGATAGAGGTAAAGAAAAGGATAAGAACCAAGTTGCACAAGTTGACACTCAATTGAGTTTGTTCCAGGGCAAGATGGAAACCCCTCCCTTCATGGTTTCTATCCGTATCTTTGGGAAGAATCTGCATAATTGTCTTCTGGATTTAGGGGCATCTATGAATGTCATGTATTTTTCCATTTGCAGGGCTCTAGTGATTACCCCTGTAGCCTCTCAGAAGAAGGTCACCCAATTAGACAAGACATCGGTAAATATAGTGGGATAATTGAACATGATCCCCATGCAAGTTGCTTCATATCTTAGAGTGCAACAAATACTTAATATTCAGGTGGTAGATATTCCTGACACTTATGGTTTGATCTTGGGTCGAGATTTCACTAAGGAACTAAATGGATATACATCCACAAATCATTCTTACATGTGGCTCCCCTAGAAAGGAGTCCCAAATCAAATGAGAATTGAAAGAGAACCTCAAATTAAGTATGTGATCATTGAATATCAAAATACTTCAAATGAGATATTGGTGTCAGAAGTCAACATGGGGAACTATGTCTTGGCCACCCTTGTTTCAGACACAGAAGAATTTTTTATGTTGCAAGGCTTCTCTGATGAATCCACATCAGGAGCCAACAGTTCTGAAGTATTGCTTGAACAAATAGAATAAATTGATGATCAAGAAGATAGAAAACTTGGCTTCCTGGATAATTTCCAAGAGTTTATCCAGAAGTATGTGGAGGATCAGTTTCAGTTGGATGGAAATATGAATTTCGAAGAATTGATGCTCCCTAATTGGTGTAGAGTTCATAATGCCCCTCACTCTGAGCTGGAATGTTGTCTGTGCCAAACTACAATGGATCAGATACAAAGATGCATTAACCCAGCCCCAACTGTTAGGATAGATATATAGAGCATTCAAAATGATCTAAAAGGAAAGAGCCCAAGGCCTCTTGAAGAGCCTCTGGGTAGTAGCAAGGACAAGGTTAGTTAGAAGAAATCAGGAGCTAATGGTTGCTAGATATTGAGATTTGATGGATCCAAATCAAAGCAATGTGCTGGAGCAGGATTTGAGCTGATCATCCCTAAAGGTAAAACCTAATTTTCTTCTCATAGACTCTAGTTCTAGTGCACTAATAATCTAGCTGAATATGAGGCTTTGGTCCATGGATTATTAATGGCATTGAGAAAGGAAGTCAGGATCTTGCAAGTGTTTGGAGATTCTGAGTTGGTAGTTAAAAAAGTAAGGAAGCAATACTCGTGCCATAATAGAAGAATGACTAACTATAGGCACAAAGTATGGGATCTCATTGAAGGATTTGATGGATTCAACATTCAATTGATCCCCTGAAGTAAGAATCAAACTACTGATTCTATTGCACAAGCAACAAGTACATTGCAGCCTTTATCACTTCCAGGTTTGAAGAAGTTCACTGTGGAGCTCACCCCAGTAACCTCAGTGCTTGACAACGTCACCAATTTCTAAGTGTTTGAGGATGACAAGCATATTCTTGATTTCATCACTAGCTGTGATGTGTTTTCTTCCCAAGTGATTGATGAGGCAGAACCTCAAGAGGCTGAAATGGATCTAGAAGGGGTCATTAACTTGAAAAACTAATACCATCCCAAGGGGGATGGTGCAATTAGAATGAATTTTTACATGGATAAGATAAAAGATTAGGAACAACAAGTGAAAAGAGAATCTCTTAGCAGTCAGTGTGAAACATACAACATGGGGACCCAAGAGGGCATCAAAAATGTCTTTATTGGTAAAGTGTGCACTCCAGAGGAAATGAGAGGAATTATTGATGTCTTGCACACTTATCAAGATGTGATAGCATGGACCTATGATGACTTAAAGACATATGATACTTCAATCATTACACATACTATTCTCCTGAAGTCAAATGTTCAGCTATTTAGGCAAAGAAAAAGGCCAATTAATGCTCTGTTGGAGCCCATCATTCAGAAGGAGGTGCAAAAGCTACTTTCAACATGAATCATATTCCCAGTAAGGCATTCAACATGAGTTGTAAACTTGGTTCTAGTAAGGAAGAAAAAATGGAGAAATCAGACTGTGTGTTATTTCAGGAACCTTAACAAGGCATCATAGAAGGATAATTATCCAGTCTCTTCACTGGATGAAGTCCTTCAAATTGTTAATGGGTCTCAGATGATTTCTTTTCTGGATGGGTACTTTGGATACAGTCAAATTATGGTACAATATGAGGATAGGGACAAAACTACCTTTACTACAAAATGGGGAACTTTTTCTTATAGAAGAATTCTCTTTGGATTAATCAATGTCAGGGCTACATTCCAAAGAGTAATGGATATTGATTTCAAATACATCATTGGTAGGTGCATCATCATTTACATGGATGATTTGACAGTCTTTTCTAAGAGGAGAAGTGATCATATTGTGGATTTATGCCAAGTATTCCAAAGGTGGAAAGAGTTTGGCATCTCACTTAATCCTAAGAAGTGCATATTTGGAGTCACTAAAGGAAAGTTGTTAGGGCATGTTGTTTCAGAACAAGGTATTTCCATTGATCTAGAACGGGTAGAGGCTATACTGAAAATTCAGCCCCCTACAAGCAAAGAGAAATGAAGACATTCTTTGGGAAAACTAACTTTGTCAGAAAGTTTATCATTGGATTTGCAGAAATAGTAAAGCCCTTGAAGGCCATACTGAAACAGGAAGCAAAGGTTGAATGGAGTGCAGAAGCTAGGGAGGCGTTTACAGAAATCAAGAGAGCTATTGTTGAAGCTCCAGTATTGGTAAGTCCTGATTATGCCAAACCCTTTTCTATACATTCTTGTGCTGACATGTTGACCCAGAAATTCGACCAAGGGAATGATCATCCCATAGCCATTATGAGTGCTCCTCTGAAGGATTCATAACTAAGATATCCTAATGTAGAAAAATAAGCTTATGCCCTGGTCTGAGTAGTAAAGAAATTCAGACACTATATCTTGAGAAATAGGGTCTTCTCTATAGTACCTGATCTTGTAGTAAAGCTGTTATTAATGCAAAATGAATTGGGAGAACATAGGGCTAAGTGGGTAACTATGTTACAGGAACATGATATTGAGATCCAACCCCTGAATGAGAGGGCAGGGACTAACAAAGACAATGGCTGAGATAGGTCCTGATCTCACAACTCAACAATATCACCTCCAAGAAGTGTCTCCAGGAGACTAGTGTGATGAAATCATCTACTATCTATTGAATCAACAATGTAGTGAACACCTTAATGCAATACAAAGGAGAGCTCTATATTTGAAGAGTGGCAATTTTATGATGAAAGGATATGTCTTGTACAAGAGAAATCATGAGGGGGTTTATTTGAGGTGCCTAGGGAAGGAAGAGGATGGAAGGGTGATGTCGGAAATTCATGGAAAATATGGCACAGGCCATGGCAAATCAGATCTTGAGGGTAGGCTATTATTGGCCTACCTTGTTCAAAGATACACATAACCATGTGAGGACTTGTCATGTATGTTAGACTATAGCAAGTAGGGAGAAACGTGCAACCCTTCCACTTCAGCCAGTCATAGAGGCAAAACCATTTGCATAATGGGGAATGAACTTCATAGGTCCAATCAATCCACCTTCCTCTGTGAGCCACAGGTATATTCTTACTGTAACTGATTACTTCACTAGGTGGACCGAGGCTCTTGCATGCAAACAATGCACTTCTGAAGTGGTAATCAATTTCATAGAATCGGATATTATTAATCGCTTTGGATGTCCATTGGCTTTAGTTTGTGATAATGGTCTTGCATTTGCATCATTGAAATTTTCTAACTGGGCTTTCAATCATGGAATTGCCATAAAATTTTCATCTAATTACTACCCATAGGGAAATTGTTTGGCTGAGTCTTCCAATAAGAATCTGTTGACAATCATCTGTAAGCTGCTAGAAAAGAACCCTAAAGATTGGCACACCCAACTTAGATTTTCTCTTTGGGAAGATCGTACCAGAGGAAAGACATCCCTAGGAACCTCTTCTTATCATAGTGTATGACTTGGAACCTATATTTCCCATCCAACTAAAGATCCCTACCTTGCAATTTATCAATGAATATTATGATGGAGAGGATAAGCGTGAAGCCTACTTAACTGAACTATTACACCTTGAATAGAGAAGAGATGAAGCCTTAGAAATTTTTTCCAAACATCAAGGCGTAGTAAAAAGATGGTTTGATAGGAGAGCCAAGGTGAAATCCTTTAGAATCTTTGACTTGGTTCTATACTAGGATAAAGCCCGTGACTAAAAAGGGGAGCATGGGAAATTTGATGGACTTTGGCTGGACCCTTGTTGGATTATAGAGATTCTGGGAGATAATTTTTTCTGTTTGAAAACTCTCACGAGGGAGGATATCCCACTGCCTGTCAATGGGTAGTATCTGAAGCATTATTTCTAGTCCTGAGCTAATTACAACTCTTTCCTTGTACATAAGTAGATTAGGTTTCCTTTCTGTTCTATTTTTTTTCTTTTGATTCGGGTAGGTCTGCTTCAGTTGGTTTTTCTTTCTGCTCTGCTCTTGCTTTGGGTTTTCTTGCTTTTTTCTGGGCTTGTTGCATCTGTATGGTTGGCTACTTACTTGAGGCTATTCTGCAGAATTATTTTACAAACTCCAATCATCTTTTCAGAATTAGTTGGTGGAATTCCTTTGTCTAATGTTGCATATGCTTGGAATTGGAATCACTTCATTAAGTCAAATTCCAAAATGTATTTGGGTCTCATACATACACACAAATCTTAAGGTTTCCAAGGTTGCATATGGTCATTGTGAGGTCTGATTGGGTGAAAATCCTTATATTCTTCTCCAGTTCCATGGTGGTTCTCATCCCTGAGTGTGGGCTTCATTGCTTGCAAGGTGAAAGAGAAGGTTTAAAAGATCTCAAAGAGAATATCAAAAGAAGAGAAAAGAAAAGAAAATGCTGAAAATCAAAAGAAATGTTCACTTTATCAGGGGTATCCTTGTATCACTACCAGGGCTATGGATTCCTAGCTAGTAATAGACCTATACTAGGGAGGGTCATAGTGATAACCTCGTCAGGGCTATGAACGCTTGACTGGTAGCAAGGCTCTATCCAAGTTGCTTTTGGAGTTGGAATCCTTATGTAGCCCTATCAGACTAAGTTTGGTTCCTGTTGCCACTGAGGGAAAATGAAATGAATGCATATACACACACTTTGACCCTAGTACATGAAAGGTTTTCTTGTTTGTGATTTCTAAAACCTTGTCCATAGGTAACCTAATCCATCCATATCTGGTCTACGAAACTAGAGATTCTGGGTTGATTCCAGTTTGTCATTGAAATGCTTTGAAGCATTTCCCCAATGAAGTCGCCATTTGTTGTGTAGTTTTCTACACAAGCCCCACTAAAAGTAGGGACCGTCTTTTTCCTGGCCTTTTGTCTCTTTCCTATGGCCTTGCCCTTTTTTGAGCTTGTCTTTGAAAATCTTGGTTTTTGGTTTTTGGGTGCTTTGGTCCTTTGGTCCTGGATTTGGGTTACTTTAAAATGTTCCTAAATTCCTATCTTTCTTATGAAGTGCCCTCATTATGCTAACACTTTGCAAATTCTAATTCTTTTGGATAACTTCGGGTTTTTCCTTGTTTTCGAGATTTTTCCCTCCAGGCGGATTTCCCTGGCTGTCTGGAAAACCTGACGGCTCTGGTTCGACATGGTCTTCAGGGATTTTGATGCTTCACGGATTTCTGTCTTCCCCTGATTTTTTCCAAATTTTTCCTTTGTTCCTTCATTTCCCCATTTTGCATCTTTGGGATTGTTCACCTCGATGCTGCTAGGGCTTTGCGTCTGGGCCACGGTTGGGCGGTAGTACTACCTAATCACAGGGGGCTTTTGTTCCCGACACGGTTGCACGGTGGTCTTGCCCTACCTTGGGAGTCTTTAGTCATCGACACGATTACATGGGGTTGGTCTGTCTGGCACAGTAGCATGATTTACCTCGTTACCGCGGGGGCCTCGTGCTTGGCTTGTCGTGCTACAGTTTACTGCGTTACCTCGATGGTTGATTTCTTGGATTGCGGTAGTGCAGTTTTAGTTTCTTTGGAGGCGTTGGGAGGTCAGTTTTTCAGTCAAAGGCACGTGAACTATGCTGACTTCGTAAGAGTCTATTGCATTGGGAAAATCTCAATAGTCTATTCCTATCAGATTTTTCTGAAAGTTTGCTATTTTTCAAAGACTAAGGGGATTTGTAAGTTGATGATTAATGGTTCTGCATTGCATGATGGATTTGGATGATTTAATGATATGTGTAGACATTTCTAGAGTTTTGATTGATGAGTGATTGGCCTATTGGTGATTTTTGTGCTTCCCTCACTAAAATCTGCTTGGCCCCAAATTCCCCGAAATTCATTCCTGACTTGAATTCCATGAAGGGGTAAAAATCCCAAACTTTGACAGGACTGCTTTAATGAAGTTTTAATAGATTTTGATGGCTGTTTTGGATCTCTCTGATGATTAGCATGTTGTTCACATTAGCTTAACACATATTTTCATGCCATAATGAATTGCTAATGGTTTCCATTTTGAATGTAGGTTGGATCAGGAAGGTTGTTGCTCTTGAGGCTAAGGGAAGAAGTGGGTGTACTTTGAAGATGTTGTGGGATTTCCAAGATTGCATCGAGGTGCACTTTGTGGCTGCGGGTAGGTGAAACTCGCTCCTACACGGCTAGGTCAATGTGCTTGAGGGCCGTTCGTCTGAGTTGTGTGTGACATGGAGGATTCAAACTGGTTTGACTTGATCGGAGTCGTTGGAGAGGCCCAACTTGGCTGATTGGTCGGTGACTCGTATTCACACTCATATGATGCATGTGTTACCCATCTGCCGCTTCACATCGGTGGGACATTAATGGAAAAGGGACCTATGGGTTTTGAATGATCTGATGGGGTGCCTCATGCATTCATTGTGGGGTGGCAATTGATTGCGGGTTGTCTAGGTCGATAGGGTTAGTGGTTGACCTTCTCTGTAACCCTTGTTCGGGCTGACACAAGACTAGATTTCTATAAGTATGGCACTTCACCTCATTTGTAAGGGTTGGTTGGTTAGTTAGAAGAAAAAGCAGGTTATTGTTGAAAAGTAAAGGGTTAGACAGTAGATTAGAAGAATTAGGAGCTAGTTTTATTTTCAAGCAAATGTTGTAATACATAATATCATAATTGTTGCTATTACTGGTGATTTAATACAAGTGAAGACATTTTGTTATTATTGGTGTCTTCTTTGGATTGATTTGTCTTGCATGGTTCTTTTTCTATCTTCCAAATTTCTTGGAAATATATGAATTTATTTTAGGTTTAGAGTAAATAATTTAATGGTGCGAATGATTTAATGGTTGGAGTGTTGTAGCAATCTTTGGTTCATACTTTGGGTAGCTTCTTGATTGTGGGACTATTGTGCAAGGTCAACATGTACCTGTTATTTATGTTCTTAGTTCAATTGTGGGCACTTTTCCATGTCAACTACAAAACTATGGTTGGCTTGGATGAATGTGCATAATTTGGAAATATTTAATTCCTTGGAAGATTGCATTGTTTCTGTGAGATTGCAGGTATAGCCTGGGTTAAGCATAAAGTAGTTTTAAAGGGATTGGTTTGTTCCAAGTATTTTTTCATTGGTATTGTTGATCTTAGGAGTATTATTAATTTTAGGATTTCTGAAACCCTTAGCTTTTGCTATTTCTTTGAACTATGGTTAAAGTACGAAGTCAAGTATCATCTTGTTGCAAAATCTGATAAGTTTAGAGTCTCTAGCATTTGTTTATTAAGGTCCCTTTGTGATTACCAGCATTTTCAAATTTATCACTAAGTGGTTCCACTGCATTGTCATGGCCTGACACCCGAGAGACCTTGGGGTGATCTCTTTTCTCATAAAGATCAACCTTTCAAGAGAGATAGAATACTATATTCTATCTCAATTGTTGTTGTGCAGAAAACAACATCAACTATGACCTAGTCAACTTAGGCAAATCCAAGTGGTGGTTGGGAATTTAATCATGATTGAAAATGTTTATTAGCTTTCCCTCTCGAAACACACTTTAATCGGGCCTAAAAGTACATTAAATGAATAAAATTAACATTGAAAAGTGTTAATTTAAGGGTGGTAAGCCTAGATAAGTGTGAAAATGCATCACAACACTTTACAACACTATGTCATAAGGCTTAGGAAGGTGTAAGAATGTATTATTTAGGTGAATTATGTTGAAAGGGTCTTAGAAAAGTGAGGAAATGTATTACAACACTTCAAAACACCTTAGTAAAACACCATTAGGTTAGTGTTGAATTGCAAGCTTTCAAGACTAAATTAAGATGATCAAGGCCAAAATCCACTGAAAAAGGTCAAAATGAGTTAAAAGTGCCAAGGTATGCACTTTTTGGTGACACATTTAGCCCCCACTTTAGTGAGAGTATTAATGTTCTTCAGACTCACACTAAAGTAGTTGAACCATGCACATTGAGTGAGATCTAGTGTACTCATGTTAGTAAGGTGAGATGACTATGATCAAGAGGGATGATCAAGCCCCTAGGATCAAGATCTCATGGAAAACTAAGAATAAGGGAAAAATATCACACAAGGAGTGATGTGAAAATGGTGAAGAGAGAGAAAAGGAGTCAGATCAAGCTTTGACCATTTGTCTAGCTATTTGTGGATCAAATCTAGGTTGTTTTTCTGAAAAAGGGAAAAGGGTACTCACTCTAGGCTGACAAAAGTTTTGGTTGTTCGCCGGGTGAGAATTCCAAAAGGTGAGAGACACATACACCTAGTTGATATGTGCTCACACACACAAAGGTGGCTATGGGGAAAGTCATTCCACTAGTTGGGCTTCCTGCTCAACCATACCAAAGTTTTACTCCCTGACAACTTTGATAAGGCGCCACAAGGACAAGGGTACAATTCATGAGACAAGAGAAGCCCTGGATGCTTAGAACCCATGAACAAGTACATGCTAGCTCTATAGGAATGGAAGTTGTGTTATGCAAGGTGGCCATGAATGCACAAATGCAGAAGGGGTGCAAAATGTGAAAAGGTAAAATGCAAAAAAGGGATGTTTGAAGGACTCTTGTTTCGTTCATGCAAGGTCTTTGACTTAGGGAACATTGTGTGTAATGTATCCAAGAGAGAACCAATCGAAGGGTATAAAATTCCCAGATTAGGGGATGTAGTGTGTTGCATCAGGCCAATATGAGGAATATAATATGCTAGGATAGGTCACTTTCATGAAGGAAATTACACCCCATGTCATCCACAAAGTGAGAGACTTGTTGTGTGAAGTACCAAGGATGCACTAAGAATGAAGCAAAGAAAAATGAAAAAAGGAATAGTGCTATGGGATGCCCTCACTTTAAAGGAATTGCTACAGATTATTTTGTGAGCAATTTCTTCAAAGTAGAGAAAAGGAAAGGATGCGAAAAGGACATGAGAGAAAACTTGGAAAGCCCTATGCCAAGTGATATGTTTCCAAGCGAGGTTGCCTCATGGAAAGGAGAGTATGTCACACACGAGTTAACCTAAGACATGCCATCCACATGTCAAGATTTCTCTTTGTATGTTCATGAGATGTTAACGTCTAGTCAAAAGATGTAACAACAAGTGACATACGAGTATAAGGCTAACAAACCCCTTGCCCCCACTTAGTGCAAGGCAAAGGTGAGCCAAAAGGATGAAGGTACATATTAGGAAGAGGAATTAGATGCCCCCACAGGAGGGAGAGCACCAAGCTCCTTGAGATGGTTGAAGGAAAAGGAGAGGAGGGAGGTAACCTTGAATCTCTCTTAGAAAAATATGATATGTTAGGTGGCCTTATGCATTCATTGCATCCATGTGGACGAAGGATATGGTAGTCGATACCATAATGATATTCCAAATTAGATGAAGGGGTTGTGTTGTTTGGAGAAGGATTGGTTGCTATATAAGAACATAAATCCTTTTGAGTGTTATGTTATATTCCTCCATGAGGGATGGGAGAGGTATAGCCCCCATCACCACCATGGGGTAATGGTGTTGATGTGGAACCAATTTGAACATAGGGTGATTTTGGTGTAGGTCGTGAGGTTTTAGATTCTCCTTTAAAGGGAGGCATAAGACCCCAAGTGTTATGAGAACATGTATGTGAAAATGAATGGTTGGTATATAACTCTTTGGACCAAGAGGGTGAGATTGTAGAGTTTGTATTGAAAGTAGGTGTAGAATCTAACAACCCCCAATGATCACTAGAGAGTTTTGTTGTAGGTGAAGGATTAGCATCAACTTGGATAAGTTTGGATCTAGAAATGGAAGGATTAGGGGAGTTGGAAATTTTGTGATTAGTTGATACATAGATTTGTGCATCTGCATCAAATATATATATCTTTGTTATTGCACCTCAAATTTCATTGTGCGGTGAAGAGTAGATGGGACTCCTTTCATAGCATGAATCTAGGGTCTCCCTAGGATAAGATGGTATAGAAGGGGTCCTTGCATGATATTGTGATTGAGGATTTTCTGCATAGATCAAGATTAGATTAGCAACATTGCATGCATATTATATCAAAACCCATAATGACAATAGAATGCATAGGAAATAAAGAAAGGAAAACATGAAACAAGCTCACCCGGTCCTTCCTCCTCCATGGCTGACTTCCATTTTACCTTCTAGCTTGCTGTGATGATGAGTGTGCCCTTAGATTTTGTTGACCATCTACTATGTTGACTAGCCCTAAGCAAATTTTTGAAGGATTTCAATACAAAATGCAAGAGAAGATTAATCGTACATGCAAGATGAAGAAGAAGAAGAGGATAAAATATAGAAATAGATAAGAGATCTTAGAGATTGACAAGAGATCTCGAAATTAAGACAAAATTGACATCTTATAGAAAATGCAATTTTGTATGTACGGATGAGATTAAAGATTGATAAGTGCCCTAGAATCTGTGGTCAAGATTCAAAATAACAACCCCTTAATTAGGGGGTATGTGAAGGATCATCATGGAAAAAGCAGGCTCTTAAGTGGCGATAAAATTCAGAAAAATCAGAGTTAGGCAACTTGACGTAAAAATTTGAATAAGTTATCTATATTATTTCAAAAATATGTAAGAATAGAATATCTAGAAAATTGAATGTAGTCTCTAAACTACTAGGTTTATCTAAAAACTAAAAGAATCTATTTGGTGAAAATTTGAAATTTCAATGCAGTAATACTTAAATTTTAGGGAAAAAATAAGAAGTAGGTGTCTGTTTAACCACCCTAACCATAATAAAATGATAATATTTTTTTATAATATTTTATATATAAGTAGAGGACTCATGTCCCGATGTGATGCAAATTTTTTTGTAATTCTTTTCCAAGTAAATAATTAATTATGAATTTTTTATTACAACTTTAAAAAAATATAAAAACTTGTATGTTTGACCACCTTAACTTCATCAAAACCTCATGAAATTCAATTTT
>CM021104.1:638468694-638556187 GCA_007115665.2 Sequoiadendron giganteum | reverse complement strand
CAGCCTGGACATATTTTTTAAAATTTTATTTTGGTAATCTACTATTTTTCCACATGTGAAGAACATATGGCTTGATTTTCGGTGAAAAACCTATGTTTAATAAAACTAAAAAACCACATATATAATTAAAACAAAACATATTAAAATTATATTCGTTGGATAGTTCATTCTAAGGACTACCATGATCAATTGAAATAAGTTTTAAATGAATTCATTTGATCCCCCAAAAGGTAAATCAAAAGTGTTTTTTTATCAGCATTTTGATAGGTGTAAAGGAGACTCCATTGTAGGTATGGTTTAAAACTAGCGGGGTTCTATCCAAGGGTGTTTGACATAAGGTGGTTTGATCAAACCCTCTTCAGTTGAAATCATTAAAATGGAACTTTTTAAGGCTTAATTCATTATATTTTCTAAAAATATGTGATTTCAGCGAAAATTAGAATCTCCCAAAAATTGTAAACCAGCTTTGTGGGATCACTCGGTCATTATCATAGAGCCCACTGAATTCAGCTATAGTTTGATCATTTGCAAATATGTCCATGCTAGAAGAATCTTGTTCTAGTGGTAGATCATCTATGTGTCTTATAGTGGCAAGTGTCTCATCTTTGGAAGTGTCAACATTGGTAGGTTGGAGAGGGTCATCTTCAAGTTTTTCATCATGAAGGGCATAAAGGTGAAGGAGTGGACCATTTTGGACTTCTTCAAAAGTAGTGTCTTGATCAAAGATGGGCTCAGTTGGAATGACATGATTGAAAATAGGGTCTTGACCAAGGATAGGTTTGTCTTGAATGACATGGTTTTGGATGGACTCTTGACCAAGGATACGTCTTTGGTATGCCATGATTGTCTAGGAGGAATTCTTGAATGGATGGAAAGATGGGGTCAAATAGACTACTTTGATCTAGACAAGATGGTGATGTTATGATGTCATGATTTGGACTTGCCTCTTGACATGTTTCCTCAAGTGTAGGTAAGAAAATGGGACTTTGGAGACCATGACTAGATATGTTTTCATGAAAACATGGAGTGTCTTGGAATGGATTGGTGTATAATGGACTAGGATATGACATGGAGGTTCAGACTTGGTTGAGGGATGATGGGCTAGGATAGGACATGAATGCATGACAAGGATGTGATGTGGATGGGGGACTAGGATATGACGTGAATGGAGGATTAGGATATGACGTGGGTGGAAGACTAGGATGTGATGTGAATGGGGGACTAGGATATGATGTGACTGGAGGATTAGGATATGACGTGGGTGGTTGGTTTCCCCTATCAAAGTTAGGATAAGGACAATAGGTGGATGTTTGTTGTGGATGAATGGCTGGATTTGTGTTAAAAGATTCATGATAGGAGGGGAAATCGATGGAGGACTAGGACTTATAGGTTGTTGGTAAGAGGGATAAATGGATGGAGGGCTAGGGGTTGTAAATTTGGGTGTGGATTGGAGGTATAGTGTTTTGAAGTCCCTAGCTAGTTGTGCTTGACCATTACTAATGAATTGGCATTCAATTTGACTAGCAAGCATGTCATAGTGGCTTGAAGACATGATGGTGGATGGAATAGGACTAAGACTAAGACTATGTGACAATGTGAAGTGATGAAAAATACTAAAAGGAATGTCAAATGCAAAGTGGTAATGAAGACTAAAATGAGTGTCATGTCAAAATATTTCTAGGAAATGGTTACTAACCATTCAAATTTTGGCCAATGTCTCGATTTGGATTGTCAAAGCACTGGTTCTAAGGACACAATGACAAGATGACAAGGTGATATTTCCACACTAGACTTATGAGTTGGAAATAGCTCACAAGAGAACAATGACAATTTACTTTTGAGACAAAGGTTTGACACATTCTTGCACCATGATATTCTTCCTAGAGGGAGAGGTATTAAGAGAGTTACCAACCAAATATTCTGGACATTCAAAGGTGGGATCTTTTAAAGGGACTCTATTGTAACTAGGAGGATGAATAATGGTGTAAGTTTTTTGTTTAATAAGGGATTCCCTAGGAGAAGGGGGACAACTAAGGTACTCATGATATTCATCAATTGTATCTTCTATCGACAAAGTATCATCTTCACAACTAGGAGAGATACTAGGGGAAGGTACAATTTTATTGCTATGATTCTTATGTTTATGTTGTCATGTTTGTGAAGAGAGGTAAGAGGAGAGAAACAACTAGGTTTCTTAGAACTCTCACTAATTGGTTCTTCTAACACCAAAATCTCTGCATCACCGAGAGGAGAGAGATTAGGGGAAGAACTATTAGGATTGTTCGGAACATCCAAGGTTGTATTCTCTATCCCAAGAATACTCTCATAGGGAGGGGGAGGCAAGGTTTCCTAGCATATCTAGATTTGTATGAGACTAGTGTTGTTTGGAAAAAAATAAAAAGTACATATAACCATTTAAATCAATATTGCAGCAATATAAACAAGCCATATGTAAAGATACAAAATGTTCTTATCCAAATTATGCTAAATTTTAAGAATGTAAACAATGTAAATGAAATAATGAAAAGTAATTTTAATAAACTTATGCCTAGATTTATGAATTGAAACAATGTATAAGAAAAATTGAAAAGTAATTTAATGAATATTATTCACATTTTTTAGAAATGTAATCATTTTGCAGATCTAATTATGATGGTCTATAAAAAATGAGTACCCTAAAATGATGATTTTGAGTGAAAAGCCTAAAACCTATGTTCTCAGAACTTTCTAGAATTATAGTATATGATACTAGGAGGTCTGGGAAGGACAAAGATGAGGTTTCAAAGGCTGTAATAAGGAGTTAAAAATATGAATAGGGACTAGGTCGCCTAGAATGGCGAGCTAGTCCCAGTTAGGGTTTTTGTGAAATTTTCTGATGTTTTTGAGGGGTTTTGATGTGTTTCAGACTGTATGATGTGTTTGTAAGGTGAAAATGCAGAATGTGAGAAATTTTCAATGAAATTATAGATGCACAAATGCAAGTTAACATGAAATTTTTACGAATGCAATATTTTGTAAACCCTAGGATGTAAACAATGCAAATATTTAATGTAGTGTAAGCTACCTCCTAAGATGAAATGCAAAATCAAAAAGTTAAGAAGTGTTATATATTCGGGTTCACAAAAATGAACCACCAAAAACATATGCTTTACCAGGGAAAGAGGATTCCCTAACTAGGCTCTTAGGGTTTTTCACCCTAAGAGCACTTGGTGTAGGAAATGACACTGTTTCCACTTTGGTGATATGTTTAAGGTGATTGCATTCAAAGGGGAGATGAATGATTAATGAAGTTTGGGATTGTGTGTTAAGTGTGGCTAACGCTAAAATTAAAATGAAACTAATCTAAGAACATGTAAATGTAAATGAAGCAAAACTAAACTAATGCAAACTAACTAACTATATGCCCTAAATGAGTGTTTTCTTGAAATTGATAGAGCAAGACAAAAAGTGTGTAACTGGAGAAATGATGTGATAGTTGAATCATCCTGGAAGCTTATGGAAAATGCCTAATCTAAGAAAAAGGACACTTACACCAGTTCATCTGACCTAGTCCTCCAACCTGGGAATTCTGCTAGAGCAATTTTTTATGAAATGGGTACCCAGAAATATGAAAATCCTCGAAAACAATCTCAAAGGGACTAGGTCACCATTATGGGTGACCTAGTCCTCTTTTGGGTTTTGAGGACCTGAAAGTGGAGATTGGAGCTCTCAGTCTACACTCTGGTTTCCAGCAAGTGTCTTGTTCAAACTCTGTTGAAAATGAGTAGGGAGAGGTCTCCAAGTTGGAACTAGGGCTTTTTTGACTTGAGTTATTTTGATGAGTTGGGAGCACCTTCCAAGCACCTCAAACCTATATAGAAAGACCTACAAACACATGTAAAGACCATAAATTGTTAGGGTTAGGAAATAGGGGTTTTCCTAAGTCAAACCCCTTTGTAGGTGATTAAACCCAAATGAAATAAAATTAAAGGAAAGCAAGATGGAATGATGAGCTTGAGAGAACACTTACCAATCCTTTGTTGATCTTGGTTTGCAAATTGCATGAGAAACTTCAATGGAGTTAGTCTGAAAACCCTAATGCTTGCTTGCTTTCTTTGGAAGAGTTGGTTCCTAGAGTGCTTGTCAAGTGGAGTGAGAGTAAAAGAATGAGAGCTAGGAGTGTAAAAATGAACCAAAAGGGAGGAAAAATGGAGGTAGAAACCATTATTTTTACATGCTAAACCCTAATTTTCTTGAAAATGACTTATGATAGGCCGACCTTAGGGTTTTGGGGGAAAATTCTCACAAGTTTTATGTTTTAACTTTGATTTTTATGCCTAAAGGGACTTGGTCGCCCAAAGTGGTGACCTAGTCCACTTGGGAAAATCCAAGTGCTGCTCAGGAATTTAATCATGATTAATAATGTTTATTAGCTTTGCCTCCTGAAACACACTTTAATCGGGCCTAAAAGTACATTAAAGGGACAAAATTAGCATTAAAAGGGTTAATTTAGGGGTGAAAGCCTAGATAAGTGTGAAAGTGCATCACAACATTTTACAACACTATGTCATAAGGCTTAGGAAGGTGCAAAAATGTATTATTTAGGCGAATTATGTTTAAAGGGTCTTAGAAAAGTGAGGAAATGTATTACAACACTTCATACCACCTTAGTAAAACATCGTTAGGTTAGTGTTGAATTGCAAGCTTTCAATACCGAATTAAGGTGATCAAGTCCAAAATCCACTGAAAAAGGCCAAAATGAGTGAAAAGTGCCAAGGTATGCACTTTTTGGTGACACATATTCCTAATGTATCCTCAGATAATTTTATCAACATTCTATCTTTGCCTCTATTAATGTCCCTTTAGCCCGTCAGATTATTCCACATGGCAATCACCTGCCTCTATGATGAGAAATGGAGGGTATGAGCGGGCCTCTCACGGGATGTAAGGGAGTGGTCAGGATTGACTCACATCACCCTCCATCAACCATCGATCCTTTCTCCATAAAACATTTGTCATCTCTAGAGCTCGACAGGTCCCTCCATGAAGAAACATGTGTTAGTCTACCCACTAGCTTGTGAGATTTCTTTAATATAAAATAAAATCAGATGAGGCAGTGAGGAGTGATTAAGATGAAACCATGTCACTAACGACCATCGTTGATTTCATTTTATTACCATTCACATATCACTCAAAGGAACTCGGGCCTGCCAGTGTAGAAGACACATGGCTTGAACTCGCTAGCCTATTTGAATAAAATAATGAAGAATGAAACAAAGTGGGGGTGGGAGGAGCAGTTGTGATTTGCTCGTGATGATCAAACAGTCATCACATAACCTAATATCAACACATGCTAAAAATTTTAGTTTTAAAAGAGGAGCCTGGCTAGGTGCACGACGAATAAGGACATGAATGCATGGGTTAATACCCTGGGCCCATGATTGGGAAAAAAATAATCCAAACCTAGGAAGAAAATAAAAACTAGACATATTTCAACTAGTATAAATAAAATGACATTTTTAATATGACTAGGGTAATGATTGGGAACATTAGGATCAAGGGGCCAGTAAAAGAATGAGCTCAATAACATAAGTCACAACTTAGACAAATGAGAACCTGCTCCAGAAGATCAATAATGAAATATAACAATTTCCACAGGTTTCAGACTTAAAGGTTAATTTGGAAGGGTTTTGACAACACCAACCCTAAACATTGATGAGCAACATAACCCTAAGCCCCAAGACAAGGGATTAAAAAAAATTTCGTAAGATTTGAAATGGAACCAAAGGAAATTTTTTAAAGATTCCATCAGTAGCTCTTGTTGGGGATACATGCCTCTCATAGGCATGGTGAGATCCAAGAATCTCATGTTGAAGCAGACCAAGCATAGAAAATAAAATCCAGGACCTATCCAGACCAGGTAATAAGACTAGACCAAGACAACCAACGTATGTACAACATTTACACGCTTGTACAAAATGATCTAACTTCACAATTTTCCTAAAAGCCTTTCTTGAAGTGCAAAATTTCAACCTCCATCCTATAATTAAATAGGATTTAGCTTCAAATTGGTGACCCAGGCCACCAAAAAGTAAAAATTCCTCTTTCCCCTATCAAATACTTTATTTTATGTTGTATTTACTGGATCAAGACTAAAAATGTTACCAAGAATTTCCCAATAACTAACACTACTGTAATCTTTGTGATTTATCATTGTGGAAATATGCTTGAACTTATTGATATCATTATTAACCCTGCCCAACTGCAAACCATAATTAGATGCTAACTTGAATCCATAGTCAGTGTAACATTCTATCTTGTTCATCTCAAAATTATTCCCCAACAAGTGTTCCTTTAACTGGACCGGAAATTTGAAATACTCATAATCCACTTGATCACTATTACCATAAGGGATAATACCAAGCTTAGTTTCGTCATCAAACTAGAGAACCCTCATGCATACTTCTTTCAAGATTCACATTCATGGACACATATCTTATCCCTTTGGGGTGATACTGCAGTTCTACTTCTAATATCTCAGAATTATTAGGAAGCCTATATAAAACCTTGGGACCATCATTTTATTGTGATCCTACCCCCAAAACACATTCATTTTGTGTTAGGAATAAGAAATTATCCTTTACAAGCATCCCTTCAAGCTGGTGTTCACACTCACTAAAGCAATGTAAACCAATCATGATGCTACATGTTTCACTCCTATGGAAAATTGATTCATCAAAACCCATAGTAATTTTTCTCTCATTTTTTTCATGGACGTCCCAAAAAATATCATTATCCAAACCATTCCAAGAATCAAATAATATTACCATTTTAGGTTCATTAATATGGCTGAGTTTACCCCTTGTGTCACCAACCATCTCAAAGCAGGATGTATCATAAGATGGGTTAAATAATTCAAGATTGATAAGGTCAGTAACAAGGTACCCAAATGTTTCCTCAATTGATGAATGCATTGGCTCAAGTATAAAGATTTTGTTACCACTTGAATATTTTTCATTAGCAACCATACATTTCTCTTCACCCCTTTCCTCCTTGATATAGTCCTTGTCAAATACAACCCTATCCATCTCTGCTAAAAAACTCACATATTCTATTTTTGTTTCATATGGATAGTCATAAATAATTGGGGCTTGATCTTGTTGGTTAGTAACACAAATATCATCATTCTTAGCACCATTCTTACGCTTAGGATGCTGAACATACATAGTCTTATCTTCAAATTCATCATCAACCATAGTACTAACACTTTCTAGTTTTGATATAACCAAATTGCATTCCAAGGATCCTTTACATGTATTTTGGTTCATTCACTAGTAAGGAAAAAACCTTGTGAGTATTGATATTGTTTCACCCTTCAAGTAAGAAGAATGCCTCCAAATCATTTTCACAAATAGATTCATATTCCTCATAACAATAATCAGAGCTCTCATTTTTACTATCTGGGTTATTAATTTGCAAAGTTACATCAACAACACTTGAAAATATACCAATGTCTTCATCTACACCACTATATAGATGTTCATCCTTTGAAACATCCTTACCCATTACCTGGATAGATCTTTGATAAAGCAATAAAGATAACATACCTTTCTTTTTAATTATCTTCATAGGAAAAAATCTCATCTGTAGAAGAAAGACCACTAGTCAGCTCAACATATTTTGTCTCAATAGCTTTCCAAGTCTTGAAACCAAGAGAGATCAAGTAACCTCTTATCTACACTTTCCAATCACTATAGTCAACTCCATCAAACACAAGGATTTGCAACTTGTGCACCATCTGATCTACCTCAAGCAATTAAGCTCTTCTCTAAGGAACCAAACCTCTAATACCAATTGTTGAATTAGACAAGACAATTTAGAGGAGGGGGGGTGAATAAGTTGTATCAAATTACATTCATTTCTAACCTTAATCAATTCCAAATTCACTTTAATCTATTATTAAGTGTAAACATGAAATGAAAATAACAAAAAGAAAATACTAGAGACACTAGATTTATGTGGAAAACCCAATGAGGGAAAAACCATGGCAAGGATTAACTCACAATATAATAGTAATGCAAAAATAGATATAGAGGCTCACTTCTAGAGGGCTCACTGCCCTGAAAGGACTCATTATCCGGATACAAAGGCTCATTCCCTACAAATAGGACTCATTTTCTAGAAGGAGGCTCACTGCCTATAGACAAAGAAAGATAATAGAAATCCACCTCAACAAGTTCCACACATTCAAAGCTTTGATTAAAGAATTACAAAGATCATTCATGTAACATGTATACACTAGGTCGACAAAGCCTAATGAAAAAACCATTGATCTTTGAAGTACATGCATCCACAATAAGATGATCACATGTGGATCACATAACACACTTCACCAAACACTGAAATGCTTCTTAGAAACCTTCAGATGCATTCAAAACAACTGCAACAACTTCCATACATAAAACTCTTTCCAATAGTCCAACCAAACCGTGCAGACACACATAGTAGCTCTAGAACAAGTCTTCTGGAGCACCAAACCACTAACACTTCTACTAGAACACAAAAAACACCATTATAGGTCTTCCACCAGATCCACAAGATCTAAGATAAACCACCAGAGAACTAAAGAGAAAAGAAATTTCTCCTAGTCCATTGATAAACTCCCAGTCAGACTAGTTCACACACCAATTCACACAACTTTCACTCTCCATCAAACTAGAATCTATAACTCAAGATATATTATCCAATGAGACCCATAAATAACACTACAAATTTGCACGAGCATAGGATCAACATAGAAGAAATGAAGAGCACATTATCAAAGCATTTTCACACTTGTTTGGGCCTGCCTTGCTTTATTTATCCTTCTTTATATCTTAATTGGTCCTACTTTGCATCCACAAGTCTAATAAACTACATATTTTTTTGGCTAATCCTGAAAAACATCAAAGGGGAAATGATCATTTAATGATTATGTTTGTATGTGCCTGATTTTTGGGTCAAGACTAAAATTCCACCTAAGACATATTAGTCCCCCAAAGGTCTTGGAAACTTGATTTTGAATACACCTAAAAATGTTCCTTTTTGGAGTTTGTGCCCCAATATTTGAGCTTCAGGACTAAGATTCCACCTAGGGCATCTTAGTCCTCCTTGGCTTATTTTTTGGGATTTAATTTCAAATTCTGGTGGGATTTAGCCTCCTTTCATTAATGTTTTCCTATGTTGGCTTGGTGTGATGTAATTTTAGGATATTAAGCATAGATAAGTATAAATACAAGGTTCTTTCTCTGATTTTCATCTAAGAATTTTGTGAGAGCATTCATTATAGAATACTTGACTTCACAAGAGCATTCAAGAGAGATTCCTCAAGAATTTGGAGCCATCATCTAGATTCAAGCATCATATCAAAGGATATTATTGCATCATGTGTGTTTTTGTGCTAACATGTGTGATGTAGGGTTTTGATCCAAGCAAGAAATTTAAGCAAGATTTATCAAAGCATTCCATTGGTTCAAGATCTACATTCAAGCTAGCCATTTCACACAAGGTTGTAGAATTTACAACAAGGGTTTGGTTAGTCATAACATTACATGTTGTTCATTCATCATTTCCCTCTAGACATTATTCTATTTCATTTCAAGGTTTAATTACCAATAAGGGGTCTGGCCAAGGAAAACCCCCATTTACTAGTAATCAACAAGTTTTTCCCCTCTTGCATGCTTGTGATTGCAGATTTAGGTTGAAGACTTGAAGATCATTTTGAGTGCAAGATTGCAAAGTTGCAAAGTTGCATTACAAAGTTGTCATCTTCACGAAAACTCACCTATAGGTCAAATCTGGAAGTTTCAGAACTTGAGATCTGAGAGGAAGAAAGTACAAACCTAGGAGCTTAGGATCACATTCAGAGTTTTCAGAAATCTAGAATGGGACTAATGCACCACCTAAGGTGTCTTAGTCCTCCCAAGGGTATTTTTTAGAGATTCTTTGAGATTTTGTTTTGAGATCTAAATATTTTGTGTCTGCCTCAAAAAGTAGTAGCAAGACTAAGAAAACATTAAGGGCCTCTTTGTCCTCACTGACATATTTTGATAGCTTCTCTAGATTTCTAGAATCCTCATCACATCTCTAGACTTCCCAAGTACACAAATCCTATCTTGTTGTTACATAATTTCATCATTTGCATCCCTCATTTAGCTTGCATAACTAGGTTTTGTAGGTTGAATTCTTATTTGTCTTCCCAAGTATTTTCTTGGTGGTGAATGCCTAAAAGATGAAAGAATCCCCTTCCTAGGTCCTCCTAATTTATAATTGACTCACCTTGTAAGGTTGATAGTCAATCCAATTAGGGTTCTTATGAAATTATTGAATGACCTAGAGAGAATAGGTGAACACATCAAAACCCTATTTTATTTTCAATTCATTTTAGTAAACCCAACCTTGTTGAGCATTCATTTTATGATTTGGAGTCCATAAGAGTCTTAGATCTAGATTTAATTCATTGCATTAGTGAAAGTGCATCTAGGGTTTATTGCATATTGCATTAGTGAAAGCTCATCTAGGGTTATTGCATATTGCATTAGTTAAATTGCATATAGGGTTTCTCATATTAGTGAAAGTGCATAGAGGTTGCATTTTCACTTTCTTACATAATCTTATATCATTAAAAAACTAAAAAGTGCATTGTCAATCATCTTAATTCCATTTATAAAAATTATTATTATATTGAAAGTTTAAAAAATTGCATTCAACTTTGTATTCAATTGCTTGTTACAAATTACTTTTCCTTGCATCCATCTACATAATTTTTTGTTTCCAAACACCAAGTCCCTGAATAGGAAACATGTAAACATTGTAGATAGCTTAGAATTTGTTTCCTTTCTGAAAAAAACCTCTAATAGGACTAAAATGCTCTTCCTAGCATCTTAGTCCCTCTCAAGGTTTTTTGCTCAGAACCCTCTATTTGTTGTTTGCTATCTGTTTTAGTCCCTAAAACTTTAAAATTTCACCACGAGGACCAACACGCCCTTCCTGGTGTCTTAGTCCATGTTGACTTTCAAGTTTTTAGGGTTTCAAGTTGCTTTCCTGTGCTTATGTTGGCTTCTTTCAATTTTCTATTTCAGTTTACAAACTTGTTATTCCAATTTCTTTCATTTCAAGTGTTCTTGCAAGCATAGGAGATTGCTTTCATTACACTTTCCCTTGTTTATCCCTTGCATGAGTTGTACTACTTGGTGTCCTACTACTAATACTATGGTTAGAAAAAGTGTGAGGCTCATGGCATCCTATGATTAAACAATCGTTGTGGATATTGGGTTATCAAGCTCTCTTACTCCTATTGTTGGTATTAGTTCACTAGGTATAGACCATACATTTGATACCTCTTTTTCTATTCCTACCTTACCCACAAGTGCTATGCCAAGTGTTCAAACAATGATTGACCATATTCCTCAGGAAAACATAATGAAAATGCATGAAGACCTGGCCCATTTACAAGATAGTATGAGTATTGAAAAAAATTCCAACACTGTTATACCCGCCATAGATAGTCTTCACCACATGGTGGAAAGTGATGAAGGATTGGAATTTGTGTGTAACATAGCTCACATCTTTGGAAAACATCTTCCTTCCACCACTAATGGTGCTCAAGATTCAAACAATGTGCTAGCCCAAGGAGGAAATCAAACTCCTCCCCCTTCAACCATAACATCCATTCCCACCTATACAACTCGAGTGACCACAACGATGCAACCGGCTAGCAATATCCTTCCTACCTCACATATTTCCACTAGTGTTCCTTATACCTATGCGGCCTCTAATCTCATATATCCCCCCATAGGCAATCCATTCACTTTTCCTTCCAACACATACACACCACCACCATATTCACCTCCATCTCGAACCATAAGCAATGAACCCAAAATTAACCACCTCTTGCAAATCCTTTCATCCATTCAACATCAAGTTTCCACCATAAATCAAAATCAAAATGGCCCACCTTCATACTATGTCAAAAGCAATCCATTATCCTTGGAGATATTGAGAACTTCGGTGCCACAAGGTATAGAGATCCCTAGATTTGAGAAATATGGAGGAAAGGGAGATCCTACTAATCATGTAAATTCCCTTACTACTTTATGCAGTGACTTTATCCTTGAGGACAAACTTTTGGCTAAGATCTTTCCCCAATCCTTGAAAGACATTTCCTTGGATTGGTTTTCTACATTACCAAATAACTCAATTCATTCATTCAATAAATTTTTTGAAGCATTTATTAACCATTTCCAAGTGCATATGGTTCCTAAAATGACATTATCTGATTTGATGAGATGTAAGCAAAATGAGGGTGAATAAGTCATCAAATTTATTTCACGTTACCAAACATTGTATTCCCAAATCAGTGTGAAGGTTCCTGATTCTCACCTCCAAAAGATGTTCATAGAAAATTTATAAAGAAAAATAAGAGACAAGCTTACAATGATGAAATCCCCTACCTTCATGCACTTATGCATTTCCCTTCATGATTATCAGAATTTTGTAGGTAGTAGTGAACCAAAAACCACTTCTACTCATCCTAAAAAAGTCTGAATCCTCAAACCAAAACACTTACCAACCTTTCAGAAGAAAAAATAATTTTTTCCTTAAACTAAACCCTACCTTTACAAGTAGGACCTAAGAAATAAAATGTATCATTCTCTATCATCTCTAATTCAGACCAATTTTGTGTGAACTTAGGCTACAAATGGATTCGCTCCATGAATGTGGTCCCATCCATTGTCCATAAGTGCTTAAAGTTTCCAGTCGATAATGAAATATTCACTGTGAATCATAGTGTCTTTATCCCTCCATCTTCCCATGGAAACTTAGATTAGACTATTTCTGGCCTAAGCCCATGGAACTTGTAAGACTCCATGAGGACTTCTTTTTCCTACCCTACCAAAATTTCAAAGAAAAAGGCATAGCCAAGCTATCCCTTGAAAATTTTCCTCGACCCATGATTGAACCTCCACCTCTTTAGGAAAGAAATAGTGAAATTAAAAACCTTTCCTCAAACCAAGACCCAACCATTGAAAATCCCTTGCCTATTTCCTACAAAAGACCAAGAGAAAACCAAACAAGTCCTAATCTGCCTCCTAAAAAAATTTATAAAGCCAAAGCGTAAGTGGTTGAACAACCTTCCATGGCTTCTTCCATTCTTCCTTCACAAGAAGAAAAGAATCCTATGGTTGACAAACCCACTCCTACCCAAATGTAGCTTGAAAACCATAATAAAAAAAACATAAATGCTTGAGAGCATAGGCACAGATTTCATGCTATTGCTTGAAAGATGAACAAAGAAAACAACATTGGAAATCACAATCTATATCTGACATAAGCAATAAATGATGACCCTCCTCTCTTACAAGAAAAAACAAATCATATGCCTCCAACAAAACAAGGAACAACACCTTCTATGGATATTATCATTCATCCTCCTATTGTGGTTAATTTGGATGACAATGAAGAAATAGCTAAAATTGTGAACAAATGCATAATGAATTGAATTTTTTATTTTCTTCCTTTATGAGCTTAGACAATAATAGCCGTGATGATCCTCCTAAACTGAGTGAGGAACCATGTGTTGAACTTGGTGATTCTCATAGTAAAATACTTGATGTGATCCCTCTCTCTAGTGATCTTCACTTTGAATATACTAAACAAGACTAGGATGCAAATGACCTGCTAGATGGTTGATCTGCATGTGGTTTGCTAATTTTTTGCACTTCTTTTTTGTGTGATTGCATGTGCATATTGTGATACCTCATGATGTTCTATTTGATGTTTCTCTCTGTGTGTGCATTCCTCTATTTGTACCTTCATTCTCCTATATGTCATAAAATTTTTAACTTTTTCAATTTCGCTTTTGTCTTGTGTTTTCCTTTTTGGGATGATGCAAGGTGTCGATACATTCATGTCTCTTCCATTGTTGACCCAAAAGGTTTTCTTTTTCCTTTTCCATTTCATTCTCTCTTTTTCACTTTTGTCTTGCATTTTCCTTTTGGGGATGACACAAGGTTTCAAGACACCCTATGTCTCTTCCATGTTGACTCAAAATGTTTTCCTTTGTTTTCACTCTCTTCATGTCATTCTTCAAGTTATATGTGTATTTGGGGAATGATGATAGTTTTGAGCTCTCTAATATCATTGTAGAAAATAGATAACGACCTTGAATCCATAAATCCTTTATGTGATTCTGGGGGGTAACCCTCTTTTCCGATTTCTTTTCCATGTTTTTCTACTTTAAAGTAATTGCTCACAACATGGTGTTTAGCAATTTATTTAAAGTGGGGGCATACATTGGCAATATTTTTGGCATTTCTTTTCATGTTCCTTGATGTGATTTTCTTCTTTCATATGACGTGTTTTCCTCTTTGTGGTGATATCAAGAGTAATGTCCTTCAAGAGCATGATCTATCTTAGCATATTACATTCCTCTTAGTCGTGATGTGACACACTACATTCCCTAAGTTGCGAATCTTTTATCCTTTGATTTTTCCTGTCTTGGAGACATTAGGAACAATTTCCCCTAAGATTAAGACCTCACATGAACTAAGCCAACATTCCTTTGACCATGCCTCTTTATTGTTGTGTTGCATCTTCTACCTTATTAAATTCATCGAGGTGTGGCTTTCATATGGTTTCCTAGGGCTCACCTAGTGAACAACTAGCTTCACAAGCCCTTGTGAGTGTGCTTTTTTTTGTTCCTTATTAAAGTCATGGAGGTATGGCTTTGATATGGTTTCCTAGGGCTTACCTAGTGGACAACTAGCTTCACTAGCCCTTGTGAGCATGCGTTTTCTTTTTGTCCTTATCATAGTCATGGGGGTATGACATTAATATGGACTTCTTGGGGCTCACCTAGTGGACACCTAGCTTCACTAGCCCATGTGAGCATGCACTTTTTTTTGCATAGTGGACAACATGTTCCACTTATAAACCTTTTTGGACAAACAAACTAGACACGGTCCACTGCGTTAGATGACTAGTCGAAGCTTGATTTGTTTTTTCGTTTTTCTTTTTATTTTTCTTATCCTTGATGGTGTATGTTTGCAATCTGATTATGGCTTCATATATCATTTGCATGTGTGTTCCTTTGTGCTTAGCGTAAAAGAAAGAAGATGAGTCCACGAAACATGGAAGTTTTTGTCTTGGAAAAATTTTTGAAATTGGCCTCAAGAAAATGGGATCCCGTTTTTAATAAACGAGATCCCATTTTAAAAAAAATGAGATCCTGTTTTAAAATGGTTCGCTAAAAAATAGGCTCACATTTTTTAACAACACATTTTTTAGCGGCCTGTTAAAAAATGGGATCATATTTTTTAACAACCCATTTTAAAATGGGATCCCTTTTTAATGACCTGTTTCATAAAAAAAAAATTTTTTACTTTTAAGAAACAGGATCCCATTTTGTAAAACATGATCCTATTTTATAGAATGGGATCCCGTTCCCATTTTCAAAATGGGATCCTATTTCTTTCAAGTATAATAAAATTTATATTTTTATGAAACAAGATCCCATTTTAGAATGGGATCTCGTTTTTAAAAAAATGATTTTTGGTTGGGTTTTTGCTTTGTTTTTGGTTTGGGAAAAGGCTTGGGAACCCAAACCTAAGCCCTAGAGCTGGTTTGACCTGCAAGTTGAAGGTCTTGGCAATGCCACAAGAAAATAATGACTTTGGGCATATTTATGAAGACTTTTTTTGTAGAATTTTTTGATGAAATTAAAACCCATTATAGATAGATAGTGTAGATTCTAAATATGTAATATTTTTTACAATTGGATTAGTTTTTTTATTTTTCAATTATTTTCTAATGAAACAGGTCCATAAACTTGAATTATTAGGGTTTTACAGTATTTTAATAAGTTTTTATTAACATAATTTTTTCATGAACGAATTACACAAAAGCGTACTTCAAAAAGTTATTTTCAATTTTTATTTTTTCTCAAAAAATGATAAGTTTAGGTCATCTTATGTGTGGCGTGAAAGATGATTTTTCAAAACACCAAATATGGCCAAAAAAAGTTAACAAAAAAAATATTCAATAAAAAATTACACAACAATATGGAAAGCATTCTTCAATGAGTTACAAATATTTTCCCAAAAGGATTTAGAAAAATATGATTATTTAGGTAAAAATATGGATGATGTACATGTGCATGATATGGTAAAAAAAAGTGACTTATAAATAGTGGTTTTTCGAAATGCCTATTGAGAATCAATTTGTGTCATCTGGGTATTGAAAAAAATTACATATTTAGAAACTACACTTAGAATACTACATTTTATGATCAGTGACTTTTTCCAAGATTCCATCTCTAAATGCTTCAAATTTTAAGGTCAAATGTGTCGAATTTTGAAAATTAGGGAAAACACTTCCACTAAATGGCCAAAAAGTGGACTCAACTTCTTGCTAGGACCCCTTATGTTGGTCTGTCATAGGATCTTGATCCTGGGGTCTTGGCCACCCTATTGGTTATTTTCATCCTATTTTACTAGCATTCATACATTTCAACCCCTCTTGACTACATGGTTGGCTACTTTAGTGTGAGTTTGAAGTAAGTTCACCGTCTCACTAAAGTGGGGGCTAGATGTAGTGTAGGAAAATGCATAACCTTGCATTTTTACACTTGTTTGGGCCTTTCTTGCTTTATTTATCCTTCTTTATGGCTTTATTGGTCCTATTTTGCATCAACAAGCCTAAAAAACTACATCTCTTTTTGGCTAATCCTAACAAACATCAAAGGGAAAATGATCATTAAATGATTATGTCTACGTGTCCCTGATTTTTGGGTCGAGACTAAAATGCCACCTAGGGCGTCTTAGTCCCCCAAAGGTCTTAGGACCTTGATTTTGAATACACCTTGAAAGGTCCCTTTTTGGAGTATGTGCCCCGAGATTTGAGCCTTGAGACTAATACACCACCTAGGGCATCTTAGTTCTCGTTGGCTTATTTTCAGGATTTAATTTCAAATTCTTGTTGGATTTAGCCTCCTTTCATTAATGTTTTCCTATGTCAGTTTGGTGTCATTTAATTTTAGGATATTAAGCATAGATAAGTATAAATACAAGGTTCTTTCTCTCATTTTCATCTAAGAATTTTGTGAGAGCATTCAAGAGAAATCCATAAAGCATTTGGATCCATCATCCAGATTCAAGCCTCATATCAAAGGAGATTATTACATGATGTGTGTTTTGCTGCTAACATGTGTGATGTAGGTTTTTGATCCAAGCAAGTAATTCAAGAAAGATCTATCAAAGCATTTCATTGATTCAAGATCTACATTCAAGTTAGCCATTTCACACGAGGTTGCAACTTTACAACAATTGTTTGGTGAGTTGTAACATTACATGTTGTTCATTCATCATTTCCCTCTATTATTCTATTTTATTTCAAGGTTTCATTACCGACAAGGGGTTTGACCAAGGAAAACCTCCATTTACTAACAATCAACAAATTTTTCCCCTCTTGCATGCTTGTGATTGAAATTTTAGGTTGAAGACTCAAAGATCATTTGGAATGCAAGATTGCAAAGTTGCAAAGTTGCATTACAAAGTTGTCATCTTCACGGAAACACACCTACAGGTCAAATCTGGAAGTTTCGAAACATGAGATCTAAGAGGAAGCAAGTGCAGACCTTGTAGCTTAGGATCACACTCAGAGTTTTGAAAAATCCAAAATGAGACTAATACACGACCTAGGGAATCTTATTCCTCCTAGATGTATTTTTCAGAGATTCTTTGAGATTCTATTATGAGATATGAAGATTCGACATCTACCCTAAAAAACAACAATGAGACTAAGACAACAGTAAGGGTGTCTTTGTCCTCCCTAGCATATTTTGATAGCTTCTTTGCATTTATAGAATTCTCATCACATCTCCAGACTTCCTAGGTACACACATCCTATCTTGTTGTTGCATAATTTCATCATTTGCATCCCTCATTTAGCTTTCATATCTAGGTTTCGTAGGTTGAATTCTTATTTGTCTTTCCAAGCATTTGCTTGGTGGTGAACCCTTTAAAGCTGAAAGAATCCCCTTCTAGGTCCTACTAATTGAGAATAGACTCACCTTGTGAGGTTGATAGTTAATCCAATTAGGGTTCTTATGAAATTATTGAATGACCTAGATAGAATAGGTGAACACATCAAAACCCTATTTTATTTTTGGTTCAAGTTTGAATCCTTGTTGGTCCATATGAGTTGTAGCTCAACATGATCTATTCTTACTCTAAAAAGAAATGGAATGTCCTAAGTTTGAGTCCTAGCTAGTCCATATGACATGTAGCTGAATAAAAATATTTATCTAATGGAAAATATGATTGTTTTTTTTCCTTTACAAATATTTTACTTCCATTTTAAAATCCAATTTCTAAATTATCTGAATGTTCACTACCTTTTAATCCCACTTTCAAAATTTTCATTAATTTTTTTTCTAAGATTTTAATTTTTTTTTGGAACCATTGCACATTAAAATAGGAGTTATAGTCCCTTGAATTAAAATGGAGCTTATATCTAATTTAAATGCTTTATTCTTCTCTTTTGTAAGGTCATTTTTTGGGGTTTAAAAATTAATTTAAAGGATATGTAGGGAAAATAGTTTAGATGATAAAAAGTATTCCAAAACTAAAATAATAAACATATAATTAAGAAATTTTCTATAAATGAAGATATTTTAATCAACTAAAATAATAAATTTTTAGTTGCATGTTTGTTTTAGTTTGGTGGAAAAGAAAGGAAAATTAAAACAAATACAAGTAAAAAAGAAAAGAGAAAAAGATAATTCAAACATTGTATTTCAAATAGATTTTTTTAAAGATATATATGCTAGTTATCTTTCAATTTGATGTAGTTATCTTCCCAAAAAAAGAAAGGAAACTAGCAAGATTAGTGCACGGCACTAAAAGTTTACTTTCTTCAACATTAAAGGTTTGTAAGATAAAAATACGAGTTGTATAAGTTTGGTGTTGTATTTCTTGTTTTTGCTTTCATTTTAGATTACAATATTCTTCTTTGTAAAGTTAATTTCATTTACACAAGCAAGTAACAAGCATATTAAGTTTTTTTATTGAATCTTAAATTTAAATTAAGAGTGTGGAGATTAATTATGGTATTATTGTGGGTTTTTGAAGTGTTTTGTATGATAGTTTGAAATTAAAATTTCTAAAGGTAGTTATGGAGGAATTAAATAGAAGAATAATCACACTTGAAGAGAATCACATAAAGTCAACAATGGATAAGACACAAGAACATTTGATTGTATTAAATTTTATAAATTTTTAAAATTCAGAAAATATATATATATATTAAAAGAATTAAAGAAAGATTAAAAAACATTATGAACTATTTTTCCAAAACCATCCTAGATGATCATAGTTCCTATTTGAACTGGAAAAGCAGTGGTCAAATTCACAAATCATTACCCACCCTAGACTTTCCCATACATCTTTGATATCTCCCATGGTGGTGTCGATATCATTTAAAGTGTCTAACCTGATCCTTCAAAATGCATCTACAGCGAACCCCATCAATTTAGATGTAATTCAAATTGTTATCAGTGTTATTATTGAGATCCTAGAAAGACAAAGCGTAGATTTCAAGCCTATGGAAGCAATCATTTCTATGTTTACGAAACAAATTCATCCATAAAGACTTCATGTCGTGAAGAAGATGAACCACATTTAGAATAAATTTCCTTTGATGGTTTCTTGTAGATCTGCTGTGAACAGTAAGAGCAAGCTGCAGCATGGGATTTCTTACATAGAGATTGATCTAGAAATAATACGTTTTCAAGAGAGCAATGGGAGAGTCTCAAACCCAGCGTAAGCTAAAGAAGAATCTGTATGGTGGAAACCTAAACAGAGGCACCAAATGAACGTAAGGAACCAAGAGGTGACCACATGGAAGAAAGATGAACAAATGATAAAACATCACAAGGTGGCATTTTGAAGCAAGACATAACGACCAAAATGTATTAGACAAACATCCTATAGAGATTACATATCCAACAAAGACACGTAGGCATTCCAGAAAAGACAAGAAGAAGAAATAACCTGCTTAAAGGGAGCCGATAAATACGAGAACATGATGCAAAGGTAGAGAAAAACCAGAAAAGAAGCTAGAAGGAAAGGCAGTCAACGAGCAGGTAGGAATAAGACGGCCAAAAAAATTGCAGTAGTACAAGGAATGAGCCAAAGGAAAGCTCCATTATGGACAAGGCAAAAGTAGAGGCGGAAAGAGCCCATAAAGCAATATTATTGTCTATCCAGACTCGAGAATGCACATTTGATTAGGGTGTATATCATATTCCAAACTGAAGTTACTGGACTAAAAGTTAATTGGAAAATCTTCATACTAAAATCAAATTAGGAAAGGTAGGAAAGGTAAGAATGAGATTTATGAGAAGATTTGGGAAGTTTAAGCTTTTTTATTCTGGTATCAATTTGAGAGAAGAAATGGAATTTTTTTGTAGATTAAATTTTTCCAACTAAAAATTTGAAATTGTCCAATATGCTAGCAAAAGTTTATCTGTCAAGAGAATCTGTGATAAACAAGTTGTAGATGTTTCCGGTATAGAGTCTCCATCAATTAGTAAGTTACAAGCCCAAAAATCTCTAATTGAGACTACAAATCAAACCTATCCAAGAATGGATCGAACCTTGTGATTTAGTTTAATTATTAGAATGATTTCCAAAAGTAGGAACTGTTGGTGATTTTTCTAGCAGAACCCTGCAATTCTCTAAAGAGTTTCCAACTCTTATAGTGAAGAAACTACAAAGTTAGTGGCCAGCACAATGAGCCTAGGGTTTTTTGATCCTTACTCCTTCACTTCAGGCTCTGTGAAACCTAGGAGGGTGATCCCAAATATGTCTTCGTGAAGTGTATTCAATTAATAACATATTTATACACAGATTGATTCCTATTTACTACAAATCAAACCAATCTCACTGAAGATTTGGTAGATCCTTTAAGTGAATGGCTACTTACTTGCTAATAATCAAAGATATTCCCAACCCACACAATTCTTGAAAGAGATTTTAAATGAATACTATTCTTTCATCTGTAATTAGAGGTTTACAAATTCAAATGTATTTAACCTTAATTACAATTATTCTCAATCCAATAGAATTGTGTGACTATGTTGTTTAACCATTGAAATTATAGACTAAGTTCACTTGTACATAAATTAAGAAAATTGACTAATTACTATAATGTTGTAATCAGAAATCAAATAGAAGGAATTCAAACTGAAAGAATGAAAGACGGGAGAGAGAAGAATGAAAAGATAGAAGAGAGAGAGGAACATGAGCTTGATAACAAAGTTTTTCCAATTAGGACTACGCCTCCGGGTCTGCTTCTCAAGGTAGACTACTTTATTAATATTGCCAAGCAATGGAAATTCCTTGTTACAATATCCAAGCTCCACCTGCATAAGAATTTCTCACAATCTCCCTTCTTTATAATTTTGGTGTAATAATCAACACCTTGTAATCTCTCTCTCAAAGAATTCAAATTCTCCACCTTTCACAATAATTTCTCAATAATACAATTATTCTCTCCAAGAGAATTTTCCATCACTTGGATATCAACTCTCCCATTCTCACCTCCTTTTATACAAAAAATTTACTCAATATGGTTTAAAACCAAATGATTTGAAAAAACTACCCTATCCAAAAATCCCCCATAATTACATATGTTGTTTTGCAAATCTTTCTTATTTATAGAAACAGTCTCCCTTTAAAATCATAAAAATTCTAACCCCTTTTAATTGTAGGCCCTTATAGTTTCGGGCTTTACAAGGTAAAAATCCAATCTTTAAATGCCCTTTTTAAAAATATCTTGATTAAATCCTTAAACTTTTAATATTTTGGAAACCCTTATTTTAAGGCACTCAGGTTGCCTTTTAAAAGTTCATAAAGGATATATTGTAAATATTATTTTAAGGTTGACATTATATTTAGGAGAATTAAATCTTATTTAAAGTTTATGTATTCAGAGGGGTTTTCCTTTTATCATGAAGAATGGTAAGGCAATAGGATTTTAAGGCATGGGTTAAGGGATCAAATCCTACTAAATCCTCCTTATTTTATGTTTTTAAACCATACATTTTTTCCTTTAATAATTATGGTTTAATCCATATTTATGCCAACTCACTACTCCTGCCATGTCATATGCCACGTGTCCTGCCAAGTGTCAAGCTTTGGTGATGCTACATCACCATTTTGATCAAGTTTGACCAAAACTTTGACTAGTCATAACTTCACCATCTGAGCTCTATTTTTGATGAAATGAATGATGTCAGAATCATGGAAACAAGATCTTCGACATGATGTGTCTTTTGACCATTTTTTAGATGATCAAATTTTCCACTTTTTTTACTGGACCTTGTACCTAGTTTGACCCCAACTTTGATTGGGCATAACTTGAGTGTATTAGCTCCTTTTTCACCCATTCAAGTTGCTTTGGGTTCCATTTTATGAGCTCTTCAAGATATTGTTGGTTCGTCAGATTTTGAGATTGTGAAATTTTTAGGTTTTCTGGATCCACCTAGATCATTCCTCCCCATTGAGAAGCTTTTGGACAACCAAAAGTATGTTTTTATGTACAATTTGGGCTACGGCATTGTCACCGTAGTTGCTCAACACCATCTATCCACCCTACTAGAATTCTGACCATTTGTCCCGTCACAAACACAATGAAAAATGAAATAGCATTGTTGATGCAATCAACTATATTCTCATCAATATTCATTGTCACATCCATCATCCAAATAGAACTAACTAGTAGAAGAACAAGCAATAGTACTAAATAAACTAATGTGAAGGAAAAAGTATAAACGTGTTGGATCTCCTGAATAGGAACATTGTTAGAAAATGAATCGTTCAAACCCTCTTTTACCACCTTTGGCCGAAGGATTAACTGTGCTTGCAATTGATCGTCACACTATGTTGTTTGTGACACCCTATCATCTTCATGCTTAGTATCACTAGTTGCTATAGACATGAGAGTTAAAGCATTGCTTGCATTTACAATCATCTTTGTATGCCCTATGTTTACAATAGATCTATCATTCTTCATGTGATGAGATTTTATAATATATTCAATTCCATCCTTAAACAAATGATACTTATTATGCTCCCTGTAGAAAATGGCCTTTATGTCATACAAATAAGGACTACCTAGAACCATCCCACAGATGTCAAGCAAAATTACATCTAACTCTACCTCATCTACAAACTTGGATGTGATTGCAAATCAGAGTTTACATTGCTTTGACACATGTAGTCGAGTGTTATCATGCACCCAACCCAATGGATATGGCTTAGGATGAGGAGTTGTTTTTAATCCCAATTTATTAACAACTTGTTCAGAGATTAGATTCACTTGTGATCCACTATCTATGACTGTGTCAATCTTACTTTATTTTGCAATAGCCCTTATATGAAACAATTCATTCCTTTTACTTTAAACACGTTTCTTATTACACTTTACAGAAGAAGCATGGGAACTAGTACTGACAATAGGAATATTACCTTTTATACCCACAACTGTGATCTTTGTTTCATCATTAGAATCTGACCCGAGATCATGCATAATAGTTGTGGTCTTTTTCTTACGCTTTTGATCCTTGAACCATTTCGATTTTTTATCAGGATGCAATTTCCAGCACTTTGCATCTTTGTGCCCTTTCTTCTTACAGTGTGAGCAATAAGGCTTGTCCTCTTCTTTCTTTATAGAAGTTGTCCACTACATTTTCTCCTTCCCTTTCTTGCTCCCTTTGTGTTTATTGGAGTCCATTAAGAGACCATCATGGCTATTCCATGAGCTTGTTTCCAGATGAATGACTTGCACACTAATTTCATCAAGGTTAGTTGGACTAAACATAAGTATTGTATGCCTCAAATTTTCATGTAATCCACCTATATACTTTAACAAAGTTTCTTGTGTATATAATGGAATGTCCAAAAATAAAGCTCTTTTGCTAAACTCCTATGTATAATCCTGTACACATTGTGCATTCTCTTGCTTTAATGATTGCCAATTTATTACTACTTTTTGCATATGACCTAATGGATATAACTGTTTCTTTAATGCAACTATAAACAAACCAAGAAGAAATAATTTTACCATATCGACTTAGATCTTCATGAGTTGTGCTCTCCCACCAAATCAAGGTTATGCCTCCTAGGCGAAGAGTGGCTAATTGGATTTTTTTAGAATCCTTAGTAAACTTCTAAATTCTAGAATAAACTTCAATTTGTTTTATATCTAATTATCAATATTTAATACATCTAGTTCTTCATTATAAGTTGGCAATTCAAATTTAACATAAAGCTTTAACAAAGGTGTATTAGCTTCAGACTATACAGGTTGTTTCTTCTTTGAAGAAGTAGACAAAGAAGATGATGAGGATGAAGAAGAAGAAGATGGGGATAGAGGTTCAGAAGGGTCACTACCACATCCTACTCCTTTACCTTTATCATCTTTTGAAGTGGATTCACCTTCATTCTTCTTTTTGTTCTTGAATTCCTTTTTCTTCTATCGTTCTTGTCTCTCTTGGAAAAGAACTTCCACCATAGCCTTCATTTTGAGAAATTCTATCTAGAAAGCTTTCTCATCAAGCTCTGTAGGAATTTGTTTAGCTGTCATTTCTAATCATGGAAAAGACCTTCATTTTCCAATCTCAAGATTGAACTTTGTAAGTGCACCTTCTCCTTGCTTCAATTTCAACCTGGTTAACATTCACTTTTACAATTTCCTATTAAGAAGCTCTGATACCACTTGATTTGTAATTAGAGGTTTATAAATTCAAATGTATTTAACCTTAATTACAATTATTCTCGATCCAACAAAATTGTGTGACTATGTTGTTTAACTATTGAAATTATAGACTAAGTTCACTTGTATGTAAATTAAATGAATTGACTAATTACTACAATGTTGTAATCATAAATCAACATAAGGAATTAAAATTGAAAGAATGAAAGACAAGAGAGAGAGAAGAATGAATAGACAAAAGATAGAGAGGAAGACGAGCTTGATAACATAGTTCATATAATCATGACTATTTCTTTGGGTCCGATTCTCAAGGTAGACCACTTTATTAATATCGCCAAGCAATGAAAATTCCTTTGTACAATATCCAAGCTCCACATGCATAAGAATTTTTCACAATCTCTCTCTCCTTTACAATTTTGGTGTAATAATCAACACCTTGTAATCTCTCTCTCAAAGAATTCAAATTCTCCACCTTTCACAATAATTTCCCAATAATACAATTATTCTCTCCAAGAGAATTTTCCATCACCTCGATATCAACTCTCCTATTCTCACCTCCTTTTATACAAAATGTTTACTCAATATGGTTTTTGGTCACCAAAACGTGTATACCTTGACACTTTTTCACTCATTTTGGCCTTTTCCATTGGATTTTGGCCTTGTTTTACCTTGATTTAGTCTTGTAAGCTTGTAATTCAATAATAACTTAACAATGTTTTACTAAGGTGTTGTGAAGTGTTGTAACACATTTCCTCACTTTTCTAATACCCTCTCAACATAATTCACCTAAACAACACCATTTTACCCCTTTCTAAGCCTTGTGACAAAGGGTTGTAACATGTTGTAATGCATTTTCACACTTGTCTAGGCTTATCATCCCTAAATTAACTCTTTTTATATGCTAATTTGTCCCCTTTAAGTACGTTTAGTCCCGACTTAAGTGTGTTTCGGGAGGCAAAGTTGATTAACTTCATTAAACACAAATTATTTCTTGACTACCACTTGAAATTGCCCAAGTGGAATAGGTCGCCACTTTGGGCGACCTAGTCCCTTTTGGAAAAAGTCTCGAATTTCGAATAAAATTCAATGGGAATCTTGCCTCCTAAACCCTAGTGTCGGCCTATTTGATTGCATTTCGGGAAAATTAGGGTATTACATGTACAAATAAGGGTTTTCACCTCAATCTTGCTCTCTCCTTAGCTCATATTTCCTCTCTTAATCTCTTAGACTCTCTCAAGCTCATCACAAGCACTCTTGCACTCCTATCTTCCAAAGCAAGAAATCAAGCACAAGGGTTTCACAAGAAACCTACATTGGAGTTGCTCTTGCATGTTGCAGACCATCAACAACAAAGGTTTGGTAAGCATTTCCATTAAGTTCATCATTCAATCTTACTTTCCTTTGGCTTTATCTCATTTGGACTCAGTTACCTTCAAAGGGGTTTGACTTAGGCAAACCCCTATTTCCTAACCCCAACATTCTCTTGGTCGTTGCATGTGTTTGTAGGTTTTCATGCAGATTTGGTGAAGCACAAAGTGTTGGATAAAGTACAAGCATCCCACCCAAATCACATCAAAGCATCAAACCCTAAGTGAGACAAAAGGACAAGCTACAGGTCATTTTCAGGAGTTTTGAAGACACAAATTGCTGCAGAAAAGGGAAACATCAACCGGGACCAACAAAATCAAGACCTAATTTCTTAGAAAGCACCAAGAGGACTAGGTCACCACTATTGGCGACCTTGTCCCTGTGCTAAGCCTGAAAAAGGGTTTTTGTATTTTTGGGTACCCTTTTCCCCAAAACCTATTCCGAGAGATTTTCCTAACAAGAGGACTAGGTCATCCAACTTGGCGTAAGTGTCCTGCTATTTTCAGACATTTTCCAGAAGATTTCAAGACCATTTATCCGCAACATCACTTTTCCAAGCGCACACCCTGTATCCTTCTCTGTTAATTTCTAGATTACTTACATTTAGGTCATTTTAGAGTATTTTGCATTAGCTTAGATTTACTTTTTCCAGATTGCATGTACTTAGATTAGTATCATTTTACTTACACTTTTTAGCCACATAATACACACACATATCACAACCTTCATCAATGAGCCCTTCCTTTGAATGCAACTGTCGAAAATCCTATAACCACCTAGAGGCAAGAGTGACATTCTCACACACTAAGTGCTCCTAGGGTGAAAAACCCTAAGGGCCTAGTAAAGGGAATATTTTTGCCCTAGGTGAGAGTTACATTTTTGGTGGTTTAGGTTTAAAACCAAATGAATATCCAAAAATCCCCCATAATTACATATGTAGTTTTGAAAATATTCCTTATTTATAAAAATAATCTCGCTTTAAAATCATAAAAATCTTAACCCCTTTTAATTGCAGGCTCCTATAGTTTCGAGCTTTACAAGGTAAAAATCCAAACTTTAAATGCCCTTTTTAAAAGTATCTTGATTAAATCCTTAAACTTTTAATATTTTGGAAACCCTTATTTTAAGGCGTTTGGGTTGCCTTTGAAAAGTTCATAAAGGATATATTGTGAATATTATTTTAAGGTTGACATTATATTTAGGGGAATTAAATCTTATTTAAAGGTTTATGTATATGGAGGGGATTTCCTTTTATCATGAAGAATGGTAAGGCAAGAGGATTTTAAGGCATGGGTTAAGGGATCAAATGCCACTAAATCCTCCTTATTTCATTCTTTTAAACCATACATTTTTTTCCTTTAATAATTATGGTTTAATCCATATTTATGCCAACTCACTACTCCTACCATCTCATATGCCATGTGTCCTCCCAAGTGTCAAGCTTTGGTGATGCCACATCACCATTTTGACCAAGTTTGACCAAAACTTTGACTGGTGATAACTTCGCCATCCGAGCTCCATTTTTGACGAAATGAACGACATCAAAATCATGGTGATGATATCTTTGGAATGATGTGTCTTTTGACCATTTTTGAGATGATCAAATTTACTACCTTTCTGATTGGCCCCTATACCTAGTTTGACCCCAACTTTGACTGAGCATAACTTGAGCGTATGAGCTCCTTTTTTGCTTGTTCAAGTTGTGTTGGGTTCCATTTTCTGAGCTATTCAAGATGTTGTTGGTTTAATTATATTTTGATACTATGAAATTTTTAGGTTTTCTAGATCCACCTAGATCATTCTTATTTTGAGTTTATGACCAGGTGTGTTATTTGCTCATTTTATGCAAGATTTTCTAAAAAACTGACCAATGTCTCATAAATTGGAGCAATGGAGTCAAACATATAAGAATCTATAATATGAACTACTCAATTTAGATATAGGTGGACTATTTTCATACTACTTTACATTTATGAAAACTCGCAATTCCCAAAAACACTCACTCCTTACAAATTCTAAGCAATTCCTTACAAAGTCTATACCCTATTCAAGCATTTTTCAACTCTTTGAGTTAAAGCTGAAAAAAAAATCATACATTCAAATGGAACAATTTGAAGATAAATCATAACACCATTAGTATTGTCATTCATAACTTGTGAGAAATATATATAGGAGAGTATTTGTTTCCAAACTAAGATTTGTTTCGATATCAATAGTTTCTATAAAACTAATTTAAGACTATTACATACAATATTTCATACCCAAGACAATCTACTAGCCTATTTATCCATATTCTATTCAAAATGTCTTTCCCAAGCTTAGCATTCACCTAAAACCCTATTGAGAATTAAAAATACGATCTCCTATAATGAGCCCTGAAATCCCTTTTATAGAATAAGGGAGAAATAAGCATCAAGCTCAATTACTTTTAAATTTAATTTCATTTCAAGATCATTTGCACCAAAATTTGAGACGTCCTTAGTTAGTTACATGTAATCATTGCAAAAAATGGAAGAGTAAAAGAACACATTCCACATCCCTTGCATGCCAGCCAGAAAAATTTCCACATCAGCACTAGAAACAAGAAATCACATGAATGTTGAATATGAAAATCTTGACAAAAGGGCCATGGTATCATCAAAATAAAAATGGGGTAGAGTCATCAGCCTTAGAGGACACTAACCTGCACCTTGCTCATGGTGGAACTAGAAGAACTGTCACCACCTCCTCATCGAAATCATCAAATGGTACCAGGGAGAGGGTATAATAATCACCCTTTGGGTCAGTGTCACCCTCATTGTCTGAAGGGCTATCATAAATCTCATTAGGAGAATTAAGTCCTCCTAGATAAGCCTTATGATACTTGCACTTTTTCTTTCCCTTCTTTTCATATTCTACCAGCTTTTTCCCTATGAAATTGCATCATTATTTTGAAACAATTTAGCTCCTCAGACGGTAGTTACTCCTGACACCATACTTCTTAAATTTCTTGTGTCCCCTTCAATTCTTTGGTGTATCAAGAGCTCCTTATGTATCAGCCTCATTCTTAGGGGTATTCTTCTCATACTCCAGTAAAATCAATCTCCTAGACCTTTGGACCAGCCTAATAGACTCTTCAGACTTACTCATCCTCTCAATGATAAGAACCAAAAGACACCTACCAATTCTACTCTTGGACTCAAACTCAATTGTTAGTTTCTAAATGCAATTTTTGAATGAGAATTATGGCTATCAGTCCTTCTTATAATGAGTCAATGAAGTGTGCCAACCTTTAATTCTTCAAAGAAAGATTGTGCACATGAGCTAACAACAATCTACTTTGATCTTTTTAATCATGTTTTAAAAGATAAATCAATGGGTAGATTACTATACATCCACTTATAATAATTAAGTTTTAATTGTGCTTTTAATGCTCCTTTAAATAAATAAAAACTCTGAGTAGATAAACATCTACTCTATACATAGCATCAATTAAAACTATTCTTCTTATAATTACCCACTTACCCGTAGGAATTATTTCACTTGTATTTCTTCATATCAAAACAATAGGGATTGATCCTAATCTGAACTCAAAATATCGGTTCATACATTTCCATTCTTTATTTTCACCTTCTCCACATGTATCAATAGCTGTTAGGACTAACGACCGAAATCTCAAGCTTGCGCCTCAAAGAAAAAAGTTGAAAAAAGCATCGTTTAGAAATAGTATATTCTCAAAAAAATTTAGAACTATTCTAATCTTATTAGAGCCCACCAAAACCTTTTATAAAGTCCACATGATAGTTGCTCGCTTTCCCATTGGAACATATAGGACATGGGCCGGGCCCTCAGAGGATGGCAGGGAGTGGTCAGGATTGGGCCACATCACCTACCATCAACCATCAATTTCATCCCTTACGAAACAAACCTTCATCTTCAAACCTTAGCAAGTCCCATAAAAATGATAGATGCTACTCCGCTCACCAACTCATGTGACTTCCTTTCCTTACTACTGTAGAAAGATAGGTGAGTAGGGAACGACTATAATGAGAACACATGTAGTGAAATCCACCATTGATCATCCCTCAGATAACATCCACTACCCTATGGATATTCTGGTCCCACCATCAAGCAGTAACACGTGGCCATCACCCGCTAACCCATTTTTTTTAAATAATTTGAAATAAATCAAGACGAGTGTGCTGGGAGTGGTAAAGATGTGGCCACATCTTCAATCCCACATTCATTGATCTTCTTTTTAGAAGCTCCATACATCTTAACCAAGGAGACCGAGCCCACCAACATACCAGACAAATGGTCGAATCTTTTTAGCCCATGTAAATAAAATAAGAAGAAACAAACCAGCACAAGCATACAGGGAATGATTGGGATTAATTCCCATGATCAAACAACCAACATGAAGTTCCATTTTTGTACATGACACAGAATTTAATCATAAAAGGGGGCCATCTCTAGGAAAACGAGATATTGACCCATAAGAACAAAAGTTAAGGATTTAAGTCATTAAAATCAAGACTTCGATCATAGGAAAATTTGATGCTTAAAAGGACAAAGTAGATCGATGAACCTAAACACAAGGGGCCAGTGAACACACTACTTTAATGGCATAAGTGGCAACTTTTAAGTGACCAGAAACTGGGAATACCACATCAATGCAATTTTAAAAAGATCAAGGGTTTTCTTATTCATAGGCCAATTTTGGGAAGTTTTATGAATATAAAGCCCTATCATAGTGATGAGAATATGACCTAAAATCATAAACTTGGGCCCAAGCTAGACTTTGCACAAGTTTTACGTTAGAACCAAGAAATTTTCTAAGGGGTTCCATTAGGAACATTTCCTTTGTAGACCTCCTACACCAAACTTTCTAGGATTGTTTTTAATACTTTACTAAAATTCAATTTAGTCAATTGAATTAGAGGGGTATGTGTAGGATCATCATGGAAAAAGCAGGCCCTTAAGTGGCAAAAAAAATAGAAAAATCAGAGTTAGGCAACGTGACATAAAAATTTGAATAAGTTGTCTATATTATTTGAAAAAAATGTAAGAATATAATTTGTATAAAATTGAATGTAGTTTCTAAATTACTAGGTTTATTTACAAAAAAATAAAATCTATTTGGTGAAAATTTGAAATTTCAATACAATAGTACTTAAATTTTAGGGAAAAAATAAGAAGTAGGTGTTTGTCTGACCACCCTAACCACATTAAAATGATAATATTGTTTTATAATATTTTATATATAAGTAGAGGACTCATGTCCTGATGTGATGCATATTTTTTTTAAATTGTTTCCAAGTAAATAATTATTTATAGTTTTTTTATGACAACTTTTAAAAAATATAAAGACTCGTACGTTTGACCACCTTAACTTGGTCAAAACTTCATGAAATTCATTTTTTTATTTTTTAATATTATAGTATGTGAAGCATAGAATGTGACGCATGTTTTGGATTCAAAAAATATGATACTGTTTGAAAGCTATAGATGTTTTTCAATCAAATTAAAAATGAGGACTTTAGTCGTAATTCAATAGAAAATGAATAATAATTATTTATTAAATTCAAAGTAAAGAATAATTTATATTGGTGGAAAGTTGAGAATCTCCTTTGAAAACCCTTTTTGTTTCATCAATTTTGGGTTAAAAAAAAGTCGTTAGCCACATACCCATCATATTGCCACTTTTTGGCCCATCATAATCTTGCACATACCCAGAGAGGACATTATTGTGTACATTCCTTCTTAGTCCTAGTTTTGGGAAGAATACCATGTCATAATATTTCTTAGTTTTGAGTTAGATTTTTAAAATGAAAAATTATCTTAGATTTGCTTTCTTCGATTTAACCATTTTTAGAGTTGAATTGCATTGATGCTAGCTACAAAAATTTCATTCCATAATTGTTCCTATATTTTCTTCTTTTTCATTAGAAATTCTATTGTTCCTCTTCAAGTTCCATATCTTTTTTGTTATTATATTTGGGGAAGTTCAAAACTTCTAGATTATTGAGAGTGATTGGGTATGAGAGATTCAAAAATATATTTGAAGGATCTTGTAGTAACCTATATAAGATATGAGCTATTATAGAAATGGTCCTATATACCTTTGACATAGTCACAATGGAAAATTAAATGGTTGTATCCCTCTTCCTAGATATAACATAAAGGACGTGACTAAGTCCAAAAATATCACGTTTTGAGTTAGTCCCAAGTGAGAATCTTAGATTTACAAACTAGCCAAAGGAAGAATTTTTCCATAGGCCAAGCCTTTGATATTCAAATCCTTCCTTAGAAGAAGGAAATGAGGTTTATCTCCCATAGTCACTAGCTTTATATAATCTAAACAATGACTATAGTAATACCTAGTATTACTCCAAAGCCAATTGACTCCAAATTGATCGAAAAATTAATAGAAGAGAAGAAATCTCTAACAATATCTTATCATGAAATTCAGAAGAATTGGAAGAGATTTTTATTTTCTAGAGATTCGATACACTTCATCCTTTCCCTCTTAATAATTTGTTAACCTTTAAACCCCACATGCATTGGGAGAATACTAGTATCATAAGATTTACTAACAAATTGTTTGATATAAATACACACAAATTATCCCCATAAGGCATAATCGAGACACATATTAGTTTCTCACATTCACCTTTAGAGGAAATAAATGTTTATCTTATATTTATGAAAACTTAAGGAGCTTAATGACCTATAAAATAACATTTCAGGAATGTAAGATAAATAAAGAAAAGAATCTTGAGGCATAGATAGAAGAGAAGAAGTACTAATATAAATGGGAAAAACATTTTCAAGTAAAACATCCCACCATACAAAGAACATAAATAGTGTGTTATTGAGCAACACATTAAATTATAGTATAAATCAAAGCTCTTATCTTGACATGGAGAATATCATCCTACTCCTTTGAAGGAAACCAAATAGCATAAACATACATTAAAAACTCATCTCCCTCTCTCTCTCTCTCTCAACCAAGAACCCAAATAAAATAAGTAATAATCAATTAAGAAACCGTAAATGGATTTAAGAAAACCGTGTGCTAGAATAAGAGGTAGAGTTCCCATGTCTCTATGACACAAATTCTAATGACCATGTCCAAATTTGGGTTTAAAATAAAAATATAATCACATCTACAATGCTATCATAAGTTGTAATAGTCAACCCACTAACTTGTGTGCCACATTCAATGGTCATATTCCACCTTTAACAAGATGCTTTTTGATGTGGATAATATACTATAATAAAATTGGTCAAGATTCTTGGTTCACATTGTAACTCCCTTATTATATTTTCTTCCACATGTCATAAGTATTTCATGCACTTAAATTATCATAGATATTCTTACACATCTTATATGACATAATTATCTTACATATTTATAATATTCTTGATTAAGGATATTATATATTTTGATTGATTTAACTCCATAAAACACCGATAAATAAATTTAATTCAAATCAACTCTATTACAATAGGTAATATAATTAACAAAATATAAATAAATGAATTATGAAATCTTAAAAAATAAATAATCAACATAGAAAATTGTAATAATTGATTACTCTTATTATAATGGGATTTATACATACAATTACAAAAGTTTACTAGAATTTTGGGAATAATAACTTGATGCTATTATTATATAAACATATGATGAATCTATTGCCAATGATGGTATAGGAGGTGGAAACAAAAAAATGGGGCTTGAATGACGCAAGCCCCTATATGGAACGACTCTTCTCCTCTTGTTCTTCTTGTAGATTACAAGTCTGAAATGTATTCAAGTGAATTGTAGATGTCAAGACCTCAAAACCCTAAGACAAGCATTCAAGCACCTTCCTTCATTGAATTATAATAAGTTGATTACTCTCAAAGTATTGAACTTTGGAACTCGATCCCCATTGGTAAAAACCTTCAGACTGTGATGCACTTTTAGAAGAGCTTTGAAACCCGAATAATCACCATTTTAGACTTAGTTTTATTGAAAAAATAAAGATAATTATTTTTATTCTTCTTATTATTCTTCCATTTTTTAATGTTAAGTTCGTCATTATGCAACATAGAGAATGAAATTAAATAGGTTTGAGGATTGAATAATTCAAAATTGATTTTTTGTGGATGAAGTGAAATAAAAAATAAATTGTACTCTATTATCTAGATCTTTCATTTTGTTTTCAAATTTCTACAAGATATTTCAATAGATTTATTTTCCTGAAATAATTTTAAATATATATTTTTAATATTGCATTAATAACAAACATAATATCATTATGTTGATTCTAAGGATTTGAAACCTCTCTTACTCATTCTAGACATAATATCATTATGTTGATTCTAAGGATTTGGAACCTCTCTTACTCATTCTAGAAACTCCCCCCTCTTGGCCTAGTGAGAATCATCCTTTTCAATTGGGTAATAATATTGATTCTCCACAATATATTTTTATTTTTCTCAAGATGGTAGATTATCAATTAATAACTCCACATTGTTCCTCACATTGTGTTGTACCCTTGTGTGGGAATTGTTCAATTAAGTATATGGGTTTTGAAAGTACATGTGTTGTGCAAAGGTTAGGATTCATGTAGTCATACATTTGGTATGTGCTTTTAGAATGGAATTTATCATCACTTGGATAAAGATTCTATTGTATGTGGTGCAAGTAGTAATCTATGTGGATATTGTATATATTCTTGGTTTTGTTGTACTAAGTTTAACTTTATGAGATTGAAAGGAATTATGGTTTTGTTGATGGTCATAACTTAACTTACTCATGTCTTTGCATTCTTATGTGTATTATATGCTAGAAAGGATTTATTATAAATACTAGTTATCTTGAAATGAATGATATAATATTTCTACAATACATATTGAATGTAATTATGTTGCTTTTGGATTTTATTGTGTGCAAAAAAGTTACACACAACTAAATGTAGAATAAACTTAATTACATTATATCTTGAAATGATTGTTTAACATATTCTTATTATTGATAATAGGCATTATGAAATATGTTCCTATATTTTTAATGTTTTGGATTCTATGGTTCCATGGGTATAATATTTATTATTAAAGGAATTAACTAAGAAAGATAAACATTAATATTATGTTGTACCATAATTTTGGATTATGGATGGTGCTGCTTCGCCTTGACTAAGAGATGGGAATGAAAAAGACATCTGAGTGGTCGGTTCAACCCTTGCTGAATAGAAGGGGCATGAGATATTGTAGGATTAACTTGTAGATTTGAGCTTATATTTCTTTAGATACTATTTATTGTGTATATGTGTGGTTGGTATCATGGACAAGGGTTGTAGTTTTGACCCCCTACACAAATATTGGTTATGATATGATGTTTGTCTTCATTATTTAGTACTAGACATGTACTTATGAGATTTTCATGTTATTACAATGTAATTATTGGTGTAGTTGATTCTTTCATATTGTGTGAATTGTTATTGGATATCACTTTAATGATTTGAATATCACTGTTGTTTTGTGATTGGAAGTTAATTAAAGTTGTTAAAATTTATCTTGCACTAATTTTTAAATAATGAGATGTTTATCTTGGTTAATTCTTAAGAAATTTTAGAATTCTATTTTTTAGTTTGTTATAAACTTAAGTTGTGGATCCATCCACCTCATCATATTGTTTTGATAATGAGATCTACTCAATGCTAAATATCTAATATCCACTCACATCAAACATTATATACTAGACTGTAGGGTTGAACAAATGTATTGATTTCATTTTTAAAATCTTTACATAATTAAATGTTGGCTTGCATAAGGAATTTATGGTAAGGGTTTGAAAATTAATGCATAGAACATGATGAGATCCTATACCAAAAATGAGAGAGGACACCTCCAAGATAAGTTGAGAAATTCTTAGAACAAAGGAAAACATCTAAAACAAATGTATCACGACCACAAGTGTAAAAATGCAATTGAGCAAAACCTAGACCCAAGATGCAAACCTCAACTACACAAACATGCAATACACTAATGAAAAAGTCCTATGTTTGGTTATAACCATAGGGTCCACCAAAACACAAAGGAGAACAAATTACTACAAAATCATTAGGGCTGTCATAGAGCCTTGTTTTCTCTATTGTGACAATCAATGTGCCATTCGATTGTCCTAAAATATAATGTTTCATGCTAGAATAAAGCATATTGAAGTCTATCACCATTACATTAGGTACTTGATCCAATAGTGGGTGATCCATCTTTAATATTTTTAGATAGAGGATTACATAACTTATCTTCTTATCAAAGTCTTCCATAAGACTAAATTTGTTTCTCTTAGAAACTTGTTATGATTGAAATACATCACATGATTATTTGATGGTTGTCATTTATGAAGAGATTGTTATGAATGCCAACCACTATATATAAAAATGAACGTTTTGTGGTGGAAGTCATCTCATATAAATTTTAACATTAAAAAAATATGTCAACATATTTAATGTAGTAGATAAATAAGTTAAAATATTTAATATTAATAATTATAAAATTGAACGTAATTAAAACACCTGTCTTAAGAAACTTAAAAGAGTTTAGGAAACTAAGATCAAAATCATTCCAAGAGCAATGCTTGAAGTTTTAACCATTATGTAGTACAATCTAGTAACCGATTGCTATTGATTTACAATTAATTCAAATTCCAAAATAATTGCAATATTGCCGCCATAATAGATATTAGTTTCTAAAGAACGTGGAGCCATACACAACAAAAATAATAATCGACATTTCTTGTATCGTTACCCTACGTGGTCACTTCTTGCATTTATTAGAAACAAGGAATGATAAATAAGAAATTCCAGTAGGAAACCCTTGATCTATTACATGAACTTGCCCTGAATGAAATCGACAAGTGCTTTATCGCTGCGGAAGGCCTTGGTCAATACACCATCTGGGATGGAAGGATTGGCTGCAAAGAGAGAATTCGCAGTAACCTGGACTCCAGGATTCTGGCTACTCAACCCAGCGATGGCCACTGCATTTCGCTGCCCCACATTCTGCTGGAAATGTAGCAATCCCTTCGGAAACACAAACACGTCTCCTTTCTTTAACACCTTGCTGTGAAACTTGTTTGTTGTATCGATGAACCCCACTAGCAGTTCCCCTTTAATTACAACCAAGATTTCTGTGGCTCTTGGGTGGGTGTGAGGAGGATTAATTCCATCCACAGCGTAGTCTATGCGGACCAACGATATCCCCAGAGTGTTTAACCCCGCAATCTGGTTAACGTTCGCTGCTGTTACGTTAGACCCTACAGCGTTGCTTGTACTGCCTCGTCGCAGACCTCGGAAGAAGAAGTCCTCAGCTGAAACCATTTTGGAGTCCTTGCAAGAGAAGCCGTTCACCAAAACTGTTCATTTTCATAATCATATTTGCTTAGTACATTTACATGTACATAGAGAGCTAAACAAGAAACACAAATTTCATGCATCAGATTTTACCTTGGCCTTGCTTGTCTGCAACACAGAAATCTTGCACGGAATCAGGATCTCCTCCAATAACACGGTAGCTGCAACAACATATAAAGACACACAGAAAAATTAAGCTCAATTTCAAGTAGCCTGCCATGTTTTTGGAGAAGAGGATATCAACCGAGAGAACACAGAGATAGAAGTGTGAATTTGATTGAATTGCAAACACCATGATTTAACATTATATAGGGGAAGTTCTGAAGGATAGATTCAAAGTCACGTCGGCAATACCGCGTAAAGTCTTTTAAATATCAATTAAGAATGGTCTTCGTTGAGATATATGACAATCCGTTCAGCGCGTTCTTCCAAAAGCTAAAAACAAATAAGATAACACAAGATGAGTCGCTTGCCGTATAGTATATAGCAAATTTTAAAAAGGAAAAGAAATCTAAAATTTACGAGGGAATTTTTATTTTCTGGTCTAGTGTCTTGGTTAACAGTTCATTTATTTGTTTATATTAATATATATTAACTTTTCATAGTATCAAGTGATCAGCTATTCATCCAGCAGTCCTCCCCTGCTGCTTATTTTATGAGCTTATAATTTTGTACGATTATTACACACCACAAAAAATTAACTGTCAATATATTAGATTGGAAAGGCCATTTTTTTATGGATAAGAGTATTAATTAAAATTCTCCATTTCGTCACTTCTTGTCTCTGTATAGTGAGCAATATTATATTAGGTTACAGAAATCTCTGGAGAAAAATAAAATAACTGATGCAAGAAATGGAGGCTCAATATTATCTGAAATTTATGATTTATACAAATATAAAACAATGAACATAAAGCCATGTTGAATACTATTTAAAGATGTCAAAAGAGAAAATGGGTGTCTTAAACTCTGCGCAAGCTAAATGAGAATCACGTAAGCAAAGGAAAACAAACGACAAAACTTCAGAAGGGGGTGGCATTTTGCAGCCTCACATAACGACCAAAATCTATTAGATTGGTCGTTATGTGATGCATTTGGAAGCATCCAGAAAAAGGCAATAGCAAGAACTAACCTGCTTAAAGGGGGCGATAAATACGAGAACAGGATGAAAATGTAACATAAAACAGAAAGGTGGTGGAAGGAAAGGCAGTCAGCCAGCAGATAGGATTAAGACGGCAAAAATATTTTGCAGTACTACAAGGAATGCAAGACAGAAGTAGAGATGGAAAGAGCCCATAAAGCTGGGGTGCATAAGATGATCAGGAAAGAAGTAAACAAGGCTAAAATCTGACAGGAAAATCCAAATTAGGAAGGCTTAAAAAGAGAATTGTCTGTATTAACAAGAAGGGAGAAGATTTGGAAAGTTCCAACATTTTTCATTCGGTGCCAACTTGAAAGAAGAAATGCAAAATTCTCAAACATGCTACCAAAAATTTAGCATATGTTGCCGTTGTATTGAACCTCTAATTGAGACTTTGAGATCAAACCTTATGATTCAATTATCTTCTTTTTGTACTTTTATAAAAATGGGTCGAACCTTGTGATTTAGTTATGCTTTGAGAATGATTTCCTAAAAATAAGAACATCCCTTATGTGTTTTTTGAGAACTCATACACCATAGGCTCTTGTATTTTTCCTGGATACCTTGGTAAAATTCAATGCCTAAGTAGAGGGGAAATTATTCTCTAAATTCCTTCTTAAGATATATTTTTTTAAAACCATTATAATATTTCTCAACATTTGTCAGCATCAAGTCAATTTCTTAAAATGATACTTTTTCTTGGATTTTTTTAAAATGAGGGGAAACTATTCTCTAAATTCCTTCTTAAGATTTTTTTTTAAAAACTATTATAATATTTCCTAACATTTGTCAACATCAAGCCAATTTCTTAAAATGATATTTTTTCTTGGATTTTTTTCTTTGCATTTAACCATTTATAAAGCTGAAATGCATTGAAATTGAGCAACAAAATTTTGTTTCTATATTTTTTCTTTAGACATTGAAGGTTTTGTTATTCTTCTTCAAATTTATCTTTCATGCTATTATGCTTGGGCCAAGTTCCAAATTTCTTCTAGAAAGATATTTTAGTCACAATACATACCTCTAATATAGTCACAATGTACAATTGAATCGTTGTAGGCCTGCTTTAGGACAATACATAAAGGGCAATCCAAAAAATCTTAATTTAATTTATTTATTTTTATAATTTTTTAAATGTAAATGAGAAACTTTAAGAAATTTCAAAATCTCAAGCTTCATTTTAAAGTTATTTCACTTTATAGAAACTACCTCTAAAATTTACTCATATAGAACTCTAAATTTAGTTGAGAAATAATTTCTTAGATATATCACAATCTACTTTAATATTTTCTTTATGGGCTATTTTGTTGGTTCTATTAGGATGATAAACACGAATAAAATCTTCCTTATCCTTTTATGTTGTAACTATCCATTAGAAGTGTTAAGAATATTTAAACTATAATTATAATTGAGAATATCTAAAAGACAAAATTAAGAATAATATGCTAAATATTTGTGAGATCATCTATCAATGAAATAGGGATTAAAATTTTACTAATACCTCTACAGTTAGATATTACATCTCATTGATGATAATTCCTAAGACACTGGCATTTGAAACATTCCCTGTGTCCTCCAAATCCATAGCAAATTTGGGACAATGTTCCAAACCCAATTTTATGTAAGCTAGTAGGAATGTACTGATTAGTTTAGTATCTTACATCCCAAACCTCCATAAAATAGATTCAATACACTTCCTATGGTTTAGACACATTTCCTATCAGTCCTATCCTTGTGAAATCCCATATCGAGTACATAGCTAATAGTACCTTAGTCTTCCATGTCAAATTCACTAGATAATTGAGTAATATATTCTTGAATTAATGTCTTACATTCTCCAATGATTACCAAGTCATCAACATATAAAATAATAATTATAATTTGACTACTTATATACTTATAATCCACGTAATGATCAACTTCTATTAATAAAAGCCAATTCTAGCTCATACAAGTGAAACTTATGGTTTCACATACATCAAGATTATCTTATTCCATATAATGACCTTTTTATCTTGCAAAAAAATTTCACTTTATATTTCATCCTAAATTTTTTAGGTTTTTTTATGTATATTTCTTCCTTTAAGTCTCCATGCAAGAATGTTATCTTGACATTCATTTTGCAACTGTAGATAATAAAATCCTAATAGACCACAACTTGGGTATTGAAGAAGATATCTCATTGAAGTCAATTCCCTTTACCTCAGAATATCTTTTTATCATGAACTATGACTTCGACAATTCAAGTGATCCATTTGATTTGAATTTATTTTTCAATACAAACTTGTAGTTAATGGCTTTCCCATCATTAGTCAAATCTACCAATTGACAAGTCTTACACTACTTTAGCCTCATCTCCTCTTTCATGGTAATTTTCCAAGAATAATATTCTTTGAAGGTGAGATCTTCATAAAAAACATGATTCACTATCAATAAAAGCTAGAAAAATGCAACAAAAATATGTTATAGTTCATCAAAAAAATATGATTCACTATCAATACAATTATTGGTAAAATATTTCCTACACAATTGCACTCTACTCTTCTTTGTAGTTCACACCAAATATTCTTTCCTCATATTCCTCCAAAATGTCATGTCCACTAAGATCTTCAACTTTAAATGCATTACACTACTCTAACCTTTATTCAAAAGCCACCTTTCCCCTCTTGTTCTCCTTTGATTATTTTTCCTTTGATAAGAATCTAAGTTCTCTAAATATAACATCCCTTAACTAGAAAAGCTTTATATTTTTAAATTCCAAACTTTGTAACCTTTAAAATATTAACTAATTATCTAATATCTAATAAAATATTAATTATCTAATATTAACTTTGTAAGTTCTCTAAATATCTAATAAAATTAGACCTTTCTTACTCGTAATATAACTTAAATTTTCTCTTTTCTAGAACCTAAATAAATTTCTGATAACCAAAGACTCTCAAATATGTTACAAGTTTGGGGTGGGGGTCTTAGCTCGATTGGCTAAAGCATCCTGTTGCAGGAAGAGGTCACGAGGTTTAGTCTTCCCCCAAACCCGTGGTACCGGAGGGCGTGTCGCGCCAGCGCCACCGGTCACATGAAAAAAGTTTACCAGGCGCACTGCAGTTTATAGGGGGACGGATACCTGACCGATTCCTGCAGTCTAAATAAAAAAAAATATATGTTACAAGTTTTCTTCTAGTCTATATTTCATATGGTTTCTAGTTTTCTAATATAAAAATATGCTCCACCTATTTTAAAATAGCATGATTATGTTCCAAACCAAAATTATTTTCCTAGACTAGTACTACTCAATATTAATTTGACCTTGTCTAACAAGGTTCTATTTGACCTCTCAATTACTCCATTCTATTATGGTGTAAGAGGTGTTATCTTTTATTTCATACTTATAGTATGTTTATAAAATTTCTCAAACTCCTTTGAGAAGAATTTACAACCAATATTTACCCTAAAAAATTTATTTTCTTACCTATGTAATTCTCAATTAGGATCCTAAACTCCTTAAACTTGAGAAAAACCTTAGGTTTTCTCCTAAGAGAATATACCCAAGAGTATTGAAACATAGAGAAATAGGTTCACCAAATTTAAATGGGGGAATGTATGATACACCTATCTTCCTACTCTCATTAGGAAAAAGAGATCCCTTAGGAAAAGATTGAATTTCAACCCTTAGGTGAGTCAATCTTGATGGAGATCTTGCTATTTTCCTTATGACTGAGGATGGGGAAAATCAACCTAAACTGCACTTTTGGGAGATAAATGAAAAATAATGAAAGAATGAAATTATAAAATGTAACACATGAAATCTCTAAATTAAACCTTAATTTGATAGTTCACCAACAAAGTTTCAACAGATCTAAGAAGGATTAGATTTTATGCACCTATCACGAAAAGGTTGTGTTGAGTGTCAGCCTGAGACTCATTCGCCCAAGGGCGAATGGGTCTTTCCATGGGGGTTGAAAATTTTATTTCATATTCCTTTAGTCCTTTGTATGCACTCTTGGATCCTCTAGTTTTTTTAGTCAAAAGTTCAGAATTAAATTTTGAAATTGAGTTTCCTGGTGTGACAACAATGTTGACAACTTTGACAACATTACAAAATTTCACTTGTGATGAATCTTCAATCCTTCTTCAACCAAAAATCTAAAAAACACACAAGAGGGATTTTTTTTTTCTTTTGGTGAATAGGGGTTTTCCTTGGTGAAACCTCGTTTTGGTAATTAAGCCTTGACATGAAATGAAACATGAAAGGAATGGTGAATGAACAATTGCTATGTTGCAACTCACCAAACCCTTGAATTGAGATCCTTGAAGGAATGAACCTTAATACATCTCTCCATCGTATTGATCTTTCATTAAATGGATTGATTGATGATGTGATCTTGATGATTGAATCTTGACTTGAATACTTGAAACCTACATCCCAATGTTAGCTCCAAAAAACTTGCATGATGCTTGATAAATTTTGCATGATGTTTGAGATCTTGAATGATTTAACAAATGACTCATAAATCTATTTGTGAACACCTTTGACAATAATCTTAGCTCTAGGAATAATCTCTTTCTTGTGGTAGCTTTTTTTAGGATTTGAATTGATAAAAAGACCTTGCTTTTATAGTTAATTTTCTAATTTCCCAAAAATTAAACATTACAAGCCAACATCTGAAAATTGAATTTGGATCATAAATAGCCTACCAAAAACATATTAAAATTTTGAATTTAGCAACTTAAAGGGAACCCATTTTCCCAAGGGTGAATGGCTCTTGACTGAAATTACAAGGACCTATTCATTTTAGGGTGTTAAAAATATAATTACATTAATTAAATCATGGTTCCCCTTTCAAAAATTGTAATTACTTAGTCTTGTAGATGCAAAATTGGGCCAATTAGAGGTTTAATTAAGTCCGATTAATTAAGGGACCCAAACATAGTGTGAAAATGTAAAGTAAATTTTCCAACACTACATTTAGCCCCCACTTTAATGAGAAGATGAGCCCTATGCTCAAACTCACACTAAAGTAGAAAAACAAGCATCAAGAGAGGTCTGTAGTCGGCCGACAGTGTACTCGGTCAGCCATGAGTCAATGTAGTCAGACGAGAGCATACTGGGTCGGCTATGAGTCTTAAGTAAATAAGACTTTAGTTGATATTAATAATCCATGTACTTATGTTATGTATGGGTCATGTTAGTTAGTTGTCTCGAGATAGTTATAATGAAGGGACATGACGGTTGGTACCTTAACCACCGCCAGCGTACTATATGTACTTGAGTCATGTAGTTGGGAAGGGAGATGGTTCTACTATGCTATGCTATGTTTTTTCTGGAGACATTATGATGTAATTGCCGAATACTGAATAAAGAAGTATATCTATGTTCTATGTAATTGCCATGTGATTATTATATGCTGTCAATGTTATTTTATATCTCTGTTTACTCCATACGTCATTGTAACCATAGTGAGTAAACATTTGGAACCGTTGCCTAAGCGAATCCAGTAACCACCAAGACAGGAGAATGGCATTGTGATGGGGCAGCCGACCAGAGGGCAAGTACAAGCAAACGAGGATCGGGAAGACACTTTGATGGAAGACCTCTGCAGTCTGTGGGAAATCTCATTAAAGGACCACATATGAAGGGAGGCTCTCAGGCGAGAGATCCCTCAGGCGGTCATTTGGGATAGATCGACTCATGGCCGACCGAGTACACTGTCAGCTGACTACAGACCTCTCTTGAAATATAGACTAGAAGAAAACTTGTAACATATTTGAGAGTCTTTGGTTATCAAAAATTTATTTAGATTCTAGAAAAGAGAAAATTTAAGTTATATTATGAGTTAAAAAGGTCTAATTTTATTAGATATGGTTAATATTTTAAAGGTTACAAAGTTTGGAATTTAAAAATATAAAGCTTTTCTAGTTAAGGGATGTTATATTTAGAGAACTTAGATTCTTATCAAAGGAAAAATAATCAAAGGAGAACAAGAAGGGAAAGGTGGCTTTTGAATAAAGGTTAGAGTAGTGTAATGCATTTAAAGTTGAAGATCTTAGTGGACATGACATTTTGGAGGAATATGAGGAAAGAATATTTAGTGTGAAAAGACAAGGAATTCCGCTGCAAGATTTGTTTCCTTCGGCGTTCCTGATCCTCCTCTGCACAAAGATCCTATAAGATAATGTAGTGGCGTGCTATCAGTCTTGGCAATCTGGTAAGAAGATGGTTGACCTCTTTGTTGATGTGAAATCTATCCCAAATGACTGTCTGAGGGATCTCTCGCCTGAGAGCCTCCCTCCATACGTGATCCTTTAATGAGATTTCCCACAGACTACAAAGGTCTTTCGTCAAAGCATCTTCCTAATCCCCGTTTGCTTGTACCTTCCCTTCGGTCGGCTAACCCATCACAACGCATTTCTCCTGTCTGGGTGGTTACCAGATTCGCTTAGGCAACGGTGCCAAATGTTTACTTGCTACGGGTATAATGATGTACGGAGTAAACAGAGATATAAAATAACATTGATAGCATATAATAATCACATCGCAATCACATAAAACATAGATATACTTCTTTATTCAGTATTTGGCAATTACATCATAATGTCTCTAGAGAGAACATAGCATAGCATAGTAGAACCATCTCCCTTCCTTACTACATGACTCAAGTACATATAGTATGCTGGTAGTGGTTAAGGTACCAACCGTCACGTCCCTTCATTATAACTAATTACTTCATGAGGAATTGTTCCTGAGACAACTAACTAACATGACCCATACATAACATAAGTACATGGATTATTAATATAAACTAAAGTATTATTTACTTATGACTCATATCCGACCAAGTACGCTCCCGGTCAACTACATCAACTCATGGCCGACCGAGTACACTATCGGCCGACTACAAGGTCTAATTTTACATTTTTTGGAAAGATAAGACAAAAATGGTCAAGGATAATGATCACTCCCCCAAGATCTAAGATCTCATAGAAAATCAAAAAATACACAAAGAGACACATTCCTATGTTAAATATGTAGTAGCAAGACAAGATACACAAGCATACAATGTCAATGTTAATGAGAGAAAGAGGGGTGGATCAAGCCTCGAATATTTATCCAATCGATATGGATCAAGCCTTGTTTATCTGTCCAAAAAAATTTACAAGTGGAAACCCATTGTCCACTATGCAAATAAAATATACTCACACAAGCTAGTGAAATCTATTGTCCACTAGGTGAGCCCCAAAAATTGGCTAATGGGATGTTGTGCCAGGTCTATAGGCTCCCATGTACCAACCATACCAAAGTTATACCTCATGATAACTTTGATAAGGTGCCACAGAAATGGTCACAAGGCTAGAAAGCTCATTATGCTAAGCACTTGTGAAAAGGGCTCCACTAATAAGAAAGTTGTGTTATTGTTGGTGGCCTTGATAAATGCAATAGTCATGTTTAATTTGTCGGTGAGAGTAGCCCACTTCAGTGAGCATTTCTGAGATGTCTCTTTGACATTCCAAAAATACGATGAAGTATCTTGTCAATAGGAGGTTTCACTATTGCTAGACATTGGACAATGTCTCCTCGACATCCTGATAGTAGGCTGGAATGTTCTTGTTGATGTGACGTCGGGTGGTCGTCGTGACTTTGGGAAATGTCTCTTTGATGAGTTGATAAGTTGATAGCTTATGAAGGTAAAGTGGTAGTGGGGACCACATCGACTAGTGTGAAATTCATCGGTATGACATCCTCATATCAGTGAGAGTCAACTTGTTGTCTCACCAATATGTCGATACATGGTGAAATTTTTGAGCAGAAAAGAGGACATCAACAAGACCTGCTTGTATTAGTGGGAGAAGCTGAAATCTCTCATCAACATGGTGATGGACTTGGTTGCCAGTGTACTGTGAGAAGCACGTATTGGTGTGACTTGAATAGATCGGCAAGAGGTTTGTGGTTGTCTCTTTAACATGGCCCGATATGGTAACTATTGTGTGATGGTTTACGGTTGCATGTAGGAACTGAAATGATTGGTTTTCCTGTATGGTCTGAGATGTAGCATGAAGGGGTTTTCTTCTTGGCAATGTTGTAATATGTAATGGATTGAAATGTGATAATTTTGTAGATTTCCATGTGTGAACAAGGTTGATCAGGAAAATGTTATGCTTCCTAAGTTGACATTGTAATTTGACATTTGAAGAGCACGAGTTTGTAACTCTGTATGAGAACATTTTTTACTACAATACAAAGTGACTTTGCTTGGTGTGTTGGTTTTTCCATTTTAAATACCCATGTTCAACTATGTGTATGATTTTAATTGTCTATTATGTTTCAATTATGCATCTTTAATGAGCTATAATTTGAAATTCAACCTTACTATCCACATTCTCCTCTTATAATTAGCATTAGGAAATAAATTCCACACTTAGGCTTTCCTTCCAAGTGATATAAGAGGTTGGCCAGTTGCATTATCCTTGTGGGTTGGATGGGGTTTTGTGCCAATTATGAAGTAGGAGTATTGTAGAGGAATCTGGTAACTTGAATTGTAAATTAAGATGACAGACACATCAAGAAGAGTAGAAATTGAAATATTCAATGGTGGCAATTTTGAGTTGTGGAAACTCAAAATGGAAGACCTGTTGGTAGACAGAGATCTCTAGATTTTTGTGTTTGGAACTAAATCTTCAAGCATGAAGCAAGAAGATTGTGAACTCGTAGATAGAAAAGCTAAAGGGTTGATAGGACTTTGTCTAGCAGACTCTGTTCTCCTGAACGTTCATGAAGAGAAGTTTGCATCTTCTTTGTGGAAGAAAATTGGTAACATTTATCAAGGAAAGTCCTCGGTGAATAATTTATTCTTGAGGAAGAATTTGTACTCTTTGAAAATGGAGGAATGGGCGTATGTGGCTAATCATCTAAATGCATTCAAAATGCTCATTGCTTAGTTAACATCTGTAGGTGTGAAGATAGATGATGAGAATCATTGTATGGTTTTGTTATGTTCTTTTCTTTACTTGTGGGATCATTTAGTGATGGATATTGGGAGTACAACAACCACTTTCAAGATGGAATATGTGGTTTCTTCATTGCTATCAGAAGAGATATGAAGGAAATCTTTTGAGATGGAAAAGGAGGTTCTTGTTGTTCAAGGCAGATTAAAGGAGAAAGGCGAGAAGAAAGACAAGAAGTCTAAATCAAATTCTGCAAGGAGATCAAAGTCTCCTGGCAAGAATTCCAAGGTGAAATAATGGAATTGTGGGTAGTCTGGTCATGTTTGTAAGGATTACAAAGAGGAGAAAAATAAGAAGAAGAAAAATAATTCTTCAAATAATGATTCTTCTCAAAGTGATGCAGATTCCTTCATTATAGCCTTGGCAACTCAAACATTAGATGATGTCTAGCTAATTGACTCAAGTGCATCTTTTCACATGAAATCTCATAGAGATTGGTTAAAAAATTATGAAAAGTATGTTGGTGGAAAGGTGTATCTGGCAAGTGACTCATCTGTCAAGATTTTTGGTCATGGAAGAGTCAAAATTCAATTTACTCATGAAAGAATCAAAGGAATTGATGGCATAATGCACATACCAGGTTTGGATCGAAATGTACTTTCTATTAGCAAGTTGAATGATGCTGACATGAGAGTTTCATTCTTGAATTGTGGCTATAAACTGACTAGAGGCTCAATGGTGTTGTCTAGGGGTGCTTGGATTGGTACTCTGTTCAAGATGGATACACATGTTCAATGCAATAGTGTCTTTGCGAAGTCAAGAAAGGTTGCTCGTGTAGAGAAGGAGAACAAAGTTCCTCTGGGGGAAAATTATTTGGAGGTGAAACTCCATGTAGAAAAGACCATGCTCTGGCATCAAAGGCTTGACCACATTGGTGAGAAAGGCTTAAAATATTTGAAAAATAAAAACTTGGTTGAAGGGCTTGATGATTGTAACCTTGATTTTTTTTTTGTGAACACTGTATATATGGAAAACAACATCATGTTTCATTTTATTCTTGTCTTCATAAATCTTCTATTGTTCCAGATTATATTCCCTCTGATGTTTTTGGTCCAATAAATGTTCCTTCATTATCAAAATCAAGATATTATGTTTCTTTTATTGATGATTATTCAAGAAGGGAATTTGTGTATTTTCTAAAAAGTAAATCAGAAGTGTTCAATCAGTTTAAAGAGTTTAAAAACTTTCTTGAAAATTAGACTGGAAGAAAAATTAAATGCTTGAGGATAGATAATGGCATTGTGAGTTTTGTTCTACAAATTTTAAAAGGTATTGCAAAGACCATGGAATAAAAAGGCATAAAACAACACCTTACACTCCATAGAAAAATGGAGTTGTTGAAAGGTTGAACAAGGCATTGATGGAAAGGGCAAGAAGTATGTTTAGCAATGATGGTCTGGAGAAAAATTTTTGGGCTGAGGCTATGGCTACAAAATTTTATTTAATAAACTGATCTCCCTCTTCAGCATCTATTGATAAAATGCCTATGGAAGCTTGGTCTGGTAAGAAGCCCTATTTTAGACATGTAAGTGTCTTTAGCTATGAAACATATGCATATGTGATGAATGAGAAAAGATCTAAATTGGAGAACAAGGCTGAAAAATGTATATTCATTGGCTATGACATTGGTGTGAAAGGATACAAGCTTTGGAATCTTATGAATGGAGAGGTTGTATATAATAGAAGTGTAATCTTTCATGAGTTGAAACATTCTTTAGTGGATCTGCAGTCAGAGATGAAAGAAGAAAATAAAGGAAAAGTAGTTGAAATTCCTTGAACTCCAAATAAAGAGGAACTATGAAGTGTACCTAAAACTGAGGAGAGTTCTAGCAACTCTGAGAGTTTTGAAGAAGAAGAACCACAACCTCAGCCTCGGCCTTTGAGGAGGTCTACATGTGAAAGGTGGCAGTAGGTGAAAGGTATGGTTTTTCCATGTTGGATGTAAATTGTGCCTATGCTTTGATTACAAGTGTTAATGAGCCTAGGACTATTTAAGAGGCAATTGAAATTTTTGACTCAAATTCCTAGTTGGAAGCCATGAATGAAGAAATGGCATCATTGAAAAAGAATGAAACTTGGAGTTTGGTGCCCTTTCTTGAAGGTAGAAATCCTATTGGCTGAAAATGGGTATTTAAGAGGAAAAATAGTCTAGATGGCAGTATTGAATAGTATAAAGCTACATTGGATGCAAAAGGTTATTCCCAAGTAGAGGGAATTGATTATGGCAACATTTTTTCTCCTGTGACTAAGCTGACATCTATCAGATTTCTTTTGTCACTTGCAATAGCATATGACTTAGAGATTGAACAGATGGATGTGAAGACAATATTTCTTCATGGAGATGTTGAAGAAGAAATTTATATGTCCTAGCCTGAGCACTTTGTGGAAAAAGGTAAAGAAAATTTGGTTTGCAAGTTACAGAAATATCTATATGGTTTAAAACAATCATCTAGAATGTGGTACCAAAAGTTTGACATGTTTGTGTTGTCACTGGGATTTGTAAGATCAAAATCTAATCATTGTGTGTACTTAAAAATTCAAAATGACTGAGTTCTTATTATTGCTCTATATGTTGATGACATGTTGTTCATAGGAAAAAGTAATACTATAATTTCTTATCTAAAATATCAATTGTCAACAAAGTTTGAAATGAAATATCTAGGTGCAACAATGTATATTTTGGGGATGGAAATTAAAAGGGGTGGAGGAAGTAGAAATCTTTGGCTCAACTAGATTAAGTAAATCAACTCTATACTCGAGATATTTGGCATGATTGATTGCAAGCAACTAGTTGTTCCAGTATTGCAGGGAATGAAACTATCTATTGAAGATTGTCTGAAATCTCCTGCGAAGATGATAGACATGACTAGAGTTCCTTATGTAGGTGTAGTTGGAAGTTTAATGTATGCAATGGTCTATACAAGGCCAGACATTTCCCAAGTAGTGGGATTTCTTATCTGTTTTATTGAAAATCTAGGTAGATCACACTCGGATGCTATGAAAAGAGTTTTTAGATATTTAAAAGGTACCTCCCAATACACTTTGTGTTATCATGGTAAGTTGGTTGAGTCGCAGAGATCCATCAACATTCGAGGTTATGTTGATTCTGATTAGGAAGGGGACATTGACAATAGGGGATCCACTAGTGGATACATCTTCATGTTGAATGGTGGTGTAGTTGGTTGGATGAGCAAGTGACAGGTTGTAGTTGCTTTATCTACTATGGAAGCATAATATATGGTAGAAACACATGCCTGCAAGGAAGCCATTTGGTTTAGATGTTTTTGTTTTGTTATTGAGTTTAATGTAGGGAAAATTACCATTTATTCTAATAGTCAGAGTGTTATTTGTTGACAAGAGTAGCTCACTTCGGCGGGAGTTTCTGAGATGTATCTTCAACATCCTGATGGTAGGCTGGAACATTCTTGTCGATGTGACTTCAGGTGGTCATCGTTACTTTGGGTAATGTCTCTTTTGTCCACTAGGTGAGCCCCAAAAATTGTCTAATGGGAAGTTGTGCTAGGTCTACAGGCTCCCATGTACCAACCATACCAAAGTTATACCTCATGATAACTTTGATAAGGTGCCACAAAAATGGTCATCAGGCTAGAAAGCTTCATTATGTTAAGCACTCATGAAAAGGGCTCCACTAGTAAGAAAGTTGTGTTATTGTTGGTGGCCTTGATAAATGCAATAGTCATGTTTAGTTTGTCGGTGAGAGTAGCTCACTTCAGTGAGCATTTCTAAGATGTCTCTTTGACATTCCAAAAAGACGATGGAGTATCTTGTCAGCAGGAGGTTTCACTATTGCTAGACATTGGATAATGTCTCCTCGACATCCTGATAGTAGGCTGGAATGTTCTTGTCGATGTGACTTCGGGTGGTCTTCATGACTTTGGGCAATGTCTCTTTGATGAGTTGATAAGTTGATAGCTTATGAAGGTAAAGTGGCAGTGGGGACCACATCGACCAATGTGAATTTCATCAGTATGACATCCTCATATCGGTGAGAGTCAACCTGTTGTCTCATTGATATGCCAATACATGGTGAAATTTTTGAGTGGTAAAGAGGACATCGACAAGACTTGCTTGTATCAGTGGGAGAAGCTGAATTTATCTCTCATTTAAATGGTGATGGATTTGGTCATTAGTGTACCATGAGAATCATGTAGCAATGTGACTCGAACAGATTGGCAAGAGGTTTGTGGTTGTCTCTTTGACATGGCCTGATATGGTAACTGTTGTGTGACAGTTTGTGGTTGCATACAAGAACTGAAATGATTGGTTTTCCTGTATGTTCTAAGATGTATCATGAAGGGGTTTTCTTCTTAGAAATGTTGTAATGTGTAATGGATTGAAGAGTGATCATGTTATAGAGTTCAACATGTGAACAAGGTTGATCAGGGAAATGTTACGATGCCTGAGTTAACATTGTAATTTGACATCTAAAGAGAACGAGTTTGTAACTCTGTATGTGAACACTATTTATTGCAATACAAAGTGACTTTGCTTGGTTTGTGGGTTTTTCTCCTATAATGGTTTTCCCATGTTAAATACTAGTGTTCAATTTTGTGTATGATTTTAATTTTCTATTTTGTTTCAATTATGGATCTTTAATGAACTATAATTTGAAATTGAACCTTACTATCTGCATTCTCCTCTTAGAATTAGCATTAGGAAAGCAATTATGCACTTAGGCTTTCCTTACGGTGAGAAGATGAGCCCTATGCTTAAACTCGCACTAAAGTAGACAAACAAGCATTAAGAGAGGTCAAATTGTACAATTGTTAGAAAGATAAGATAAAAAAGGTCAAGGAGGATGATGAAGCACATAAGATCTAAGGTCTCATAGAAAACCAACAAAGACACAAAGAGACACATGCCTATGTTAAATATGCAGCAACAAGACAAGATACACAAGCATACAATGTCACTGTTAATGAGGAGAGAGATAGGTTCGGATCAAGCCTCGACTATTTGTCCAATCACTATGGATCAAGCCTTATCTATTTGTCCAAAAAAAATTACAAGTGGAAACCTGTTGTCCACTATGCAAACAAAATATACTCACACAAGCTAGTGAAATATGTTGTAATGAGGTGAGCCCCAAAAACTAGCTAATGGGAAGTTGTTCTAGGTCTACAAGCTCCCATGTACCAACCATATGAAATTTATACGTCTTGGTAACTTTGATAAGGTGATATAGAAATGGTCACAAGGCTAGCAAGCTTCACTATGCTAAGCACTCATGAAAAAGGCTCCACTAATAAGCAAGTTGTGTTATACTTGGTGGCCTTGATAAATGCAATAGGATATTCAAATGGGTTTTGATATTTCATGAAAGGTCTCACCTTAGGGAACATCATGCCTAATTTCTCCAAGAGAGGACTAGTTCAGGATAAGAGATTTGCAACATAGGGAATGCAATCTATAGCATTACCACTAAGAGGAGCGCCATATGCTCAAAAAGGCCATTATATTCAAGGAAATTGAACCCAATGAAACCACCAAGAAGACATGTCACGTGAAGTAAGAAGACCACACTTTGAAGTGAACAATGAGCGGGATGTGTATGCCCCTACTTTAAAAAAATTGCTAAACACCATGCTATGAGAAATTACTTTAATGTAGAACATAATAAATGCTAATACACGAGAGCTTTATTCAAAAAGTCCTATATAAAAAATAGGCTTCCTAGTAGAGCTATGTCATGAAAGGAGGGTTTCCCCCTATATGAGATCCTAAGATAACACACAAGGGATCCATGGATCTAGGGTCAATTTTTTTCTTTGCTATAGTGATATAATATAGCTCAAAACTATCATCATTCCCCAAATGACTCATGTTACAATGATCATAAAGGAAGAAGGACGCATAGAGAGAGAGAACAAAGGGAATATTTTGGGTTAACATGGAAGAGACCTAAATGTATCGACACCTTGCATCATCCCCATAAATAAAATACAAGATAAAAGATAAACATTATGATAGATAGAAGAATATAGATATAGATAGAAGAATGTCACAACAAATTCACTTTGTTTCTATCAATGCACCAACATAATGAAAAGGGTCATCTAAAGTAGGCTCAAAACAATATGAAAACATTCCAAGAATCATATTACAATGGATCACATCATGCACATGAAATCATAAAGAACATGAAGACAAAGACTGGTATGGCACATGTGAATCAACCTATAGCATGTCATCTATTTTTCAATCTTGTTGATTGTATGTGGAAGGTGAAAAACTATCCAAATGGATGACAACAAGTGTTGTACTAGGAGCATCACCAAGGTCAAAACATGATGATTTACTCTTTATAGGAGGACCATCACGGTGTTATCATATGTAGTTGTAATCTAGGAAATAGTGTTCCACCTTTTTGGAAGATGGAACATAAAAGAGGATATGGGATCCTCCTATTTCGCTAACATAGCATTCAAAGAGACCTATGTAGTTGTAATCTAGGAAATAGTGTTCTACCTTTTTGGATGGAAAACACAAGAGGATATGGGATCCTCCTATTTTGCTAACATAACATTCAAAGAGACCTATAGAGATCTCGAGCTAGGGATGAAATGAAGAAGAGAGATTTACAATAAGGGTATCCTAAGTTATGGAAAATGAATAAAGATGGGTTCACCACCAAGGTAGGGCTTTGAAATATAAGATATGGATGAATCATGCAAAATACCATGCAAAACCTAACTAAACGACCTAGGAAATGAAACTAAAATGTAGAATAAAGGACTAAGAATGAACAAAGGTACACCTGGAAGAAGAATGAGGTCAAAACAAGCTTCAAAACCCTAAAAAAATTCTATTTAATTCCCATTGGGATTCATATGCCAATTTGGGATATTTAGTCCCACACTAGGGTTTATGTGCTAAAACTACAATTTGATAGTGTGTGATCTGAAAGAACTAAAATCTAGAAAAAACCCTGTACTAGGACTCATACGCCACAAGAGGCGTATCAGTCCCACTCATTTTTTTGGAGGGTTAAGGCCTTAATATACTCTCCTATCTCTTCTCTTCCTTCCACACTTTGTTTTCAGATCTAGAACCTCGATCTACAACCTATAGGTAACTTTCCATGAAAATGACAACCTTGTGATAGCTTGATGACCTTCTTTGATCTTGCCACCTAATCTGCAAAGGATCTTCAAACCGAAAATAACCTAGATCTAAAATCACACATGTAGAGAGATATAAACTTGTTGATTGTTAGGGAATAGGGGTTTTCCTAATTCAAACACCATTTACATAATTAAACCTTGTGATGAGATAATGAAATATGAACATAAAAAATGAAATATGGAAAATTAACAATGATACCTTGAATGGTGTCTTGTAAATCAACAATCTAATATGAAGTGGCCATGAAGGATGAAGGTCTTGATCTTGAAATAAGTGTAGAACAATTCTTAGTCTTAGATCTTGAATGCAACATCACAAAACTAGCTCAACAACATGCTTGATGCTTGATAACCTTCACATGATAATGGATCTTGCATTGCTATAACAAATGATGAAGAATTCTACCCTTTAATTCCTTATAAATTATCTTGAGTGCTCTTGTAAACTCCCTTGACACTCTTGTGAAGTCTTGTAATCATAAAATTTCTATTAGGGATGCTCTCTTGAATGTCTTAGGTGAAAATGAGTGAAATAACCTTGTATTTATACTTATTTATGTCAAATTTCTCAAAATTACTACACTACAAGCTGACATCAAATCTAGGAGGACAAAATCCCACCAATAATTTGAATTAAATTTAATTTTTGGCCATATGGGACTCATATGCCACAAGTGGTGTATGAGTCCCATTAGGCTTAACTATGGGACACATTTTTCAAAAATGCTTACAATGATGTAAAATCAAGATCGGGGCCCAAAAACCTATGTGGGACTCATATGCCCAAGGTGGCGTATGAGTCCTAGATCACTAAATCTAGGCCAAACAACCTAGAAACACCTGAGTTATGATTTATTGTTGGTTTATGTCAGGATTATCCTCAGAAAGATGCACAAATTAAGGCTTGTGGATGCAAAATAAGACCAAATAAGGCATAAAGAAGCCCAACTATTTAAAATAAAACCCTAGATTAGTTTGAAAGTGTTAGGATATGCTTTACAACACCATAAATAAGGCACGATTAAGTTCATTTAGTTTACAAGGGACCAAAACTTAATGTGAAGGTGTAAATAAATACACTTTACAACATTAAATTAAGGAAAAATTAGGTCAATTCAAATTAAAAGGGCCCTAAATCAATGTGAACATGGATAACACATTACAACACTAGATCAAGGCATAATTCAATCCATTTTAATGTTAATCATTCCCAAATTAAGAGAAATTGTACCATCTCCAAGAAGGGAATATAATTTTTGTTGTTACATCTAGCCCCCACTTTAGTGAGAAGATGAACTTGCTTCAAACTCACACTAAAGTATACAGTCAAGAGTTGTCCAAGTGTACCAATGTAGGTGAAATAGGATGAAAAATATCAAAGGAGGTGGCCAAGTCCCTAGGATCCAAGATCCTACATCAAACCAACATAAGCACAAAGGGATGCACATAAGGTATATAATATGTAGCATCAAAATACACAAACATGCAATATCAAAGACTAAAAGGAAGAAAACCAAAAATAAAAAGAGGTGGATCAAGATTCGAGCATTTATCCAACATGGTATGGATCAGATCTAAGATGCTTGTCAAAAAATGCATACTCACTCTAAGGCAACGGGACTTCAAGTTGTATGCTTTGTGAGTATCTAAAGGGATGGCTCAATGATAAAATCATGCCTCTATATCAGCTTCTCACCATATAATGAGAAATTCATTCCCACATTTAGGGTTCTCATCATACATTAACCATACCAAAGCTATACCTCCTGATAAATTTGACAAGGCACCACATAATAATGAACTTCAAGCTTCATGAGGCAAAAAAAGCTTCGTATGCTTGAAACTTATGAACAAACAAGATGGTACCATAGGAATGCAAAGTATATTATGCAAGGTGGCCATATAATGGTTATTGTAAACGTGAAATAGTGTAAGGTGCATTCAAAGGGTTTTTTCTTAGTTCATGTAAGGTCTCTTCTTAGGGAACATTGTGCCTAATGTCTCCAAGAGAGGACAAATCAAATAAATATCATACTCTCAGAGGAAATCAAACCCAATGACACCACCAAGAAGATGACACATCACAAGTGTAAGAATTGGCTATGAAGGTAGCCACCCAAGATCTAAAGGCCTAATGGAAGCACAAGCATAAGAGAGATAGAAACAATATGACAAGAATAGACTATATTCTACCAATAATGCTTATAGAATTAATGTATGTATCAATGTACAAATGTAGTAGAGCCCCTTGGTTATATAGCCAAGGTGATAACATACGAGGGCATAAGATTATGATAAATGTCGTAATCTTATGACATGAGACAACTATGAAAAGCTATTACTGCAACTAAAGTGGAAAAGTGATAATGTGATAATCACCACAAAAGGTGGAAAGGTAATCACATGATATGTCCATGAAAGGTGGAAGTGATAAAGTGATAACATGATAAGTCCACCAAAAGTGGAAAAGCTCCAACAACTCCTATGTGGTCCCTAAGTAAACTTAACTAAAGTGTAATAATGACCTAGGACAAGGTACAACACAATTAATTACACCAACAACAAGAATAAATAAAATCACATAATGAAACATGAGTGTCGATGTATGCCCCCACTTTAAAGTGGTTGCTAACACCACTGCTATGAGAAATTTCTTTAAAGTAGAAGAAGACATGAGAGCTTATTCGAAAAGCCCTATGCCAAGTCATATGTTTATGAATCGAATGTCACATGTGAGCCAACTTAAGGCATGTCTTCCACATACCAAGCTTGCTCTTATATGTACATGGGAGGCAGTCAACTAACCAAAAGAGACAATGAAAAGTGACATATGAGGACAAGGCTACGTAGCCCCTTTTCCCCACTTAGTGCAGGATAAGGATGAGCTGAAATGAAAAGATGAACTAGATAACTTGACATCAAGAAGAGTACCACAATCCTCAAGATGTTGAATTCGATTAGTCAAAGCCTTACATTCGTTAATAGAATGACCATGAAATCTATGATATGCAAAAAAATATGTCTTGTAATATAATTTATTTCATGTTCTTTGAGGGAGGGATATCAAATGATCTTGGAGGAGTCTTGATAAGATACCCTCTTGATCAATAGTAGAAAATGTTCCTTTATTTGCAGAAGATCTCATACACACACTAAATGATAAGGCCTTAGATGAAAAGGGAGATAAAGGTGGTAAACCTAAATCTTTCTTGGAAGAGTATGGTATATTAGTTTGTTTCGTGTGTTCATTTTATCCATGTTTAGGAGGAAATTTGTATCGAAGACTATAACAATCTTTCAATCCAGACGAAGGGGGTTTATGCTTCTAAGAAGAATTGGCTTCTTCATGAGAACACAAATCCTTTTTTATGTTTCTTAAAGTTATGTGTCATCCCCTCATGAGGGATGGGAGTTAAATACCCCCCATCACCACCATGAGGTAATGTTGTTGACATAGAACCAAGTTGAGAAAATGAAACACAAGGTTGTTTTGGTTTAGATTGTGATATTTTTCATTCTCCCATAAAAGAGGGTGTAAAATCTAATGAATTCCAATCATCACTAGAACTTGTGTCTAAAAATGAATCATTCGTATATGACTCTTTGGAATTTTAGGGTGATATTTTGGATTTTTTATTTAAATAAGGCATAAATTCTAATGACCCCCATCTATCACTAAAGAGTTTTGTTGTAGGTGAAAGGTAATTAGGATCAACTTGTATAGGTTGCTTTTGATTTTGGAATGAATGTATTAGGGGAACTGTAAGTGTTGTGATCATATGATTTATAGCTTTATTCATTAACTTCAATGGGTATGTGCAGGATCATGATGGGCCAAAAAGTGGTGATATGTAAGCCATATGATGGTCCATGTGGCTGATGACTTTTTTTTCACCCAAAATTCATGAAACAAAAAGGGATTTTAGAGGAGATTCTTAGCTTTCCACCAATATAAATTATGCTTTACTTTGAATTTAATAAATAATTATTATTCATTTTTTATTAGAATTATGAATAAAGTCCTAATTGATAGGCTAATTGAAAAACATCTATAACTTTAAAATGGTATCACATTTTTTGAATCCGAAACATGCGTCACATTCTATGCTTTGCATACTATAGGATTAAAAAAGAAAAATTTGAATTTCATGAATTTTTGACCAAGTTAAGGTGGTTAGACAGACGATCTTTTATATTTTTTAAAAGTTGTAATAAAAAAATCATAATTAATTATTTACTTGGAAAAAATTTATAAAAAAATATGCATCACATCGGGACATGAGTCCTCTACTTATATCTAAAATCTTATAAAACAATATTATCATTTTATTGTGGTTAGGGTGGTCAGACAGACACTTACTTCTTATTTTTACCCTGAAATTTAAATACTACTGCATTGAAATTTCATATTTTAACCAAATAGATTTTTTTGTTTTAAATAAAGGTCTAGTAGTTTAGAAACTACATTCAATTTGCTACATATTCTATTTTTACATTTTTTTCAAATAACATAGATAACTTATTCAAATTTTTATGTCAAGTTGTCTAACTCTGATTTTTTGTCTTTTTATTGCCACTTAAGGGCCTATTTTTTCCATGATGATCCTGCACATACCCCAACCATGTATATCTTGTTGGTGTATTCAAATTTCATCATGCAATGAAAATTAGATGGAACTCATTTCATATCATGAGTCCATGGTCTCCCTAGGAGAAGATTGTATGAAAGATGTTCTAGCATGATATGGATAGGGGTAGGCAACACTTTAGGTCTGACCTCAATAGGTAATCTGATCATTCCTAATGGTTTCCTATAAAAATTATAAAATCCATAATATTAACATCATTAAGTTGAATGAGCCTCTTGTCCATGCCAATTCTATCTAGTGGGTCAAGGCTATAAACATTAAGACTTCCTCCATTGTATATGAGAGTGTGACTAACTAATGTTTCATTAATGATCACCTTTATCATCAAAGCTTCATTTTTGTTTTGAATCTCAAGTGATGGTAATTCATGTTTAGGGAATTTGATTTCTACCTTTGTAACCTGTTTAGGATGGAAGGAGGATGTTACATTATTCAATTTCATAGAATCTTGGATCTCCTCCTACTTTATTTGCAATATTTCTTGAAATAGGCACTTGTATGTAGGTGATAGTTGAATAATTTTCCATATGGATATATTAGCGAGAGCCTTTTTTATGGTCTTCAACACTAGGAAAAATATGTTGATGCAATGATAATGAAATGGGAGTGGTTTGTGGTTTCCTACATGTTTGAGAAACTGTATTATAACTCGGTTGCTACAAAACATTGTTATTATTAGATTACATCATATATTTCAAGAAATCTCTTATTTTATTCTTTTTATGTGAGTCACTAATGGGAGGTGACTCAGAAGGCTCACTAATTAAAGGAGATCCAATTTGTGTTGTCATAACCTAAACAAACTTATGCCTATTTTCATGATCTCTTAGTGAAGAGGACTCTAATGTCACTTCATCATCTTCATCGAAGGAAGCTTTAGTGTTTGAAAGACATGTGTCAATTTTCACATGTTCTTGCACTATCATATCCTCCCTAGGAGGAGAGTTTTTAGGAGAACTACAAACTAGACTTTCATGGCATTTAAAGGTTGGTTCTTCTAGAATAACTTCATCACAAGTAAGGGATTTGCTAATGGTTATATTTTCTTGTTTGTCGATAGTGTTTTCTTGTTCAATAATGTTTTCCCTATGGGAAGAGAGGAAATTAAGACTCTCATGACTTTCATCAATTGTAGTTTCTAACATCAAAGTATCTTCTTCATGGCTAGGAGAAGAATCAATGTGATTGTCAAGATTGTCCAAATTTTCACTCCTTTGTCCCATAATTTCTTCCAAATTAGGAACATAAAGAGGTTTTTCATAGATCTTAAAGGTTTGTTTATCCAACACCAACATATCCTCATCATTTATAACATTATCACAAGAGGGGAAGATTTTGGGAGATGAATGTGAACTAGTTGGAGTGCAAAAACTCAACCAACTAAAGTAGATAACTAATGATAGCAATAAAAAGTGCAAAAACAAGGTTTTCAATGTTATAAAAGGTAGTTTCAGGGTTGATCTAGGAATAATTTGCCTAGAGGGGCCTATGAGTTACAGTCAAGGTTTTTTAAGGGTTCAAATGTTGGAAAATGCACAACATAGAAATCCCAGAAAGTAGACAAAAAAACCTATACTAGGACTAAATCTCCCAGAGGGCATATGAGTCCCAAAATAGGGTTTTTGCAACATTTTCAGCAATTTCTATGTGAATATTAATATTTTTGGTTAGGATGATGTGTAGGCTAATTGAAAATGCAAATTTCAGATGAAATTCAATGATGCAAGATGCAAAAATACAACCTATATGCACTTTCACTAATCCAAAATTTAGAAACCATAGATGTCAATTAACTAATGCAAACCCTAATGCAAAGTCAATGTAGGCTAGATCTAGGATTATGATGCACTCCAAATAAGAATTAAGGTGTTCTAAGTTTGGGTTCACAAAAATTTAATATAGGAAATAGGGTTCCACCCTTTTGGAAGATGGAACACACAAGAGGATATGTGATCCTCCTATTTCGCTAACATAACATTGAAATATAGCCCTAGAGATATCAAGCTAGGGATTAAATGAAGGAGAGAGATTTGCAATAGGGGTGTCCTAAGGTATGGAAAATGACTAAAGAGGGGTTCACCACAAATCTAGGGATTGGAAAGATAATACATGAATGAATCATGCAAAACCTAACTAAATGACCTAGGAAATGAAACTGAAATGTACAATAAAGGACTGATAACGAACAAAGGTGCACCTAGAAGAAGAATGGGGTCAGAAAAAGTTCCCAAACCCTAAAAAATTATTGTTTAATGCCCATCGGGACTCATACACCAGTCTGGGTGATTTAGTCCCAGATTAATGTTTTTGTGACAAAATTAGAATCTGATAGTGTGATCTGAAATAGTTGAAATCTATAAAAATCCCTATACTAGGACTCATACACCACAAGTGGTGTATCAGTCTCACTCAAATTTTTCATAGGGTTAAGTCTTGAATCTGCTCTCCTATCTCTCCTTTCCTTCCACACTTTGTTTTTGGATCTGAAACCCCAATTTGCAACCTATAGGTAACTTTCTATGAAGATGAAAACCTTGTGACAACTTGGTGACTTTCTTCAACCTTTCCACCTAATCTTCAAAGGATATTCAAACCTCAAAGCACCTAGATCTAAAATCACACACATAGAGAGAAAGATAGAGAAACTTGTTGATTGTTACAGAATTGGGGTTTTCCTAAGTCAACCCTCATTTAGGTTATTAAACCTTGTGATGAGATAATGAAATATGAACATAAAAATTGAAATATGGAACATGAACAATGATACCTTGAATGATGTCTTATAAATCAACAATCTAAGATGAAGTGTCCATGAAGGATATAGATCTTGATCTTGAAATAAGTGTAGAACAATGCTTAGTCTTGGATCTTGAATGCAACATCACAACACTAGCTCAACAACATGCTTGATGCTTGATAAGCTTGACATGATAATGGATCTTGAATTTCTGCAACAAATGATGAAGAATTCTACCCTTGAATGCCTTATAAATGCTCTTGAGTGCTCTTGTAAACTCTCTTGACACTCTTTTGAAGTCTTGTGATCATAGAATTTCTATTATGGATGCTCTCTTGAAATTCTTAAGTGAAAATGAGTGAAATAAAATTTTATTTATACTTATTTTTGTCAAATATCCTAAAATTACAACACTACAAGTTGACATAAAATCTAGGATGACAAAATCCTGCCAAGAATTTGAATTAAATTTGATTTTGGGTGACATGGGACTCATACGCCACAAGTGGCATATGAGTCCCATTCGGCTTAACTATGGGACACATTTTTTTTAAATGCCTAGAATGATGTAAAATCAGGATCAAAGCCCAAAACCCTAGGTGGTACTCATATACCCAAGGTGGTGTATGAGTGATAAATCACTCAATCTAGGCCACACAACCTAAAAACATTTGAATTATGATTGGTTGTTGGTTTATGTTGGGATTGTCAGAAAGATACATTAATTAAGTCTTGTGGATGGAAAACAAGGCATAAAGAATTCCAATTATTTAATAATACCCTAGATTAGTTCGAAAGTGTTAGGATACACTTTACAACACCATAAATAAGGCACCATTATGTTCATTTAGTTTACAAGGGCCCAAAACTTAATGTGAAGGTGTAAATAAATACACTTTACAACATTAAATTAAGGTAAAAATAAGTCAATTCAGTTTAAAAGAGCCCTAAATCATTCCCAAATTAAGAGAAATTGTACCATCTCCAAGAAGGGAGTACAATTTTCATTGTTATAGTAGTGTAGGAAAATGTATCCCTTTATCACACTTAATCTGGGAATTCATATTAATAAAAAGGACTAAATTATGACTTAATCTAGTGTTGTACTATGTTTTACATATTCACATTAAGTTTAAGATGTTATTAAATAAAATAGACTAATTGTCCCTTATTTATGGTGTTCTAAGGTGTACCTATACACTTTCACACTTATCTAGGGATTAATTAATTAATTGAGGTTAATTATACCTTAATTGGCCCCTTAGATTAAATTTTAAGCCTAATTAATTGCAATTTCCGAAGAGGAAAACCTAAAACTCATTAATGCCATAACATAACATTTATCATGGAGAAATGTGTGTCCTAGGTAAGTGACCTAGGACCCATTCACCCAAGGGAAAATGGGTCCTCACTTAGATCTAGGACCCTAATTTAAATTTTTTTTTTTGTGATATTTCAATGATTTCAAATGCATATTCACATGTCAGCTTGTGTTATTTGAATTTTGAGAATTAATGTTAACATATGTATAAATAAGAGGTCATTTCACTATGTTTCACCTAAAAAAGCATTCATGAGAACCTAGAGCATTCAAGTGAGAATTATCAAGAGAATTTCAAGAGAATTTTGAAGGTATTCAAGAGTAGACTTATTGAAGAATGATTGAAGCATTCAAGATCATATTATCATGTACAAGGGTATGTGTAGGATCATCATAGAAAAAATAGGCCCTTAAGTGGCAATGAAAATTCAAAAAGATCAGAGTTAGGCAACTTGACGTAAAAATTTGAATAAGTTATCTATATTATTTCAAAAATATGTAAAAATAGAGTATGTGGAATATTGAAAGTAGTTTCTAAACTACTAGATTAAGTTTTGTAAAAAATAAATCTATTTGGTGAAAAATTGAAATTTCAATGCAGTAGTACTTAAATTTCGGGGAAAAATAAGAAGTAGGTGTCTATTTGACCACCCTAACCATAATAAAATGATAATATTTTTTTACAAGATTTTAGATATAAGTAGAAGACTCATGTCCGAATGTGATGCATATTTATTTGTAATTTGTTTTCAAGTAAATAATTAATTATGAATTTTTTATTACAAATTTTAAAAAATATAAAAACTCATATGTCTGACCACCTTAACTTGGTCAAAACTTCATGAATTTTTTAATTTTCTTTAATCCTATAGTATACCAAGCATAGAATGTGACACATGTTTTGGATTCAAAAAATGTGATACCGTTTCAAAGCTATAGATGTTTTTCTATCAGGCTATGAATTAGGACTTTAGTCCTAATTCTAATAGAAAATGAATAATAATAATCTATTAGATTGAAAATAAAATATACATTATATTGGTAGAAAGCTGAGAAGCTCCTTTACAAAACCTTTTCATTTCATCAATTTTGGCTAAAATAAAAGTCATCAGCCACATGGGCGAAGTCTAGAAAAGCAAGCTAAGTTGTTAAACACATTTTTCATGTTGACTTCTTAGGATTGGCAGGTCCAAACCAAATTCCAAAGCAAGCCCGAGCCTAATCCCTAGGAATTAAATTTTGTGTCATAAAATCGGATATCTGATTCAAATCAGATATCCGATTCAAATCAGATATCTAATTCAAATCAGATATCTGATATGTTTTAGATATGATTTTAAACAAAATTATACAATTTTTAATATATGATTTCAAAAATGCAATAAAGTTTATAATTAAAATATATAATATACAGTATAGTTTATAATGTAATACATAATATACAATTTATGATAATCTCTTATCGAATTATGTATAATATTTAAATATTATTTCAATATTTTAGCTAATCTATAAATATTTAAATATTATCTCTTTCCCTCCCTCTCTCCCTCCCTCTCCCTCTCTCCTTCCCACTCTCTCTCTCTCTCTCTCTCTCTCTCTCTCTCTCTCTCTCTCTCTCTCTCTCTCTCTCTCTCCTTTAACCCTAAACCATCTCTCTATCCCCTTCTCCCTCTCCCCCTCTCCCCCTCTCCCTTTCTCCCTCACACTCTCACACTCTCCCTCTCTCCCTCCCTCTCCCTCTCTCTCCTCCAACTCTCCATCCCTCCCACTCTCCCTCTATACCTCCCTCTCTCCCTCTCTCCCTCAACCCTAAACCCACTATCTCTCTCTCTCTCTCCATCTCCCTCTCTCCCTCTCCCACTCTCCCTTTCTCCCTCTCCCTGGCACTCTCCCACTCTCCCTCTCACTCTCTCACTCTCCCTGTCCCTATCCCTATCCCTCTCTCTCCCTATCCTTCCCTCTCTCCCTATCTCTCTCTCTCTCTCCTTCCCACTCTCCCTCTCCCTCTCTAACTCTCCTAGTCTCCCTCTCCCCCTCCCAACCTCCTTCTCCCCTCTCTCCTCCCTCCTGACCTCTCCCCTCCCGACTCCTCCCCTCCCACCTCCCCTCTCTCCCTCCCACTCCACCTCTCCACTTCTATGTCTCTCTCTCTCATCTTTGTCTCCTCCCTCCTCCCTCTCCCCAACCCCAAAACCCTCTCCCCTCTTCTCCTCCATCTCCCTCTCTCCCACCTCCTCTCCCTCTCCTCCCTCCTCCCTCTCCCCACTCCTCCCACCCTCCCCCCTCCCTCCTCTCCCTCCTCTCCCTCCTCCCATCCCATCCTCCCTCCCACCCTCCTCCCTCTCCTCCCCTAACCCCAAACCCCTCTCTCTCCTCTCCTCCTCCCTCCTCCCATCCTCCCCCTTTCTCTTCCCTCTCCCTCCCCTCTCACTCCTCCCACCTCTCACACTCCTCCCTCCTCCATCCCTCCCTCCCCACTCCTCTCTTTGTACCTCCTCTATCCCTCTCCTCTATCCCATCCCTCCCTCCCTCCCTTTTCCTCCCCCCACCCCTCCCCACCTCCTTTCTCCCTCCTCCCCTCAGCCCTCTCCCCACCTCCTCCCCACTCCTCCCACCTCCCACTCCCTCCCTCCCTCTCACTCCCAACCCTTAAACCCTCTCCCTCCTGCCCCTCTCCCACCTCCCTTCTCCCTCCTCCCTCCCTCCCTCCTCCTTATCCTCCCCTCCCTCCCTCCCTCTCCATCCTCCCCCCCTCCCCTCCCTCCCTCCCACCCCTCCCTCCTCCCTCCCTCACTCCTCCCACCTCCCTCCTCCCTCCCACACCTCCTCCCTCTCCATCCCTCCCTCCCTCTCCCTCTCTACCTCTCCTCCCTCCTCCCTCTCCCCCTCCCTCTCCTCCCCTGTCCTCCCCTCTCTCCTTCCCACACTCTCTCTCCCTCTTTCCATCTCCCTCTCTCCCTCTCCCACTCTCCCTTTCTCCCTCTCCCTCTCCCACTCTCCCTTTCTCCCTCTCCCTCTCACTCTCACTCTCTCCCTCTCCTACTCTCTCCCTATCCTTCCCACTCTCTCTCTCTCAAGTGATTGGGTGGATACATGGGTTCCATAGTATCTAACTCCTTTATCTCAAACTATATCAATGGAAAGTTCACTTGATTACGACCTGATTTCAAATCTACTATAGCCAAGACATGTTTCTGTAGTTGTTGCACCATAGGGGAATAAAGAGAGAGCAAAATATTGGTTGGCTCGATGTGTTCGGATAAATCACAAGCTAACACAATCGATGGAAGATGATGATGGGTTCGTGTATCCTACAGGTTGAGTTGTGGTTGCAGGAACTTGGTTGCGAACATCCATGATTAGAAAGAATGGCATACCTGCATTTGAAGACTATGAGAAACACAAAACCATTCTCATGTATTCACACCTTGTTATAACAACAAATGCTAAGTTGTTGAATCATCATGCCAAACCAAAGACAAAAAAACTATGGACCACTTAGTAATACCGATCATGAAGCAATATTGGATACTCTTAAGCGAAGAGATGACCCTTCAAGCACACTTGAATAGCATATTCAAGAATGGAAGGTACAATTCTTAGGTTCATTATGCTTAAGTTCATTAGTGTTCTTTATTTAATACTGATAATTTGTATACTATTGCAATACAGGTGTCTTTAATAGTGATATTTTTGGAATGATTGATCATGAATCAACTGCAACAATATCCAGCTTTAATCCTTTCAGAGAGGTATTCGACAGATTACAATAATATAGATTGGTTATTCAAAGTGTCTTTTATAGTTTGCATTACTATCTCATCATCAATTAGGTCATTTAGAATAATATAGATTGGTTATTCTAAGAATATTTTTTGTTGTGACAATATATATTTATCATTCGACAACTTTTGTGATATTCCTGGCACGATTGATCATGCACCTGCTGCAACAATAGGCAGCTCTGATCCTTTTAGAGATGTATGCGACAGATTACAATAATATAGATTGGTTATTCTAAGCATCTTTTCCATTGTATGTAGTTTAGCTACTACCTTGATGGTTTGTACAGGTGCTTGTCACTCCAGAATGTCAACATACTACTCTTGTGGAAGACTATGACTTGAATGCCTCCAATAGGCAAATTTTGTAAAATTATAATTTTAAAATGTGAAACAATGTAACAAGGTCATAACTATGTATAGGCATAATCTATATCCAGTGATGTTTTTTCAAATACGGGTCAAATTTCTGGCATTGTATAAAGGGTATGTTTAAAATGTAAAGAGCTTTTTGTACTTAATCGAGCTACAACCAGACATTTTCTTCCTAGTTCTTACCTATTGCTATGCTCATTTGAACTAGGTTTTGTAATATCTCCTATTTATATAATAAATTACAGTGGCTTGCCACTTTTTCCAAAAACAAAAATGTAAAAAGTTCATGTGAATTTCATTTCCCATGTAATTGATTCTTTCATCTAGAAAAGTGGAAACAAGATATTTGGGTGTGCATGATGTTCAATTTGACTGGGTAAGAGTTTTATGATGCAAGAGCTAGGTGGATTTAAACACAATTACAATTAAAGATGATTTAAACTCCAATTTGATCGTCAAAACCAAACTTGGGTGCAACTTCACTCCCCAAACCTTGCCACACCCTATAAACTCATCAAACACATCTATTAGGACTTGTAGAAGCTTGATCAAACCTTAAATATTTCTTCCCCCACATTTCATTGACATTAGCATGTTGTAACCACCATTTTTCACCTAATTTCACTTATTTTTGCCATGCATGGAAACTCACCAACTCAACTACAAACCTTTCTAGCTCTTTAAACCCACATATTCACCTTATATAGTCCTAATAACATCTACCATGGCTATACCATCAGGCTATATAGCATAAAATAGATGGTATGGCCTTTTAGCACCTTGGACTCTTAAGGGAAATCATCGGTCCAATGTAGCTCAGAGTGATTTGGCGTATTTGGGTGCAAAAGATGACCATACCTAGTGTAAATGTACCCATCCAGATGTGTTGGAATAGTATGTTTGGTCGTACGAGTTGGTGAATGAAAGTTGCACCACTTTGCAATTTTACATTACTTGCATCTGGCAACTTTTACCTCAACTAAAAACTCATCACCATGGGAAAACACCTCCGAGATAGAAAAAAATGAGAGAGGTTATTGTAGATGGTCCCAACATGATCCCATATCCTTAGACGGAGAGTCTATAAACATCACGGTTTCCGAGTAATAGTCCATCAAATATTGCTGCCTTTTAGCACTTTGGACTCTTAAGGGAAATCGCCGGTCCAATGTAGCTCAGAGTGATTCGGCCTATTTGGGTGCAAAAGAGGACCATACCTAGCATAAATGTACCCATCTAGATGTGTTAGAATAGTCTGTTTGGTCATAAGAGTTGGAGAATGAAAGTTGCACCACTTTGCAACTTTACACTGCTTGCATTTGGCAACTTTTCCCTCAACTAAAAACTCATCACCACAGTAAAATGCCTCTGAGAGAGGTTATTGTAGATGGTCCCAACATGATCCCATATCCTCAGATGAAGAGTCTGTAAGCATCATGGTTTCTAAGTAATAGTCTGTCAAATATTTTTGCCTTTTAGCACTTTCGACTCTTAAGGGAAATCGCCAGTCCAATGTAGCTCAGTGATTCAGCATATTTGGGTGTAAAAGAGGATGATACCTAGTGTAAATGTACCCATCCGGACATCTTGGAACAGTCCGTTTGGTCATATGAGTTGGATAATGAAAGTTGCACCACTTTGCAACTTTACACTGCTTGTATTTGGCAACTTTTCCATTAACTGAAAACGCCTCTAAGATAGTAAAATCTGAGAGAGGTTATTGTATATGGTCCCAACATGGTCCCATATCCTTAGATGGAGATTTTGTAAGAACCATGGTTTCCAAGTAACAGTCCGTCAAAGATGGTTGTCTTTTAGCACTTTGGACTCTTAAGGGAAATCACCGGTCCAAGGTAGCTCAAAGTGATTCAGCGTATTTGGGTGCAAAAGAGGACCATACCTAGTGTAAACATACCCATATAGATGTGTTGGAACATTTTGTTTGGTCGTATGAGTTGGAGAATGAAAGTTGCGCCACTTTGAAACTTTACACTGCTTGCATTTGGCAACTTTTCCCTCAACTGAAAACTCATCACCGTGGGAAAATGCCTCTGAAATAGCAAAAAATGAGAGAGCTTATTGTAGATGGTCCCAACACAATCCCATATCCTTAGACAGAGATTTTGTAAGCATCATGTTTTTTGAGTAACATTTTGCCAAAGATTGTTGCCTTTTAGCACTTTGGACTCTTAAGGGAAATCATCAGTCCAATGTAGCTCAGAGTGATTCAGCGTATTTTGGTGCAAAAGAGGACCATACCTAGTGTAAACGTACCCATCCAAATGTTTTGGAACAATGTATTTTTTTGTATGAGTTGGAGAATGAAAGTTGAAGCACTTTGCAAATTTTACACTGCTTGCAGTTGGCAACTTTTCCCTCAACTAAAAACTCATCACCACGGGAAAACGCCTTTGAGATAGAAAAAATCAATAGAGGTTATTGTTGATGGTCCCAACACAATCCCATATCCTTAGACAAAGAGTCTGTAAGAATCATGATTTTTGAGTAATAGTCCATCAAAGATTTTTGTCTTTTAGCACTTTGGACTTATTCCCTACGAGTCATAGAACTCCCTCGTAGGGAAATCCTGATTAGGCCGAGTAGGGAAATCCTTCACATAGTAACAAAACTTGTCACATATAAGGCATTGAACATGAGAGAGGTCCCACTTCTTCTTGAATGTAGGAGCACCATTTGACCCTTTATCTTTATTCCTCTTGAAGCATCTTTTATTTCCTCCTTTTCCTTCCTTCTTCGAGGATTGAGCGGAAAGAACATGAATGTCTTCATTTGTAGGGCTTCATCCAATACCTCTCACAGAAAACCTTGACTCCTCTTGAATATAGTTAGCCCTCAACCGATCAAAATTGGGAAGTTTTGATCTCGCGCTAATTCCTTGAATGTAAGAATCCCAAGATGAAGGAAGATTATTAAGAGCCAACATGGTCAAATCCTTGTCATCAACTATATGACCAATGGTAGAGAGTTGATCTCTCAATTCAGAAATCTTCATGAAGTAGGTGATGAAAAATTCTCCTTCCGCCATCTTAACATGATGAAGTTGTTGCTTCAAGGCTAGAGCATGACTTGTGTTGTTGATCTCATACATCTCCTCCAAAGTCTTAAGCATTTCTCTCAATGTCTTCAACTTAGAGATGATAGGAACAATATGGTCCTTCACGAAATCAACTAACATCTTCTTTGCCTTGATATCTTTCTTCCTCCATTGAAATTTCTCTTCCTCATCCGTAGCTTCAATAAATTTTCTCTCCACACCCAACCAATTCATTTTCCTCCAAAGTGAGCATAATTATGAATCTCCATGAAGTGAAGTTTGATTCTCCTTCGAGTCTATCCTCAATTTTAAGACCATTCACCATCTTGACTAAGATAGAGATAGACAAATAAAAAGGGAATAGAGGTATCGTTGCAATAACAAATCTGATCATGATCTTTTCCAAACCCGCTCTGATACCATGTTAGTGTTTTAATGATCAGTTAATACAACTAAAAGCACTCAAAAAATGCAACACATAAGAAAATAAACACAACAAGATACCTTGTGAAAACCCTCTTCTTGAGGGAGAAAAACCTAGCAAATATGTCTCTTATATAATGAAGGAATAAGAGTAGAAATCTGCTGACAACTCAGGCCTAGCTCATGGCTGAATTTGATAAAATGAATAATAACACCTCTCCTAGATGCAAAGATACAATTGAATATGCTTCTCCTTGAAATCAGCCTACTGCTACAAGATGAAGCGATGTTTCTCAAGTGAAAACTTCTGCTTGGAATGTGAATTATGTTGAATGAACTTGATTGAGGAAATGAGAAAACATCACCTTGTATTTATACAAAATAAGGTGACTCTTCAAGGAGGTCGGCCTCTCTTGAAAATAATAAATTACAAAATAATATCAAGGAACATTAGCCTCATCCATTTAAATCAAATGAGTATAAATTAAATAGCCATAGACTATCATTTAATTTATTACAACTTAATGTGATTGCTATGAAAAATGAACTATTTGATAAAAATCTTTAGTAAACATGTATGAAAAATGTGGTAGCATAGACAAGGCAATGGACTATTTGAAAAAAAGCTTCAAAGAAATGTGGTCTCATAGAACTCCATGACAAGCAAATGCAATTGAAAACTGCTCATACTTTTTACTTAGGCAATGTGAAGTAATTGCATAACTTCTTAGGTTGACTTTGTAAAAACTATATTTTAATTGAAATTTTTCATCTATGAACATCTAGTTGTTAGTTATGCAATGTGAAGTAATGATTTGAGTTTGAAAGATATGTAATGCAATGCAATCAGTGATATAAATATAAACTACATAATATAACCATTCTTTTTTATGCTATTGTATATTGATATGTAACCATTGCTCAAGATAAAATTTTCAAAGAGTTTAATCATGCACATGATGAAAAAATTAAATTTTGATTGTGAACTTCTATATATCAAATTATCCAATAATCAAGTGTATGTCCATATACAAAAATAGCATCAATGCCAACTCAAACAAGGTTTTACAAAATGTGGCATATGCCATCTCAATATGTATTCGAAATTTACATGCCAAAATGTCTATCTCATCCTAAACTACTGATGGATCATCAAAATGGAGCCTCTTTGAAGCACTCGTTGGCTCTGAAGGTAGCTGCACAAGAAAAATTCAAACCACAATTGAGATTAGTTATACTATATAATTTAAAATCAAATAATTAACATCAAAATCAATATACATTGAATTTTAATTGAACTCCAAAATTGAAATCTTGATTACCTGAAATATACGTCTCTTCAAAGGGTCAAGAGTCCTAGAATATAAAAAACTAATTTTTGAAATGCCAATCTATATATGTAACAAAAACATAAAATTGATCCAAGTTAGCATACGATTATTGGTAATAGGAACATATTTACCAAACACAAAATAAAATAAACACATACCTCTTCAAGTTGATCATTTTCTTTATCTCCTTCAGGTGTTTTGACACCTCCTCCTTGAGGTGTTTCAACACCTACTCCTTGAGGTGTTCCAATACCTACTCCTTTAGGAAGTGTGTCACTTGTCAACAATGATGTATAGCTCATAATTTCCTGTACATAAAAATGACAAGTACATATGAAACTACCAATCTATGTCAATGTATGTGTAATCAATATAAGATCTTAAAAATATTAATTCAATCCAATTTGAATTCAATTACCTTCCCCTTATCTAACTTTGCACCTCCATAGTATGGACGAGGCTGCACCTCACTCGCACTAGGTATTCCCTACAAGAGGAAAATAAGATAAACATATAAGTTATTATATAATTTCATTAATGAAAATTCAAATGACAAGTAAGTATATAATAAAAAATGTAAATGAGTGAGTGCAAAAATATATATTGTGTGTGTGTGTCCAAGCCAAATGAAATGGCCCTAAGGGTGCTATCAGTCACCTGTGTGAGATCCTCCTCAGACATTAACTATTAAATAGACCATGTAAATAAATATTAGTACTTGATGATATCTCTTATTAATATTCATTTAAAAACAAATGCAAGTTATGAGATTACAACTTAAATCTTACATGTGTCACTATTCGAACATCCCCTTCTCTAGTAGGAGAAGACTCTGTAGGGTGCACTCCACTCCCCTGTGACTGATCTATAATGCCCACATCATGGAGGTCATAATCACAAGTTTCCAAGGGATGCTCAGCGGGTTGTACAAGAGGACCCAAGCATATCTTGCAGCACATAGTGCAAGTATGTGGCACACAAATATGTGGATCTGAGGAGGATGATACAGTAGCACTCAAGCCTTAGCCAACATCATCAGAATGTGGCTGAGCTACTGTAGAAGCATGCAAAACCAAATGAGCACTCAAAGAATGAATAGCCTGAATAGTCTGTGTGGTTGCATCCTAGATAATCTCTGATTGATATACTGGAGGTGGAAGATGAAGGGCAGGAAGGGGAGGAAGGGGAAAATTTGGGCATGGGACTACTCTAACTGCCCTTGGTCTATCTTGGGGTATACCTCCACCGACACCCTAGAAGGGTTTAATGTCAATGTAATTGACATGATGCCCTAACAAAAACTCAGCATATAATTTTTCAATAAAGTAAAATGGTATATTATAATTGTTGTTCAGTGGTTTATCAAAAACCATACACCAACGATCCAAAAATTTATGTACAATGTCCCTATTCATGCACCATTTAATAGAAAGTTTTTTTTATTAACATTCACTGGAAAATAGGTGTGAGGGTTAATGAATAAAGAGGCTATTTGGGCTTTGGTTATTTGGAGATCTTTCACATCATCGTAAGACAATCCACATGTATAATATTCCCTCATGTCTTCTCACCACGAATGAAAGGCATTATGTTGGGTGGAGAGGGTTTCTATATTTTTAATTATTTCCTTCAATGTGTTTGTCATATATCTCAATCGAGAGATTGTCTTATAAACTTCACAAATGCCCCTCAATTGCCCCAATTTTTCATCAATAAAGTCTTCAATTGGTGGCTATGGAGGTGGTGGAGTGTTTGGCTGTGGAGGTGGTGGAGCATTTGGCATTTGTGCATTTTCATTCTCAGCCATAATACCTGATTAAAGTTAAAAACCAATTAATCTAATTAAAATTACACAATATAAAAGAAATTATTGTAAAAAAATCCTAGATTTAATAAAAATCCAAAAAAAGCCTTACTTTTTCACAAAAATCCATAACAAACTCTAGTTTTTGATAAAAATATACCAACAACACCAGTTTTTAATCAAAATCCATTTAAAAACATTAATTTTTAATAAAAATTCATTGTAAACTCTAGTTTTTAATAAAAATCAATAAAAAAACCCAACTTTTGAAAAACATTTGGTAAAAAATACTTAAAATTATAAGAATATAATTAAAAAATTGATTAAAACATAAAAAAAACCAATAACTTACCTTTCAAATCGGATTTTTCATGAAATCGGATATCGGATTTCTTCTTCTCCCTGTGCGCCCACATCCAAATTGTGTGAAATGAGTTTAAATAGTCGGGCTTTTTAATTTATATAGGATTTTCAAATCGGATATCCGATTTTCAAAAGTAGGTTTGGGTATTGCTTTGGAGCAATGTACTAACACCCAAACCTAAAAAAATTCAACTTGACATTTCCATGTTTTTGAGTTGATCCAAAACATGATTTTCTTCCCATTGCCACTTTTTGGCCCATCATGATCCTGCACATACCCACAAGTCTTCTTGCATTATGCATGTTGTTTGAGCTAATATTTTGATGTAATGTTAAAGATCCATTCAAGCATTAAAATGTAATGTTTCTAATCAAGTTTCATGTTCAAGATCCACATCCATTGAAGTCATTTCATGCAAGTTACAGATCTACATTCCAAGGTTCAAACAATGGTTTGGTGAGTTGTGACATAGATTTTTTCATTCATCATTCCTTCATGCCACTTCATTTCATTACAAGGTTTAATTACCAAAATTAGGTTTGACTAAGGAAAATGTCCATTCACCAATGAAAAAACATTTTTCCCTCTTTATTTGTGTTTGTAGGTTTTAGGTGGAAGATCTCTTGAAGAGAAAAATTGCAAAATTGTCAAAGTTGCATTTGTTGTTATCATTCTTGCAATTTTATGTAAATTGGCCTATTGGATTTATTTTTGCCTATTTGACTATGAAAATCAAGGATCTGGGAGTGCAGACCTAGAAAAAGAGAACCTAGAAACCATTTTTACAAATCCCTAACTAGGACCCATTTGCCATAAGGTGAATGAGTCCTTAGTAAGCTTCAAAAAAGCACTTTTGGTGACTGGTACACATCATTTTCCCTTTCTCAGATCTGTAGTTTAACTTTTGGTTCCATCAGAATTGAATTTAATCTATTAGATGCACTTTATAGCTTGCATTTTGGAGTTATTTTGTTATTTTTAATTTTTCACCCCAAAGTGTTGTTTAATAGGGACCCTCGTCCTTGTATAAAAAGTAAATCTATAGATTCACACTTTAAATTGATTAAGCTTAAGGTTGCTAGTCATTTCATTGCGTGGATCTCATTTCTTGAGTGAAATAAGAGAAATAGGTCCATAATACCCCTTTTTTCATCATCTCATTTTGGTGGACACCTTATTTTTATTCATTTCATCATCTAAGCTCATAGAAGAGGAAAACAATAAATTTAGTTCATTATGCACTTCCTCATCAATTTAAGTAAGCTTAGTATAATCATCCAAGTTAATCACAACAGGAGGCCTAATGACAATGTCCATTGAAGATTCTTGTTGTTTTTGTTATGGCAAAGGTGGAGGATCATCATCCTTTGCTTCAATTATTGTTTAATCTTTATTTTTTGTTTTATTCTCTTCTTTTAGTCTACAAGAAAGAGAAAGACATCTACACCTATGATCTTTAGAATTTTTGTTTCTCTTTGTACAATTTTCAAGTTGTGATTGTGTAGGAGAGGGTTTATCAACCATAGTTTTCTTTTCTTCCCATAAGGGAGGAACAAAAGGAACCATGGGAGGTTTTTCATCCACTTTCTCTTTAACTCTTTAAACTTGCTTGATCTTAGGAGGAAAAATAGGACTTCTTTGGTTATCTCTTAGTGTTTTATAGGATATAGGAAAAATATTTATCATGGGTTGCTCTTGGTTACTTCAAAGGGATTTTGGTTCAATCATGGTTTCATCAATGATAGGAGACTCAATCACGAGTTGAGGCATGTTGCTAAGGGAAAATTTAGTTATGCATTTTGCCTTGAATTTTTGTTAAGATTTCAAAAATAATTATTCATGAGGCTTAATAGGTTCCATAGGTTTGGGCCAAAATAAATCCAATGATAAATTCCCATGAGAAGATAGAGGATTTAAGCCACTATGGTGCACAATAAATATTTCATTGTCAAATGGAAACTTTAAACATTTATGCACTACCGATAGGATGACATCCATGGAGGGTAGCCATGGGTAACCAAGTCTTACATAGAATTATTCTAATGATAGGATGATGGAGATTGATACATTCAATTGTTTTGGTCCAACTGTTAAAGGAAGAGTGATTGAACCTATTGTAGGGAAAGTAAAACCATTATGTGTTTTGACCCATGCTTTCGGTTGTTCATAAGAATCTTGATAAAGTTCATGAAAAAATAAGAATTTCTCAGTGATCACATTCTCTACACACACAAGATCAATTAATATCCCATTTGTAGGCTTGTCATTGATTCTTTCGGTGATGTAAAGAGGACCATTGAGTGCATGTCTAATTATGTCATTTTGTGAAAAATAAATGTCAAGGGGAATTTTGGTTTGGCCCTTATGAGGTTTAAAATAAATGAATCCAACCACACGTCCTAAGTATCCTTCATTTTCATTCATATTGTCATTATTTGTATCTTTAATTTTTTCAAAATTCATCACATCCTTCATGGCATCACTAGCTTTCACAAAAGAGATATTATGATTTGGCATGGGGTTGGTAAAGATTTGCAAATTTTGGTTGGGTGGGGCAATGGATTTATTTCCTTGATCACTAACACCACCAATCTGGATGCAATTATGATCAATGAGGTCTTGCACAATATGTTTAATATGATTACATTATTTTGTATCATGTCCATTTTGTTGGTGATAATGGTAAAAGTAATTTGAGTTAAATTTTGAAGGTAAGAGCTTAGTGGTATCAATGGCTCTAACAAGAGTTAAGGTAACTAAGTTCTTACTTATAAGTTACAACATAATGGAGTGAAGGGTATCAGGTAAAGGGGCAAATTGTCTACTCCTCTCCCTAAATGGAATGGATTTGTCATTTTTCTAGCAGCCACTTGGGAGTTAACATGTTGACTTGTTTGAGGTGTGTTTATTTGTAGAAACCTCTTATTTTGTTTCTTAAGAGTTTTGAAATTATTTTTGATAAAAGGGTAAAATGGGTTTTATAGGAACCTGAAACCACAAAGTTTACAAGAAAGAGAAAGGACCACCAATGGTCCACCAAAAAAAAGAAACAGCTGCCCAACAAAAAACAACAACAAACGGACAAAAAAGACCAGGAGGGTCAAAAAGAAAAAGACAAGAAAAGAACACAGGATTATTTCAGAGACCGAAGTACAGTCTCAGTCTCTGCCTCCAACGCCTATATATCAATGACCCCCTGTTTGAAAGTCTGCACCATTTTCAAGGTTAAGGGAGCCTTTGGCTTCAAATTAGCTCTGGTTCTTCTAGATATACCACCATCAGTTTCTTGGCTTTTTTCTTCAGTATCATCAAGATCCACCACCAAGGAACCCTGCTTAGCTTTATCAAGTTTTTCAGTCATAACGTTGATTATTATTGCATTGTGACTTGCTATTCTGTGGTTTTGTTCAACAATAGTTTTGATGTTGATTCTTAAGCCCTCAATCTCATTATCTGTAATCCTGTAGCTGTGGACCATATCTTTCTTACCCAAATCCGCAATCTTGACTCCCATTTCCTTAATTTTGCATTACAAGGCCTAGTTTTTGATTTTAAGCTCATTAATTTTAGATAAAGTCCAGTCCAAGATTTTAGAGTGGGTTTCGGAGTTGGTTTTAGCCAGATGAAGGAAATCCAGGGATGGCTCTTTACCAGCATTAACAGGGGAATCAACATTCTGTAAGTTAGGGGCAGGGCCCTCACAGCGCTCAGAAGACTCTTCAGAATAAGAAACAAGACTTTTGGCCTAGGTGGACTTGCCCGAAGGGCTGTTCTTAGGAGGAAGACGGAAAGGCTTAAGCGCACTCCAGATTTTACCCGGGTTCTTGGAAGGGCCAGCTTGCAGACTAGGGTCTTTAGGCCCAGTTTTAGGGCTAGGCATATAATCTGAGCCACTAGGCTTAGTATCCTCACTATCAATATCAGGGTTGGCTTCTGAGGTAGCAAGGGCGTGCTCATGCAGATAATCAACAATGAGCCTGATTAAACCAGTATGGAGGATAGGGAATCTTTTGGGATTCTTTTTGTTATCCTCCAAGCTTTTCTTTAGAGAGAAAAAAAGATAGTAAGGAATAGAAACACTAACCTTATGGCGAAAATGGTTTAGGAGGGCGAAGTGGTACCCGTAGACTTTTGTGAATCGGCCATCCATAGTGATATATTCCATGATGGCCCAAACCACCTTCCGCCATATGGACTTGATGGAATCAACATCAAAATAGTTGTTGGCAATTTTAATCAGGTTCTGCTTCTCCTGATCATTTTTTGGGAATCTGATTATAGCTTCATCCAAATAAGCCCTATCCCTGAAAAACTTCTTACCATCCGTAGGTAAACCAGTGACTTTGGCAATTAAGTCTTCGTTGAGCTCAACATTACTGTCGAATAGAGTCAGATTTCCATCATGCCAGTTCTTGGAAAAGAGCTCCGTTGCCTCCATGTCAGAACCATGAAGCTTCTCCAGAAAGGGTAACAGACCTCCGCTTTTTATCTTGTTCCATACCTTTGCATTTTTCATGTGGATATTGTAGTTGTCTGGCTCAGATCGCTTTCTATCCGCACCCATATTGGCTGACACAGAGAGAAAGAACCAAACACAATCCTTTCTAAAATTGGCCCCACCAAATCTAAACACCCACAAAGCGTGCGAGGTAAACTTACAATTTACTCCACTGAGCTCGGTACCATTCAATCTAATGATTGTGATGTGAGATATCTGACCTATCCTCATTGAAGGGCTAACACGATGCTTTACCATGTGATCTATCATAATTTAATAGGGCATAGACTTCAACATTTAGATTGCTATAATTTAGCCAAGTACACAAATCTTCACACTTAACTCCTTCATTAGCAAAAAAATCCACAACAGCATTGGCTTCTCTGTAGGCATGTGTTATTTTAACTTTTTCAAAACTGTCCAATTTTAGTTTAGCTTCATCTATCCAAGATTTGATGGTCCACAAGGGAGGAGACGTGCCATGGAGGCAGTCAATTATGTTTTTGGAATCACCCTCCAACCGTAAATTTTTAATATTGAGGCTTTGGGCTAAGTTTATAATATGGTAGGCTCCAGTCGCCTCTGCCAAATAATTAGTTTGAGAGCCAAGAGGAGAGGCCGTTGCACCCATGAAATTTCCATAGGTATCCCTTATAACTCCACCATAGCCCGCCACCCCCGGATTACCTTTAGCTGGACCATCAAAGTTAGCTTTGATCCACCCATCGGGCGGAAAAGTCCAGCAAACTCTCACTCTATCCTTTTTAATCTTCATTGTAAAACTAGACAGAATGGGGAGTATGTTCCAATCCTTAGTAATGCCAAGATCATAGTTTGAAAACTCAGCATTCAAAATCTTTCAATCCTTCTGGGCCATAGCACTGAGATTTTCCTTTAGATTCCTAACAATATTATCAAAGACCTGATCTATATGGGCTTCTTTGTTCCTAAAATTTCTATTGTTGTGTTCTTTCCAGATGCCCCAGGCAATATGAGGAAATGAAAGCTCCCAAAAAAACTGACGTAAAGGGTTCCTTGTCGGCGCTTTCCATTGTATGAAGAAATATTCTATGAGCCAAGGAAAAACCCAGGAGAGATTCCATAAACTGTTAAACTTATCCCAAATAGAGGCAATGAAAGAGCAATGAAGGAATAAATGATTACCTAACTCAGCATCCATCTTACAAAGACAACATCTATTAGGGGTTTGAAATCCCCGTTTACACAGGTTGTCAGTCATTAACAACTTATTTTAAAGTAGAATCTAGAAAAAGATGTTAATTTTAGGAATCAGATTATTGCACCAGGCTTTAGACCAAAAGGGAGGATGATCCCTAGAAGACGTGAACTTAGCAAAGGCAGAAGACACCGAAAAATTACCTGAAGGGTTGTCTAACCAGACTGCACGGTCTTCCAACTGCTCCAAACTAAGTTTAACAGCCAACAGGGAAATTTGGACCGGGGCTAGAGCTTGACTCACCCTGCATAAGTCAACCCATATACCATTCTCACTGTAATCTTTCACAAAAGTACCAAACCTAGCCTTACAAATCACAACCCAATCTCTGAAGGGATTGATATTTATCAGAGGTTCCTTGAAAAGCCATCTGTCTTCCCAAAATCTAGTACTATTACCATTCCTAACATGCCAACCAAAGCCTTCCTCCATAATCTTTTTTCCAATAATTAAGTTGTTCCAACATATGGATCTTTTTGGAAGAAGATGGGGATCCATATTAATAATTGAAGAGAAATTGTTATCCAAATATTTACCAGCCAAGATATCAATCCACTCCCTAGAGGAAGAGAATATTCTCCAAATTTGCTTAGCTAAAAGGATTTTATTGATAGATCTAATTCTTCTTAGCCCAATTCCGCCATTATTTTTGGATCTACATACCAAATTCCAATCAATTAAAGGAATTCTCTTATTTTCCTCAACACCCGACCAAAGAAATCTTTTTTGAATTTTTTCAATAGTATCAACATATTTGGTAGGGATCTTAAAAATGCTCAATGCATAGATAGGGAGGTTCTGAAGGGTGGCTTTGAGGAGGTGAAGCTTACCAGCTTGGCTAAGTAGAGCCCCTTTCCAACCAGCAAGCTTTTTGCTAAATCTATCCACCAACAAAGACCAGAAAGCATCAGGAGGTTTCAAACTTAAAGGAAGAGCTAGGTAGGTGGTAGGAAGGGTATCCACCTTACAATCCAGAATCCTGGTGATTTTAATCTGACGATGAGCCGGAGTGTTGAAAAAGAACAGTGAGCTTTTTTTACTATTGATCAGCTGTCCTGAAGCTCTCCCATACTTATCAAGTAGCTATTTAATAGATTTAGCTTCAGTCATAGAAGCCTTACCCATAAGCATAGTATCATCAACAAATTGTTGGTGAGAACACACCAAGTTGCCCGAGGATAGTCTGAACCCAGAGATAATATTACAGTCAATCAATTTTTTCAAGTTCCTACCAAGGCTTTCAGCCATAATAGTGAATAAAATAGGAGAGATAGGGTCACCCTGCTTGAGACCTCTGGTGTTCTGGAAAAAGGAGGTCGGGGAGCCATTGATCATAACCGATATGGAAGCTGTGCACACCAGTTGTTCCACCAAATGAACCACCCTATTATTAAAACCAAAGGCCTTCAAGATTTTAAATAAAAAGACCCAATCCACTCTGTCATAGGCTTTTGAAATGTTGAGCTTTAAGAGAAAACCTTCAGTCTTCGATTCAACAAGGGAGTGAATGTTCTCATGAACCGAAATAATAGAGTCAAGAATTTCTCTGCTAGGGACAAATCCATTCTGTTGAGGGGAGATCAAGGAAGACAAAAAAACTAAGATTCTAGAGGTTAAAACCTTAGAAATGATCTTGTAAACAGAATTACAAAGACCGATAGGTCTAAAGGCCTCAAAGTTGTCAGCTCTAGGTTTCTTGGGAATAAGGACCAAAAAAGTAGCATTAATTTCTTTTAAAAGACATCTAGCTCCGAAAAATTCCTTAACAGCATTAACCACATCCTCTTTAACCAAATCCGAGAACCGTTGAAAGAAGAAAAGAGGAAAACCATCAGGCCCCGGAGCTTTATTCCCATCAAAGGAAAAGACATCCCTCTTAACTTCCTCATTGGTGGGGATAGCATTCAAAAAAGAGTTGTTCTCCTGGGTAATTATTCTTGGTATAGCTTCCACCAATTGATCTTGTTCAATTTGGTTAATTTCAGAGCTAGCCAACAGGAGAAGTTTAAAGAAGGAACCCGCCTGCTTCCTTATATCTTCATCCTCACAAAAACTAGTTCCATTCATTTCAATTTGAGATATTCTATTAACAACTCTGTGTTTAGAAGCCGAAAGGTGAAAAAATCTGGTGTTTCTATCTCCGGTGGACAACCAAAGAGCTCTAGATCTTTATCTCCAAAACTCCTCCTCCTTCCCAATAAGGTCATGCATTTTCTTAAGGATCTCATCCTCTTTTTCCTTGTTATCATTCAAGTAACCCTCATTCTAGATTTTGAATTGAATGGCTCCTAGATCCATTTGAAGTTAGGATTTGATCTTGAATATGTTCCCAAAAGAACTCTTTTTCCATTCTTTAAGCTTACACTTCACTTCCCTTAATTTTTTGGCAACTCTAAACATAGTCATTCCTTGAATACTTATATTCCACCATTTCTTTAATTCCTCTTTGAAAGTAGGATGGGAGATCCATATATTTTCAAATCTGAAAGGGGTGTTCCTCTTCATTTTAATAGGATCTGCAGTAAGACTAATAGGAAAATGATCAAAACCTATTCTAGTAAGAGCTTTCAAGGAGCAGAAGTAGTCAAAATACCAATGATTAGAGATCAAAGCTCTATCAAGTCTGACCTATATAAGGTCCATCCCCTTTCTGCAATTAGACCAGGTGAAGGCAACTCCATGAAGGTCCAGGTCTATCAGCCCTTGAGTATTAATAAAATTCTAAAGGTCCTCCTTACTTTCCAAGTTGATCTGGGATCCCCAAAATTTCTTGCCATTCATTAAGGGAGTGTTGAAGTCCCCCATAACAATCCAAGCTTCTTTATCAAAAATTCTTCTAATGGAAGCTAGTTCCAACCAAAATGATTTCCTCAAACCTTTACCATTATGAGCATAAATATTCATTTGAATCCAGCTGAAGTTATCTCTTATATGAGTGAATCTAGTAATTATGTGATTCAAACCTTCCAAAATTGGATCCCCCTTGATGATGTGGCAATTCCAGTAAGTAGCAATGCCACCCAAAGCACCATTAGAATTATTACCCTGGTTACAGTAGTATTGAAAGAGTTTCAAATTTTCAATTTTCTCCTTAGGCATTTTAGTTTCCTAAATCAAAAGAATATCTGGTTTGTGATCTCTAACAAAGTTGCAAAGAACATCTTGCTTGTGGGGGCTATTGAGACCCCTAATATTGCAGGACATAATCTTCATTATTTACTAGGGGAGTTGAGACACTTTGGGATGGTTTTCTGAGACCCATCTGCAATTTCCTGAAAGCTATTCAACTCTCTTTTCTTTTTCAAAGAATTTTTTCCTTTTGAGTTTTTTGGTGCACCACAATCAACCTTGCCTCTTGATCTAGTTGAGATGTTGCTTGGGGTCTTCCCTTGCTTTTTTTTTCCATTCTTCTTCTTTAATATATTCTCTTCTTTATTAGTCTCTTCTTGACTATCCGTTTCTCTGCTGGATTCCCAATCCTTATCATTTGGTAATCTTTATTCCCAAGGTAGAGAATCCATATTTCCATTCTCTTGACAACATAAAGCATTACTGGATAGGTTTGCTAAATGATCCTGATTATCAAGGGCTTCAACAGTCCCAATTACCAAACTGGTCTCCAAAGGATGTTCCACACCCAGAGGGGGTGGAGAGCCAACAAACAAGGGGAGAGCTGGAATGTTCAAGACCAAGGATAATCCAGCATTGGGAATATCCTCCAAACCCGAAAAATCATCATTTCTATCAGAAGGGACAGTCATTTGGGAAAAGGAAGGAGACAAAATCCGATCTCCTTTCTCAGCATGGGTGTCCTCAACAAAATCTCTAACCATGGGAACTTCTGGATTATGAGGCTCCAAAGGGATCTCACCTTTTTCCTCCAAACCCACTTCAGTCTCTGCAGTATCTATCAGATTATCAGCTTCCACCACTAGCTCCTGCTCTTTATTCTCCCTACTTCCTTTTCCAGAGTCATTCTTCTTTTTTTTCCATTCTTTTTTCCCCTGTTCAACTGGCTTTCCTTTCTCTAAGGCACCATTAAGAGGGCATTTTTTTGCCCTGTGTCTAGATTTCCTACACTTGAAGCAAGCAAAAGGGATTGTTTCAAATTCTATGCTCTATTCCTAGGAGCCCAAATTCGACTTTATCTCAATCGATGAGGGTAGATTAGCTTCCTGAGGGACCCCCATGCAGATCCTTGCAAAGACCAGTCTCTTTCTAGCAGTTGTCATTGTGTCAATCGAGAGGAGCTCACTGAAAGAACTAGCAATACCCAAGAAGACATCTTCGCTCCAATATTCCAGAGGCAGACCAGGAAGTCTGACCTAGACTGGAACATTCTCAAAAATAGAGTCTGATAGATCCAAATGGGAAGACCATTTCTTAAGAGCCAGGGACAATTTTCCTATCACCTAGGGACCACCACCTCTCACAGCCGTATTATCCTCTTTGCAGGTGAACTCAAAAGTGAAAAATCCCTTAGGAAGAGTAGCAACAGAGATTTTCACACTGGTTCTCCATTTATTTTTAACAAAATCCCTAACTAATTCAATATTTGGTCTAGGACCCATAGACTTTCCAACCAAATTTCGTTCCATTAAGGCGATGTTATGATCTATAATCAAATCAGGGATTGAAATAGCAAACTTACCTCCAGTAGGGGAAGAGATATTTAGCACTAGAGGGAAGGATGACTTTCCATTAGGTTTTACCCTAAAAAGCGAGGTCCACGTTTTGCAGTTGCCTCCAAGACCGCCAGTGGTCCCCACACCCCCACAAACCTTATCGATTTTATCGATGGGAGAAGAAACAGTGACAACAGTCAGAATTTTGTTTCCCCTAGGGTCCACCTATATTTTGGCACCAGAATCCACCTCATCTTGATCATCCTTACCTCGCTTCTGACTCGAATCCAGCTCCTGATTCAACCTTGCTTCACTCCCAGATCTGCTACCTTTGCTTTGAAATTTTGAATTCAAATTCTCCCGCCCATGACCACGCCTGTGACCACGCCTGTGATCGCTCCCACCCATAGTTAATGGGACACGATTTCAGATTTCTTGAGATGTTTAGGAGGAATTTTTTCTTCACAATGAGAAACCAAATTTTGATAATCACGAAGGGTCATGCACAAGTGTGTAAAGGAGGGAAACTTCAAAATCTCAAGTTTAGCTTGAATATTGGTATGCAAATTATCAATGAATCATCTTTGAAGGTCAACATTAGGAATCTTAATGTTGATTTGTGAGTAAAGTAATTGGTATCATGTAATGCCCTGCCACACAACCCTAGAGGAAGTTTCAATTCACTATAAAAGCATACTAAATTTTTTTTTATTAAAGTGAATTAAACATACATGTTCACCTATAATTGACAACATCCCCTAAGGCTATGTAATCGAGATTACTTAAATCCCCATTAACATACATCATTTAAATTACATTGCATTAAATAACTCAAGTAATAAACATTCATTTAACATAAGTAAATACCAAGATAGGACTAGAATATCCATAACATATATCCATTAGAAGATTAACTGATTACATCACTCATTCCCATAATGAGTCAAAATATATAAGTGTTACAATTACATACATCCACCTCATAATTACAAGAGGGGTAAAAACAACTCATTACAATTTTTAATATAACAGTGCAAGAAATGAATAACAAGATCCGCGAGCTGTCCAACTGGATGTCTCACCTCCACAAACTGAAGAACAATGGGGATCCAATGGTTTTGGTGCATGTTCCACCCAACCTAGTGGTACCTGAAGGCCCACCCCCCATGCTAGGAGATAGTAACAATGCAACATGGACAAAGAATCTACTACCACTAACCAAAGGCAGACTCATATTGACTCATATTGACATAATCAAATAAATGAACTAAACAAGTACAACTCAATTACAACACAAGTACAACATTCACATCACTAACATAGGTCACATTGCTTCCAGACATAAAGTAGATCAAGTATGTTCAGAGAACCATACACATAAAACAATTAACAACAGTTGTCCTAGATAGAGTGTCATCGCATAGTAGTAATGAGATCTCCTCTGGGCATTCTTCATAGGCTCTAGCTCCGATAATCCTGGTGACCTCAATCGAATCTCGGCCCTCATACTCACTCACGCGGAATCAACTACCTTTCGTACGGACAAGATAGTTGATCTTGCCATTCCAAGCCTTCCCACTCATCCCAAGTCTAAACAAGCCCTTGTGTCTATGAGTGAGGTAAAATTATCTTGATTAGTGAGAAGTACCACCTAATCTTCTAAGTACATTAATTTAGTTATCACTTGATTAAATCACTTTTGAAGGTTACCCGTTTTACCTCTTTGGGCTCTGACGCCTAACAAAAGCCACTCTTTTATTGGACAAAACACAAAAAAACTAATCACCAAGGGAATCACAAGTGCATACAACCTAGGCATCATAACCACTCCAACACAAGGAGGAAACAATAATACAATTCACTCCAAACATCATGGAGGAAACAAATACACATAGTCCACTCCTTTCACAGGAGGTACAAAACATCCCCGTTTGTGGAAACCGGGTAAAACTAAAAAGACGCCATGCACTACCCAAGGGAAAATAACTGGTTGACATAAAGTTTCAACAACCCTCATCCTCTAAGTTCTTCTAGAAGACTTACAATTTTGGACTAACACTAAATCCCAAATCCCACAATGCAACTTGCCGACATAGCTACAACAAGCATTCAAGCCATAATTCAAATCTAATATTTGGATTTCCTAAATCCATACTCATTCAATAGAAACAATGACAAAGTCAAAGCACAATAACAGGGTTAATGCAATTACTCATATACCCCTTTTTCCATTTTCATAAAAAAAACAATCTTAAACAATTTAACTCACATCCCTATGCGAGATACACAGAAATAAAACATCTAAGGCAACCATGGAGAATATTACTATTTTTGGATATTCTAAATCCATAACTCTTTCATATTCCAATCACAACAATTAAATTGCTCTAATGGAAATAAATAAAATATAATAAATATTTTCCTTTTCAATATAATTATTTCCTAAATTTACT
>CM021104.1:638423705-638468594 GCA_007115665.2 Sequoiadendron giganteum | reverse complement strand
TCAACAAACAAGACTGACGACACACTAAGGCTAGGGCATAGACCTGACACATGTTACCTAGCTACTATCTCCCATTCAACTTAACCGTTGGATCGACATGCTCAAACCTATGAAACCAGGTGGAGTCGATGTCATGTACCTGCAACCTGAAACCAAGTAAACAACATAATACAGTATATCCAGCATATAATACACACCGTGAAGAAGAAATCACGGATTCACAAGGCGCTCGCAAGCAAGTGATGCAAAACCATCCTCTTCACCAATCCACTCATCAAAGACTGGCATTAACATCATAATCAATAATCTCATAATAAAATCTCTTGTTAACTCTACTAACATCATTAAACCATTAAAGCATGCGAAACAATAATCAAATAATCACATCACATCACATAATAATAGTTGTCGTTCAATAGTAGTGATCAAAACATCATAAAAAAATGTATCCAGTATCAAAGTAGCTGCAACCAAACATAGCATAAAGCAAACCGAACAAGAAGCAAAATAAGGACACATTGTCCAGTCCACAAAACAAAATGGAGGGGTGTTACATATCATGCTATGAAATCAGTGACTTTTTCATCTTTATGTTTTACATTTTTTTAAATTAGTTAATGTCATCTTGGGACCCATGTGCACTTGGAAATGGTTAAGAAAGGTATCAAAAAAATTTATTGAATGAACTAATTGAGTTATTCGGTAAAGAAAAAAACTACTCCAAGGTAGTCTCTTTCAATGATCTAAGGAAAATTTTATCCATGAGTTTGTTCTAAAAAATGAAGTCACTACATAAGGTTGTGTATGTTGAGACATGGTTACTAGGGTCTTTTTATCCACCAAATTTCTCAAATCTAGGAATCTCTATGCCTTGTGGCATTTTTTCTCTCAATATCTCCATGAATAAGGGGTTTCTTTTCACATATTGTGAAGGTTGGTCATTTTGACTTTGGTTCAATGTAGCAATTTATTGTTGGAGGGATGAAAAATTCTGCAAGAGGGTGTTAAGGATATGATCATTTTTTGTGTTGTGAGATGGAGGTGAATAAGGTGGAGGTGTATATGTCTTTAGAGGGTAAGTGAATTGTAAGTTTGTGAGGGGAGATAAATTAGGAGATACGATATTTGAATGCACAAGGCTAAAAGGATTTACAATGGAAATACCTAAAGTGGTATTTACATTGCTAGTAGATTTTTTATTTTTTATAATAGTAGGATTAGTGTATGTATAAATAGAGGTCATAGTTGTGGAAGGAGGAATTGGATTTCCACCTTGACTTTGAGTGTACCCAAAAGTTTGAGCACAACTAGTTATTGTAGGAACATGTTTATCAATGGTGTGAGCTAGGATACACACAATTTTTATTCATTGTTCATTATCAAACATTTTCCTCATGTTATCTTTGACAAGAATTGTAGTAACAACAAGTATTCAAAACTCACAAAGTTTTGCAATTTATCTAAATCTTCATCTTTCTTTTTTAGTTCTTCTTGAGGGATTGTAGAAAACATTGTGTTTGTAGTGTAGGAAAATGCATACCCTTGCATTTTCACACTTGTTTGGACCCATATTTCTTTATTTGTCTCTATTTATGTCTTAATTGGTCCTATTTTCCATACACAAGCCTAATAAACTACATCTTTTTTTTTGGCTAATCTCAACAAACATCAATGGATAAATGATAATTTAATGATTTTTTCTGAGTGTCCTTGATTTTTGGGTTGCAACTAAGATGCCACCTAGGGCATACTTGTCCCCCAAAGGTCTTGGGACCCCAATTTCAAGTGTTCCTTTAATGGGCCCCTTTTTGGATTATGTGCCCCAAGATTTTAGTCTTGGGACTAAAATGCCACCTAGGGCATCTTAGTCCCCTTATGCTTTTTTTGGGATTCAATTTCAAATTTTGGTGGGATTTAGCCTCCTTTAATTAATGAATTCATATGTTAGCTTGTTGTGGTGTAATTTCAAGATATTAAGCATGAATAGGTATAAATACAAGGTTCTTTCACTCATTTTCATATCTACGAATCTAATAAGAAATCTAAGCATCCAAGCATTCAAGTATTCAAGAATTCAAGAGTAGTTCATCAAGAATTTGGAGCCATCATCAAGATTCAAAAATCATATCAAGGAGATTATTGTATTATGTGTATTTTTGAGCTAGCATTTGTGATCTAGGGTTTTGATTCAAGCAAGCAATTCAAGTCAATATCTATCAAACATTCATTGGATTCAAGATCTATATCCAAGCTAGCCATTTCACACAAGTTTGTAGACTTCATAGAAAGGGTTTGGTGGGTTGTAGCATTGCATGTTGTTCATTCATCATTTCCCTTTGATTTTATTTAAAGGTTTAATTACCAACAAGGGGTTTGACAAATGAAAACCCCCATTTTCTAACAATCAACAAGTTTTTCCCCTATTGTGTATTTGTGATTGAAAATTTAGGTTGAAGAGCTGAAGATCATTTGAGGTGCAAAGTTGGAAAGTTGAAAAGTTGCATTGCAAAGTTTCCATCTTCATAGAAACTCACCTATGTAGGCCAACTCTGGAAGATTTAGAAAATTAGATCTGAGAAGAAGGAAGTGTAGAATTTGGACCTCAAGACCATATTCAAAGATTTCATAAATTCTAGATGGGACTAAGTCGTCACCTAGGGTGTCTTAGTCCTCTCGAGGGTATTTAGCAGAGATTATTTTAGATCCGGTTCTAGCATCTGAAGATTATGCATTTTCCTTGAAAAACAGCAGCAGGACTAAGTCAACAGTAAGGGCATCTTATTCCTCCATAACACTTTTTGACAACTTCTTTGCATTTCCAAAATTTGTGTTATATCTCTAGAACTCACAAGTATACATACCCTAACTTATTGCATAATTTCATCATTTGTATCATTCATTTAGCTTGCATTGTTAGGTTTTGTAAGTTGAATGCTAAGTTGTCTTTTCAAAGCTTTTGCTTGGTGGTGAACCTCTCAAAGCCCCCCTAAAAGACTAAAAGAACCCTTCCTAGGTCTTCCTTGTTGAGAACTAACTCACCCTTGAAGTTGATATTCAATCCAATTAGGGTTCCTAGGACCTTATTGAATTCCAATTGGATAATAGTGGTGTTTTATGTCCTAAACCCTAGAGCACCCATTTTCCACATTGTTCATTTTGGTGAACCCGACTTCTTTGAGCATTCATTTTCTGATTTGTAGTCCAATAAAATCCTAGATCTAGGTTGCATTCATTCTTGCATTGCATCTTGCATTAGTGAAATTTCATTTAGGATTTCTCATATTTGCATTAGTGAAAGTGAATATAGGTTGGATTTTTTCTTTCTTGCATCATCTTATCTCATTGAAAAATTGAAAAGTTCATTGTTCAGCATCCTAATTGCATTTAGAAACATTGTTATTGCATTCAAAATTGAAAAAAATCTTTCAACTTTGCATTCAATTACTTGTCTCTAGTTACTTTTTCTTGCATTATTTTGCATACTTTTCTACTTCTAAACATCAAGTCCCTAAATAGCCAACCTGTGAACATTGTAGAAAATCTAGATTTTTTTTTTTTTTGGGAAAAAACCTCTACTAGGACTAAAATGCCCTTCTTGGCATCTTAGTCCCTCTCAGGGTTTCTAGCTCAGAACCCTCTCTTTGCTATTTGTTGTTTGTTCTAGTCCCTGGAACCTCAAAATCACACCAATAGGACGAAGATTCCCTTACTGGTGTCTTAGTCCCTATTGACTTTGACTTTCCAATTTTCATGGTTTGCAAGTGCTTTTTTGTTCTTTTGTTGGCTTCCTTTAGTTTTTTATCTCAGTTTGCAGAATTGTTGTTATTCCAATTTATTTCACTTCAAGTGTAATTACAAGCATATGATATTGTGTTCATTGAACTTTCTTTGATTTATCCCTTGCATGAGCTATACTACTTGGTGTCCTCCTACTAATACTATGGTTAGATGAAGTGTGAGACTCATGACATCCTACAATAAAACACTCCTTGTGGATCTTGGGTTATCAAGCTCTCTTACTCCTAGTGTTGGTATTAGTTCACTAGGTATGGACCATTCCTTTGATACCTCTTTTTCTATGCCTACCTTACCTACAATTGCTATGCCAAGTTTTCAAATAATGGTTGATCATATCTCTCATGAAAACATAATTAAAATGCATGAAGACTTAGCCCATTTACAAGATAGCGTGAGTATTGAAAAACATTTCAAACAATGTTATACCAGCCATATATAGTATTCACCGCATGATGGAAAGCGATGAGGGATTGGAAGTTGTGTGTAACATAGCTCAAATATTTGGAAAACACATTCCTTTCACCACCAATGGTGCTCAAGCTTCAAACAATGTGCAAATCCAAGGAGGAAATTGAACTCCTCCCTCTTCAACCATAACCTCAATTCCCACCTATACCAATCCTCAAGTGACCACAACGATGCAATGAAATAGCAATATCCTTCCTACCTTTAACATTTCAACTAGTGTTCCTTATACTTATGTGACAGCTAATCTTATATATCCTCCCATAATAAATCCATTCATTGTTCCTTCCAACACATACACACCACCACCATATTCAACTCCATCTCAAACCACAAGAAATGATCCTATCATTAACCACCTTTTACACATCCTTTCATTCATTCAACATCAAGTTTCCACCATAAATGAAAATCTAGATGATCCACCTTCATACTATGTCAAAATCAACCCACTATCTTTGGAGATATTGAGAACTCTGGTGCCACAAGGTATAGATATCCTTAGATTTGATAAATATGGAGGAAAGGAAGATCTTGCTAATCATGTTAATTCCTTTACTGCTTTGTGTAGTGACTTTATGCTTGAGAAAAAACTTTTGGCTAAGACTTTTCCCCAATCCTTAAAAGACATTTCCTTGGACTATTTTTTTGCATTACCAAATAACTCAATTCATTCATTCAATGAACTTTTTGAATCCTTTATTAACCATTTCCAAGTGTATATGGTTCCTCAAATAACATTAGTTAACTTGATGAGATGCAAGCAAAATGAGGGTGAAAAGTCAATGACTTTATTTCATGTTACCAATCAGTTTCAAGATTCATGATTCTCACCTTCAAAAGATGTTCATAGAAAATTTATAAAGTAAGATATGAGACAAGCTTACCATGATGAAATTCCCTTCATCCACTTATGCACCGCCCTTTGAGACTATCAGAATTTTTTAGGTAGTCATGAACCTAAATCCACCTTTACCCATCCTAAAAAATATGATCCTTCAAACCAAAATACCTACCAGCCTTTCCAAAGACAATTTTTTTTTTTTCTCTCAACTAAATTCTACCTCCCAACCTACCCAACAAGTTGATACCCAAGTAGCTTCTGTAAAGAAGAGTAATCCTTATATCTTTAGGGATCTGTAAAGATAATTTACTCCCTTACCTGATGCACTTCAAAACATCTTAACTCAATTATTATATAAGAACATGCTTAAATTACCTCCCGTTCGACCTCTTGACCCTAGCAAGTTGTTACCTCCAAGATTTAGATACAATGCCTATTGTGCTTATCACCAAAAAAAAAGGACATGATACAAAAAATTGCAAGCGTCTTAAACATTTTTTGAAAGACCTCATTGATTCCAATCATATCCAAAGTGGTGTGAATAACAAAGGCAATAAATTTGTAGCCCCTCCTAACCAAAACTTACAAATCTTTACCAATCCCATTCCTAATGACAATATTTCATTTGTTAAGGCTAGTGAAACTAAGCCCGATGTGATCAGCGTTGACATGGATGGTGATAACATGATCAATAATGAAAAAAATCCTATGAATGATGATGAACAAAATCCTACGAATACTAATGAAAAAATTCCTATTAATACAATGATAGGAGTGATTGACATCGAGTCTCATAAACAACAAACCAAAATGGCTATTGACATTACTTTTTCTTCAAAAGAAATAATCAAACATGCACCTGATGGTCCTCTTTACATAGTTGATAGTATCAATAATAGGTCCACTCCTGGGATTCTAATTGATCTCGTCTATGGAGAGAATGTGATCATAGAAGAACTATTATATTAGCATGAACTCACTCAAGATAGATATGATAAACCAAAAGCATGGATTAAAATGCATAACAGTTTTTCTCATGCTATAATGGGCTCAATCACACTCCCTTTACAAGTGGGACCAAAGAAATCAAATGTATCATTCTCTATCATCTCTAATTCGGATCAATTTTATGTGAAGTTAGGCTACAAATGGTTTCACTCCATGAATGTGGTCCTATTTGTTGTCCATAAGTTCTTAAAGTTTCCAAATGGCAATGAAATATTCGTTGTGAACCATAGTGGCTTTAGGCCTTCGTGTTCCCATGGAAAATTTTCCTTAGACCATTTTCGGCTTGAGCCCATCAAACCTATAAGACCCTATGAGGAATTCCTCTTCCTATGCTACAAAAAATTCAAAGAAAAATGCATAGTCAAATTATCCCTTGAGAATTTTCCTCCACCCATGCTTGAACCTCAACCCCTTGAAGAAAACAATATTGAACCTAAAGCCCTTCCAACAAACCAAAACCCATCCATCAAAAATCCTTTACCTATTTCCTACAAGAGACCATGAGAAAATCAAACAAGTCCTAATCTGCCTCCTAAGAAAATTTATAAAGCCAAAGAGAAATTGGTTGAACAACCTTCCATGGTTTCTTCCATTCTTTCCTCACAAGAAGAAAAGGAACCTATGGTTGACCAACCCACTCCTACCCAAACGCAACTTGAAAACCATATTAAAAGGAACCAAAATGCTATAGAGCATAGGCGTAGATGTTGTTCTATTACTCGCAAGATGAATGAAGAGAATAACATTGAAAATCTAAATCTAAATCTAATAGAAGCAATAAAGAATGAGCCTCCTCCATTACCAGAACAAATATATTTTATGTCTCCAACACAACAAGCACTGACACCTTCTATGAATATTATCATTCATCCTCCTCTTGTGGTTAACTTGGATGATGATGAAGAAATAGCTAAAATTGATGAGCAACTGCATAATGAGTTGAATTTTATATTTTCCTCTTCTATGAGCTTAAATGACAACAACCATGATTATCCTCCTAGACTGAGTGATGCACCATGTGTTGAGCATGGTGATTCTCCTAGTATAGCACTTGATGTTGTTCCTCTCGCTAGTGATCTACATTCCACACATACTGAACAAGACTGGGATGCGGATGACTTGCTAGATGGTTGACTCACATGTTCTTTACTAGTCTTTTAATTTTCTTTTTGTGTGATGGCATGTGTGTAATGTGATCCCATGTGACGTTTTGTTTGATGTACTCTCTCTCTTTGTGAATTCCTCTATTTGTATCTTCATTCTTCTATATGTCATAATATTTTTCCCTTTCATTGATCTTTTCTTTTCATTTTCATGTTTGTCTTGTGTTTTACTTTTGGGGATGATGCAAGGCATCGAGACACCCTGTGTCTCTTCCATGTTGACCCAAAATATTTTTCATTATCTTTCCTTTTCCTTTTCCATTTTTATATTGTGTTTTCCTTTAGGGGGATGATGCAAGGCATCGAGACACCCTATGTCTCTTCCATGTTGACTCAAACAGTTTTTCATTTTTTTTAGCTCTCTTTGTGTCATTCTTCCAATTCCCTATGTATTTGGGGAATGATGAAATATCTGAGCTCTCTAATATCATTAAAACAAAGACCAATACTGACCCTGAATCCATAAATCCCTTATGTGTTTCTGGGGCGCAACCCTCTTTTCCCTTTTCTTTTTCATGTGTGTCTACTTTAAAGTAATTTCTCATAGCATGGTGTTTGGAAATTTCTTTAAAGTGGGGGTATACATTGTCATTAATTTGACACGATTTCATTTGCATTTTTCTATTTCATGCTATTTGACGGAATTTATTACTTCATGCAATGTGTTTTTCTCTTTGTGGTGACATTTGGAGTAATTTCCTTCAAGAGAGTGATCTATCTTGGCATATTGCATTCCTCTTAGTGGTAATGCGACACATTGGATTGCCTAAGTTGTGAATCTTTTATCCTTTGATTGGTCCTCTCTTGGAAACATTAGGAACAATGTCCCCTAAGATTAAGACCTCACATGAACTAAGAAAAATCCCTTTGAACATCCCTCTTTTCTTGTTGTGTTGCATTTTTGTACCTAATTAAAGTCATGGAGGTATGGCTTTGATATGGTCCCCTAGGGCTCACCTAGTGAACAACTAGCTTCACTAGCCCTTGTGAGCATGCATTTCATTTTTGTCCTTATTAAATTCATGGAGGTATGACTTTGATATGGACTTCTTGGGGATCACCTAGTGAACAAATAGCTTCACTATCGCTTGAGAGCATGAATTTTATTTTTGTCCTTATCATGGTCATGGGGGTATGCCTTTGATATGGACCTCTTGGGGCTCACCTAGTGAGCAACTAGCTTCACTATCCCTTGTGGGCATGTGTTTTGTTTGCATAGTGGAAAAAATGTTCCACTTGTAAACCTTTTTGGACAAATAGCCTAGAACCGGTCCACAACGCATTGGATGACCAGTCGAAGCTTGATCTATTGCATTTATTTTTTCTTTTTCCTTTTTCCTTTTTCTTTGATGGTGTATGTTTGCAATCTAGTAATGGCTTAATATATCATCCACAAGTGTGTTCCCTTGTGCTTATGTTGGTTTTCCATAGGATCTTGATCTTGGGGGCTTGGCCACCCTCTTGGTTATTGTCATCCTATCTTACTAGCATTTATGCATTTGAAACCCTCTGATTGTGTGGTTGGCTACTTCAGTGTGATTTTGAAGCAAGTTCATCCTCTCACTAAAGTGGGGGCTAAATGTAGTGTTAAAAAATGCATACCCTTGCATTGTCCACTTTTTTGGGCTTGCCTTTATTTATTTATCTCTATTTATGTCTTAATTGGTCCTATTTTGCATCCACAAGCCTAATAAACTACATCTTTTTATGGATAATCCTGATAAACATCAATGGATAAATGATAAGTTAATGATTTTTTTTTAGTGTCCTTGATTTTTGGGTCGGGACTAAGATTCCACCTAGGGAATCTTTGTCCCCCAAAGGTCTTGGAACCCTAATTTAAAGTGTGCCTTAAATGGGCCCCTTTTTGGAGTATGTGCCCCAAGTTTTTAGCCTTGGGACAAATATGCCACCTAGGGAATCTTAGTCCCCTTAATATTTTTTTGGGATTTAATTTTAAATTCTAGCAGGATTTAGCCTCCTCTAATTAATGAATTCATATGTCATCTTTTTGTGGTGTAATTTCAAGATATTAAGCATGAACATGTATAAATACAAGGTTCTTTCACTCATTTTCATATCTAAGAATCTAATAAGAAATCTAAGCATCCAAGAATTAAAGTATTCAGAAATTCAAGAGTAATTCATCAAGAATTTGGAGTCATCATCAAGATTCAAGCATCATATCAAGGAGATTTTTTCATCATGTGTGTTTTTGAGCTAACATTTGTGATATAGGGTTTTGATTCTGGTGTAATCAAGGATGGAGGGTCCAAGAATAGGACTGTCCAACCTTGCAACCAGAGTAAACATAATGGAAACTTAAAGAATTGGAATAAAAATCCCACATAGATATATGGATAATAATCAATTATTCACAGGAAACATGCCCTACCTTGTGACTTACAAATTATTGAATTATATGGCACCAAGCCAAGAAATATAATGCAAGTCGAAGCCCTTATCTCCTATATCTTCCTACTTCACTACTATCACCACTTGCTATCACTACTTACTATCCTAATTAAATTACACAATGCTTATACATATCAATTCCTAGCTCTAGAAAAGGTTTGTGTTAGTCTCAAGAGGTCCCAAAACCCTGAAGTTGATGAAATGTGTGAAGATCGGCCAAAACATATTATTCTCCTTTGATCCTTGGATAATCTTGATACAGATCAGAATGAATGCTCCTTGATGAATGTGCATACTTATGAAATGGTTTCCTGACCTCCACAAGTCACAGAAGGTCTACACACTTGAAAATCCAAGACTGGTCAATGAATGCTCTCTGTCCAATTACAGTTGATATTTTGTTAGTGATATCTTCGTATTGGGATCTCCAAAAAACTTGAATTTTGGATATGATGTAGATGTTGGAATGAAGATCATATATCCTGCTTTGTGAGCTCTGATGTTACAATGCAATATAATGTAGTTTGAAATACTTAGACTGGGTCCTGATAGTTAACTACTGAAATGCAAGAAAACATGAATGCAAATATTTTTGGTTAATGCAAGATTGCTTGAAACTTCGGATGCTCCTACATTAGAAACCCGAGGTTGAAGAAAAGTGAGCCTCACACTTTCTTGGGGCTAGAGGAAAACCAATGTGGTCTACCTCAGCCTGAGAAATCCATGATGAATCTTCCTTTGATCTCCATTTCCATCTGACCAAATATTCCTTATATTGCCTTCCTCCGGTACTATGTCCATCTTTTTTGTCTAAAATTTCTGTAATTTCCTCTGAGTGATGTGCTATCTAGTCTAGATTACCAACTTCTCTATCCTTCGATGACTTTCCTTCATGATACTGGTATAGGTATGCAATTTTGAATATAGGTGATATGCCAAATTCCTCCAATAGTTCCAATTCATATGCATTTCCAGAATCAAACTTCTCGATAATCTTACAATGTCCAAACTTCTTCATCTTCAAATTATTCTATGTCCCAACTAAAAATCTTTCTTTTCTCAGATATACCATTACTTCTTCTCCTACTACAAATTCCTTATGTTTTCTCTTCTCATTTTATTTCTCCTTGTATGTATTGTTCATCTTCTCCAGATGCTCCTTAACTTGAATATGCATTTTTTCCATAAATCCTACAAATTCTTCAGCCTCTGCACTCCTTTTATTCCCCATACTAATATCTCTTAATTCTGCTACTCCTCTGGATTGTTGTCCTGTCATAATTTCAAATGGTGTCTTCCCTGTGCTTTTGTTTATTGAATTTTTGCATGCAAATTCTACTTTTGGTAATATTAAGTCCCAATTTCCTGCTTTACCTTCAGTCAAACACCCTAACAAGTTCCCCAAACTCCTATTTACCACTTTTGTTTTTCCATCTATCTATGGGTGAAATGTTGAACTATACTTCAAATCTACCATCATCTTCTTCCACAATGTTTTCTAGAAATATCCAATGAAACTAGTGTCTCTGTCTAATACTATACTCTTTGGTAGTTCATGTAATCTCACAACCTACTTGAAAAATAGGTTTTCAACATGTACTACATCACTAGTTTTCGTACAAGGTATGAAATGTTTCATCTTAGAAAATCTATCCACAACCACAAATATAGAGTTAAATCCTCTCGATGACTTAGGTAATCCCAACACAAATTCCATGCTAATGTCTTCCCATGTTCTCTTTGGTACTACCAATGGTGTATACATTCCAGTGTTCTGACTCTTTCCTTTTGCAACTTGACAAATCCTACAACTTTGAACATATTTCCTAACATCCTTATACAACTATGGCCAAAAATAGTTCTCACTCACCAATGCTACAGTCTTATCAATCTCAAAATGTCCTGCTGATCCTTTTCAATTCTTTTCCTTGATCAAATTCTCTCATTGAACTCCTAGGGTTACATAAATATTTTTTCTTGAATAACATACCTTCTTGAATGAAATAATCCAACCATTTTCTTCTATTTGTCTCTACAGGTTCCTTGCAAGCCTTCCATGACTCAACAAAATCGATGTCCTTATACATATGCTTCAGTTCTTCAAAACCTAATACTTCAATTCTCATCTTTGTCAACAAACTTCTTCTCTTGCTCAATGCATATGCAACCTTGTTTGACTTTTCACTTCGGTGCTTCAACACAAATGTGTAACTCTACAAGAATTCAACCCATATCATATGTCTCTTGTTCAAATTCCCTTAACTATTCAAATATTGTAAAGCTTGATTATCCATATACAAAAACAATTCCTTAGGTAACAAGTAACGTCTTCACTTCTTCAAGGCTTGTATTATTGCATAGAATTCCTGATCATAAACTAAATATCTTCTCCTAGCATCATTCAATTTTTTACTAAAATAGGCTACTATTCTCCCTTCCCAACTTAACACGGATCCTATTGCATTTCCACTAGCATCAAAATATACTTGGAATACCCTATAAAAGTCCGGTAGTGCTAAAACAGGTTGTTCTGTCACCTTTTGCTTCAACAACTCAAAACTCTTTTGTGCTCCTAATGTCCACTTGAATCCCTTTCGGTCACCCCTCATTGTCTTTGTCATAGGTGTGCAAATACTACTAAATTTTTTTATGAATTTCCGGTAAAAGCTTTCTAGTCCATGAAATGATCTTACCTCCAAGATTCACAGGTGTAGGCCATTCAAAAATTTCTCTAACCTTCTCAGCATCCATCTTTAATCCTTTCATAGATATCACAAACCCCAAATATACTAGTTATTCCTTCATGAAACTACACTTCTTGATGTTTATCAACAACTTCTCTTCTCTTAACCTCTAAAATACTTGTTTGATGTGCTCCAAATGTTCTTTCTTAGTCTTACTGAAAATCATAATATCATCCTGGTAAACAATGACAAACTTACTCAAGAATTTCTTCAAGACTTCATTCATCAGCCTCATAAATGTACTAGGTGTGTTAGTTAGTCCAAATGGCATGACTAACCACTCATATAATCCCTCATTTCTCTTGAAAGTAGTCTTCCACTCATCACCCTCTTTGATCTTGATCTAATGGTATCCACTCTATAGGTCTATCTTGGTGAATTACTTTGCTCCACTCAGACTATCCATGATGTCATCCATCCTAGGAAATAGGAATCTCTACTTCACTCTGATCTTGTTGATAGCTCTTGAATCTGTACGCATCCTCCATTCTCCATCTTTCTTAGGTGCAAATTGGTACCACACATGGGTTCATACTTTCTTTGATCAATCCTTTCTTCAATAGTTCCTATATCTATTTATTTATCCAAAAATTTCCTTCCATCTACCAAATTGATTCTAGTTGTACCACATACTTCACTTTCAGGTTCATATTCCAAAGGTGTCAAGGTGATTCTCCTTCCATTGGACATTATGATATAGGTATTCTTTCTCCCATCATGTATACCTTTCTTATCATACTACCAAGGTCTACCCAACAACATATGACATACATCCATTGGCATAATATCACATAGTACTTCATCATGATATGACCCTATATGAAATTTTACTAAACATTGCTCACTTACTAGTATCTTGTGCTCAGCTTGAATCCAAGCTATCCTATAAGGCTTCAGATGTGTTTTCTTCTTTCCAAATTCAACTTTGTCAGAATTTCATCAAAAAACTAAGTTATATGTACTACCACTATCAATGATAACTTTGCAACACTTACCTCTTGCTTTGCATCTAGTCCAGAACAAACTTTTCCTTTGCGATGCTTCCTTAAGTACTTATTTCTCCTAGGTGATCCCACAATACTGGTTTACAATTTTTGGCCAAACTGGACATTGAAGTGATTTTTTCTAACTAAATCTTCACTTTCGGGCACTTATAGCGGCTAAACCATGAGGAATTTGAAGATGATGCAAACTACTGATTTGTGACATTTTGTTTGTAGATTCTAAATATATTTTTTTCAAAAAAATTGGAATCAGATTGCACTTCTTTTTCCATCTCCTTTGAAAACAAGTTTTTTTTAGTAAACACCACTTTTAAGGAGTGATGCTAACTATATAGAACATAAATTTTTTCCATGAAGGATAAAATTCTAATTTTTTTGAAGTTAAATTTGTAACTATGATATTTAGCACTTTAATTTGGTTTCATAGTGTTTTATTGAATATTTTTTCCTTAATCAAGTTTTGAAGCCAAACCAATTACAATTCAAACATAGGCGGACTATATGGGTATGTGCAGGATCACGATGGGCCAAAAACTGGCGATATGTTAGTGATATGATGGCCCATGTGGCTGACGACTTTTTTTTAGCCAAAATTGATGGAACGAAAAGGGTTTTTAAAGGAGATTCTTAGTTTTCCACCAATATAAATTATGTTTTACTTTGAATTTAATAAATAATTATTATTCATTTTCTATTTGAATTATGACTAAAGTCCTGATTAATAGGCTGATTGAAAAACATCTATATCTTTCAAATGGTATCACATTTTTTGAATCTAAAACATGTGTCACATTTAATTATGCTTCACATACTATAGGATTAAAAAAAAAAAAAATCATGAAGTTTTAACCAAGTTAAGGTGGTTAGGCGTACAAGTTTTTTATATTTTTTAAAAGTTGTAATAAAATTTTTGTAATTAATTATTTACTTGGAAAATAATTACAAAAAAATATGCATCACATTGAAACATGAGTCTTCTACTTATATCTAAAATCTTATAAAAAAATATTATCATTTTATTGTGGTTAGGGTGGTCAGACAAACACCTACTTCTTATTTTTTCCCTGAAATTTAAGTACTACTTCATTGAAATTTCAAATTTTCACCAAATAGATTTTTTTTAAATAAAAATAAACCTAATAGTTTAGAAACTGAATTCAATTTTCTACAAACTCTATTCTTACATATTTTTGAAATAATATAGATAACGTATTCAAATTTTTACGTCAAGTTGCCTAACTCTGATTTTTCTGAATTTTATTGCCACTTAAGGGCCTATTTTTTCCATGATGATTCTGCACATACTCGTATACAACATAACACTTTTTGTATGTATCGAAATTCAATTTTATTTTTTTGGTTGGATCAAGGACTTCAATATCTAGTGCACTAATATTTTTCAAAATAAAATTATAATCTGCTATTTTTCCACATGTGCAGAACAAAGAGCTTGATTTTCAGTAAAAACCTACATTCACAAGCAATAGAAAATAAATATAATAATAAAATTAAATTTATTTAAAATTATAGTTTTTGGGAAGCTTATAATAAGGACTACATACTTACAAAAAATAAAATTTAAATGAATTCATTTGATCCCCTAAAAGGTAAATCAAAAGTGGTTTTTTATCAGCATTTTGATAGGTGTAAAGGAGACTTCGTTATACGTATGGTTTAAAACTAGCGGGGTTCTATCCAAGGGGCTTTGTTCTAAAGTGATTCGATCAAACCCTCTTTAATTGGAATCATTTAAATGAAAATTTTCAAGGCTTAAATCATTATGTTTTCTAAAAAATATGTGATTTCAAAAAAAATTGGGATCTCCTAAAAATTGTAAACCAGTATTGTGGGATCACTCTCTTGGAACAACGCTCTCCTCATGAATAATGATTATCCATTCTTAGGACTTCCTCCAGAACTTATTGGTTCCACTAGTTCTTTCTCTGTATATCTGGTTCTTGGATGATTTTCAATCTCCTTACTTTCTTGGTGACACTCAAGTTCTCTATGTCCTTCTCCTCTACACTTAAAATAGGTTCCTCTAAAAGTTATCTTGCCATATCCTCTCTCATCTCTCTGGTATCCATCATTGTGGTAGGAATTGTAGCCTCCTTTGTTGTGGTGGTAAGAATTTATATCATCTCTCCCTTTATGGTATGAACTAGAATCCCTTTCTTCCTTGCAGTATGAATCTCTATCCTTTTTTTTCTCAACATATGGTTTTTCTACTCTGGAATGTGACCTTCCTTTTTGAAATATACCTCCTCTTCCTCTCTTCCTCTTTTTATGTATTTTTTTATCTTTTCCTCCACCTTTAATGCAAAATGTTATTCTTCCTCTACCGAATTCATCCTTACCAGACTCAACTCTTGTTGAATGTTCATCCTCAACCCATTGATATATCTTGGCACATTCTTCTTGCTTGTTTCACTATGTCCAATCCTGATGATGATCTTATGAAACTCCTCAGTGTATTCTTTCACAGTATTCTCCTTCTATTGCAATTTTTGCAATCTCTCCAAAAACTCCAACAAATAGTCTGCAGGTATAAACTAGTTCTTCAATTTTTTCACCATTCTATCCCATTTCACAATCTTCTCTTTACCTTTTGGGTATGTGTAGGATCATGATGGGCCAAAAAGTGGCAATATGATGGGTATGTATTTGACAACTTATTTTTTACCCAAAATTGATGAAACGAAAAAGGTTTTTAAAGGAGATTCTCAGATTTCCACCAATATAAATTATTCTTTACTTTGAATTTAATAAGTAATTATTATTCATTTTCTATTCAAATTATGACTAAAGTCTTGATTGATAGTCTGATTGAAAAAGATCTATAGCTTTCAAATGGTAACACATTTTTTGAATCCAAAACATGCGTTGCATTCTATGCTTTGCATACTATAGGATTAAAAAGAAAGAAAAATTGAATTTCATGAAGTTTTGACCAAGTTAAGGTGGTGAGCCATACAATTTTTTTATATACTTTAAAATTTGTAATAAAAAATTCATAATTAATTATTTACTTGGAAAAAAATTACAAAAAAATATGCATCACATTGGGACATGAGTCCTCTACTTATATCTAAAATCTTATAAAACAATATTATCATTTTATTGTGGTTAGGGTCATCAGACAAATACCTACTTATTTTTTCCCTGAAATTTAAGTACTACTGCATTGAAATTTCAAATTTTCACCAAATAGATTTTTTTTTAAACAAACCTAGTACTTTAGAAACTACATTCAATTTTCTACAGATTCTATTCTTACATATTTTTAAAATAATATAGATAACTTATTCGAATTTTTACGTCAAGTTTCCTAACTCTAATTTTTCAAATTTTTTTGCCACTTAAGGGCCTATTTTTTCCATGATGATCTTGCACATACCCTTTTCTATTTCTCTCCAATTGAACTTCCTTTGACCATATTTTAGCATATCCTTTCAGTTTATTCTTCACAAATATCACTCTCTTTGGATCATTAATTTCTTCATATTCAAAATAATCTTCAATGTCATTTATCCAATCAATCAACCCCTTAGGGTTTAGGTTACCCGTATAGTTCAAAATCTCTATTCTAGGTCACTTTCCTATTTTCAAAATAGCCTTCAACATCTTCATCTGATCTAATTCTTCCTATTTTGAGGTCTCTTCAGTTAGATCTACAACTTGAACTTCATCATCACCACTTTCATCATTAGGTCTATGGTTTAAGTATTTTATTTTGTCTTCTTCAACAACATCCAATCTTACTTTCATTGTTTGCATCATTTCCATCATCTCATCCATCTTTCCAACAAAATTAATAGTAGTATGAATTCTCCTTGGAAACATCTCTTCCTAGGATCTGGTGCAACTGCCTCAAGTCAGTGATCTAGCTATAGGGTTGCAATTGCCTCAAGTTGGCGATTTGGCTTTAGGGTTGCAACTGCCTCACAATTGGTGATTTGTTGACCAACACAAGTAGGATGCCTCAAGTCAGCAATCTATCCACACAAAGATCTTATGAAATGCCTTGCTCAACTTCTCTCTCCTCTCCTAAGGTCCACAACTTGCTCTGATACCACTTGGTGTAGTCAAGGATGGAGGGTCCAGGAATAGGAATTTCCAACCTTTCATCCAGAGTAAACACAACAGAAACTCAAAGAATTGTAATAACAATCCCACATAATTATATAGATAATAATCAATTATTCATAGGAAACATTCCTTGCCTTTCAGCTTATAGATTACAAAATGATATGGCACTAAGCCCAAAAATACAATGTGCATCAAAGCACTTATCTCCTATATCTTCCTACTTCACTACTATCACCACTTGCTATCACTACTTACTATCCTAATGCAATTACACAATTCTTATATATATCAATTTCCAACTCTAGGAAAGGTCCGTGTCAGCCTCAAGAGGTCCCAAAACCCCGAAGTTGATGAAATGTGTGAAGGTTGGCCAAAACATATGATTCTCCTTTGATCCTTGGATAAACATGATGCATATTAGAATGAAGGGTCCTCAATTAATGTGCATCCTTATGAAATGGTTTCCTGAGCTCCATAACTCATGGAATAGGTCGGCACACTTGAAAAGCTGAGACTAGTCAGTGAATGCTCTCTGTCCAATTATAGATGATATTTTTTTACTGATATCTTTTTACTAGGATCTCCAAAACACTTAAATTCTATATATGATGTAGATGTTGCAATGAAGATCATATATCCTGCTCCGTGAACTCTGATGTTGCAATGCGGTATAATGTAATATCAAATACTAAGGCTAGCTCCTGATAATTAACTACTAAAATGCAAGAAAACATGAATGCGCATATTTTTAATTGATGCAAGATTGCTTGAAACCTGGGATGATCCTGCATCATATTCAAGCAAGAATTCAAGTCAAGATCTATCAAGCATTAATTGGATTCAAGATCTATATCCAAGCTAGCCATTTCACACAAGTTTGCATATTTCATAGTGAGGGTTTGGTGAGATGTAATATTGCATTTTGTTCATTCATCATTTCCCTCCATTTCATTTCATTTCAAGGTTTAATTACCAACAAGGGGTTTGACCAAGGAAAACCCCCATTTACTAAAAATCAATAATTTTTTCCCCTCTTGTGTGTTTTTTATTGCAGATTTAGGTTGACGACTTGAAGATCATTTAAGGTGCAAAGTTTCAAAGTTGCAAATTTGCATTGCAAAGTTGTCATCTTCATGAAAACTCACCTTAAGCCTAGATTCAGAAGATTTCGAACCTAAGATCTAAGAAGAAGGAAGTGTAGACTTTAGACCTCAGGACCATATTCAAAGATTTCAAAAATTCAAGATGAGACTAAGTCACCACCTAGGGCATCTTAGTCCTCCTGAGGGTATTTTACAGAGATTCTTTCAGATCCGATTCTAGCATCTGAACATTCCACATTTGCCCCAAAAAATAGCAGTGGAACTAAGTCAATAGGAAGGGTGTCTTAGTCCTCCATAGCACTTTTTGACAACTTCTTTGCATTTCTAGAATCTTACATCTCCAAAACTCCCAAGTACACATATCCTAACTTGCTGTTGCATAATTTCACCATTTGCATCATTCATTTAACTTGCATTTTTAGGTTTTGTAAGTTGAATTCTAATTTGTCTTTTCCAAGATTTTCCTTGGTGGTGAACCCCTCAAAGCCTAAAAGAACCCTTCCTAGGTCTTGTTTGTTGAGAATTGACTCACCATTGAGGTTGATAGAGAATCTAATTAGGGTTCCTAGGACCTTATTGAATGAAAATTGTAGAATAGTGGTGTTCTATGTACTAAACCCTAGAGCACCCATTTTCCACATTATTCAGTGTCAATATTAGTCACATTGGTTGTTAGTAGGTTGGTCATGGGAAATGAGGTATCAAATCTATGGTCTATAATGGGTTGACTAGTATCAACACTATGAGTGAAAGATCTGGAAATCTCAAGATCCACATTGAGTGTAGTAGTGTGGGATTGTATGAGTCTTGAAGTATGTCTCATTAGAGTATTAGTAACAGGACACCAGGTTGTGAAGCTCATACAATTTTCATGAAACCTAAATGTGCCCAAAATGGAGAATAGACACCAGATAAATGCAATCAAACAAACTAGAACATGAAATGCAATGCAAGTAAGTAAAAAGAGAAAGCAATTTTAGATTTTAAATGAGATAATTTACTAATTATGTTATGCAAAAAATTGAAAATAATTTCTTTTAATGCCAATTTTTATTTTAAAATAATGCACTCAATTTGACCAATTAAACATAATGAAAATAATGAAAGATTTTTCTGATTTTTGAAATTGAAACATAGATTTAGCAACAGATTAGAATGAAGGAAATAGAGACAAATCACTGCCCAAAAATTTGAAACAGATCATTTACAAAGATATATTTTCCCTAGGGAGAATGGGTATAGGGGTTGAAAAATTTTAAAATTGATTGTGAGGTTCAATGTTAGGGTTTCCTGTTTCAGACTTTAAATTGTAGATTTAGCGATTGTTTTTTCTAGATTTTGATGTCTAAATGCAAGTGAAATGAATGAAAAATTATGAACAATATGACACTTTTTGAAATTTAATTTTGACTCAATTTGTGAATATGAATGATTGAACATACACTAATATGCAAGTACTATACAAAATTAATGTAATATACATGTAATTTTTGTTGAATTTTTGAGATTTTAAAGGATGACAAATGCAAACATAAAACCCTAAATGAGATGCAAACTAATGCAATTTTAACAACCCTAAATTAAATGAAAACTAATTCAATGCAATGAAAACTAATGAAAATCCTAGATCTAGGGCTTAAATGGACTCCAAATACAAAAAAATTGATGTACAATGTTCGTTTCATCAAAATGAAACATAGGGAAATAGGTGAACCAAATATGAAGGGGGTATGATGCACCTATTTTTCTTAGTTCATTAGAAAAAAAAGATTCCTTAGGGAAAGATTTAATTGTAACCCTTAGGTGAGTCAACCTTAATGGAGATCTTGTTGTTTTCCTTATGAATGAGGATGGGGTAAATGATCCTAAAATGAACTTTTGGGAGATGAATGAAAAATACTAAATGAATGCAATTATGTAATGTAACACATAAAACCTCTAAATTAAACCTTAATCATATAGAACCAACAAAAAATCAACAAATCTAAGAAGGATTGGATTTTATGCACCTAGCACAAAAAAATTGTGTTGAGTGTCCTCATGGAACTCATTCATCCAAGGGTGAATGGGTCTTTCTATAGGTGTTGAAATTTTTCTTTCATAGTCCTTTTCTCCTTTGTTTGCACTCTTTATTGCTCCAGGTTTCATAGTCGAAGATTTAGAATTAAATTCTAAAATTGAGTTTATGTGGCTTGATGACAATGTTTACAACTTTGAAAACTTTACAAAATTGGACTTGTGATGAATCTTCAATCCTTCTTCAACCTGAGATCTGCAAAATACACAAGAGGGAAAAAAAATATATTTTTGGTGAATGGGGGTTTTCCTTGGTCAAACCCCATTTTGGTAATTAAACCTTGAAATGAAATGAATTATGAAAGGAATGATGAATTAAGAATTTCTATCTTGCAACTCACCAAACCAATGAATTGAGATCCTTGAAGGATTGAAACTTAATACATCTCTCCAACATCTTGGTCTTGCATTAAATGGATTGATTGATAATGTGATATTGATGCTTGAATCTTGACATAAATGATTGAAACCTACATCACAATGTTAGCTCCAAAAAACATGCATGATACTTGATAAATTTGACATGATGTTTGATATCTTGAATGCTGCAATCAATTATTGATAAATCTACTCTTGAACACCTTTGACAATAATATTAGCTCTAGGAGTAAACTCTTTCTTGTGCTAGGTTTTTTCTAAGATTTGAATTGATAAAAAGACCTTGCTTTTATAGGTAGTTTTCTAATTTCTTGAAAAATTAAACATTACAAGATGACATTTGAAATTTGAATTTGGATTATAAATAGGCCACCAAAAACATATTAAAATTTAAGATTTAGCAACTTAAATCAAACCCATTCATCCAAGAGTGAATGGGTCCTGACCTAAATTGCAAGGACCTATTCATTTCAAGGTGTTAAAAATGACAATTGCATTAATTAAATCATGGTTCCCCTTTCATAAATTGCAATTAATTAGGATTATAGATGCAAATTTGGGATAATTAGAGGCTTAATTAAGTCAAATTAATTAAGAGACTCAAACATAGTGTGAAAATGTAAAGGAGTACAATTTTTGATGCTATAAGTACCTAGAATAATCATTAATTATTTATATAATATAGAAATTTTACCAATAGAATCCATATCTACAAATACCATATACATCACTATGTATCATATCTACAATCTCTTTTTCTATTGTGCTTCCAAAAATAAATTGTAACATATTATATTTTACCAACCCATAATATTAAAAAAAAATTAATACTGATAGAACAATCAACAATTTCATCCACCATATCTTTGATTTCCAACATTTCAAAATCCTTTCTACTCAACTTTTTTATTCTAAGATTCCAAAATAACCCTAAACCATATTTAGTTATATTATATTTGGCTATGTAGATACCCAAGATCTAGAGGCCAAATTGAAGGAACAAAGAGAGCAATACACAGTGCTCAAGATTGCAATAAAATTGATTATCCAATAATTCCTCCATAAAATTCAATATAAAATGTATGAGAATCCCTTGGTTATATAGCCAAGGTGAGACATAACTATTAGTTTTAAATATCAAATATAATGCATAGAAATTTAATTCAAAATCAGAACAATGACACAACCAATACCCGAGGAAAATTCTCCAACTTGAGGGGCAAAAACCCAACCAATATATCTCTTATATATTAATTCAAATAAGAATGGAAATCTTCATACAAATCAGGCACAATAAAATTTCAAATTGATACAATGAACAACACCTCTCCTAGATGCAAAGATACAAATAATATGTTTCTCCTTGAATCAATCTTCTACTATATAAATGTAGATCTGTTGTAATAGTGCGAACTCCTCTAGATTATGTTGAATGAACTTGTTGATCAAATGAATGATAAACACCTTGTATTTATACACAAAAGAAGGAAGGATCATGAATCTTCATGAAGGAGGTCAGCCCAACATAAGTGATGTGTCTTTTCATATTAAAAGGTTGGCCTCAACAAGAAATCATGATTTTCCACAGAAGAGATTTTAATTAAATATTAATTATTAATATCACAAGAGATGTAAAGTAAATGAGACACCTCCTCATTTAAATTATCTTATAATAAATTAGAATTTCAAAAGGCTATATTGAAATTTATTACTCCAATCAAACTTGGAAGTATTTCTTTTGACGTTGAACATTAACACTCCCTCTCAGCTAGGGAGGAATACTTCCAACTGTACAAAGCATATAACCTCATCGTGATATTGGATATCACCTCATCGTGATATCAACTATCATGACTACACCCATGTGTAAAGGATCTTATCACCTCATCATGAAATCATATCACCTAATCATGATATTAGATATCACCTCATCGTGATATCAACCATCATGGCTACACCCATGTATGGTATGTACAAATGTTCATCACTCAAAGTGATGTTGTCACCTAATTGTGAAATTTCACCATGGCTCTCCCAGAGGGTGTAACACAAGTACAATTGAATCATCACAGACTCCTTCATGTGATGTTTTCATGGATTCACACACATGACATCCACCATGGATCTCCCAGAGGGTGGAAACAAGGGCTTTCACCTCAAATCTCAAAGAGAAATTCATTATCAAGGGCTTGCACCTCAAATCTCTCTCAAAAGAGAAATGCATTAAAAGAGGATCATTGATACTAAGACTCCTTCTCAGCTAGGGCTTGATTCTCCACCATACCAAGCTTATCTTGAAAGTACAAAAACTTTATCCTAGAGAGAGGTTTGGTGAGAATGTCTTTCATTTTCTCATCAGTGTTGATATACCTCAACTAAATTTCTTTCCTTGATACCATATCTCTGATATAATGGTATTTGATCTCAACATGTTTAATTCTATCATGAAACACATGATTGATAGAAAGATTCACAGAGCTTTGGTTATCACAATGAATGATAGTAGGCTCCATTTATTTTCTAAACAATCCTACAAGGAGCTTTTGAATCCACACTGCTTCTCGAGATGCCACGAGCTGCAATATACTCAGCCTATGTTGTACTCAATGCCTCTAAAGACTGCTGCCTGTTGCACCAAGATATCATCGCAGACCCCAAATTGAAGCAACATCGAGAGGTACTCTTCCGATTAGTAACACACCTTTCCCAATTAGAATTATTAAAACCATGCAGCTTCAAATCCGCACCTAAAGAATACCTCAACCCATATCCAATTGTGCCACGCATAGAAAATATCTAGTCTAGTGTTGACTAGATACATCAATGAACCAATAAACTACGTGTACATCGTGGGATCAACCAGATCTGATTTAGTTGTAACCTCCTTTAACTTATGTAAGTTGGTATCCATAGGTGTATACATGGATTTGTAATTCATCATACCAAACCTCTTCAAAATTTCAATGGTATACTTCCCTTGACTTAGAATCATCTCATCTGGCTTTTGCCAAACTTCTAATCCAATAAATTAATGCACGAGACCAAGATTCTTCATTTGAAATTTAGAAGCTAGCTCCTTCTTGCATTTGAGAACGAGGTGTTCTTCTCCAATAATAATCAGATCATCAACATACAAAACCAAAATCAATGCTTCACCATTAATTACCTTGAAGTAGAGGTTTGAATCTGCGTCATTCTTTGAGAAACCCAAACTTAATAGGTAATGATCAATCATTTCGTACCAAGCATGAGGAGCCTGCTTAAGACCATACAAGGCCTTCTTCAGCCTGAAAACATGAGACTCCTTCCCATGTACATCAAATCCATCAGCTTGCTCAATATAGACCTCTTCCTCTATTACACCATTCAGAAAGGTTGTCTTCACATCCATTTGGTGAATCTTCCATCCTCTAGATGCAGCAATAGCAATGATGGTCCTATCTAAAGTATAATGAGCCACTGGAGAAAAGGTTTCATCATATTCAAATCCCTCCTTTTTTGAAAACGCTCTAGCCATGAATCTGGCCTTGTACTTCTCAATGCTCCCATCAGCCACATGCTTGATCTTGAAGAGCCATTTAGAAGATACCATGGATTTTCCTTCAAGTCTAGGGACGATGTCCCAAACATCATTCTTAAGAATGGATTGCTACTCTTCAGACATAGCATCTTTCCAAACCTAATGACTAGAATCTTCCTCAACACTAGAAGGCTCTGACTCAATAATCTCACTCATCAAAGCTACATAACTAGAGAACATATTAGGTCTCTTACTTTCTCTGAAAGTTCCTCTTGGGGCTGTAAAACTTTCTACCTCTTGCATTGTTTTCCTAACCCAAAGAGGTTTTTTCCTTCCAATCACAATATTTGTAGGCCCATTAGTAGGTTCCAAGGGCTCAACTAGATCATTAGGTTCTAGAGCCTCCCTTTGATTTTTCAGGAACATGGTCAACTTCCATATCCTGAGGAGGCTCTTCATCATCGATCTCCATATGAATGCCCTTGGATCTTCTAAACGAAATATCCTCTTCAAATGTGACATCTCTACTGACTTCAATTGTCTTTTGACCTGAAATGTAGATTTTGTAGGCTTTTGATGTCTCACAGTAACCTACCAAAATTCCCTTCTTGCCAGAAGGTTCCAAATTTGTCCTCTTTTCCTTTGGTACATGAACATACACTAGTCATCCAAATATCCTCAAATGAATTACTTTAGGCTTCACCCTTGAGAAAGCTTCTTCAAGAGTTATATTCAGCCCAAATAAAGATTTGCAGATCTTGGTCATGAATCATGGCTTTGACTGCTTCCACAATAGATCTATTATTTCTTTCAACAATACCATTGTTGAGGATTATAAGGAACGTTGAACTCCCTCTTAAACCTTGCTTCAATGCAAAATTTATGGAAGCTAATAGAAGTGTACTCTCCTCTATTATCAAATCTCAAGACTTTGATCCTCTTTCCAGACAAATTCTCCACCTGAGCTTTGAATTCTTTGAATCTCTCTAATACCTCCTTGAACTCTTTAGATTTCAAGAAATAAATACAAGTCTTTCTAGAGTAGTCATCAATAAAAATAATGTAATACAAGAAACCACTCGAAGATGCAACAAACATTGGACCACATAAATCAGAATGAATGAGATCAAGAATACATTTGGATCTACTTTCACTACTATGAAATGGAAATTTTGTATTCTTACCTAAGGCGCAACCTTTGCAAGTACCGTCATTCTCCTGGTTGAATTTTGGAAGGACAGTGACAATCTTCTCCATGATAGGTAGGGCTTGAAAGTGAAGGTGAGCCAATCTTCGATACCAAAGATCACACAAACTTGAAGAATCATGCACTAGATCCCGAAGAGGGAAAGTGTATAGCCTGTAGAGACACCCATGTCTAACTCCAATTACCTGAGAAAACTTGATGTTTGAGTTCTTGGCCCATATAAGAGCTTTACCTTCTGAAAATGCAACTTGGTAGCCCTTATCTTGTAAGGCTGAGATGGAAATAAGGTTTCTCTTGATGCCTGGAAGAAATAGTACATCATCCAATTGCAATGAAATTCTAGAATCCAAGTGAAGAGAGGAGGTCCGAACTCCCTTCACAGAGTAACTAACATCATCTCCAATAACGACTTGTTCACTAGAATCGTTTTCCACAAAATTAGATAGATTCTCCCTAAATCTAGTGATGTGGTGAGAGGCACCACTATCAATCAGCCAAGTGTCAGTGTTAGTGGTTACATTGCTTGACAAGGATGAGTAGAAAATATATGCACTTGAATCCTTCTACAGAGAGACATCATTAACATCTATAATGGAGGCCTGTTGCCTAGGCCTGGTAGGACATTCCTCTGCAAAGTGACAGTACTTGTCACATCAAAAACATTGGACCTTGGAGAGGTCCTTCTTCTTCTTAAATGCAAGAGCACCATCCACTTCTCTATCTCTATTCCTCTTAAAATATCCTTTATTTCCACCTTTTCCTTTCTTCTTGAGGGATTGAGTGGCAAGAACATGTATTTCTTCATTAGTTGAACTTTGACCAATACCTCTCGCAACCAACCTAGACTCTTCCTGAATGCAGTCTTCCCTCAAATGATCAAACTTGGGAAGTTTAGATCTTGCACTAATTCCTTGAATGTAAGACTCCCAAGATGAAGGAAGACCATTTAGAGCCATCATGGTAGATTCCTTGCTATCAACAATATGTCCAATAGAAGAGAGTTGATCTCTTAACTTAGTTATTCTCATGAAGTAAGCAATAACTGATTCTCCTTTTGCCATCTTTAAATGATGTTGTTTCTTTAGCACAAGAGCTCGGCTTGTGTTATTGATTTCGTACATCTCCTTCAAAGTTTTAACATCTCTTGTCATCTTTAGCTTGGAGATAATAGGAACAATACGATCCTTTATGGAATCAACTAACATCATCTTCGCATTAATATCTTTCTTCTTCCATAGAGCCTTTTCTTCCTCTTTCATAGGCTCGGGAGTTGTGCTCTCCATGAACTCTACCAACTCACTTTCCTCCAAGGTGAGCATAATTCTGAATCTCCATGAAGTTAAATTTGATGCTCCCTCAAGCCTATCCTCAATCTTAAGACCGTTCACCATCTTGACGAAGACATAGAGGAAAGCAATGAAGAGAAGAGAATAAAGGGTATCACTGTAATACAACAATCTGATCAAGATCTTCTTCAAACCTGCTCGGATACCATATTAGTTTTAAAGATCAAATATAATGCACAAAAATTTAATTGAAAATCAAAACAATGACACAACCAATACCCTGGGAAAACCCTCCAACTCGAGCGAGAAAAACCCAGCCAATATATCTCTTATATATTGATTCAAATAAGAGTAGAAATCTCCTTAAAACTTAGGCACAATACAATGCCAAATTGATACAAATAATATGGCTCTCCTTGAATTGATCTGCTACTATATAAATGTAGATTTGTTGTAATAGTTAAAACTCCTCTAGATTATGTTGAATGAACTTGTTGATCAAATGAATGATAAACACCTTGTATTTATACACAAAAGAAGGAAGGATCGTGACTCTTCATGAGGGAGGTTTTCCCAGCATAAGTGATGTGTCTTTTCATATCAAAAAGTCAGCCTCAACAAGAAATCAAAATTTTCCACAAAAGAAATTTTAATTAAATATTAATTATTAATATCACAAGAGATGTGAAGTAAATGAGGTGCCTCCTCATTTCAATTATCTTATAATAAATTAGAATAGCCAAAAGGCTATATTCAAATTTATTACTCCAATCGAACCTGGAAGTATTTCTTTTGATGTTGAACATTAACAATAAAATGTAGTAAGATTATGAAAAGTTTCTTAATCTTATGATATGATACAAATTATCATAACTACCTAGGAAAAGATAAAATCTAGACATGAAAACTAAGTTTTCTAGAAAAAATATTAGGAACTAAGTAAAATTAACATGTAAATATATCCCTTGAGTCCCTGCCAAGTGAATTAACTAGGTACAAGACATTTATTCACACCAAGACCCCCCTTAAGTACAACTTAGGGAGTAGATTATTATGAAAATGATGCAAAGATGCAAGAATGGGTGCTGACTACTAGGTCACACTAGGTACCCATGTACAAATGAAAATGCAATCTCTCACAAATGGAGAAAAGGAGAAAACCCAATGGGACAAAACTCCTCCCCAAAAGAGAGATCAAAAAATACTCTCGATGAATAATGAGAAGGACAATATCACATTCAACGAAAATTACCCTCCCATAAAAAAGGAAAAGAAGAGAGATAATGCAGCCCCGCAATGGTGGGTCTCTGGCAATGGTATAAGCTCAGCATTGAATGCTAAAGATGATCCAATCTTGTCAAACAACATTTCACCCCTCAGGAAGAAACAAAACCAAGACGATATGTAGGATTTCTTCCCATTCTTGAAAGGAAGATGATGGAAGAAAGATGATGTAGGATGTCTTTGAAGCATACTCAAGTGTCTCCATGTTGAAGCTAAAATTTGACACACTCCAAACAAGCATTTTAGGCAACACAGTTGAATATGTCAATCCAAAATCACCTAGAGATGGATGTAGAGCAAAATTGAAAGACAAAGATGCCTCCTCTAAAGACAAAGAATTCTCCTCCAAATATTTTCCAAAAATATTCATACTAATTGAAAACTATGAAGAATGATCATGTAGAGAATGAACAAAAGGGTCAATGTGTTCCCTCACAATAATTGAAGAAGGATCATATCCATCAAAAAGAAGATGTATGCAATCAATAATTTCTCCAAAATCTGAAATGTGAGACTCGAAAAGCAACCCACCAATGTCTTTCAAGTATGTATCCCAAGTGTATATAGTTGCAAGACGATCAAAATAATACTATATTGAATTACAAGAAGCCATACTTGTAGCAAAACAAGAATCATCAAATGCAATAGTAAATGGAGAAGATGAAATGAATGGCTCAAGAGCTAGATCTGATGTGAGAACTCCCAAGTTCAAGAAGCTAAATGTCTCCTCTGAATCATGGTTCACACTAGAAGCATGATCGATAGTCAGATAAACAATGTCACCATTAGAAGTAAAATTTGCAAAGGTGTACAACTGAGATGAATGATCAACCATCCCAGTAGAAATAATCTCTAATATATAAGTATCAAATGATGTCTGAATTGAGAGTGAATTCCATAGTATTTCCATCTCCACCATGTGTAATCTAACAGATGGAAATAAGATTGTTTGACAAATGAGGTATACATAAAACATCATTGAAAGTGTCCTCCCTAATATCAATATATCCCTTCCCAATTACACTCATGTATGCATTATTTCTCGTCAATATAGGAGACATAACACAAGGTTCAAAGGAAGAGATAATCGATTGTGAAGATGCCATATGATGCTCAATTCTCCCAAATTAAGGATCCATCTCCCTAATCTAACACTTGTAGAAGCACAAAGATCTCTCCCTTTATTTCTTGATTTGTAAAATACCAACCCTTAAATGAAGTAAAAATTTCTTAGTTTTTACCTTTTGAATAAATTAACTAAGTAACAAGCCATTGCAATAAAAAAAATTATTTTCTTTATTGATAATTTTCAAACAAGATGTAAAAAATAATACAACATGAATTCCATTTCATTTTAACAATTCTATAAGTTACATAAATACAAGAAATTATTCATTTACATACATAGCTCAATGAGCTTTAGAACAAATAGTTTTAAGATGGTCTAGGATCCTTCCTTTCAAATCTTGGTTCTTCTATCACCTGTTGTGGAGGAGAAGAATCACTCAAGTGCTTTTCTACCAACCACAGACTCATAATGTGGTCCCCCACATATCTATCATTTGATAAATGGCCCTTCCCTTCGATGAAGATATTGGTAGAGCAACCAATAATAACAACCAACTAAGCATAGTGTTGTTTCCTACATAACTAGAACCTTGTAATCCCACAATCATGAACTAGCATGTAATTCTAGATCACAGTGAATTGATAGTATAGTTTCGATAGTCACACAATCTAGACTAGAGTCTCAGACATTCACACTACTTTGGCCAAAGTGTTTCCATTCATTACTTTAAATTAAGTCATCTATCACATACACTACTCAGGGTCGATTTGACTTAAGGCTATCTTAAGCTATGCATAGGTATTTCCTTCAATGGATAGTCCTTCATCCTAGAGATAACCTATCACCATATTAATATATTTGGAATAAACCTACTTAACTAGTAAGTACACAAACTCCCTCCCATGCTAGATTGTCTATTCTAGGAGTAAACACAAGCTTTCCTATTTAAATAAATAACTTATCTAAGTGTATCGTATGTTCCTTTCATGTTCAATCAAGCCTAGTATATAATACCTATGATAAAAACCCATCTCCTACTATGGATTACTTAAAAACACATAATGGAAACATCGTAAAAGCTTCAATTTTCCTTTTCAAAACACTATAATTTCTCTAATGCACATACTAGGAAAATACATCTCATCCATGCATGCAAGACATGTTATTCAAAAGTAAAATAACAAGAAGAAGAGATCCACATGTCTGTTATCATTTATTCAAACAAATGGCAGCAATGTCACCCTTTCCAATAGCAACAAGCTTGATAATTAACTTCACAAGTATTCCACAAATAAAATCTATCTCTCAAGTTGATAGCTTACTCCTCTCAAAAATATCTTCCTCACAAACTAAATAGAACTCACTCCCTTTCTCTCGCACAATGTAAAATAGAGTATGGCTAGATATAATGAAAAAATAGGAATTGCAAAAGATGTATAATCTTGTGGAAGAATTTATCCCTTCTAAATGAAATGGTTCAAATATTTATATAGCAACTTGGTAACCTCATAGCCTACATTTTAGGCATGTTAATGGAAAACAAGCTCCATGCAAAGCAACACATGAAACATAGCAGAAAGGTGGTGACTTCCTAGCTTAATAGCCAACATAAACACCTATAGGCGACTTGCTTAATGACCGTAATCTAAAGAATTATTCAATTCAAATTGAAGACATCTACAACACTATGGTTTCCAGAGGTGGCACCGACTTCAACCACACTCCCTCTTGTTTGACATGGTTTCATTGCCAAAACAAATAGTCAACTACAAATTCTTAATAGCAAGAATCCATCGACTTGCATAGGAGATGAGTCAGCTTAAGCTAATAAATATGTTTGAAAAAGTCTCCAATAGATGATAATATCATTACAAATACATTTACTAAGTCAAATATAATCTTTACTAAGGCATCAACTAAGTCCATCGACATCAACAGTAACTCAAAACACAATATAAGGGTATGTGCAAGATCATCATGGAAAAAATAGGCCCTTAAGTGGCAATTAAAATTCAGAAAATCAAAGTTAGGCAACTTGACGTAACATTTTTAATAAGTTATCTATACTATTTCAAAAATAAGTAAGAATAGAATCTGTAGAAAATTGAATTTAGTTTCTAAACTACTAGGTTTTTTTTTTTTTTTAAAGAAATCTATTTGGTGAAAATTTGAAATTTCAATGTAGTAGTACTTAAATTTCAAGGAAAAATAAGAAGTAGGTGTTTGTCTTACCACCCTAACCACAATAAAATGATAATATTTTTTTACAATATTTATATATAAGTAAAGGATTCATGTCCCGATGTGATGCGTATTTTTTTGTAATTTTTTTCCAAGTAAATAATTAATTATGAATTTTTTATTACAACTTTTAAAAAATATAAAAAATCGTATGTCTGACCACCTTAACTTGGTCAAAACTTCATGAAATTCAATATTTATTTTTTAATCCTATAGTATGTGAAACATAGAATGTGACGCATGTTTTGGATTCAAAAATTTTGATACCGTTTGAAAGCTATAGATGATTTTCAATCAGCATATCAATTAGGACTTTAGTCATAATTCAAATAGAAAATAAATAATAATTATTTATAAAATCCAAAGTAAAGCATAATTTATATTGGTGGAAAGTTGAGAATCTCCTTTAAAAACCCTTTTCGTTTCATCAATTTTGGGTTAAAAAAAAGTTGTCAGCCACATGGGCCATCATGATCCTGCACATACCCATAAGTGTTTCATATTACATGGAAAAAAAAGTGAGAATCGACTTCACCAAAACAGTCATAAGCTATTTTATCGGCCTCTTAAAACATAGTTAAAAGTGACTATAATTGACCTCCAATATCATAGTCTTTATCAACTATAATAATCCTTTATAAATCATCTTCTACCAAAGTAACTGATAGTTGATTTCTATTAACAAATATTATATGTTAAATATATATTATTATTATATATAATATATATTATATACATATATATATTTAAATACCATCATGTATTTATATATATATAACCATTAATATATATATCATAAGCCAATAATGTAAGCATACATTCGATATATATAAATAAGAGTACAAGCAATATAGTATATAATAAACACATTATATTGAATGTATGCATATGTATATATATGTATGTATGTATAAATCTATAGTCCTCTATGTAAACATATATGTAGATATATCTATATCGATGCATCCATATGAGCATGTACATTTTCCAACATACACATGTATTGATATAGATATAAATATGGATACATGTATATGCTATACATATATGTATATGTTCACATCTGATTCACATATATCCATTCAAACTTACCATCATATTGATAAGTGTCTACATGTGGTAGATCAATACATGTGCATATGCATGTTGTTAGATCACATTAACATGTATGTGCATGTATATACACTTTCTCCACGTACATCCCACTTGTCAATATAATCATAATAGTACAAGAAAGATCTCAAAAGCTCAAAAGATAATCATCACCCAATAATGCATGCAATAGTAAACAAGACTCTCAAATGCAAACATATCAGCTAAGGATGACTTACCAACTACCCACAAAATGACTCAGCTCAATCATTCTAAGGTGGTGTGTCTATATGCTCAGATAGTTTACTTTTATTGGTTACCCAACCAAGATATTCTCTTGAGTGATACTTCCCCTCCACCTGGAGGAATGGAACACATGTACATGATAGTAAATTGTTCACAACATATGCAGTATATATAAACATCTCAAAAGTTAGAATAATAATTCAATAATGATTCATTCACATATATGAAGTATTTCCCCATGAAATAACAATTCATATTGATAAAAAAGTACAAGATTAATTTATTCATCTCCATAATTCACAGTACATTCATATTTACCCTATGTAGTAATAATAAATAGTAACTACACAAGTGGGGTGTAATATATGTAGAAGAAAAAATAGCATGACCTTTGTCATTATTAGACTATTTTGAAGAAGAAGAAGAAGTTGACTCATGTAATTCCCCGCCACGTAACCTTAGAGGAAGTTGCAACAACTATGAAAGCGTACAAATTTTTTTATTTTAAAGTGCAATTAATAACATGAAAGATGCACTACACTATTGCAAACATCCTCTAAGGCACATGACTAAGCTTACAACTAAATCCCATAACATAAACATTAACTTATTCATAGCATATAATTAATTACTCATGAATTTAAAGAACATGCATTTAAATCAATAAAAATCACTTAAGTTAGAAGTAAAAAAAATCCATGGACTACATTAATTTTAAATAATGTTTACAATACTCATTCCTAGAATGAGGAAGATCGTACAAAATAATTATAATTTACAAGAGTCCTCATCGAACACAATATAAATACAAGTTTCAATCTGATACAATACATCAAATGAAAGGAACATAACAATTGATACCCACGAGCTCTTCAACATGAAGATCTTGCCATCACGAATAAAAGAAGTGAACCTAATAGAGTAAGGTGCATGTTCCACCCAACCAAGTGGTACCCAAAGGCCCACCCCCCATGCTAGGATATAGTAACAAGGATTCCTAGACAAGTCCAACTACCTTTAGACATAGGCTATCATAAGACTAAACTAATCAAATACAATTACACAGTAACACATTGGTTACATTGCATCCATAATTAACTAATCAAATAAATTAATGAACCAAACATACTACTGTCATAGGAGAAGTGTTAACACAAGCCGAATGGGTTACCCTAGAAAACCATCCTAGGCCCTGGCCCCCATCATGAGTCACTTCCCTATATACAGCATGTGGAACAAATCCTCAACCCAAGGGTAACTAGAGCACACATATAGATATTCAATCCCCATCCAAAACATGAAGACATCACATCCCCATTCATGGAAATTGGGTGATTTACTGAGAACAATAATATGCACTATCCAAGGAAAATCCAAAAGGGTTGACAATAAATTATAACAACCCCCAATTAAATTACCACATCTGGAAGTCTTACCAATGCTTCTAGACATATTTCCCCAAAATGAGAACATAAGAAATTACATACAAAAGGGAAATAAATAAATAAACAAAAATGAAACTACTCTTCAGATATCCTAAATCTAGTTTCCCCTTTAGTGATTCACAGTAAAGTTATTTCCCAAATAAATTAATTAAATAAAATCCCTTTACAAATAGAGAAGGAAAATCTAATTTATCTGTAACTTCAATTCCTCAATTACTTTTAACAAAATATCAATTTTCTTCTTAAATCATATCATTTAACAATCCACTTGTGCTTTTGCATGCACCTATTATAACAATATCCCATTAAATATATATATATATTTCAATATATATACAATTATATATAATTATATAAATATATAAATATAAATATATTATTTAAATATTACCAGAACCAATTTACAATTTTCTTAATATAAATATTAAAAGAATATTAATATATCTATAAATATATATACATACATAAATATATATATAAATATATATGAGTATATATATTTATATACATATACTTATGTATATATATTTATATACATATACTTATGTATATATAATATATATAATACATCTCATAAAAGTGATGTCAAATAAATTTAACCAAAATCCAGATTTACTTAAGGATGGATGAGCTTACCCAGATACCAATCGCTGACCCTTGTTGGACTATGAGATCCACAGTCGGCTTCCCAATATTGGGAGGGCACGACAATCGGAAGCAACAATGGGGCTGCCTCCCCACGATGCTTCCCAATGGGGGGTGGCTATGAGGAGAGCCCCAACCTTCCCCAACCTTATTCAATCCAATGAAATTTCGTGAAATAAAATTTTCAACAGAGGGATAATTTGAAATCACCGTATGGTTTCAAGTTTCCTCATTTTCAAAAATAAATTCTTCAATATGATTTTTAGTAGGAATTTCTACAGAGATCATGTATATATAAATAATATATATATATTTATATGTATATATAAGTATATATACTGAAGTATATATATATATATATAAGATCATCAACAAGATTGCCCAATAAGGGAATGTTTTTCACAAATTCATCCTACAAAATAATATATACAAATTTTATAGAGGATTAAAATTTCAACACAAGGGTTTTCCTAATTTTTCTTTAGACAAACAAATTTAATAGGAAGCAATCATTTCCTACAGAAAATAAATCCAATAGTAAATTGGTGCAATATTTCTCTATAGATAGCTTTTACCCAAATTTTCTGAGAAGTTTATTTCTACAGAGTGTTTAATTTCTTCCCAACAGAGATTTTTCTAGATCCCTAATATTTTCTTCTAGGTTCTTCATTGTTTCCAACAATCCCATTTAAAACCTGCAATAATTTCAACAAAAGATTTCATTTCAATAGAAGATTTTATTTCTATAGAAGATTTCACAGAAAGTTTCAGACACGACACTTCAATTTTAACAAAACTCAAAATCTTCATAATTTGCACAAGAAGTCTTTTTCTAGATAGTAGATTAATCTAAGAAACTTTTCCAAAATGAAATTAACTAGAATAATAGAGGAACCTGAATTCCAACACATGAGGGGATGTGGATAGGTGTAGAGCCTCTTCCATAGACCCAAGATCCTTTCAGATCAACTAGAGCTTCCTCCAAAAACAAAACAAATTCTAGAGCACAAAGAACTTTCCTCAGACTATCTTTTTCCCCCAAAATTTCAACAACCCCAACACAACAACAATTTTTTTTTAATAAAGAACCTCTACCCACCAAATATCCTCTCATCACTTCCGTGAAGAAACTTCTCGGTCTCATGGTTACAACCATTATTCTCTTCATGAAAATATTTTTCCTAGCTACCATCATTAATATTTTCGAACACATGTTGAAAAGAAAATATCTATCAAAATCAATTTGCACCAAAAACTCAAGATATTTCTAAAAATTAAAACATTTTAGTAATTTCAAAAACACATAGTCTTTCTAATTTAAACTTAATTCAATTAATTTAATTTCTTAATAAAATAAATTTAATCCTAAGATTAAATTATTTTACCAAATAAATTAAATTAATTAATTAAATTAAATTACAATCTTCTAACATAATAAACAAGATTTATTAAATAATCAACTAAAATATCACAACACATAACCAACAAAACCGGTGACACACTATGACTAGGGTAGTGGCTTGACACAGGAAACCTAGCTACTATCTCCCAATCAACAATACCATTGGGCAATGGACACGCTCAAACCTATGAAACCAGGTGGAGTCGATGTCTTGTACCTACAAACCTGCAATCAACATATATATCAAACATGTATATATATCATAAGCATTCACACTATGAAGAGAGAATTGCAAAATCATAGGGCGCTCGCAAATGAGTGATGCAATCTTGTTGCCTTCACCAATACAATGTCACATCAACTGATGAATATTCAACATTAATAAACTACTCATGAGCATATAACAATATTAATTCAAATATCCACTATGCTAATCAAAAGCATGCCATAAAATTAACATTAGAATTATTTACCATCACATCATAATATAAAACCCACATCACTCCAAAGTTAATGATCAAATAATAACAAAGTATCATAGTCTATCTAGGTCAAGGTACTATTAGAAAACAAAGTATAATAGAGAAACACACTGTCAGATCATAAGTACAAAATAGAGGGGTGTTACAACTCAAACATTCTAGAAGGTAGATCAATATAATTATTCTTAAGATGATGTTTCAACTCATCAATATCTTTCTTATAACAATAATATTTATCATTTTCAAGTTTCTTGCAATATGAAAAAGTCGAATTCTCCTTCTTAGATTATTTCACTTCGGAAGAGAATGTATTCTTTTCTTGATCTGAATGTGGATTATTCTTTTTCTTTTTTTTCTTAGATCTAATTCTTTCACTAGAGTAACCAACAATGCCTAAGATTTAGATGGCTTGATGAGCCCCATCGAGATAATCTTTTATTTCTCATGTATTAACATCTCAAAAAATGATGCAAATGAAGGTGTAGTATGTGCATAACCCATAGTCACCTATGAGTAAGAAAGCTAGAAACAAAGGTAGCATAATTAGGATGAAGTTTTTTCAATGTATTGTAGACCAACTAGATGTCCTTATTAATTCCAAATGATTTACATTGTTCTCTTAGATCATTAACCTTAGTGATGCAATCTCGGATGTAGTTAAAGTTCTTAGGATAAAGGCTCATTAGTTATTTATCAATTTGATAGCCTCTTCATCTGTAATACTAGATACAATTTTTTCAATTTGTCCCATGTTTCATGAGAATCTTTAAATGATTCAATTTGAAATAATAAACCTTGAGAAACTAGTTTGCAAAGACATCCAAAATATTTGGTATTTTCAATCATCCGTTTTATATTTTTATCTACTAAAATGGTTTATTTAAATGGAGGTTCACCAATAATTTACTATAAATAGAAAGGTATAACAGGGTATGATGCACCTATCTCCCCCTATCTCATTAGGAAAAATAGATCCCTTAAGCCAAGGTTGAATTTCAACCCTTAGGTTAGTCAACTTTGAAGGATATAATGTTGTTTTCCTTATGATCTAGGATGGGGAAAATCTACTGAAACAACTCTTTTCAGACAAATATGAAAAATAGTAAATAAACCAAAAAATGCAAAGTAACACATGAAATCAAAAGATTAAACCTTAATCTAATGGAACCTACAACTTTCAGACAGATCTAAAGAGGTTTAGTATGTTTGGACCTTTCATCAAAATTTTGTTACTGAGTGTCCTTTGGGACTCATTTGCCCAAGGGAAAATGGGTTTTTGTAGGGCTTTCTAAAATCACTTTTTGGGTCCTCTGTTCCTATGTCTGCACTCTCAAATCCTCTAGATTTTAAATTTAGAAATTTGAAAATAAATTATAAAAGTGAGTTTTCATGGCTTGATGACAACTTTGACAACTTTTGATATTTTTCTCTTTGATAGATCTTCAATCCTTCTTCAACCTAAGATCTGTAAAACATACAAGAGGGAAAAAAATTTGGTGAATGCGGGTTTTCCTTGGTCAAACCCTGTTTTGGTAATTAAACCTTGATTTGAAAGAATGAAATATGAAAAGAATGATGAATGAACAAGTGATATGTTGTAACTCACCAAACCCTTGATTTGAAACCCTTGAAGGATTGAAAATTAGTAGATATATCCAAGGTATTAATATTGCATGAAGTGGCTTGATTGAGGATGTGATCTTGATGCTTGAATCTTGATTTGAAACTTGAAATGTACACCAGAATGTTAGCTCCAAAAACATGCATGATGCTTGAGATCTCAAATGCTACAAAATACACTTGATAAATATTCTCTTGAAAACCTTTGACAATAATCTCAGCTCTAGGAATTCTTGCATCAAAATTCTAGGATTTCAATTAATAAAAAGACCATATGCTTTTATAAATAACTTTTTGATTTCTTGAAAACTGAATATTTGAAGCCAGCACTTAAAACTTGAATTTAGGACCTTAATATGCCACCAAAACCATGTTTAAAATTTGAAATTGTGATCTTAAGGGCGACCCATCCACCCAAGGAAAAATGGGTCATGTTCTAAATTACCAGGACCTATTCATTTCAGGGTGTTAAAAATAATAAATGCATTAACTAAAATATAATTCCCCTTTCAGAAATTTCAATTAGTTAGACTTGTAAATGAAAAATTTAGGGAATTAGAGGCTTAATTAAGTTTAATTCATTAATGGATCCAAACATAGTGTGAAAATGTAAAGGAGTAAATTTTATGACACTACATTTACCCTCACTTTAGTGAGAGGATTATCCCTAGCTCAAACTCACACTAAAGTAGTCAAAAAAGTGTCAAGAGAGATCTAATTATACAAATATTGGAAAGATAAGACAACAAATTTCAAGGAGGATTATCAAGACCCCAAGATCTAAGATCTCACACCAACAAAGGCACAAGGAGACACATACATTTGTTAAATATACAGGAGCAAGACAAGATACACAAGCATACAATGTCAAAATTAATGAGAAGAGAAAGAGGGGTGGATCAAGCCTTAGCTACTTGTCCAAAAAAAATTAGAAGTGGAAACCTGTTGTCCACTATGCAAACCAAATGTGCTCACATGGGCTAGTGAAAATCCACTGTCCACTAGGTGAGCCCCAAAAAGTGGCTAATGGGAAGTCATGCCACGTATAGGCTCCTATTATAATAACCATACCAAATTTATACCTCCTGATAACTTTGATAAGTCACCACAAAAATGGTCACAAGGCTATCAAGCTGCATTATGCTAAGCATTCATGAAAAAGGCTCCTCTGGAAAGCAAGTTGTCTTATGCTTGATGGCCTCAAAAAACATACAAGCTCCACTAGCAAGAAATTTGTGTTATGCATGGTGACCTTGATACATGCAATAGGATATTAAAAGGGGTTTTCTTAGTTCATGAAAGGTCTCACCTTAGGGAACATCATGCCTAATGTCTCCAAGAGAGGACTAGTTGAGGATTAAAGATTTGCAACTTAGGGAATGTAATATTTAGCATCACCACTAAGAGGAATGCCATATTCCAAGAAAGGTCACAATCTTGAAGGACATAAACTCAATGACAGCACCAAGAAGACACACCATGCGAAGTAAAAATACCACACTTTGAAGAAAACAATGAGCAAGGACCCATATGCCCCCACTTTAAAGAAATTACTAAACACCATGTTGTGAGAAATTTATTTAAAATAGAACATGATAAATATCAATACATGAGAGATTTATATGGAAATCCATATGTAAACATATGTTTCTGAGTAGATCTACATCATGCAAGGAAGGTTTCCCCCCATATCCAATCCTAAGATAACACATAAGGGGTACATGGATTTGGGGTTAGTGTTTGTCATTGTTGTGGTCATATAATTGTAGTGTAGAAAAAATTAACCCTTTTTCACAATTAATCTAGGAATAATTAAGAATAAAATCAACTTAATTATGCCTTGATTTAGTGTTGTAATGTTTTTTACACATTCACACTAAGTCTAGGACCCTTTTAACTAAGATGGATTTAATGATTCTTATTTAGGGTGTTGTAAATTGTTTTCTTACACTTTCACACTAATCTAGGGCTTTATCAATTAATTGAGTTTAATTAGAGCTTAATTGGCCCCTTAAATTCAAACCCAAACCTTATTAATTGCATTTTCTAAGGGATAATCCTAACACTCATCAATGATATTTTACAACACTCAATTTGGCAAGGTTTCAGTCATAGGCTAGTGACCTAGGACCCATCTTTCACCTAGTGAATGGGTCCTTGCTAGGTCCTAGTACCCCCTTTTGGCATGTTATTTCATATCCCTGAAGCATTTCCTATTTGAGTGTGCTAGGAACCATTCACCCTATCCTTATCTTAGGAAACCCCTTTGTGAACATATTCTTGGCATAATTTTAATGATTTCAAATCCTAGATTTGATGTCAACTTGTGTTATTTGAATTTAGAGATTTAATCTTAAGATAAGTATAAATATAAGGTTATTTCACATAGTTTGATCTAAGCTTTCAATTATTCAAGTCCTAATATACAATTTATGAGATCAAGAGTTCACAAGAGCATTTCTAAGGCATTCAAGAAAAGATTTATTGAAGATTATTGCACCAATCAAGATCAATTTCATCATGTCAAAGATTTAGTGCATCATGCATGCTATTGAGCTATCATGTTGATGTAGCATTGAAGGTCCAATTCAAATATTATTTCACATCAAAGTTCATGGTCAAGATCTACATTCATTGAAGCCACTTCATGCTAGATTGCAAATTTGCCATCCAATATTTCATCTAAGGTATCATTTTTCATGTTTCATGTTTCATACTTCATGTTTCATTATTTCATCATAAGGTTTAATTAAAAAAATGGAATTTGACCAAGGAAAACCTCTATTCCCTAAAAAATCAAAACCTTTCTTCTCCTTTTGATGTGTGATTGTAGGGTTTAGGTTGAAGATCATTTGGAGAAAAAGTTGTCAAAGTTGCAAAGTTGCAAAAGTTGTCATATTTCTTGCAAGATCAGAAAAACCAAGCTACTGAATTTATTTCCAACTTTTGGGAGCTGAACACCTAGGATATGGGAGTGTGGACATTAAAGAACAAGACCCAAAAATTGATTTTATAGAACCCTAGCAGGGACCCATTCACCACTAAGTGAATTAGTCCTTAGTGAGGCCCAAAAAAGAACTTTTTCCATCAGGTACACAACATTTAACCCTCTTAAAACCTACATGTTTACTATTATATCAGTTAGGTTTTATTTTTTATTGTTAATTGCACATTATAGCTATCATAATTGAATGAAACATTAGTAGAGAAATTGTGGTTCATCATCTTTTTGATTCATTTTGGTGAACCTATTTTTCGATGTTACATTATGGTGAACCACTATCAAAATGTCTATAACATAGAAAAAGAGGTTCACCATAGTGAGATCAACAAAATAATGAACCTAATTTTACTAGTGATGTTTCATTCAATTATGAGAGGAAAAATGTATAAATGATGAACCTAATTTTAATAATTTAGTGATCTAGGACTTATATGCCACTTTGGGTGTATGGGTCCCACCTAAGTTTCAGGGGTTAGTCCTGAATTTGGCATAGAACTTAACATTTCTTGAAATTTATGTCCCAAGCTTAGGCTATTGGGACTCATGCACCCCAACTGGCATATGATTCCCACTTAACTTGGACCTAATTTAAATTAAAATTCTTTGTACGATTTTATTCTCCTAGATCTGATGTTGGATTTTAGTGTTGTAATTTGAGAAATTTTGCATAAACAAGTATAAATACAAGGTTATTTTGGGCACAATTTCTCCTAAAAAGATCTAAGTTTTCAAGTACTAGAGCACTATAGAAAAATTATGATCAAGAGAGCATTCAAGAGTGATTATTAAGAATTTTCGAGCTACACTTGAGATTCAACCATCATGAAAAATTCATCATGCATCATGTTTGTTTTTGAGGTAACATTTGTGATGTACGGTTTTATGATTCAAGAAAGAATTCAAGTCAAGATCCATAACATTCAATCAAGAGTCAAGACCAACATTCATGCTAGCCATTTAACACAATATTGAGGTCTTTATTCCAAGGGTTTGGTGAGTTGCAACATTATGTATTTCTTCATTCATCATTCCTTCTAGTTATTTGATTTCATTTCAAGGTTTGATTACCAAAATGGGGTTTAACCAACCTTTACAAACCCCTATCCACTAACGAAACAACACTTTTACTTTTCTTTTATGTGTTATTTGTAGATTTAGGTTGAAGATCCATTGAAGAGAAAGATTGGAGAAACTTTTCAAAGTTGCAAAGTTGTCAAAGTTTTCATCTTTCTTGTAAGATTGCGAAAAGTCACCTATAGGTAAAAATTCATAGTTTCAGACTCAAATATTGAAAGGGACAGAAGCTACAGAAGATCACCAAAGGATATTAGAGTATCAGATCAATTCTAATACTGGGAATAAATCACCACTTGTGGCATATGAGTCCCAGCATACCAGTTCTCAAATATTCTATTTAGATCGTGGTTTACCAGTTACAGATTCTGGTTTCGAGCCAAAACCCTAATTGGGACTAAATCACCCTGCAGGCGTATGAGTCCCTATGTGCTTCAAAATTCATAATTTTGGAATTACATACCTTGTTTCAAGCATCTTCAATTTTCTAGGTGCACCTATATTCATTCTCAGTCTATTATTTTGACTTTCAATTTCATATTTTAGGTTACATAGTTAGGTTTTGCATGTTACTATCATTTCTCTTTCTTTCTAAGCATTTTCTTAGTGGTGAACCCCATTTTGTCTTTAATCACACCCAAGGAAACGTTATAGCAAAGAGAATTATAGAGAATTCAAGAGAATTTCAAGGTCATTCACAGACAAATTATCAAGGTTTTACTATAGCATTCAAAGGTCGTATGATCATGTCAAAGGCATAGTGCATCAAGCATGTTGTTGAACTAGTGTGTTTATGTAGTATTGAAGATCCATTTTCAAGCATTGTTTCACATCCATCAAGATCAATATCTACATTCTTCATAGCCACTTCATGTTAGATTTTTGATTTTACATTCCAAGATTCCATCCAAGGTATTATTGTTTCATGTTTCATGTTTCATGTTCATGTTTCATTGTTTCATCATAAGTTTTAATTACCTAAATGGTGTTTGACCAAGGAAAACCCCTATTCCATAACAATCAACAATTTGTTTTCCTCTTTAATGTGTGATGGAAGGTTTTAGATTGGAGATCAAGTGGAGAACAAGATTGAAGAAAAGTTGTCAAAGTTGTCTTCTATCTTGCAAGATCATGAAAACAAGTCTACAAAATTTATTTCTGACTTTTAGGAGTTGATCATCAAGGACCTGAAAGTGTAGAAATTGAAGAACAAAACCCAAAAATTAGTTTTCAAAACCTTAGTAGGGACCCATTCGCCACATTTGGTGAATGAGTCCTCAATGACCCCTGAAACAATACTTTTTTAGCAAGGTGCACATTGTTTCAACATCTTAAAACCTCCCTCATTGTTTTTATAATAGTTAGGATTGATTTATAACTTTTATTTATGTATTTTTCCTCTCATAATTGAATCAAACATCACTAGTAACATTAGGTTCATCATTTTTTTTGATCTCATTATGGTGAACCTCTTTTTTCTATGTTTCATTTTTGTGAACCTCTTTTTCTATGATTCATGAAATGAATGGATTACCTTCTACCTTGCATCATATAATGAAGTATGTCTATAACAAAAAAATTTACATGCTAAAAGCTTATCATGAACCTAAAAGTTGTTTGATTACTGAGAAAGAACAATGAGATCCTTTTGAAGCACTAAAATCAACTACAAAAAAGGAAGTTACAACGAAGGAAGAACATGAGACAAATATTGATGAACTTACTAAGTTACTAGAAGATGATTACGGTTCCCTATATTTTACACCAAAATTCATGGGAGAATACAAAATCAAGGCAAAAGAAACCAAAAAACAAAAGCACCAATGGTAATGTCAACACAGAATTCGAAAGACAACTCACAAGCATCTACCTCATCTACTCTAGAAGAATACATAAGCTACACAACAAATTTTGATGAATTATACTACCAACAACCACCAAACCCATAAGAAATGAAAAAAAATTATGGAAGAGGTTATGAACTTTTAAAACAACTTGGTTATAGTGGAAAATGATGTGTTGCTAGAGAACAAAGTATCCATGTCCCCTTAGAGAAAAACACACAAGAAACCACTAGTAGTCCTGGTTATTGTCCTTTGAAAGAAACAAAAGAATCAAAGAAACCCTCACTTAATATGAATTTCATCACACAAAACACTAATGATGGGAATTTGTTAGATTTTAC
>CM021104.1:638320059-638423605 GCA_007115665.2 Sequoiadendron giganteum | reverse complement strand
AGATATCTTTGTCACAAAATAAAGGAACATCTTCTACTTTTGATCAAGAGAGTATCTTGTTGAGACTCCTCCTAGATCACTTGATATATCTCCCTCCAAGAACATGAAAGAAATGGTACAAGAAGAGTTCATTTTAGGAATATCATAGATTTCATGATCATTCTACTAATGAATGTAAGGCTAAGTTAAGTGGTAAAATTCAACATCTTAAGGATTGTGGTGCTCTTCTTTATGTCAAAGCATCTAGTTCCTCTAATTGATAATAATTTTCATCATCTCAGATCATCCTTGTCTTACACTAAGTGGGGGGCAAGGGGTTAGGTAGCTTTGTCCTCGTATGGCACTTGTCATTATATCTTTTGGCTAGTTGACCGCTTTCCATGTATATATAAGAAAAATCTTGGGATGTGGATGACATGCCTTAAGTAGTATCACATGTGACGTATTGAGTTATCTTTAATAGTATTGCATTTTGGGGGGAACCCCTTATTCACAGTGTAGTTTCATTCGGAACATATGACTTGTAGGGATTTCTGAATAAGCTCTCATCTCTCCTTATACTTTAAAGTGGATTGCTCATAACAATGGTGTTATAAGTCACTTTAAACTAGGGACATACATCGACACTCATATTTATTTGTGTGATTTTCTTTGTTCTTCTGATGCTTCCTTCTTTTGGTGGTGTCATTGGGTTTGATTTCCTCATAGAGCATGATATTTATTTGACTTGTCCTCTCTTGGAGACATTAGGCATGATGTTCCCTAAGAAGAGACCTTACATGAACTATGAAAAGTCCCTTTGAATAAAAACCTTAACTTGAATAAGCTTAAAGTTTCATGTTGTGGTGCCCTATTGAAGTTATTAGAGGGATAGATTTGGTATGGTTAGTATGATGAGAAGCCTAAGTGAGGGCATTGTTGTGCCTATTGCACACACACCCCATTCGGAACGGGGACTGTCTCTTCCCTCTTTTTGATTGTCGGGTCCTTTTTGCTTTTCCTCATTTTGTGTGTCCATTTTTGTGCCCTAATAGGTCAACTCACCCTTCAAAGTCACATACTACGTTTGATCGAACTTGACCCCTTCAAAAATGCTAAGTTTGGGTTTCCCTTATCAGAATGCCCTTCTAACATTCAGGGCCCCTTCTGGGTCTAGACCCTTGGGTTTCCCTCTCTGGATTTCCATCTTGACTTTGCTGCTGCTGGCATCCAATGCTCAACATCTTTCTGGACCTCAGACCTCGGATCTTGGATTTTTGCATCTGGGAGTCCATGTTAACGTCGTCGTTCCTCGAGGTCGTGGCTGGACATCTTTCCGGCCATTGAACTCTGGGTCGTCCACTACCGCCTATGAGATTTGAAATCACCAACCTCCCAAACTGTCGTATGAAGTATTAATTCTTTGTATTAATGGCATTTTGGGCTATTTAAAGTGGATTTTTGGCTGTCATTTACATGTGACCAAGTGATAGAGAAATGTGCATAGCTCCCCGCATCTGACATTCTCCGCCCCCGCGCCCGAGCTCTCATCTGGCCATTTTTCCCATGTGTTCAACACTAGCTTCTTTGGGATCTTGAGGTACATCTTCCATCCGCCGGCTTCATCATCTTTTTGTGTCAAATTTCGAGTTTTAAATGAAGTAAATATGTGAGATAGGGTTAAAATCTGGTAGATAATTACCCTCCCATAAAAACCCATCTTTTAAAATCCTGAGAAATCACTTGAAATCCTCCAAATTCAACATTGGAGCTTAACCTTGTCATTGTTATTCTTTGGAACAGTTGCTGGCGTCTCTCGGGCCTGGAACTGCCCATGGTCGTCCGTGCAAAACTCAAACTTAAAACTTAAAAATTCATGCAACCAAGCTCGTTCCGAATCCCGGCCTCCAGATTTCCCCTCGTGGGTTTTCATTGTCCCCCTACTGTTCTAAATGGAATTTCCCGAGTGTCTTTCCTACTCTCAGGTCTCAACCTTGCGAAGTCTATGTCAAAACTTAGAAAAAATCAAAAATCGGCAAAGAAGCAAACTATCCCTAGGATCCGATCCTCGGAGTTCCATTCATGGAATTTTGTGCTGATTTCATCATTCCAACGGCCTGTCTTGAGAGTCTTTCCAACCCTCGGACCCCGACAGCATAAAGCCTAATTCCAAATTCTATGGGAAAAACCAAAATCCAAACTCACTACAGACCCTGAACGTTGGAATTCCATCCCTGAAATTCCATGTTGCTTTTTTCATTTTACACAGCCATCCCAAGATGTCTCTCCGAGTCTTGGACCCCGGTCCTCATTTCGCCTTGTGAAAAATCTGAATGAAGAACCAGCACCCAATGTATATTCGGATCTTGACCCCCAAAATTTTGCTTCCAGGATTCCGTTCAATTGGCATCATTTTACACGACGAAATCAAAATGACTTTCCGACCTCCGGGTCTCGACCCGTTGTTCACCGCTTGGTTTTCTTGACTCCTGAAACTATCTACGAGGATTGTCTTCCAAAACTCCCCTCCTAGATTGCCCCTTGCATTTCACCGCCCCGAAAGGATGACCCGTGACCACTTCTTGATGACGGTGGTCTGAGCTCCGAATTTCGGCGCCAAAAATTTCGTCTTCCCTGTGCCGTTTCTAGCGATCGTCCTATAGCTAATGCCCGAACTCCCAAATGAAGGATCAAATGACCTCCAAATCCAAAATGGATTTTGACCCACTTGCTAAAATTAGGTTTTCTTTCATGCCAACCCTCAATTGAGAAGATCCAACATTGGGAAACACCTTTTGGAGTTCCATGCCTAATTTTCCCTTCCAAACTGCATTCTGCCAAGGGAACTCTGGCCCTGGGAACCCGGGTTTCCTGCCTTGCTTTCTATTGATGTTTTATCAAATATTATGGGATTATTGAATATGAATGATGATTTTAGAGCTAACCTTGATGTGCATGGACTTGTCTGGGGTCATTTTTTCATGTTTAATGTTACTGATTCATGTGTTTTGTACATGATTTATGGAATTCGGTGTAGAGACTTCTGGTACCTCCAAGGAGAAGGGGAAAGGAATAACCAAGACACCTCGAGGCAAGGAGGATAAGGATCTAATGAAGTACATGTTTCAAGGGGTCCCCTTACAATCCAAAGTCACCACTCTATGAAGAGATGTCATGGATACCAATATCGTTTAGGTCAATGTTGATGAATTTATACAGAGAGTCAAGGTGAATCCCAAGACAGAGAATGCAAGGTTGATAAGGAGCAGTGGAATTGCCAAAGCTATAGGCTTCCCGTCGGCCCTGGTGGCCCCAGAATTGGTAACTGTGTGCATAGAGGCATACCAAATTGAGACTCGAACTACAGTGGACCAGGATGGGAATATCCTTGCAGATATGTCCCCATCGGGTATAACGATGACCTTCCACATTCCTGCCTTTAAGAGCATGGAAACCCCCACCATGGAAGAATGCAAGGAATTATGGGAGCAATATCTGTTGAAATTTAAGAAGCTAATCAATCAATATTCATTGAAGGACAAGTGGGGTAGTGTCGACAAGCTCCCTCAAGAGCTTTTTCACAACGATTTCTTTGAGGATTACCATGACCTCGTGACCTTGCTAAGCCGAGTGATGGGTCTTCCTGCTATGGCCTTCTTCCAGGAATGGATGTTCTATTTTGTGGAGCAGATTCTCCGTGGTGATGACACTGCCTTCTATTGGGGGGAGATAATCAATGACTGCTTCAATGAATAGTTTACAATCATAAAGAAGACTTCCAAGTTATACATGACATCCTACCTAGTATACTCCCTTGTAGACTAGCGACACTATCATGGATTAACTGTGGTACCCAGTGAGGCATCGGGGGTAGAGCTCAAGCCTTATGATAAATACCCTCAACTGCAATATCGAAACTTCAAGAAGGATTATTGTAGGGTGAATGATGCATTCATTGCCCACATCATTCAATCTCTAGGAGGTGACTTTTAGAGAAGATTTTTCCATAGTACCAATGCCCTCCTCAAGCAATATGCCTTCCTGTAAATTCAATTTCCAAGGTTCACTTACATCCATGCCCAGGGATTCACGAAAAGACCAAACAAGCTGCCCCAGTACCCCAACAAATGGATTATACTATTAGAGTTGACTTGGAAACTATGACACATCCATAATATCTTGAGCAACAAGCATCTAGTGGGTACACCTTACTCCATTGGGCTCGGCCAAGGGATGTACAAGATTCATACCTCCCAGTGTGCGGGGTACTTAGAAAGGGAGTTGGCCAAATACCATTTTCGGCAATATACAACTCAGCCTCAAATGGAACCATATGGACATATCAGAAAGGCATTGGGATGGGAGTATGCCCACCTCCACAACGTAGAAGATTTATGGGCTAATTGTAAAGATGATCTTGAAGTGCGGCTATGACACTACATGCGGATGACTGCTCTTTATGTGCGGAGAATAAATTTGTGCCCACTTCCTAATTAGCTTGAAGAGGATGAGGATATGGTGATTGATCCAGGATATGATGTCATTGCCAATTTTCCACTGCCTATGATTGACTGGAATGAATGAGAGATTGACTACCTCAATGTACTCACTAAGCCTGTCAAGATCCGAATGAGGGTATGGATAGACGAATAGGTGGCCCGATTTGAATAGCAAGGAGTCGCCTTAACGTTTAAGGGACTAGAAAGTGAACCTAGTGGCTTCGATGATGGAGTGGTTGCCACTACAACTGGGGAAACATCCAAAAAACCACCATTAGTCAAAACCAAGAAGAGAAAAGAAGCCAGTGGGTAGTTTCCTAGGCCAAAGGTTTATGCTTGAAAGGCATTAGAGGGCGAGCTACCAAAGAAACAAAGAAAAACAATTGGGGCCGTGAAGACGATTGTGATACCCATAGGTCCACTCCTTGGGCAAGGAGGAGAAGGATCTGACCTACCAAGGTCTCCGTCTACCATAATTTCCACTACTACTGTTGTTGTTGCCACCCCACATGCTTCGCTTCCCATTTCCACTTCCTCCCTGCCCACAGTGGACATCTCTATCCACCTTGCTTCCACCTCTCCAATCATGTAGATTATTCCCGTGTATTCATCCTCTCCCATGACCTCGCTGGTCTCCTCTTCCTCTATGTATCCTTCCCTTCCCTTCGTTTCCACTGCTATGATGTCTGCCCTTAGTCTCCTAGAATCCTTTGTGAAGTGCATGCAAAACGTGCCATCTGAGCTTTTGGGGATGCTTACTAATCCCATGGTGCAAGTTGCAATAGCTCAGGCTATGGCCCATGCTCTAGCTCTCCCTCCACCTTTTGAACCACTAAGAATGGAGGCAACAATGCAGATATCTGATGAACTTGAGTGACAACAGCTAGAGGCCAGAGGACGAATAATTTGAGTACCATAAGCATCCACTGTTCGAACGCTAGGAGATAGATGAGGTAGTCTATGAGTCCTCCAGTGAGAGCAGCGAGGAGCTAGACACTAAACTGATCAGGGAAATGAATGACCCCAAACTCAATACAGAGTGGGGCAAACAACTTAAGGAGATTGAGGATAAGGAGGCCGAGGATTGGCTTGCACATGAAGATGAAATTGCTGCTCCAAAGATGGAAGGCAGTAGGTCTCCAACTGAGGGGCATGGCCAAACCCTCGAACACGATGAGGAGGCACCCCTCCATGAAGATGAGCAAGAGGAGAAGCCCGAGGAACATGACCAAGGACAAGATGAAGAAGAAAGGGGTCTTGAAATGGAGGATCCCTCCAACAAGCAGTTGTGTACCAAGTCTCCCAAAAAGTATATAACGCTGGAATAAGACTCTGATGAGGAGAAGAGGGATGGACGAACTGAGAAGAGTGCTCTTGTTGTCCAAGCTATTCAACTTGAGAAGGAGGGCAACAAGAATCAAGGTGAATTACCCATGGAAGAGCCCCAAATGCCCAATTGGCTAGAAAATTAGTTGAAACAAAAGACTCCCACCCTAAAAGATCCTAAGGCAAGGCTGGAAGCCATTCTGGCTAGAGCACAAATAAGCACCAAGAAAGAGAAAAAGCCAAAGATCAAATCGAAGATAACCATGGATGCCTCAGGATCTAGGGTGGTATAAATAGTGATGCCAGTGGTTGGAGAACAAGGAATAACTTATAATGTCTCCACCATCGACTTGGGAGTGGCCACGAGGGAGAAAAAGGTCGATCACCTCTAGGAATTGGTCACTATGGTGGTGCATCTTATCCAATAGGATAAGGTTTCTAAGGAGGAACTTAAAGCACAAGTGGCCGATCTAACAGCCTATATTCAGCAGTGGTCATCCCCAGATAAGCAGCCCATGATGTCATCCACCCTGCCTCAGTTGCTATCTCAAGAACAAATCAATAAATTAGAGAAGAGAAGGAACTTGGATAAGACTACGCAAAACTAGTTCTGACAGTTCTTAGACATGGGAAACACAGGTATCAAATTGGCTATCTAGACAACAAATAAATTCTTGGAAGTACAAAGAATCCTTGAGGGTATGAGGCAGGTCTGTGAGGAGTTCTCGAGGAAATACAGGGCAACCTACCCAAAAATTGAGGCCATACTCGCATTGCCAAGTGAGGTTTTGGAGAAAAACCTTTCCCTCAAGGATGATGACCACTAGTTACTGCATGTATGGAAGTGGGACTTTGACCATGAAAAAGGAAAGTTGGAGCAGATTCTGGAATGGGTAGTTCTGGATATGGAATGGGCCAGCGAGACCAAGGAAGAGTGCGCTCGGTACCTCAAGCTAATGATAGGGTATGAGTTGCCCGTTGTCAATATTAATTCCGAGAGCATAAAGCCCCACTTCTTAAGGAACATGGAAGATGGGATGTCAGCTAAGATCACCACGGACTTCATGAGTTTTGCGGCCTGAGCCTTCGCACTGTTAGAAATGTTTCAGGGATAATGCTGCCAAGTGTGATGACGACTGGAAGAAGCTCAGTGACAACTCCCAAGAATGGAGCTATCAAATTTTGCGGTTTGATATCATGGAGTTGGACAAGTTCCAGCCACTAATCTTTACCTTTATGGAGTATGCAACGTCAAAGAAGCATGAAGGCAACCCAGTCATTGATGAAGCATTCCTCAAAGAATAGCTACAACAAAGGGCAAACAACAAAAGGATGAAATTTCTACAATGTTGTCACTAGATGACAAAATAGGGAAAAGACAAGAAATGTCTTATAAATGAAATATATTTGGGGGTAGGTGAAACCCTAGTGTAAAGTGAATCTTGGCCACACAATAGAATCAAATCTTGGCCACTTGTTTTGCTTTTTGAAAACTATAAATAAGGCTCTCCTCTCATTTTAAGAGAGTTGAGTTGTTGTAAAGGCATGCTGCAAAAATTATAATAGAAAATACAGTCATTTCTTGGTGTATTTTTGGGTTTCTCTACATGTTTCATGATTCTTCTCCCTTTAGTTAAAACTTTATTTCAAATTACTTTGTTGTTCTAATTTCCTTTAGTTAGTTGTAGTGGATTTAGCATGTTGTCTTTGGTTTTGAAGCTTTCTGTTGTGTGTATGCTTTCCTTGTCCTTACTTTTGGTCATTTGTTGCTGGTAAATGACTATGTAAAGTTAGCCTGGACTATAATTTCATAGCTGCTTATTAAACTTTATCTTTGTTCATATTTACATGGCTAATGAATGATGAATATCTATAGTCCTTAGAAGATAGGATAGATTTCATGACATTGTGAGAATTCAAATTAAGTGAAATTTTGTTTAAGGAAACTATCCACAGTAGGAACGATCCTTCTTCCTTGCCCTTTTTTCCTTTTTTTAGAAATAATTTGTGCTAAGGTTCATTGCACATTGTAAAGCCAAATCTGACGAAATAATGGAGTCCAAGACTGTTGTTCGAGCCTACACCGAAGCACAGTAATTTCATATTCGAAGTACTCCATTCATTAACCCAATTCTCCTACAGCTTCAAACAACGTAAGACCATCTTGTGATTCGAGCAAATCACATAAATCAACTGAGATATTCCAAGCACTATCAAGACCTAACATCCGAGAGACCTTGGGATAGTGTTCTGTAATTTGATTGTGGAAGATTGTCTTTCAAGAGAGCTAATGCACCTACGTATTACCTGTGTTGTGAAGTGCATAAAAAAACCATCAACAGAACTGGTGCTAGAGGGAGGGAAGAAAGGTAAAGCTGGATCGAATTGGGTCATTCTCCCCTGAGAGATTCTACCGAGTCTTGAAGTCTATACCAAACAAGGGAGATTTTTAGGAATTAGAGCCCCCTGTCTGAGCTAAGAGAGCTAAACTAGGGGAACCATTGATCATCGATTCGCCAGAACAACTCGCTGCTCTTTCACCTTTGTCTCCTTCATCTTCACTAGAAACACCACCTTCCGCTCATCCAATCCATATAGCCTTCTAGGTTACCTCTCCATCTAGGTTGAACACTGTCTTTTAGCCAAACATAGTCACCAGCACTGCTATTGCCTTATCAGTTGTTGTCGCCCCGTCATAGTTACATACCAATTTGGCGCAGCCACCTCCACCACCCTTCCCAATGTCGTGGTTGGGTAATAACCTGTCTCCTCTTGCCTTCAACCTTTACCATGATATGCTAAAGAATCTTGAGAATTTCTGCATGAAGTTCAACTCCCAGGATCCACAGAGGATAGCCAAGGAGCATGTCAAGATTTTTGAAATTGCCCTGAAGACTATGCAGATCATATATAAAGATGTGGTTTGTAGGCTCTTTCCCTACTCCTTAGGGGAGGAGGCCTTCTACTGGTACGCCAATTTGCCAGCTAGAATGATCAACACATGGGATCTTTAGAAGAATATTTTTCTACAGAAGTTCAAGACCTCAATCAACTCCACCAATTCGTGTCAACACTTCATTTCGGTTCAAAGGGAAATCAATGAACTGCTCAACTCTTTCAATGACTGCTTCCATAGAGCATACACTCGGCTGTAGGCCCTGTACATTTTCAATGATGTTGTTGTCCTGCCTATTTACTATGCAGCCTTGGACAATCTCACTTCAGCCTTGGTGAAAAGAATGAGACCACCACCAGCTAGGTTGGTCGATGCATATATTGAAGCTATTATCGCCAGCACGGATTTGAGACAAAACATATCCGGTCCAGTGCCTTCTCTTGGGAAAACCACGCATCTGGCGTAGATTCAAGGACTCACACAAGCCTTGCAGCATCAGACACCCTTACTAAATCTAGTACCACAGCTACCTCTAGTTCCGCACCCTGGGCAGCCAATGAACTAGGCATATCCAGTACCTCACTACCTGTTGCCCTAGCAGCAATAGTTGCATCCTCAAAAATCCCAAGTGCCTGCATATCTTCAAGCAACAAAATTCCCACCCGCTCATTAGAACCAACCAATGGCACAACTCGTGTTCCTTTAGAACGCCATGCCATAACCACACAACACCAAAAAGGATATAATCGACAAGCTCACAAAAATGATCAAGAAGATGTCAATCGAAATGACACACTTAAGGAATAAAGACAACTAGCTGTAGGCATCACAAAAGAGCATCCACGCCAACCTTAATAGGGAAAACTGAAATCAGCGTGAAAATTAGAACATTCGAAATGCTAGCACGTTGTCGGGGCAGAATTATGACAGAAATTAGAACTCTGACATAAGGTCCTTCCAAAGGAAAAACTGGACATGGAATACACCACCCAACAAAGGTGGCATTCCCACACCTCTTGATTAGCCCAACAACAACAGCAATAAAAACCCCACAAGCGAAGTGTACTTGGCGGAGGCTGCTTTATCTAGTTGGTGTCGCATTCATAAAATGAGTCACCATTATGAACTAGATTGTCTAGAATTCCAAATTACCACTGAAATTTTCTAGGTAGAAGTTCAGAATGCACTCGATAATTCAGGATGGAGAGACATTGTCTCATCCAATCCATACGATTCCTCGGTGTTAGTGTTAAACCAGGCTCCCTTCCCAAGGGTGAAATGTAACACACCTGAACTGGAGGATGTTGATTTGAATAACAATGATACGATGAAAGATGTAAGTTCTGAAAGTCCTTTAGCTCAAATTTTTGATTCTATAGATAATGGTCTCAAAGATGATGAAGGAGAGCCTAGGGAGGATGAAGTTCAAATGTTTCACCAGTGGACCACCCCTTACAGCTTCATAAATAGACAAGCTAGTGGTCATGTTGGAGGTTCATTTACAACCTCCACTCTGCCAAACAATTTTGGTACCCCTCCTGATCCAAATGAAAATAATAACCCGAGTTTTCTCCATACACCCACACGGTACCTCAACAGAAATAAACAGCAAAGCAACAACCAAAGCCAAGCCACCACCTCCTCCCAAAATGTGTCTTGTGAACAAGAAATTGAGTAGATGGGGGAGAATATTGCTGAAGAATCTAAAAAGGTAAAGTTGAGCATGTCGGCATTTAAACTTCTAAAGGTAGGTGCTGTCAAGAACGCCTTTTTCAGAATGATAAATGGGACTCCACCATAGGGGTCAACTCAGAAAGCTCTAGTAAAGAAGATTTATTTTGGTGATCAGCAAAATGAGCCAGTCGTCAGGTAGATTTTTAGCAGCAAGGCTGACCCACCAGTGGGTCAGTAAGCAAACAAGCAGCCCAACAGGGTGGGTAATCAGGCACAAACCTAAAGCAAGGGCATTGAGAAAGATAAGGGCCAAGTCACTCAGGTGGATGTTTCTGGATGGTTGTTTCAAGGGAAATTCAAAACTCCTCCCTTTCTTACCACCATCCACGTGTTCGAGAAGAACCTCTACAACTGCTTGCTTGATTTAGGAGCCTTGGCCAATTTTATTCCCCTGAGCATATGCAAAGCACTTGGAATAATGCCAACTCCTTCCTAGAAAAAAGTAACACAATTTGACAAAACAGAAATCAGCATAGTGGGGAAAATTAACAGAATACCTATCCAAGTTGCTACTGATTCCCAAATCCAACAAACCATTGACATTCAGGTGGCCGATATCCCGGATACATATGGTATAATCCTAGGAAATTATTTCATGAGGGCATTGAAAGGATATGCCGCCATTGATTACTCGCATATGTGGCTGCCATGGAAAGGAATGTTGAATCATATCAGAATCGATCGGGAGCCACGAATGAGATTTATGATTACTGAGTATAACAACACAAACGAGGTATTGTATGTCGAAACAGGCTTGGGAAATTATTCTCTGGTATCGTATCAGAATGAATAGGAATACCCTAAGGAAGAGGGAATGAGCGACGTCTTCCTCATACTATGCAGCCCACTTGCTAATTTGGCCAATGTTTCTCAAAGCACTAGAGTGCTGATTGAATCTGATGATGAAGAACTAGGAGAAAATGACACCCAGGGATTGCTTGATGGTTTCTAGGACTTCATGGAAAAATGTGTTCAGAACCAGCTTAGCCTAGGAACTCGAATGGACTTCCAGGAGCTCTTGCTTCCTAACTGGTGTCGGGTACACAATACTGCTCACTCAGAATTTGAATGCTTCTTGTGTCAAGAAGCAGTCGAACATGTTAGAAAACAGGCTACTCCAATGGAGAAAATAGGATCTGCACCACCCGAACAAACAAATTCCATCCCTGTATCTCCTAAAGCAGTTACTAAAATGAAAGCTCCATCAAAGAAAGGAGTCCAAGCTGCATGTTCCACATCCAAGGATTCCCCTAGATTCTAGACATTGCACTTTGATGGATCTAAATCCAAGCATGGAGCTGGGGCAGGTTTCAAATTGATCAGTCCCAAAGGTAAGTCATACTTTGCCACTCATAGGCTTTAGTTTTATTGTACCAATAATGTAGTAGAGTATGAAGCCTTGGTCTTGGACCTCTTAATGGCATTAAGGAAGGGTGTCAAAACGCTCCAAGTGTATGGAGATTCTGAGTTAGTCATAAAACAAGTCAGGAAGTTGTATTCTTGTTATGATCAAAGACTCACTAACTACTGGTACCGCATATGGGATTTGCTAGAAGGGCTAGACACATTCAAAATTCAATTTATTCCATGCATTTAGAATCATACTGCCAATGGCCTGGAGTAGGCAATGAGCACATTGCAGCTGTTGTCCTTATCGGGCCTTAGAAGATTCATGATGGAACTCACCTTCATCTTGTCAATACCGGATAATGTGGTTAATTTCAAGGTATTTCATGATGACAAACACATCTTGGATTTCATCACCAGTATGGATGTGTTTTCTACATAGATAATCGATGAGGTCGAACCCCAAGAGGCAGACCTGGATATTGAAGGGATTATCAACCTGAAGACCAACACCATCCCTAGGGGAATGGTTCAATTAGAGTGGATCTTTGACCTCGATCAGATCAGAGACGAGGACCAACAAGCTAAGAAGGATACGATCAGTGGTCAGTATGACACTCACAATCTAGGTACGATTGGAAACGCCAAGAATGTGTTCATAGGTAAAGTGTTCACCCATGAAGAAAGAAAGGGGATTATTGAAGCGCTACGGAAGTATCACGATGTTATCGCCTAGAGCTATGATGATCTCAAGACATATGACACGTCGATTATCACACACTATCCCTCTAAGACCAAATGCAAAGTCATTCTAATAGCGGTAGCACCCTGTCAATGCTTTATTGGAACCAATAATATATAAGGAAGTACAAAATTTTCTATTAGCCAGGATCATTTTTCTGGTTAGATATTCCACATGGGTAGTGAATTTGGTTCCTATCAAAAAGAAAAATGGGGAAATCAAATTGTACGTGGACTTCCGCAATCTGAATCGAGCCTCAGAGAAGGATAACTATCATGTACCCTCATTGGACAAGGTGTTATAAGTAGTAAATGATTCTCAAATGATGTCCTTCCTAGATGGATATTTGGGATATAACCAGGTCATGGTGCAGTACGAAGATCCACACAAGACAACATTCACCACCAAGTGGGGAACTTTCACGTATAGAAGAATGTCGTTCGGGCTAATCAACGCTAGTGCCACTTTCCAGCATGCCATGGATATTGCATTCAAGGACCTAATAGGCAAATGCATAATCATCTACATGGATGATTTAACAGTATTTTGAAAACAATGAGGTAATCACGTCACTGACTTATGCAAGGTCTTTGAAAATTGTCGCACATTTGGAGTTTCCCTTAACTCGAGGAAGTGCATCTTTGGGGTCACTGAGGGGAAGCTCCTTGGACATGTCTTATCAGAGCGGGGAATTTCTATTGACCCCAAATGTATCCAATCCATCATGAAAATCCTGCTGCCAGGCAGCAAGAAGGAATTAAAATATTTTTTTGGAAAGATTAACTTTGTCCGCAAATTCATCACTAGCTTCACAGAAATAGTTTAACTGCTCAATGCCATGCTAAAATAGGACGCTAAGGTTGAGTGGACTCCCGAAGCGAAACAGACTTTCAGGGAAATAAAGAAAGCAATCGCTGATGCTCCTATGTTGATCAGCCCCAATTACCTGAAGCCCTTCTACATTTACTCCTTTTGTTTCAGATCATTCTTGTGCTAGCATCTTGACACAAAAGGATGACGAGGGGAGCGAGCATCCGATCACCTTCATGAGTGCCCCCTAAAGGATGCCAAACTATGCTATCATAACATTGAAAATAGGCTTATTCCCTTGTTAAGGGAGTCAAGAAGTTCTGACATTATATCTTACACAACATGGTGTTTGCTATAGTTCTCGACCCTACAGTGAAAACATTACTTATGTAGAATGAGTTAGGGGAATCAAGGGAAAAATGGATCGCATTGCTGTAGTAGTATGACATGGAAATCCAGCCGATGAAGCTGGTAAGAGGATAGGCACTCACCCAAACCATGGCAAAGGTATTTATTGATGTTGGACCTGAACTCATGGTACAACCATACCAGCTGGAGGATGTCTCCCCAGGGGAGTGGTACAATGACATAGTGCACTACTTGCTGAATCATAGATGTCTGCCTCATCTGCAGGGAGTCCAAAAGCGAGCCCTCAGACTAAGAAACAACATCTATATGTTATAGGGCACCATCTTGTATAAAAACAATCATGAAGGTATCTATTTGAGATGCTTGGGTAAGGGGGAAGTTGATCATGTTCTTAAGGAATTCCATGACAAGTTCAAGACTAGTCATGGTTCGGGTCTATCAACTGCACACCAAATATTGAGAGTTGGGTACTATTGAACCACTATTTTCAAGTATGCTCATGGTCATGTTCATACCTGCCACATGTGCCAAACTAATTCCGCTAGAGAAAGGAATGTTGTTGTCCCATTGCAACCTATTCTAAAGGTAAGGCCTTTCATGCAATGGGGTCTCGAGTTCATTGGTCCGGTAAGCCCTCCATCATCTATGGGGCACGGGCACATTCTAATCATTTCTGATTACTGCACTTGATGGATAGAAGCAATAACTTGTAGGCAATGTACAACTGAAGTCGTAACCAATTTCTTAGAAAGTTTCATTTTAAATCATTTTGGCTGCCCATATGCTCTAGTATGCGATAACGGCCCTGCATTTGCTTCATTGAAATTCATGAGTTGGGCCTTTGACTATGGCATCACCCTCAAATTTTTATTTAATTATTACCCTCAAGGCAATGGCCTTGTTGAGTCCACCAAGAAGAACTTGATCACAATGATCAAGAAGCTGCTAGATAGGAATCCCAAGGATTGGCATACCCAACTTCATTTCGCCCTATGGGCGGATCGCACCCGTCACAAGGCTACCCTTGAAGATTCCCCATACCATCTAGTCTATGGCTTAGAGCCCATCTTTCCCATACATTTCAAAATCTATATCCTCCAGTTTATCGACGACTTTTATGAAGGAGGAGACCGCAAAGAATCTCACCTTGCAGAGCTACTGCACCTTGAAGAAGTATGAGACCATGCAATAGAATTTTTTTCCAAACATCAGGGCATAGTCAAAAGATGGTTTGAATACCGAGCCAAAGTCAAGGCCTTCTGCATTTCTGATCTAGTCCTTTACTAGGACAAGGCCCATGAAAAGAAATGGGAACACAACAAATTCGACAAGCTTTGGCTTGGCCCCTTTTAGATTGCTGAAATCCTTGGAGATAATGCCATCTGCCTAAAGACTCTCATTGGTGAAGACATCCCATTTCCTATCAACGGGAAACACCTTAAGCATTACTTCTAGGCCTGAGCTCTTTTGGAGCTGTCTATGTAAATACCTGTACATAGGTTAGAATTGGTTTCCCACTTTGTCCTTTAGTTTTTCTCATTGTCTCGACTATTTTGGTCTTGAGCTTGGAAGAGCCTTCCTATTTTGCTGTGGTGGTCATGCTTGGCCTGACGAATAGTTGGCCTTGCTGCCCACTCTTGTGTTGTTCTCTAGATAAGGCTTCATTCCCTATTGCTAACCTCTAAAAGCCCCTAAGCATCGGTTTTCAACTTCCGAACTTTAAACTAACCTAGGATGGCTATCCGCTTGAATCCCCTCAATTTTATCATGGAACACACGAAAACACATTTTAATGTTTCTAAAGAACGGTATGGTGACTACTAGGAAGAAGAAATAAGTGAAAAATCTAAAGTCTGCTCTAGTGACCACTGTGATTCCCAAGCCCATTGTAAGCTTCATTGCTTATGCGGTTGAATAGAAAGAAAAGAAAAGGTGCTAAAAAGAAATATCAAATAAAAAGAATAAATAAAGTGAAAATAACAACCGTATGGGTGTGCGAATATCTCTACCTGGGGCTATGGATGCATGGCTGGAAGTAGAGCTATGTTCGTGGGGTCACAATGACAACTCCATCGGGGCTATGGATGCCTGACTGGCAGTAGAGCAATGTCCAAGTTACTTTTGGGGTAAGACGAACTATGTAGCATATTTCTCCCAACCAGTGGTTGCTCGTGCTCTCTCTGAGGAAAGGAAATGAACTCACCATGCACACACTTCCATGATGATGTTGTAGTTTGATTCAATCCTGCCTTCCTTAAACTGTTCTTAGTTCAGCTTTGAAAGTTAGCTTTGGTCTATGAAACCAAAGATCATGGGTTCAGAATGAATGTTTATCTCTAGAACACCAGGAGCGTTCTCCTAGAAGAGTCACCATTTGTTGTGCCTCCTGCACACACGCCCCATTCGGAATGGGGATCCTCTCTTCCATCTTTTTGATTGCCGGTTCCTTTTGGCTTCACCTCATTTTACATGTCCATTTTTGTGCCCTAATATGTCAACTCACCCTTCAAAGTCACATACTAATTTTGACTGAACTTGACCCCTTCAAAAATGCTAGGTTCGAGTTTCCCTTATCACAATTCCCTTCTGACGTCTGGGGCCCCTTTTGGGTCCGGACCCTCAGGTTTCCCTCTCCAGATTTTTGTCCTGAGTTTTCTACTGCTGGCATCCAGCGCTCGACGTCTTTCAGGACCCCAAACCTCGGATCTCAAATTTCCATGTCCGGGAGTCCGTGTTAACTTCGTTGTTCCTCGCAGCTGCGATTGGACATCTTTTTGGCCACCGAACTCCGACTCGCTAGCCGCTGCCTGTGAGATTTGAACTCGCCAACCTCCTGGACCACCGTATGAAGTATTAATTCGTTGTATTAATGTCGTTTTGGGCTATTTAAAGTGGATTTCTGGCTGTCATTTTCACCCGATCGAGTGATAGAGAAATTTACATAGCTCCCCGCATCTGGCATTCTCTGCTCCTATGCCCAAGCTCTCGTCTAGCTGTCCTTCATGCACCTTCAACACTAGCTTCTTCAGGATCTTGAGGCACATCCACTGTCCATGCGCTTCATCATCTTTTTGTGTCAAATTTTGAGATAGGGTAAAACTCTGGTAGATAAGTACCCTCCCATAAAAACCCATCTTTTAAAATCCCAAGAAATCACTTGAAATCCTCAAAATTCAATGTCGGAGCTTAACCTTGACACTGCTATTCTTTGAAACAGTCATTGGTGTCTCCCCGACCCAGACCTTCCCATGGTCGTCTGTGCAAAACTCAAACTTAAAACATAAAAATTCATGCGGCCAAGCTCATCCCGGATCCCGGCCTCTGGATTTCCCCTCGCAGGTTTCCACAGTGCCCCTTCCATTCTAAATGGCCTTCCCCAAGTGTCTTTCTGACTCTCGGATCCCAGTCCTATGAAGTCTGTGTCAAAACATAGAAAAAATCAAAAATCGGCAAAGAAGCAAAGAAGCAAACTGTCCTCGGGATTTGATCCTCAGAGTTCTGTTTGTGGAATTCTGTGCTTATTTTTCCATTCCAACGGCCTGTCTTGAGCGTCTTTCCGACCCTCAAACCCTGATCGCATAAAGCCCGATTCCAAATTCTATGGGAGCAAACAAAATCCAAACTCACTCCGGACCCCGAACTCTGGAATTCCGTGTCGCTTTTGTCTTTTTACACGGCCGTCCCAGGACATCTCTCAAAGACCCGAACCTCGGTCCCCATTTCGCCTTGTGAAAAATCCGAACGAAGAATCAGTGCCCAATGTATATTCGGATCCTGACCCCCAAAATTCCACTTCTGGGATTCTATTCAACTAGTGTCATTTTACACGGTGAATTCAAAATGACTTTCCGGCCTCCGGGTCCCAACCCGTTGTTCACCGCCTCGTTTTCCTGACTCCTGAAACTGTCTCTGGGGATTGTCTTCCAGAATTCCCCTCCCAGATTGCCCCTTGCATTTCGCCGCCCTGAATGGCTAACCCATGACCACTTCCTAACGATGGTAGTCCGAGCTCCAGATTCCAGCACCTGGAATTCCATCTCCCTTGGGTCGTTTCCAGCGGTCGTCCTACAGTTGATGCCCAAACTCTATAATGAAGAATCAAATGACCTCCAAATCCAAAATGGATTTCGACCCACTTGCTAAAATTAGGCCTTTTTTCATGCCAACCCTCAATTGAGAAAATCAAACATCGGGAAATACCTTTGGGAGTTCCATGCCTAATTTTCCCTTCCAAACGACATTCTACCAAGTGAACTCTTGCCTTGGGTACCCGGGTTGCTTGCCTTGCTTTGTAATGAAGTTTTATCAAATGTTATGTGATTATCGAATATGAATGATGATTGCGGAGCTAACCTTGATGTGTAGGGACTTGTCTAGGGAAGTTTTTTCATGTTTAATATTACTGATTCACATCTTTTGTGCAAGATTTATGGAATCCGGTGCATAAAATTTTGGTGCCTCCAAGGTGAAGGGGAAAGGAATATCCAAGATACCTCGAGGCAAGGAGGATAAGGATCTGATGAAGTATAAGTTTCAAGGGGTCCCCTTACAATCCAAAGTCACCACTCTATGGAGAGATGTCACAATACCAATATCGATCAGGTCAATGTTGATGAATTTATACAGAGAGTCAGGGTGAACCCCAAGACAGAGAATGCAAGGTTGATAAGGAGCAGTAGAATTGCCAAATCTATAGGCTTTCCACTAGCCCTGGTGGCCCTGAAATTGGTAATGGCATGCGTAGAGGCATACCAACTTGAGACCCGAACTATAGTGGATCGGGATGGGAATATCCTTGCAGATATGTCCCCATTGAGTATAACGATGACCTTCCACATTCTTGCCTTTAAGAGCATGTAAACCCCCACCATGGAAGAATCTAAGGAATTATGGGATCAGGATCCACTGAAATGTAAGAAGCTAATCAATCAGTATTGGTTGAAGGACAAGCAGGGTAGTGCCGACAAGCTCCCTCAGGAGCTTTTTCGCAGCGATTTCTTCGAGGATTACCACAACCTCATGAACTTGTTAAGCTGAGTGATGGGTCTCCCTACTGCAGCCTTCTTCCAAGAATGGATGTTCTATTTTGTGGAGCAGATTCTCCGTGGTGATGACACTACCTTCTATTGGTGGGAGATAATCAGTGACTATTTCCACGAACAGTTTACAACCATAAGGAAGACTTCCAAGTTCTACATGACATCCTACCTAGTATACTCCCTCACAGATTGATGACACTATCATGGATTAATTGTGGTACCTAGTGAGGTATAGGGGTTAGAGCTCAAGCCTTATGATAAATACCCTCAAATACAATACTGAAACTTCAAGAATGATTATTGTAGGGTGAATGATGCATTCATCACCCACATCATTTGATCTCAAGGAGGCAACTTTCAAAGAAGAGTTTCCTATAGTGCCAGAGCCCTCCTCAAGGAATACACCTTCCTATACATTCAATTTGCAAGGTTCACTTACATCTGTGCCCACGGATTCATGAAAAGACCAAACAAGCTGCCCCAGTACCCCAATGACTAGATTATACTATTAGAGCTGACTTGGTAGCTACGACACATGCATAATATCTTGAGCAGGAAGCATCTAGTGGGTACACCTTACCCCATTGGGCTCAGCTAAGGGATCTACAAGATTCATACCTCCTAGTGTGTGGGGTACTCAGAAAGGGAGTTGGCCAAATACCACTTCTGGCAATATACAACTCAGCCTCAAATGGACCCATACAGACATATCAAAAAGGCACTAGGATGGGAGTATGCCCACCTCCACAACATAGAATATTTCTAGGATAATTGTAAAGATGATTTTGAAGTGTGGCTGTGGAACTACATGCGCATGACTGCTCTTTACGTGCGGAGAATAAATTTGTGCTCGGTTCCTGATCAGCTTGAAGAGGATGAGGACATGGTGATCGATCTAGGATATGATGTCATCGCCAATTTTCTACTGCCTACGATTGACTGGAATGAGTGAGAGCTTGATGAACTCGACATACTCATGAAGCCCATTGAGATCCGAATGAGGGTATGGATCGACCAACAAGTGGCCCAATTTTAATAGCAAGGAGTCGCCTTAACGTTTAAGGGACTAGAAAGTGAACCAAGTGGATCCAATGGTGGAGTGGCTACCGCTACAACTGGCAAAACATCCAAAACCCTACCATCAGTCAAAGCCAAGAAGAGAAAAGAAGCTAGTGGATAGTTTCCCAAGCCAAAGGTTTATGCTTGAAAGGCATCAAAGGGCGAGCCACCAAAGAAACAAAGAAAAATAGTTGGGGCCGCAGAGACGATTGTGATACCCAGAGTTTCGCTCCTCGGGCAAGGAGGAGAAGGATCTGACCCACCAAGGTCTCTATCTACTGCAATTGCCACTGCTACTAATGTTGCTGCCACCTCGCATGCTTCACTTGCCATTTCCGCTTCCTCCCCTCCTGTGGTGGACATCTCTTTCCACCTTGCTTCCACCTCTCTAATCATGTAGATTATTCCTGTCAATTCATCCTCTGCCATGACCTCGCCAGCCTCCTCTTCCTCTATGTCTCCTTCCCTTCCCTCCATTTCTACTGCTATGATGCCTGCCCTTAGTCTCTCAGAATCCTTTGTGAAGTATATGCAAAACATGCCATTTGAGCTTTTGAGGATGCTTACTAATCCTGTGGTGCAAGCTGCAATAGCTCAGGCTATGGCCCATGCTCCAGCTCTCACTCCACCTTCTGAACCACCAAGAATGGAGGCAACAATGCAGATATTTGATGAACTTGAGCAACAATAGCTAGACATTGCAAAGAGGCCAGAGGATGAAGAATTTGAGTACCATGAGCATCCACTATTCTAACATCGAGAGATAGATGAGGTAGCCTATGAGTCCTCTAGTGAGAGCAGTGAGGAGCTAGATGCTAGACTAATCAGGGAAATGAATGACCCTGAACTCAATGTAGAGTGGGGTAAACAACTTAAGGAGATTGAGGATAAGGAGGAAGAGGAGCGGCTTGCATGTGAAGAGGAAATTTCTACTCCAGAGATGGAAGGCACCAGGTCTCCAACTAAGGGGCATGGCCAAACCCTAGAACATGATGAGGAGCCACCCCTCCATGAAGATGAGCAAGAGGAGAAGCCCGAGGAACATGAACAAGGCTAAGATGAAGAAGAAAGGGGTGGTGAAATGGAGGATCCCTCCAATGAGCAGTTGCATACCAAGTCTCCCACTAAGTATATAACGCACGAACAAGACTCTGATGAGGAGAAGAGGGATGTCAAAACTAAGAAGAGTGCTCTTGTTGTTAGAGTTGTTGAACTTGAGAAGGAGGGCAGCAAGAATCAAGCTGAATTACCCAGGGAAGAGCCCCAATTGCCTGATTGGCTAGAAAAGCAGTTGAAACAAAAGACTCCTACCCTAAAAGATCCTAAGGCAAGGCTGGAAGCCATTCTGGCCAGAGCACAAATAAGCACCAAGAAAAAGAAAAAGCCAAAGATCATATTGAAGATAACCATGGATGCCTTAGGATCTAGGGTGGTACAAATAGTGATGCTGGTGGTTGGAGAACAAGGAATAACTTATAATATCTCCACCATTGACCTAGGAGTGCCCATGAGGGAGAAAAAGGTCGATCACCTCTAGGAATCAGTCACTACGGTGGTGCATCTTATCCAACAGGATAAGGTTTCTAAGGAGGATCTCAAAGAACAAGTGGCCGATCTAACGACCTATATTTAGGAGTGGTCATCCTCAGATGAGCAGTCCATGACATCATCTGCCTTGCCTTAGTTGCTATCTCAAGAACAAATCAATAAATTAGAGAAGAGAAGGAACTTAGATAAGACTACGAAAACTGGTTCCATTATTTCTTAGACATGGGAAACATAGGTATCAACTTGGCTGTCTGGACAGAAAATAAGTTCCTTGAAGTACAAAGAACCCTTGAGGGTACAAGGTAGGTCTGTGAGGAGTTCCTGAGGAAGTACATGGCATCCTACCCAAAAATTGAGGCCATACTTGCATTTCCAAGCGAGGTTTGGGAGAAAAACCTTACCCTCAAGGATGATGACCACTGGTTAGTGGATGTATGGAAGTAGGACCTTGACCATCGAAAAGGAAATTTGGAGTAGATTCTAGAATGGGTAGTTCCAAATATCAAATGGGCCAGGGACACCAGGGAAGAGTGCGCTCGGTACCTCAAGCTAATGATAGGATATGAGCTGCCCAGTGTCAAAATTAATCCCGAGAGCATAAAGCCCCACATCTTAAGGAACACGGAAGATGGGATGTTAACTAAGATCACCATGGAATTCATGAGTTTTGCTTCCCAAGCCTTCACATAGTCAAAAATTTCCAGGGATAATGCTGCCAAGTATGATGATGACTGGAAGAATCTCATCAACAACTCCCAGGAATGGAGCTATCAAATTTTGCAGTCTAATATCATGGATTTGGAAAAGTTCCAGCAACTAATCTTGAGGTTTATGGAGTATGCAACATCGAAGAAGCACGAAGGCAACCCAGTCATCAATGAAGAATTCCTCAAAGAATAGCTACAGCAAAGGGCAAACAACAAAAGGATGAAATTGCTAGAGTGTTGTCACTAGATGACGAAATAGGGAAAAGAAGAGAAATGTCTTATAAATGAAATATATTTGGGGGTAGGTGAAGCCCTAGTGTAAAGTGAATCTTGGCCACACAATAGAATGAAATCTTGGCCACTCATTTTTCTTTTTGAAAACTATAAATAGGGCTCTCCTCCTCTCATTTTAAGAGAGTTGAGTTGTTGTAAAGGCATGTTGTAGAAATTATAATAGAAAATACAGTCATTTCCTGGTGTATTTCTAGGTTTCTCTACATATTTCATGATTCTTCTCCCCTTAGTTATAACTTTATTTCAAATTACTTTGTTGTTCTAGTTTCCTTTAGTTTTATGTAGTGGATTTAGTAAGTTCTCTTTGGTTTTGAAGACTTATATTGTGTGTATGCTTTCCTTGTCCATACTTTTGGTCATTTGCTACTAGTAAATGACTATGTAGAGTTAACCTGGACTATAATTTCATAGTTGCTCATTAAAAAATTTCTTTGTTCACATTTACATGGCAAATGAATGATGAATATCTATAGTCCTTAGAAGATAGCATAGATTTCATGACATTGTGAGAATTTAGATTAAGTGAAATTCTATTTAAGGAAACTATCCATAGCAGGAACCTCTGTGATCACTGTTCATTGGTAGTTGTAGGTCCAGGAACCATCCTTCTTCCTCACCCTTTTTTCATTTTTTAGAAACAATTTGTGCTAAGGTTCATTGCACATTGTAGAGCTAAATATGACGAAACAATGGAGTCCAAGACTGTTGTCCGAGCCAACAACGAAGTGCAATAATATCATATTCAAAGAACTCCATTCATTGACCCAATTCTCCTACAACTTCAAACCATGTAAGACCACCTTGTGATTGCAGCAAATCACATAAATCAACTGAGATATTCCAAGCACTGTCAAGAACTGACATCCGAGATACCTTGGCATAGTGTTTTGCAATTTGATTGTGGAAGATTGTCTTTCAAGAGAGGTAATGCACCTATGTATTACCTATGTTGTGAAGTGCATAAAAACACCATCAACAGGCATTAATTTCTCATTGTATAGTGAGAGCAGGTAAATATTGGCATGAATTTCTCACTAAGCCACCCTTTTTGCATACTCACCCAGTGGACAACTTGAAGTTTCATTTCCTTAGAGTGAGCATGCATTTTTGGACAAATAGATAAGACCTATTCCACATCACCTTGGACAGACTGTCGAGGCTTGATCCACCCCCTTTTTATTTTTATTTTTATTTTTCTTTCTTGTAGTTATTGACATAGTATATTTGTGTATATTTTCTTGTTGTTGCATATTATACACCTTGTGTGTGTCCCTTTGTGCTTATGTTGGTTTGACGTAGGATCTTGGATCTTGGGGGATCGATCACCCTACTTGATATTTTTCATCCTATACCCTCCACATTGGTACACTTGGACCCCTCTTGAATGTCTACTTTAGAGCGAGTTTCAAGTAGGTTCCTCCTCTCACTAAAGTGGGGGCTAAATGTAGTGTAGAAAAAAGTAACCCTTTTCACACTTAATCTAGGAATAATTAATACTAAAATGAGCTTAATTGTGCCTTGATTTAGTGTTTTAATGTGTTTTACACATTTACACTAAGTCTAGGACCCTTTTAACTAAAATGGATTTAATGATGCCTTATTTAGTGTGTTGTAAAGTGTTTTCTTACACTTTAACACTAATCTAGGGATTTATTATTTAATTGAGGTTAATTAGAGCTTAATTGGACCCTTAAATTCAAATCCAAACCTTAATTATTACATTTTTCGAGGGATAAATCCTGAAACTCATTAATAATATTTCACAAAACTTAATTCAGCAAGGTTGGAGTCCTAGGCTAGTGACCTAGGAACCATTCACCACCTGGTGAATGGGTCCTTCCTAGGTCCTAGGACCCCCTTTTGGAATGTTATTTCATATCCCTGAGGTGTTTCCTAGTTGAGGACGCTAGGACACATTCACCTTATCCTTAACTTAGCACACCCCTTTTTCAACATGTTCTTGGTGGGATTTTAATGATTTCAAATCCTAGATTTGATGTCAACTTTTGTTATTTGAATTTTGGGAGATCTAGTTCATCAAGCATTAAAAAATGCTTTTGTGAATTTCAAGTTTCAATTCTTGACTTTCTCTTTGACTCCAATTTTGCTTTGCCTTGGCTTGACTCCAATTCTTGATTTCCGATGGCAACCTGTAAATAATACAAAGTTAATATGAATAAGATAATCCACAAAATCTCTCATACATTAATGTATTAAACATAAGTCATAAGACATTTTGCCACCTTTTTATGAAAAAAATAATTACCACCCCTTTATAATGCTAAAGTACCCTATACCGCTGTCTTATTTCATAAATTTAACACTTTATACCACTATACTACGGCCTCGTGGTATCACCGTTGGTGGCTAAGGGCGATTATCATTCCTTTTACGATAAACAACAGGCACAGTCATTCAAAATACCTACCGCTACATCGGGATGGTCTAAGAGGAAATCACGGTAGTATGGTGGGTAGGGAGGCAAGAACAGGTGTAGTGGTCAGTAGGTTTACCGTAATACCATGGATGGTAAGATAGAAGGTCATAGGGTGGCGCTAGACACCACTCAACTGCAGGATGAAAAGATGTCGGGTGAACACCGCACAACCACGATGGAGAGAGAGGGTGGGCGGTAATGCGGTGGAAACTACTATACCATGATAGGTATGGAGGGAGACTGTGGGGAAGCGATTGCAATGAACAAACATTTTACAGCTCAACTGCAGACAAGGGATAGCTAGGAGGCGGTAACGTGGTGGACACTGCTCTAGCGCGATGATTATGGATGAAGACCATGGGGCCGTGGTAACCATGAACAAGCGGTTAACTAAAATTTAGTGCAGGAAGTAGGAGAAGTCACCACACCACCGCAGACAATCAGGAGGGTGACCACAGGACAATGGTAGTGTCAAATAGGCGGTTAACCGCTCCATCGTAGGCAAGAGACAGTTAGGCCATGGTAATGCTGGAGACTAAGAGGGTGGCAACCACGAGGCCATGGATAATGAGAAGGTGGGTCGTGGTATTGTGGTGGACACTGTGGTACTACGAGCAGTGAAGGTTGAAGGTGCGGTAAAGCGATGAGAGGTGGTGGGGATAGTAAGAGCAGAAGGAAATGATGACGCGGTGAGATCAAGATAGACATGCAGGAGTAGTTAAAGTCAAAACACCATTGTATTCTATTTGATAGAAACAATTTTTTCATGTCCCTATTTAATGCAGTAGTCAATATCAAATTTAAAGCATAGTGAGCTTGCATGATTTGTGACAGTAGCTAAATGTCAAAGCTTAAAGTTTAAAATTTATCACCCCGAAAGCTTAATAGAACAGAATGGTACCTAGAAATCGGAGACTATTGGTAACCAATATTATCAACCCGAGAGCATAACAAAGAACCCGAAGTAGCTCAAGAAATGCATGATATAGAAAAATGCTAAGGCCTATGAATTTAAATCAAAGATTTTGTAATTGAATTAAATGTCCAGATTAGTGTAAACTTTTGGCAAGAAAATTTCTGAAAAAGAAATCAATGTACAATAGGCCACTAGTTTGAAATTTAATTTCACCAACAATCTAAATGGTAAAGAATTTTTTTAGCTCAATGCATTCCAATATTTAAATGAATGCATCAGAAATCAAGAATAACCGATTACTAAGATTACTAAACATCATAGAAATGAGATTAATAAGAGCATTTCTTTGTTACTGTCAGCCCTCCTTCTAGCACCAGAATGTGAACCCTTAATTTCAAACCTGTGCACACACAACAAATAGACACATTTTCAAAGATAAATGCAAGGTGAAATGAGGATTCCCCATGAAATCCATTTACACAGACTTAAACTAGGAAATTGAAGAACATAATATAAAGATGAAAGAAATCCTAATTTTAAAAATGCAAACTCATGATCCCATGGGGGAATTGGTGTTGATTGGTGTGTCCAAATCAACCCTTTCCCAACTCCTAAATTGTAATGTTGAAGTGTGTAGATTGATCAAATATCCATGATGAGATTTGACCATAACCTAGCTAAGAATTGTGAGAATGATGAAGTATGGAGTGATGTGCACAAAATTAGCTCTCAATGTTAAGAGAGTAACTTTGCATGAAATTTTTGATCCTGAATGAGGAGAGAAGCCTCTAATTTATAGATTTGAATTTGGAAGAGAAAGGAAGATTTGGGAAAATGTGGGACTAAATTTCACCCAATGGTTGAATGCCACTTGTCACCATGTGAATGGTTGATGGTTGTGCACATTTTGGCCAAATTGCCAATAAATGCAATTAGGTGGAATTTAAAATTGAGGAAATGACATGTGAGAGGGAAAATGAATGAAATAAATGCCACTTGGTTCAATGCACAAAGACATGTAAGAGGAATGAATGCCTTGTTGGATGTAAAAGTCCAATTGGACTTTTTGAATTCAAAATTGAGGTAATATTCCCTTTTGATGCCATGTGAGGGAAAATAGAGATTTAATAAATGAATTAAATCTATTTTCATGTGCAAGTTGCATTCTCTAGAAGATTTTAGTGATAGGGATTAACTTAATCAAAATTGTGATTAATTTAATGAGGGATTAGATGATTTGACATTTTTGACTTAAATTTGATGAATTGATTTAAATCAAAATTGAGAGGAAATGATTACTTAAATAAATGATTTTGATTTATTTAACTAAATGGGATAATGTTAGATTAAATCAAATAAGGTTTAATTTATTTAATTTAATAAGAGGACTTTAAAGACTTTAATTAAATAAAATGATTTATTTAATGAAACAAAAATATAAGGTTAATTAAATTAAATTGATTAATTTAATCACTGGAGGAGAAAGAATTAATCAAATAAATAATGATTTATTAACTGAAGGGACAAAATATGATGAAATGTTGAGAGTATGATTTAGGAGGAAATGTTGTTAGCAATCAAGATCAAGTGTGTCAAATTGAACTTGTATATTTTCCATGTCTACATCTATGTTTCTCTTTTATTCTTTAGTTTGTAACATTTGAGCGATAGCACGACATCTATGCCTACACTCTCTAGCATTTTGATTTCTTTACAATTTGTCATTGATTTGTATTTTTGTAGTAGTGGGTTTATTAATCATAGGCTTCTTCCTTTCCCTTAGGGGAGGAATTAAAGGAGCCATAGGAGGTTGTTCAACAACTTTATCTTTAGCTTTGTAAACTTGTTTGATCTTAGGAGGCACAATAGGATTGTTTCATTTATGTCATAGTCTCTTGTAGGAAATGGTAGGATGATTTGCCATAGGTTTCTCTGGGATGTTGGGAAGTGATTTTTGTTTGATCATGGTTTCATCAATGATAGGTGGCCAAATCACAAGTTGAGGAATATTTCTAAGAGATAATTCTACTATGCACTTTGTCTTAAACTTTTGATATGATTTGAAAAAGTAGTCCTCACAAGGTCTAATAGGCTCAATAGGCTTGGGCCAAAAGAAATCCAAAGAAAAGTTTCCTCAAGAAGACACAAGATTAAAGCCACTACAATGCATAGTAAAGATATCATTGCCAAAGGGGAAATTCAAACATTTATGCTCAACCGATGAGATGGCATTCGAGGAGTGAAGTCATGGATAGCCTAGCTTCACATGAAATTGGTTTGATGATGAGATGATGGTGAATGATACATTTAATTTTTTTGGTCCAACTTTTAAAGGGAGATTTATCGAGCCCATTGTAGGACAAGCAAAACTATTATAGGTTTTAATCCATTCTTTCAGTTTATCATATGTATCTTGATAGAGTTCATGCACAAATAGGAATTCTTTAGTGATCACATTCTCCACACAGACGAGATCAATTAATATCCCACTAGTAGGCTTGTCATTGATTCTTCTAGCTATGTAAAGAGGACCATTGGGTGTATGTTTAAGTATGTATTTTTGTGAGAAAGCAATATCAAGAGGAATTTTAGTTGAGCCCTTATGAATTTTAGCTTCAATAAATGCCCCTACTTCAGCTGGTTCATCCACATTTTCATCTTTTATTTTTTTGTCATCCATGTCAACATTCATCACATTATTATTTGTTTCACTAGCTTTGATAAATAAAATGGTGTGCAATAGAATGGGATTTGTAAATATTTGCAAGTTTTGGTTAGGAGGAGCTACAAACTTATTACCTTTTTTCATTCACACCTCTAATTAGGACATGATTAGAATCAATGAGGTCTTGCAAAATATGTTTAGCAAAATTACAATATTTTGTATCATATTCATTTTTTCAGTGATAATAATAATTTATTTTATTGATTGCAAGAAATGGTTTATTAGGATCAAGAGCTCTGACATGAGGTAAGGAAATCATATTCTTTTCCATGAGCTACAACATGATACTATGAAGGGTATCAGGTAGAGGAGTAAACTTTCTATTTCTATCCACAAATGCATATGAATTTTTCATCATAGCAGCCACTTTTTTATCAATTTGATGATTTGGTTGAGGGGAATTATGTTGTAAAAATCTCCTATTTTGTTTCTTGAAAGGTTGGTAGCTATTTGGAGTTGCGGATTCAGACTTTTGAGATGGCTAGGATGATTTTTCACATCACGGCCATAAGTTCTATTCTAATAATCATGAAGGGCTATACATAACTGTGTGAAGGATGAAAATTTCAACATCTTAATATTGGTTTGAATTTCATTTTGTAAATTGGAAATAAAAAATCATTGAAGTTCAACATCAGGAATTAATATTTATTTATGAATAAAGCATTTGATATATTGTTATGAAACCAATCACTTTCTTGTCATCCTTTTGTTTGCATGTCATTAATTTAGCTAGAGTCATCTTGGGACCCATGTGAATGTGGAAGTGGTTGTAAAATGCTTCAGAAAGTTCATTGAATGAGCCAATTGAGTTATTCAATAAGGAGAAAAAACACTTTAAAGTAGTATCCTTCAATGACCTAGGGAATAGTTTAGCCAAGAGCTTATCTTCAAAAATGAAATCACTACATAGCGTTGTTGAAAGTATGAATGTGTTTGGTGGTGTTGTCAATGATTTCAATATAGTTCAGAGTGATTGTAGATGGTACATGTATAGTTGAGATACTATAGAGGTGTTGAGAGTACATGGAGCTATCTTTATGGTGTTGCAGGTGTGCTGATGCCAAGTTCTTATGAAAAACTTAATAAACAATGAAGATAGAGTTGTGTGTGTGTTCTGAATGTGCTCTACATTTATTCTATGTTGATCCTATGCCTACGAGGATTTTTAGTGTTGTTTATTGGCTTCATTGGAAAATACATCCTGAATTTCAGCTTCCAAGTTGATGGAGAGTGAAAGTTGTGTTCATTAGTGTGTGATCCGATTTCATAGAACTATTTATCTCTCCATAGGGAGAGATGTCTTTGCTCTACAATTCCCTGGTGGTTTGTCTTAGATCCCATGGATCTGGAAGAAGGTTGATAATGGTGTTGTCTATGTTCTAGAAAATATGCTTGTGGTTTGGTGCTCCGAAAGACTTGTTCCAGAGCTACTGTGTGTGTTTGCATGGTCTAGTTGGACTGTTGAAGAATGTTCTATGTATGACGATTTTTGCAGTTGTTATGGATGTATCTAAAGGTTTCCAAGAGGTTTTACAATGTTTGGTGAAGCATGTTGTGTGATCCATTTGTCATCATCTTGTTTTGGATGTGTGTACTTCAATTTGCTTTGATGTTTTCATTAGGTTTGGCCGACCTAGTGTCTACATGTTACATGGAGAATAAGCATCGATTAAGGAAGCATGTGATTGATCCAAGATATTGTTTGGGTCTTGATTAAGTATTTAATTGGTCCAATCTCATTCTTATCCATTGTGGGAATGTTGAGTCACCGACCTAATTTGAACAGGTAAAATAATGGATGTGTAGCCAACCTTGGAGAAAGTTTCTAAGGTTGAAGATGGTATAAATGCAAGTCAAGATGTTGTGAATTGGAAGTGAACAAGTGTGTGAAACAACTACAAAGAGAAGAGTGTTTGAAAGTGTGAAGCAAGATAGTAGTACTTCAATGTGTTAGATTCCTTAAAGAAGTGAGCTGATGGTGTCCACAATTCTTTTATCAAGGCTATGAATGTGTAAAACCTATTGTGGTGGATTTTCTATTATCTTTCTTTGTTTGTATGTAGTGAGCCTCCTTTTGCATAGTTAGTTCTTTTTGGGTAGTGAGCCCTCTGGGAGTGAGTCTTTGTATTTGGTTTTTGCATTACTATTATATTGTGAGTTAAACCTCACTATGGTTTTTCACTCATTGGGTTTTCCATGTAAAGTTGGTTTCTCTAGTATTTGGTTTCTATTATCTACATTTCATGTTTATACTTAATAACAGATTAAAGTGAATGTGGAGTTGATTAAGATTAGAAGTGAAAGTAATTTGATACAACTTATTCACCCCCCTCTCAATTGTCTTGTGTATTTCACCAATTGGTATTAGAGCTTTGGTTTCTCGAAGAAGAGCTTAACCACTTGTGGTAGATTAAATGGTGCACAAGTTGAAAATCCATGTATTTGATGGAGCTGACTACAATGACTAGAAAGTGGAGATGAGAGGTTACCTGATCTCTCTCAGTTTCAAGAATTGGAAATTTCTTGAAACAAACTATGTTGAGCCAGAAAGTGGTCCTTCTTCTATAGATGAGATTTTTGCCTATGAGGAGAATAAAAAAGAAAGGTATGTTATCTTCAGTGCTTTATCTAAAACTGAATGGATAGAAGTTATTTCTTTAGGCACTACTTATGAAGTATGGGAAAAGTTGAAAGATATCTATGAATGAAATGATAAAGTCAAATTATCAAAGAAGCTAACAGCAAAGCATAGATATGAGAACTTAAAAATGGAAGAAGGTGAAGAAATTTCAAGCTACTTCCAAAGAGTTGAAATTGCAGCAAATGAAGTCAAAAATCAAGGTCGTACTTTGGAAGATGAAGATATAATAGAGAAGATCTCGATGACCCTACCAAAGAATTACAGTGACAAGGTCTCTACTATTGAAGAAATATATGATGCAAATAAATTCACCAATGAATAGTTATTTGGCACGTTGATTGCATTTGAGATGAGGAAGTTTGGAAAAGAAGTGGAGAAAACTGAAATGGCCTTCAAAGCAACTAAGATAGAAGATTATATATATAGTGATGGTTCAAAAGGGTTGGAAGAAAACTTTACAAGGAATTTGAAGAAATTTATTGGTAAGTACAAAGGTATGTTATCTTTTAAATGTTTTAGTTGTGGGAATATCGGTCACTATGCTTCAAGATGTTCAAATAGAGCTAAACACAAGAATAATAGAGATAATAATAAAGAGAAATGGGATAGAAAGTTCAAGAAATTGTATTATGTTAGAGAAAATGCTGGAATTTCTTATGATAAAGATAAATGCTTGTTTCTAGCCTTGGAGATTAAATCTGTGTCTACTAACCATGGAAGATGTGCAAGGGAATGTGGTCTGGAGAATAGGAAGCATGAGAGGGAAGGTACTCTAGTTAATGCCTTTCATGCTAGATAATATCAATACTATTGGGTAATTTATAGTGGATGTTCAAATCATATCACCGGAGACATAAGGTCACTAAAATTGAAAAGTATGATGGAGGATTAGTCATGTTTGGAGATGATTCTAGTGTTAAGATTGTTGGAAGAGGAACAATTAGTCTAGATGGAAAACATAGTATTGATGATGTCTATTATGTTAAGGGCTTAAGGCATAATATTTTTAGTGTTGGAAAAATGTGTAGCAAAGGATTCAAGCTTGTGTTTTAGGATAAAACCTATGAGAATCAAATGTTTAAGGTCTGATAGAGGTGAAGAATTCAGTTCTGGTGATTTTAATGCATTCTATGAAGAGCATGGTATAAACAGACATTTTTTTGATCCTAGAACTCCTCAATAGAATGGAGTTGTGGAAAGGAAGAATTGGGTTGTTCAAGAGGCTACAAGGACTATGATGAAAGAGGCAAATATTCCTGATGTGTATTGGAGAGAGGAAATTCACATCATTTCTTATATTCTTAACAGTGTTCAGATCAGAGGTAGCAGCACAAAGACCCCTTATAAACTATGGACTAGTAAGACTCCTACTATTAAGTACTTTAAGGTATTTGAAAGTAGATGTTACATTAAAAGATATGATGAGAATCTTGGGAAGTTTGATGCAAGATGTAATGAAGGTATGTGTAAGAAATTTGCAAAGGATATGCAAAAAGAGTTTGAGATGTTTATGATTGGTGAGTTGAATTTATTTCTTGGACTCCAAGTGAATTAAACTGATAAGAGCATATTCATTTCACAATCTAAGTACGTTAAATAATTGATGAAGAAGTTTGGAATGGATGATTCTAAACTGATCTGTACCCCTATGGTGACCAGATGAAAACTGAGTAAGGATGATGATTCTCCTAAAGTTGATCAGAGCATGTACAAATCTATGATTGGTGGATAGTTATATCTTACTGCTACTAGACCAGATATCATGCATGCACTATTTTTGGTTGTTAGATTTCAAGCAGAACCTAAGGAAACACATGTTACTACTGTAAAGAGGATATTCATATATCTAAAAGGCACTCTGTATTATGGCTTGTGGTATCCCAAGGATACTAATTTAACTTTGAATACCTACACTGGTGTAGATTTGGTTGGTTGTGTAAATGACTGGAAGATTACAGGTGGTGGTGCATTCTTTCTTGGAGGAAGATTGGTTTCATTGTTAAGCAAGAAACAAGATTCCGTTTTTTTATCCATTCCAAAAGCTGAGTATATTACAATAGCATCTTATTGTACATAGGTACTTTGGATGAAACAAACATTGAAGGATATAGGTGTGATGTGTGATGAGCATGTCCCTATATTTTGTGATAATACAAGTGAAATAAATATTTCAAAGAACCTGGTAATGCACTCTAGGACAAAGCATACATCTATCAAATATCATTTCTTGAGGGAGAAGGTGTTGGAGAATGAAGTCGCGCCTAAATATGTATATACTAAGGATCAAATTTTAGATATATTTACTAAGGCCCTTCTGAAGGATAATTTTAGTATCTCAGGGAAAAGTTAGGGGTTACTACCCCTTCTTCCTTGAATTAGGTGCACATGGAGGTGCATCAATCTAGTGGATCTATAGATTTTTAATTTGTCTAGTCTGATGATTGAATTCTACTCCTCAAGGGGAGTAGAGAGTATCATTGTTGTAGTATGAGATGTGGGTGCACTCCAAAGGGGGAGTGATTAGATATTTATATGGAAAAAGTTTCATGCAAACCTTGCCTTTTCCATTGATGTCAAAGGGGGAGTGAGAGTCATGTGAAAAATCATATCTATGTGAAAAAGCTAGAAGGGAGGGAATATTTGTAAGGAGAAGAGAATACTGAAATGTTGTGTAGGTTGTCTAATCTAAGAAAGAAAGGGAAGAAGAAGCATGAGAGTGTGTATGTTGTCTAAATGATGTTTTTTCACATCATGTGTTGCCATCAATGACAAAAGGGGAGATTGTTGCAAGTATGAATGTTTTAGGTGGTGTTGTCATTGATTTCAACATAGTTCAAAGTTATTGTAGGTGATACATGTATAGTTGAGATACTATAGAGATGTTGAGAGTAGATGGAGCTATCTTTATGGTGTTGCAGATGTGTTGATGTTGAGTGTTTTTTAGAAAATTAATAAAGAATGAAGATATAATTGTGTGTGTGTTATGAATTTTCTTTGGTAATGTGCTCTACATTTCTTCTATGTTGATCATATGCTTGTATGGATCTATAGTGTTGTTTATGGGCTTCATTGGACAATACATCCTAAATTTTAGCTTTTGGGTTGATGGAGAGTGAAAGTTGTGTTCACCGGTGTGTGATCCGATTTGGCAAAACTATTTGTTTGTGGACTGTTAGAGATGTCTCTACTCTATAGTCTCTTGGTGGTTTTTCTTAGATCCTGTGGATCTAGAAGAAGGTTGATAATTATGTTATCTATGTTCTAGCAAATTTTCTTGTGCTTTGGTGCTCCAGAAGACTTGTTCCAAAGCTATTGTGTGTGTCTACATGGTTTGATTAGACTGTTGAAGAGTGTTCTATGTATGAAGATTGTTGTAGTTACTATATATTTATATGAAGGTTTCCAAGGGGTGTTCCAGTGTTTGGTGAAGCGTGTTGTGTGATCCATGTGTCATCATCTTGTTATGGATGTGCGTACTTCATATTTCATTGGTGTTTTCATTATGTTTGGTCGACCTAGTGTCTACACATTACATGGAGAATAAGCATCGATTAAGGAAGTGTGTGATTGATCCAAGATGTTTTTTGGGTCTTGATTAAGTATGTATTTGGTCCACTCTCATTCTTATCCACTACGGTAATGTTGAGTCACCGACTTAATTTGAATCTATAAAATAAAGGATGTGTAGCTGACATTGGAGAAAGTTTCTAAGGTTGAAGATGGTATAAATGAAAGTTAAGATATTGTGAATTGGAAGTGAACAAACTGTGTGAAACAAGTGTGAAGAGAAGAGTTTGTGAAAGTGTGAATCAAGGTAACAATACTTCAATGTGTTAGATTCTTGAAAGAAATGAGTTAATGGTGTCTATGATTCTTTGATCTAGTCTACAAATGCTTAAAACCTGTTGTGGTGGATTTTCTATTATCTTTCTTTGTCTATAGGCACTGAGCCTCCTTCTAGACAGTGAGTCCTTTCTAGGAAGTGAGCCCTCTAGTAGTGACCCTTTGTATCTATTTTTTGCATTACTATTATATTGTGAGTTAATCCTCACTATGGTTTTTCCCTCATTGGTTTTTCAACATAAATTTGGTGTCTTTGGTATTTTCTTTATGTTTTATGCATTTCATGTTTTTACTTTATAATAAATTAGAGTGAATGTGGAATTGATTAAGATCAAAAGTGAAAGTATTTTTTTACAACTGATTCACCCCCCTCTCAGTTGTCTTGTGCATTTCAATAATTATATAAGTGGAAAAATGGCTAACAAGATCTCCCTTCCCACCACATTTCTCAAATCTAGGAACTTCTATACCTTGTGGCATTTGTGTTCTCAATATTTCTAGGGATAATGGGTTGGTTTTGATGTATTGTGAAGTTTGACCATTATTGTTTTGTTTTATGGTTGTGATTTTTTCTTGAAGCGTCGATATCCTTAGCTTTCCATTTTCCATGAGGATGCCGCCAACGAGTAGGAGAGGTCGAAGATTGCAAAGAGGTATGTATTTTTATTCTATTTATTTTGAATTTGATTTAGAATGCAAATTTAAATAGGTTTTTATAATAAGACTTTGTTCTAATTCTCAGGGAATGAATCTCCACCTTGAAACATTTAGAATTCACAATCACCCCCTCACGAAGAGCCTCCTATACAAGAACAACCCGAAACCCCTCCATCAATTCATAGGCATCCTCAAGGAACACAAGAAAATATTCAAAATCAAATTGAAAACAATAAAAGAGACATTCAACAATTAATTGCAAGATTAATCAAGCATGTCAAAACCCACCCTTATAGGAGAAGGATTGCTGAATCATTGAAGTCAATTGTAACTCATGTAGGAGAAATGAGCGAGCAAATGAATTTTTGGTCAAATAAGAGGCATGAGATGAGACAATTTTATGCTAGTGGTTTGTCATATGCAGATGTCAAAAAACTAAAAATTAGAAAAGCCAACTTGTGTGCCCTATTTATAGACCCAAAAACCAATGAACCTTAGTCTCATGCATGGAGGAGGTTCCCCATCCATTGGTGCCACCATGAGTTAATTAAAAAAAAAATGGGAGTGGTGGTGGATGGTATTTGACCAACCTCCATGCAATAACCATGAGGTTCTGCAATACTTTTTGAGGAAACTCTATTGTGACTTTTTCCTCAATAAAATGCCAAACTATTTTGACATCTTAGACTTTCAAGGTAGAGGTGGGGGATCCACACATGATAGACCTATTGCATGACGTAATCCACAGTTGGCACCAAGAGCCTTGGGCAGACCCATGGTGGAGCATGTTGTTGTTCCTTCCATTGTTAGGGACAATGTAGAGGTGGACATACTAAAGTCGATTGACTCACTCACCCAGACCATTTTATAGTGTGTGAGGCCTCTAGTAGAGCCTAGTGTGGAGGAGACATGTAGGCCCCGAGCTCCACCCCACCATTGTGGTGCTTGTGGTGTTGTTTTAACGTATGATTATCAAAGTGCTTGTGATGTAGCTACACAACCTACATCTATTGCAGAGGCAATGGCTTTCACATATGATATTTTGAATGATACATTCAACATTCACACTCAGGTACAATTTAGTAGGTTATTTTAATGTTTTTTATTAAATTATATTTTGAAATTTAAGAATAACTAAATTAGTTGAATTATGATATGATGAAATTTTTGGGTTGCACTATTCATGAGGCATGCTCTATTCCTATAGACCCATATATATTCTCAACAATGATTCCATAGGTATGCAACTAGTATTAAAGATATTATTATTCCATTTGAAGAGTTGAATGTTATATTTGAATGTTTGTCTCATAACATGCTTTGGATTTCAAAAAAAATCTCGGTGCACCTTCTTCCTCCACACCTCGCAATTCATATCCTCAAACAATGTACACTCGGGTAGCCTTTATTCATTAATGGTGTTGTAAATCTATGTTATCTAGTTTTCATAATTTTGTGTATATACAAATCTAAAAAAATGATGAGAAACACAAACATTACAGTTAAGTATTCCTTGATTGTGTCACATTATGTTCTCCTAATGCACTTTTTGTTCCTTTATTCCTTCCTAATCCCTTACCATTAATATCTAATATTTCACCTTATTTTCCATGATCCCCTCCTAGCCTATCCCACTAATATCTTCTAGTCCATGTTATGTGTCATTATGTCCTTCTACTCCCATCTTATTGTACCCATTATTATTTTACCCTAGATGTTCCATGATCCCCTATGTTCTACTCTATGTTCCTTTATATCATCCTATGTTATACCATATTTATCCATATTTCATCCTAGATAACTCTTCTCTATTATTCCTACACACAGGTCAAGTTCCCACTTCGTGTACTATAGTCAAACCCTAGACACCTCCTAATTCACCCTATGTTGCATTATTCTCTAATAATGACATCCCATTAACCTCTACTTTTCCACCCTATATTTTTTTATCCCATCCCAGCCCATCCCATCAATCTATCCTAGTCCATCCTATGTTCCATTAATCCCTTTGGTGTAGGGGCACCACTCTTTTCTATGTTTCTTCATTCAGTTTCTAATAGGCAAGGTGTGTTAGGATTTTTGAGTTGAGTCCTTGAGTCTTAATAAGGTCCAATGTGACCATTCTATTGTAATTGATCAGCTTTGAGGGGCTTTTGTATTCATCTTGTAAGGTTTGCAAATCATGTGGATGGAATTGTCAAAGTTGACAAGGGGTGTCAAGGTAGATAGGATGATGTTTTCTTGAGTAACTCATGATTTATTAGTGGAATAAGGTCTCATTAGACTATTTATAATAGTTTAGGTGTTTAAGAGGGTCTTGGAAAATATAAAGAGTCAAAACTTGAAAGTGCAAAATTTGTGAGTTGCATAAATGCAAAACAATTGTAATGCAACAGTCATGAGAGGTTTAAAAAGTATTTGTAAGGAAATTGGGAATTTTTTTGATGAGGATAAGCCTTTAAAAAGGCATGAAAACTTGTTTTTTAATGTTGTATTGAAGTTTGAAGCATTGGCAATAAGAATATCTCTGTTTTTCATCAATTTTTTGAGTTTTCTTGTCATTTGTAGGCCTGTATGAGCCCGTATAGATTTATTGTGCCATGTAAATCATTTTACTTTGTGGTGGAAGGTGTTAAAAATATGTTGGGACAAGTTTGAGGGAGATCCATTGTGATTTGTGGTAAATATCCTTGTTTTCCTGTGATAGGACGAGGACACACTATTTGAGGGTTTTGTTACGAAAATCATGATTTAATGGCCCTTACACCAAATGTACCTACTATAACTAGTGTAATGGGCCCTAGGGAGTTTGAGTAGATTGTAGGTTTCATGATTGGAGTTGTGGAGAAGGAACTAAGGAGATAAACCTATTGTCTTGATGAGTTTTGTGAAGAAAACAATGAAGATGTAGCCTTGGGTCTAGGGTTTGTGGAAATCAATGAGAGTGTGGAGTTTTCTCCAAATTTTGAGGATATTGGGGTCAGAATATACATGTCTATTTCAGTAGCATGGTCTAGGAGGTTGTGCAAGTGGGACTTTGAATAAACCCTCTTAACTTGGCATAAAATTGAGGGTTTTTGGGTTTGCTATGTTGGAGGTGTCAACCCTAGGTGTTGATTATGCTTTAAGTGGTTTGAGGGCATAGGGAATTCTACCCCAAGGTTTCAAGGGTTTTTGTTAAGTTTAAAGGTATGTTTCTTTGTAAATCTGGCCTAATTCATGGCCTAGGACAACGTTGAGGGTCTAATTTCCAAGAATTGGTCCAAAAGACTTGTATCTGGTTAAGAGATATGTTGTATAAATTTGAAATGGGTATCTAAATCCACCTTTTGATTGTTAATTGTTTTGGAAATCATGGGAGTTAAAGGCTAAAACATGAGTTTGCACTACTACTAGGTTACATGGGTGAAAGTGATAAGTTAGACTCCCGATTGTTGTCAAGCTTTGAGGATTGTTTGGATTACTCAAATAGGTCATTTTACTCTTTTTATATGCCTCTTGAATGCAAGTTGTAACTTTGAATGAGTTTGAGCCCCCTCTCTGCATCACCCTTCTATTCCCATCCCATTACCCTCTCTTATTTCACCTTATGTTCCATTATCCCCTCTTGGTCTTTATATCAACATGATACCTGAGATATTGTTTCATTTGTAGTTGTTGACAAGAGACAGCCCTGGTGATGTTGGTGGCATGATGGACCATGGATTTGTTGAAGCAATAGCCAGTTCTGATCCATTGAGAGAGGTATGGAATAGATTACTCGATTTGAGATTATATTTCCTCTTTTATGTTCTATTATAGAAAATTTTCATGATACTTTTACGTAGTTTAATTCATATCTTGATGGTTGCTAGAGGTCATGGACGTGGTGATGTTGTAAATGTGCATGATGACTATATGTATGTGGTAAGTGATTATATATTTTGTTATATGTCATTCCACAATTCAATTTTTATGTTTTAACATCTTTACTTTTTATTATATTAGTTGAAGGTCCAAAGTGAAGAGAGGAGGACTAGCAAGCGTGTTCAAAAGACAAGAGAAGCAAAAATCACTCCATCTAGCTGAATTTCGAAGGTAGCACGGGATCTATTTCCTTCCCCTACAAGGAAATGACTATGTAATAGTGTTGTTTGTTGTATTACTATGTGGTATTTTGGAACATACATTTTGTACTATCGATATATACGTGACATTTTATGTCCATATGGCTCCTTTGTACTAAGCCTGTATGGTTCTTTTTGATATATTTTATATACTTCTATCAATATATATCATTGTATAGCCTTTTGGATTTTTTATTAAAGAAAATCTTATTTTGCTACTACCATTCTTGAATGATGTTATCATGTGTATCATGTAAGTTGTATGCTTGAATGTTGTAGGCATGGATTTTTTTTAGATCTATTGCTTAAGTAATTATTGTCAAATGCTCAATAAGCCCTATCTAAAGCATATTGTGTAAATAAGCTTCATTCGTGATGGTTTCTATCCTTTGGAATGCTTCAATTACTTGTGACTCACTTATTCACATGTATGCTTCACTTATTCACATGTATACTTCACCTATATTGTGTGTATTCATGTGTATGCTTCATGCTTCAAATGCATAGCAGCAAAAATATTTTAGGGAAAAATTTGACAAACCAAAAGTATAATAGTTTGTGAAAAAACTAAGAAAAATTGTAGAACAAGAGATAAAAGCTTTTTAAAAAAAATTGAAAGGTATTTCCATAACATATAGAGATATAGAGAGCAAATAAAATAAATATTTCAACTAATGAATTGTAAAAAATGGATTTTTGTAGATTATATTCATATCATTGATTACATTGCAATGCACATCTTTCAAAGTCAAATTATTACTTCACTTTGCATAAATAATAAGTAGATGTTGATAGATGACAAAATTTCAATTACAATATAGTTTGTACAAAGTCAACCTAGGCAGTTATCTAATTTCTTCACATTGCATAACTAATAACTAGGAGCAGCTAGCAATTGCATTTTCTGATCATGACATTCTATGAGACCAAATTTCTTTGAGGTATCTTTTCAAATAGTTCCCTTCATTTTCTATGTTACCACATTTTTCATACATGTCTACCAAAGCATCTTGTCAAATAATTCACTGCCTTGTTGCTATGGCTAAAATCCTAAAACAAGTGATTTCGAGCAAGCTATGAATCTACCTTGGGGATTGTGCAAAGTTGATTTAATTATCAATGCTTGGATGTTGACAACCTCTCTAGGGTCCTTGTTGAGTTTGATGCTATTTTACAAGGTTGAGTTAATTGAAAGTTGATGTCTTGATTGGCATATTTGAGATAAGCTATGTCAATTTGTGTCTTGGGTTACCACCACCTTTGCATTAGTAGGGGAAATAAAATATGCCTTTCTACAATTATATTAGACATTATTTCATTATTACTCATAAATCCACATGTTTTTTCTTGAAGACAACTTTAAATGTAAACCATGAAGCATTACAACTAATTTTAAATGTAATATACACATTTAATTGAGGCATATATTAAGGAATATGCACATTTGCATGTATTAATTTCTCATAATTTTTGTATATCAAAAAATACACTAAGTCAATGACAAATATTACAATAGTGATGGAAGAACATCTTGAAAATCTTCCCATTTGTCAATACTTGTAGCTCAATACATGTGGTAGAACCAGAATTTTAATTTAAAACCCTATGGGTTTTTCCTTGAGAAGTCCAAAATTTTGTGCTATTATTTGTAAAAATCACTCTATTTTCCTCCATAGAACCAAAACTTCCTTTTACCACCATACCACTACCTTAATGAATACCTTGAATGACCCTCACCTCTTACCTCATTACCGTAGCCTCTTGCAAAATAGATCACGGTAGTGCAGTAAAGGAAGCCAGTACTATACCCTTTCATCACTATACTGTGAAGAGTTAACATGCAGCCCGTGGTAGAGTGGTATACAGATCACTAGTAACAAAATGGAGATCGTTGTACCCCTGATTTACCATGTTACCTCACATCACTATTCACTCACATGTGGTGCCACATTGTCCTTCATACACATATCAATATACCGCTTTACCATGGGCTATCTTTCACCTCCCTGTGGTACCATGGTCTCCTCCCATTCATTTGCTTCCTTTACCACTTTACCGCAGGCTACATTTCTTCTTCCTATGGTGTGATGGTATCCCTCTATTACTACTCTTCACTTCACCGCTCTACTGCAGGCTAAGCTCTAAAGTTCTACGATACATTCATGTCTCCTTGATACATATATTCAATAAACCACTCTACTATGGGTCACACTTTTCTCTCTTGCGGTACTGCAATATCTTCTTAATATTCCTCCTTGGTGTACCGCTTTACCGCAAGCCATGTCTTGACACCCCGAGGTATAGCGATAAAGGGTGAAAGGGACAGTGTATAGTAGTGGCTCCTTTTACTGTCATACCATAGGTTTCTTGGTAACGAGTTGTGGTGGAGAGGTATGATGTGTGTGTTGTGAGGGATGGCCAATGTAGTAGCAGTATCACGCTAGAGGGAAAAATTGACTTTATGGATGGCAATAAAGTGATTTTTAGCCGATAGGCTATTTACGTGGGGAGAGCCCACTGGGATCTCCCCTAGTCTGACGCCGGTGGGAACCCCATGAACTTTATGGTAGGGGTAAAATAAATAAAAACAAATAAATATAAATATAATTAATTTATATATTAAATAATAATTTATGTAATAAATAAAATAATAATAATTTATATAATAAATAAAATATAAAAAAAAAATTTATATAATAAATAAAATAAAAAAGATTCTTTAAATAAAATAATATAATAAATTTGTAATAAAAATAAAGTTTGTTTTGTATTATAAAATCCAAACAATAAACAAATAGAAATATGAAAAACTAAAGTTGTATAGGAAGTGTTGTTTTTGGAATGAATTGGAGAGGAGGGTAAAGAAGTAGAGAGGGAAGGATAGAGAAAGAGAGAGAGAGGAGGGAAAAGAAGTATAGAAGGAAGGATAGAGAAAGAGAGAGAGGAGGGTAAAGGGACAGAGGGAGGTAGAGAGGGATAAGTGAGATAGAGATAGGGAGGGAGAGAGGTGGGATAGAAAGAAGTAGAGAAGGAAAGAGATAGTCAAAGAGAGTGAGAGAGAGAGGGACGGAGGAAGAGGTAGAGAGGGGCTGATCCCACAATAATGGGTTACACTTTTTGGCCAAACTTGACATTTTAATCAGCATTTTTCACCAGATCTTCACTTTCTTGCACCTATAGTAGCTAAACCATTAAGAATTTGGAGATGAAGCAAACTAGTGATTTGTGATATTTTGTGTGTATATTGTAATTATATTTTTGTAAAAAAATTAAAAAATTAATCGTCAATCCTTTTATGTAATTTTTAGTGACTTATTTTTTCTACAAAACAACATTTTAAAAAATGATTTTTACTTTGACCAGCATAACTTTGTTTATAGAAAGGATACAATTCTAATTTTTGACATATAGATTTTTCACCCCAATATGTAGTGCATGGATATTTTTTCATAATTTTTTGTTGCATTTTTTTTAAAATTAACTTTCTAATTCACAGTAATTATAATTAGGATAGAGGTGTACTTCGTCCCACATAACCTTTTTCGTATTCATTTGAACTAAATTAATATTATTTTTTTGGAATAAGGACATCAATACCTAGTGCACATGTATTTTTTAGAATTTTTTTTTCTCTATTTTCCTTTTTTTTTGTATGTGTGAAACAAAGATCTTGATGTTCGTTGAAAATATTACATTCACAAGAAATAAAAAATAAATATAATAATCAAATTAAATATATTTAAAATTATACTTTTTGGGAAGATTATAATAAGGGCTACATTCTTGCAAAATATAAATTTTAAATTACTTCATTTGATCTCCCAAAAGGTAAATCAAAAGTGGTTTTTTATCAAGATTTTGATAGGTGTAGAGGAGACTCCATTATATTTATGGTTTAAAACTAACGGGGTTTTATCCAAGGGGATTTGATCTAATGGGGTTTGATAAAAACCTCTTAATTAAAATCCTTTAAATGTAACCTTTAAAGGCTTAAATCATTATGTTTTCCAAAAATATGTGATTTCAGGAAAAAATCAAGATGTCCCATAAAGTGTAACCCATTATTGTGGCAACACCCAGGGATAGGAGAGATATGGAGAATTAGAGGGGGGAGGAGAGAGAGGTAGAGGGGAATAAGTGAGAGAGGGAGAGAAGTAGAGAAGGAAGGAGAGAGTGAGAGAGAAATAGGTGGGATGGAGGGAGGGACAGGTAGATAGGGATATGTGATATAGAGAGAAATAGAGAGGGAAGGAGAGAACAAGAGCGAGAGAGAAGGGGGGAGGGAGGGAGGGAGAGGTACATAGGGATAGGTGAGATAGAGAAAGAGAGATGAGGGTAAAGAAGTAGAGAGGGAAGGATAGAGAAAGAGAGAGAGGAGGGTAAAGGGATGGAGGGAGGTAGAGAGGGATAAGTGAGATGGAGATAGGGAGGGAGAGAGAGGTGGGATAGAAACAAGTAGAGAAGGAAAGAGAGAGCTAGAGAGGGTGAGAGAGAGAGGGAAGGGAGGGAGAGGTAGAGATGGATAGGGTAGTTATAGAGAATTAGAGGGGGAAGGAGAGAGAGGTAGAGAGGAATAAGTGAGAGAGGGAGGGAAGTAGAGAGGGAAGGAGAGAGAGAGAGAGAAATAGGTTGAATGGAGGGAGGGATAGGTAGAGAGAGATATGTGATATAGAGAGAAATAGAGAGGGAAGGAAAGAGCAAGAGGGAAAGAGCAAGAGGGTGACCATTCTATTGTAATTGATCAACTTTGAGGGGCTTTTGTATTCATCTTGTAAGGTTTGCAAATCATGTGGAAGGAATTGTCAAAGTTGACAAGGGGTTTCAAGGTAGATAGGATGATGTTTTCTTGAGTAAGTCATGATTTATTAGTCGAATAAGGTCTCATTAGAATATTTGTAATAGTTTACGGGTTTAAGAGTGTGGATTTTTTTCCATATTTTTAGAATATTGGGGTCATAATATACATGTATGAGTTAGTAGCATGGTCTAGGAGGTTGTGCAAGTGGGACTTTGAGTAAACCCTCTTGACTTGGCATGAAATTGAGTTTTTTGGAGTTTGCTATGTTGGAGGTGTCAAGCCTGGGTGTTGATTATGGTTTTAGAGGTTTGAGGGCATAGGAAGATCTGCCCCAAGGTTTCAAGGGTTTGTGTTAAGTTTAAAGGTATGTTGCTTTGTAAATCTGGCCTAATTCATGGCTTAGGACAATGTTGAGGGTCTAATTTCCAGGGATTGGTCCAAAAGACTTGTATTTGGTTAAGAGATATGTTGTATAACTTTGAAATGGGTATTTGAATCCACCTTTTGATTGTCAATTGTTTTGGAAATCATTGGAGTTAAAGGCTAAAAACTAAGTTTGCACTACTGCTAGGTTACATGGGTGAAAGTGGGAACTTAGACTCCTGATTGTTTTCAAGCTTTGAGGATTGTTTGGATTACTCTAATAGGTCATTTTAATCTTGTTATATTCCTCTTGAATGAAAGTTGTCACTTTTAATGAGTTTGAGTCCCCTCTCTGCATCACCCTTCTATTCCCATCTGATTACCCTCTCTTATTTCACCTTATGTTCCATTATCTCCTCTTGGTCTTTATATCAACATGATACCTGAGATATTGTTTCATTTGTAATTGTTGACAAGAGATAGCCCTGGTGATGTTGGTGGCATGATGGACCATGGATTTGTTGCAGCAATAGCCAGTTCTAATCATTGAGAGAGGTATGGAATAGATTAGTCAATTTGACATTATATTTCCTCTTTTATGGTCTATTATAGAAAAAATTCATGATACTTTTATGTAGTTTAATTTATATCTTGATGGTTGCTACAGGTCATGGACAAGGTGATGCTGTAAATGTGCATGATGACTATATGTATGCGGTAAGTGATTATATATTTTGTTATATGTCATTCCACAATTGAATTTCTATGTTTTAACATCTTTACTTTTTATTATATTAGTTGAAGGTCCAAAGTGAAGAGATGAGGACTAGCAAGCATGTTCAAAAGACAAGAGAAGCAACAATCACTTCATCCAACCAAATTTTGAAGGCAGCACGAGATCTACTTCCTTCCCCTAGAGGGAAATGACTATGTATTAGTGTTGTTTATTGTATGCCTATGTGGCATTTTGGAACATATGTTTTGTACTATTGATATATACGTGACATTTAATGTCCATATGGCTCCTTTGTAGTAAGCTTGTAAGGTTTTTTTTTGATATATTGTATATACTTTTATCAATATATATCATTGTATAGCCTTTAGGCTTTTTGATTGGAGAAAATATTATTTTTCTACTGCCATTCTTGAATGATGTTATCATGTGTATCGTGTAAGTTGTATGCTTGAATGTTGTAGGAATGGTTTTTTTTTACATCTAATGCTTAAATAATTATTGTCAAATTCCCAATAAGCCCCACCTAAAGCATATTGTGTAAATAAGCTCCATTCGTGGTGGTTTGTATCCTTTGGAATGCTTCAATTACTTGTGACTCACTTATTCACATGTATGCTTCACTTATTCACATGTATACTTCACCTATATTGTGTGTATTCACGTGTATGCTTCATGCTTCAAATGCATAGCAGCAAAAATCTTCTAGGGAAAATTTTGACAAACCAAAAGTATAATAGTTTGTGAAAAAACCGAGAAAAATTCTAGAACAAGAGATAAAAACCTTTTTAAAAAAATTGAAAGGTATTTCCATAGCATATAGAGATATAGAGAGCAAATAAAATAAATATTTCAACTAATGAATTGTAAAAAATGGATTTTTGTAGATTATATTCATATCATTGATTACATTGCATTGGACATCTTTCAAAGTCAAAACATTACTTCACTTTGCATAAATAATAAGTAGATGCTGATAGATGACAGAATTTCAATTACAATATAGTTTGTACAAAGTCAACCTAAGCAGTTATGCAATTTCTTCACATTGCATAACTAATAACTAGGAGCAGCTGCCAATTGCATTTTCTGATCATGGCATTCTATGAGACCAAATTTCTTTGAGGTATTTTTTCAAATAGTTCCCTTCCCTATCTATGTTACCAAATTTTTCATGCATGTCTACCAAAGCATCTTGTCAAATAGTTCACTGCCTTGTTGCTATGGCTAAAAGCCTAAAACAAGTGATTTTGAACAAGATATGAATCTGCCTTGGGGATTGTGCAAAGTTGATTTAATTATCAATGCTTGGATGTTGACAATGTCTATAGGGTCCTTGTTGAGTTTGATGCTATTTTACAAGGTTGAGTTAATTGAAAGTTGATGTCTTGATTGGCATATTTGAGATAAGCTATGTCAATTTGTGTCTTGGGTTACCACCACCTCTGCATTAGTAGGGGAAATAAAATATGCCTTTCTACAATTATATTAGATGTTATTTCATTCTTACTCATAAATCCACATGTTTTTTCTTGAAGACAACTTTAAATGTAAACCATGAAGCATTACAACTAATTTTAAATGTAATATAAAAATTTAATTGAGGCATATATTAAGGAATATGCACATTTGCATGTATTAATTTCTCATAATTTTTGTATATCAAAAAATACACTAAGTCAATGACAAATATTACAATAGTGATGGAAGAACATCTTGAAAATCTTCCCATTTGTAGCTCAATACATGTGTTAGAACCAGAATTTTAATATAAAACCCTATGGGTTTTTCCTTGAGAAGTCCAAAATTTTGTGCTCTTATTTGTAAAAATCACTCTATTTTCCTCCATAGAACCAAAACTTCCTTTTACCACCATACCACTACCTTAATGAATACCTTGAATGACCCTCACCTCTTACCTCATTACCATAGCCACTTGCAAAATAGATCACAATAGTGCAGTAAAGGAATCCAATACTATATACCCTTTCATCACTATACTGTGAAGAGTTAACATGCAACCCGTGGTAGAGTGGTATAAAGATCACTAGTAACACAAGGAGATTGTTGTACCCCTGCTTTACCATGTTACCTCGCATCACTATTCACTCACATGTGGTACCACAATGTCCTTCATACACATATCGATATACCATTTTACCGTGGGCTATCTTTCACCTCCCTGTGGTACTGTGGTGTCCTCCCATTCATTTGCTTCGTTTATTGCTTTACCATAGGCTACATTTCTTCTTCCTAGGGTGTGACGGTATCCCTTTATTACTACTCTTCACTTCACCACTCTACCGCAGGCTAAGCTCTAACCTTCCATAGTATAGTGGTGTCTCCTTGATACATATATTCAATATACCACTCTACTATGGGTCACCCTTTGCTCTCTTGCGGTACCATAGTATCTTCTTAGTATTCCTCCTTGGTGTACCGCTTTACCGCAAGCTATATCTTGACCCCCCGAGGTATAGCAGTAAAGGGTGAAGGGGATAGTGTATAGTAGTGGCTCCTTTTATCATCATACCGTGGGTTTCTTGGTAATGAGTTGTGGTAGAGAGGTATGATGTGTGTGTTGTGAGGGATGGCCAATGCAGTAGCGGTATCGGGCTAGAGGGAAAAATTGACTTTATGGATGGCAATAAAGTTATTTTTAGCCGATTGGCTATTTACTTGGGGAGAGCCCACCGGGATCTCCCCCAGTCTGACACTGGTGGGAACCCCATGAACTTTATGGAAGGGGTAAAATAAATAAATAAAAATATAAATAATTTATATAATAAATAAAATAAAAAAGATTTTTTAAATAAAATAATATAATAAATTTGTAATAAAAGTAAAATTTGTTTTGTATTATAAAATCCAAACAATAAACAAATAGAAAAATGAAAAACTAAATTTGTATAGGAAGTGTTGTTTTTGGAATAAATTGGAGAGAAGGGTAAAGAAGTAGAGAGGGAAGGATAGAGAAAGAGAGAGAGAGGAGGGTAAAGGGATGGAGGGAGGTAGAGAGGGATAAGTGAGATAGAGATAGGGAGCGAGAGAGGTGGGATAGAAAGAAGTAGAGAAGGAAAGAGAGAGTCAAAGAGAGTGAGAGAGAGAGAGGGAGGGAGGGAGAGGTAGAGAGGGGGGTGATCCCACAATAATGGGTTACACATTTTGGCCAAACTTGACATTTTAATCAGCATTTTTCACCAAATCTTCACTTTCTTGCATCTATAGTAGCTAAACCATTAAGAATTTGAAGATGAAGAAAACTAGTGATTTGTGAGATTTTGTGTGTAGATTGTAATTATATTTTTGTAAAATATTTAAAAAATTAATTGTGAATCCTTTTATGTAATTTTTAGTAACTTATTTTTTCTACAAAACAACATTTTTTAAAAGTGATTTTTACTTTGACCTGCATAACTTTTTTTATAGAAAGGATACAATTCTAATTTTTGACATATAGATTTTTCACCCCAATATATAGTGCATGGATATTTTTTCATAATTTTTTGTTGCATATTTTTTTTTAATTAATTTTCTAATTCATAGTAACTATAATTAGGACAAAGGTGTACTTCGACCCACATAACTTTCTCCGTATTCATTTGAATTAAATTATTCTTTTTTTGTTGGAATAAGGACATCAATACCAGTGCACATGTATTTTTTAGAATTTTTTTTCTCTATTTTCCTTTTTTTTTGTATGTGTGAAACAAAGATCTTGATGTTCATTGAAAATATAACATTCACAAGAAATAAAAAATAAATATAATAATCGAATTAAATATATTTAAAATTATACATTTTGGGAAGCTTATAATAAGGGCTACATTCTTGCAGAATATAAATTTTAAATGAATTCATTTGATCTCCCAGAAGCTAAATCAAAAGTTTTTTATCAAGATTTTGATAGGTGTAGAGGAGACTCCATTATAGGTATGGTTTAAAACTAATAGGGTTCTATCCAAGGGGATTTTATCTAATGGGGTTTGATAAAATCCTTTAAATGGAACCTTTAAGGCTTAAATCATTATGTTTTCCAAAAATATGTGATTTCAGGAAAAAATAAAGATGTCCCATAAAGTGTAACCCATTATTGTGGCAGCACCCAGGGATAGGAGAGATATGGAGAATTAGAGGGGGAGGAGAGTGAGGTAGAGGGGAATACGTGAGAGAGGGAGAGAAGTAGAGAGGGAAGGAGAGAGTGAGAGATAAATAGGTGGGATGGAGGGAGGGATAGGTAGAGAGGGATATGTGATATAGAGAGAAATAGAAAGGGAAGGAGAGAGCAAGAGGGAGAGAGAAGGGGGGAGGGAGGGAGGGAGAGGTAGAGAGGGATAGGTGAGATAGAGCAAGAGAGAGGAGAGTAAAGAAGTAGAGAGGGAAGGATAGAGAAATAGAGAGAGGAGGGTAAAGGGATGGAGGGAGGTAGAGAGGGATAAGTGAGATGGAGATAGGGAGGGAGAGAGAGGTGGGATAGAAACAAGTAGAGAAGGAAAGAGAGAGCTAGAGAGAATGAGAGAGAGAGGGAGGGAGGGAGAGGTAGAGAGGGATAGGGGAGTTATAGAGAATTATAGGGGGAAGGAGAGAGAGGTATAGAAGAATAAGTGAGAGAGGGAGAGAAGTAGAGAGGGAAGGAGAGAGTGAGAGAGAAATAGGTTGGATGGAGGGAGGGATAGGTAGAGAGAGATATGTGATATAGAGAGAAATAAAGAGGTAAGGAAAGAGCAAGAGTGAGAGAGAAGGGGGGAGGGAGGGAGGGAGAGGCGGAGAGGGATAAGTGAGATAGATCACTACTTTCTTCATGTCATCCACTGCATTTCATGACCATAAATAATGTGGGCTCAACCTATCAGCATAATTATTGCACCTCATTGGGGTGCAAGTGCTAGTTTTATGAAGAAGCATGAATTTGGATTTTAATGGATAAAAACCTTTAGAATTTCTATGAAAATTCCGGTTCTAACACTTTCATCAAATGTAACTCAGTGGGACGATGAAGTTGAGTGTAGGGAATGTTACTTTAGGAGTAGGAGGCATGGAAGGATGATCCCTTGGCTTGAAGAATGAAAGGAAGGGTTGGAGGTGTGTGTTTTCCCTTGGAAATTGGTGGGTTAGACCTATGGAATGAATAAATTGTATTGTTAATGGTCAATTGCATGTTCCTTAAGCATGGGTGGACCTATTGAAAGATGTCTGAGTAGTTAGATTAGGTAGGAATGGTAGGGAAAGTGAAGATTCAATAATGGTACCCTAAAACTCTAGTTATTTAGGCTACAAGGAGGGTTCTTGCATTGGAGGCTTGTTTGAGCATTTGGGGTCAAGAGACATGCAACATACTTGGTTTGGGAACTTTATTCAAGACTTTTTTTGGTTAGAAGGTCTGGTGTGGAGATCTAAAGGTAGTCTCTTAGTAAAATGGCCTAATTTGAGGCTTACAACTGTGAAAGTCCAATTTTGAGGTGCTTGGTCCTAAGAAGGTGTATCTGATTTTCTTGTATGTTGTGTATATATAAGAAGGGTATTTGAATCCATTATTAGTTTGCTAAGTTTTTTGGAAAATTTTGGCCAAACGTCTAAAAAACCGGTTTCCAACTACTACAAGGGAAACATATGTCAATAGGTGAGTTTTGAGGAATTCAATGGGGATTGTGCAAAGTTGATTTAATTATCATTGCTTGGATGTTTAAAACCTCTGTAGGGTCCTTGACGATTTTGATACTATTTTACAAGGTTGAATTAATTGAAATTTGATGTCTTGATTGGCATATTTGAGAGAAGCCGTGTCAATTTGTGTCTTGGGTTACCACCACCTCTGCATCAGTAGCGGTAATAAAATATGCCTTTCTACAATTATATTAGAAATTATCTCATTCTTACTCATAAATCCACATGTTTTTTCTTGATGACTAGAATATTCCTCAACACTCAAAGGCTCTGACTCAATAATCTCACTCATCAAAGCTACATATCTAGAGAACTTATTAGGTCTCTTACTTTCTCTGAAAGTTCCTCTTGGGGCTGCAAAACTTTCTGCCTCTTGCATTTTTTCCTGACCCAAAGAGGTCTTTTCATTCCAATCACAATATTTGTAGGCCCATTAGTAGGTTCCAAGGGCTCAACTGGATCATTAGGTTCTAGAGCCTCCCTCTGATTTTCTAGGAATACGATCAACTTCCATATCCTAAGGAGGCTCTTCATCATCAATCTCCAGATGAGTGCCTTTGGATCTTCTAAATGCAACATCCTCTTCAAATGTGACATCTCTACTGACCTCAATTGTCTTTTGACCTGAAATGTAGATTTTGTAGGCTTTTGATGTCTCACTATAACCTACCAAAATTCCATTCTTTCCAAAAGGTTCCAAATTTGTCCTCTTTTCCTTCGGTACATGAACATACACTAGACATCCAAAGATCCTCAAATGAATTACTTCAGGCTTCTCCCTTGAGAAACCTTCTTTAGGAGTTATATTCTTCAAGGTCCTATGGGGACATCTATGGCTTTGACTGCTTCCACAATAGATCTGTTATTTCTTTCAACAACACCATTCTATTGAGGATTATAAGGAATGATGAATAAGATCAAGAATACATTTGGATCTACTTTCACTACTATGAAATGGAGCTTTTGTATTCTTACCTAAGGTGCAACCTTTGCAAGTACCTTCATGCTCTTGGTTGAATTTTGGAAGGATGGTGACCATCTTCTCCATTATAGGTAGGGCTCAAAAGTGAAGGTGAGCCAATCTTCGATGCCAAAGATCACACAAACTTGAAGAATCATGCACTAGAGCCTGAAGAGGGAAAGTGCATAGCCTATAGAGACACCCATGTCTAACTCCAATTACCTGAGCAGACTTGATGTTTAAATTCTTGGCCCATATAAGAACTTTACCTTCTGAAAATGCAACTTGGTAGCCCTTGTCTTCTAAGGCTGAGATGGAAACAAGGTTTCTCTTGATGCCTAGAAGAAATAGTACATCATCCAATTGCAATGAAATTCTAGAATCCAAGTGAAGAGAGGAGATCCCAAATCCTTTCACAGAGTAACTAACATCATCTCCAATAATGACTTGTTCACTAAAATGTTTTTCCACCAAATTAGATAGATGCTCCCTAAATCAAGTGATGTGGTGAGAGGCACCACTATCAATCAGCCAAGTGTTGGTGTCGGTGGTTACATTGCTTGACAAGGATGAATAGAAAATATATTCAGGTTAATCCTTCTACGGAGAGACATCATTAACATATGTAATGGAGGCTTGTTGCCTAGGCCTGGTAGGACATTCCTTTGTAAAGTGACCGTACTTGTCACATCAAAAACATTGGACCTTGGAGAGGTCCCTCTTCTTCTTGAATGCAAGAGAACCATCCACTTTTCTATCTCTATTCCTCTTAAAATATCCTTTATTTCCACCTTTTCCTTTCTTCTTGAGGGATTGAGTGGCAAGAACATGTATGTCTTCATTAGTTGAACTTTTACCAATATCTCTCGTAGCCAACCTAGACTCTTCTTGAATGCAGTCTTCCCTCAAATGATCAAACTTGGGAAGTTTAGATCTTGCACTGATTCCTTGAATGTAAGACTCCCAAGATGAAGGAAGACCATTTAGATCCAACATGGTAGAGTCCTTTCTATCAACAATATGTCCAATAGAAGAGAGCTAATCTCTTAACTTAGTTATTCTCATGAAGTAAGCAATAACTAATTCTCATTTTTCCATCTTTAAATGATGTAATTGTTGCATTAGTGTAAGAGTTCAGCTTGTGTTATTGATTTTGTAAATCTCCTCCAAAGTTTTTAACATCTCTCTTGTCATCTTTAGCTTGGATATAATAAGAACAATATGATTCTTTATGGAATCAACTAACATCTTCGCATTAATATATTTCTTCTTCCATAGAGCCTTTTCTTCCTCTTTTATAGGCTCATGAGTTGTGCTCTCCATGAACTCTACCAATTCACTTTCCTCCAAGGTGAGCATAATTTTGAATCTCCATGAAGTTAAATTTGATGCTCCCTCAATCTATCCTCAATCTTAAGACCATTCACCATCTTGATGAAGAGATACAGGAAAGCAACGAAGAGAAGAGAATAAAGGGTATCACTGTAATACAACAATCTGATCAAGATCTTCTTCAAACCCACTATGATACCATATTAGTTTTAAAGATCAGATATAATGCACAAAAATTTAATTCAAAATCAAAATAGTGACACAACCAATACCCTAGGAAAACCCTCCAACTCGAGCGAGAAAAACCCAGCCAATATATCTCTTATATATTGATTCAAATAAGAGCAGAAATCTCCTTAAAACCCAGGCACAATACAATGCCAAATTGATAAAATAAAAAACATCTCTCCTAGATGTAAAGATACAAATAATATGTTTCTCCTGGAATTGATCTGCTACTATATAAATGTAGATTTGTTGTAATAGTTCAAACTCCTCTGGATTATGTTGAATGAGCTTGTTGATCAAATGATTGATAAACACCTTGTATTTATACACAAAAGAAGGAAGGATCATGACTCTTCATGAGGGAGGTTTTCCCAACATAAGTGATGTGTCTTTTCATATAAAAATGTCAGCCTCAACAAGAAATCACAATTTTCCACAAAAGGGATTTTAATTAAATATTAATTATTAATATCACAAGAGATGTGAAGTAAATGAGGTGCCTCCTCATTTAAATTATCTTAAAATAAATTAGAATAGCCAAAAGGCTATATTCAAATTTATTACTCCAATCGAACCTAGAAGTATTTCTTATGATGTTGAACATTAACAATAAGATGTAGTAAGATTATGAAAAGTTTCTTAATCTTATGATATGATACAACTTATCATAACTACCTAGGAAAAGATAAAATCTAGACATGAAAACTAAGTTTTCTAGAAACAATCTTAGGAACTAAGTAAACTTAACATGTGAATATGTCCCTTGAGTCCCTTCCAAGTGAATTAACTAGGTGCAATGCATTTATTCACACCAAGACCCCCCTTAAGTACAACTTAGAAAGTAGATTATTATGAAAATGATGGAAAGATGCAGGAATGGGTCCCGACTACTAGGTCATGTTAGGTACCCATGTACAAATGAAAATTCAATCTCTCGCAAATGGAGAAAAGGAGAAAACCCAATGGGACAGAACTCCTCCCCAAAAGAGAGATGAAAAAATACTCTCGATGAATAATGAGAAGGATAATATCACATTCAAGAAAAATTACCCTCCCATAAAAAAGAAAAAGAAGAGAGATAATGCAGCCCTGCAATGGTGAGTCTCTTGCAATGGTATAAGCTCAGAATTGAATGCTAAAGATGATCCAATCTCATCAAATAACGTTCCACCCCTTAGGAAGAAACAAAACCAAGATGATATGTAGGATTTCTTCCCATTCTTGAAAGGAAGATGATGGAAGAAAGATGATGTAGGATTTCTTTGAAGCATGCTCAAGTGTCTCCATGTTGAAGCTATAAGTTGATACACTCCAAACAAGCATTTTAGGCCACACAGCTGAATATGTCAATCCAAAATCACCTAGAGATGGATGTAGAAAAAAATTGAAAGACAAAGATGCCTCCTCTAAAGAAAAAGAATTCTCCTCCAAATATTTTCCAAAACTATTCATACTAATTGCAAACTACAAAGAATGATCATGTAGAGAATGAAGAAAACGGTCAATGTGTTCCCTCACAACAATTGAAGAAGGATCATATCCATCAAAAAGAAGATGTATTCAATCAATAAGGTCTCCAAAATCTGAAATGTGAGACTCAAAAAGCAACCCACCAGTGTCTTTCAAGTATGTATCCCAAGTGTATATAGTTGCAAGATGATGAAAATAATACTATATTGAATCACAAGAAGCCATATCTGTAGCAAAACAAGAATCAAATGCAATAGTAAATGGAGAAGATGAAATGAATGGCTCAAGAGCTAGATCTGATGTGAGAACTCCCAAGTTCAAGAAGCTAAATGTCTCCTCTGAATCATGGTTCACACTAGAATCATAATCGATAGTCGGATAAACAATGTCACCATTAGAAGTAAAATTTGCAAAGGTGTACAACTGAGATGAATGATCAACCATCCCAGTAGAAATAATCTCTCTAATATCCAAGTATCGAATGATGTATGAATTAAGAGTGAATTCCACAGTCTTTCCATCTCCACCATGTGTAATCTAATAGATGGAAATAAGATTGTTTGACAAATGAGGTATACATAAAACATCATTGAAAGTGTCCTCCCTAATATCAATATATCCCTTCCCAATTACACTCATGTATGTATTATTTCTCGTCAATATAGGAGACATAACACAAGGTTCAAAGGAAGAGATAATCGATTGTGAAGATTCCATATGATGCTTGATTCTCCCAAATCAAGGATCCATCTCCCTAATCTAATATAAGCACAAAGATCTTTCCCTTTATTTCTTGATTTGTAAAATACCAACCCTTAAATGAAGTAAAAATTTCTTAGTTTTCACCTTTTGAATAAATTAACTAAGTAACAAGCCATTGCAATAAAAAAAATTATTTTCTTTATTGATAATTTTCAAACAAGATGCAAAAAATAATACAACATGAATTCCATTTCATTTTAACAATTCTATAAGTTACATAAATACAAGAAATTATACATATACATACATAGCTCAATGAGCTTTAGAACAAATATTTGTAAGATGGTCTAGGGTCCTTCCTTTCAAATCTTGGTTCTTCTATCACCTGTTGTGGAGGAGAAGAATCACTCAAGTGCTTTTCTACCAACCATAGACTCATAATGTGGTCCCCCACATATCTATCATTTGATAAATGGCCCTTCCCTTCGATGAAGATATTGGTAGAGCAACCAAAAATGACAACCAACTAAGTATAGTGTTGTGTCCTACATAACTAGAACCTTGTAATCCCACAATCGGGAACTAGCATGTAATTCTAGATCATGGTGAATTGATAGTATAGTCTTGATAGTCACACAATCTAGACTGGAGTCTCAAACATTCACACTACTTTGTCCAAAGTGTTATCATTCATTACTTCAAATTAAGTCATCTATCACATACACTACTTAGGGTCGATTTGACTTAAGACTATCTTAAGCTACGCATAGGTATTTCGTTCAATGGATGGTCCTTCATCCTAGACATAACCTATCACCATATTAATATACTTGGAATAAACCTACTTAACTAGTAAGTACACAAACTCCCTCCCATGCTAGATTCTCTATCCTAGGAGTAAAAACAAGCTTTCCTAGTTAAATAAATAACTTATCTAAGTGTACCATATGTTCCTTTCATGTTCAATCAAGCCTAGTATATAATACCTATGATAAAAACCCATCTCCTACTATGGATTACTTAAAAACACATAATGGAAACATCATAAAAGCTTCAATTTTCCTTTTCAAAACACTATAATTTCTCTAATGCACATACTAGGAAAAGACATATCATCCATGCATGCAAGACATGTTATTCAAAAGTAAAATAACAAGAAGAAGAGATCCACATGCCTGTTATCGATTATTCAAACAAATGGCAGCAATGTCACCCTTTCTAATAGAAACAAGCTTGATAATTAGCTTCACAAGTATGCCACAAATAAACTCTATCTCTCAAGTTGATAGCTTACTCCTCTCAAAAATATCTTCCTCACAAACTAAATAGAACTCACTCCCTTTCTCTCTCACAATGTGAAATAGAGTATGGTTGGAAATAATGAAAAAATAGGAATTGCAAAAGATGTATAACCTTGTGGAAGAATTTATCCCTTCTAAATGAAATGGTTCAAATATTTACATAGCAACTTGGTAACCTCATAGCCTACATTTTAGGCATGTTAATGGACAACAAGCTCCATGCAAAGAAACACATGAAACATAGCAAAAAGGTGGTGACTTCCTAGCATAATACCCAACATAAACACCTACAAGTCGACTTACTTAATGATCGTAATCTAAAGACTTATTCAATTTGAATTGAAGACATCTACAACACTATGGTTTCCAGTGGTGGCACAACTTCAACCACACTCCCTCTTGTTTGACATGGTTTCATTGCCAAAAGAAATAGTCAACTACAAATTCTTAATAGCAAGAATCCATTGACTTGCATAGGAGATGAGTCAGCTTAAGCTGATAAATATGTTTGAAAATGTCTCCAACATATTTAAATATCATTACAAATACATTTACTAAGTCAAATATAATCTTTACTAAGGCATCGAATAATTCCATTGAACAGTAACTCAAAACACAATATTTAAGTGTTTCATATCACATGGAAAAAAAAGTGAGAATTGACTTCACCAAAACAATCATAAGCTATTTTATCGGCCTCTTGAAACATAGTTAAAAGTGACTATAATTGACCTCCAATATCATAGTCTTTATCAACCATAATAATCCTTTATAAATCAGCTTCTACCAAAGTAAGTGATAGTTGATTTCTATTAACAAATATTATATGTTAAATATATATTATTATTATATATAATATATATTATATACGTATATATATTTAAATACCATCATGTATTTATATATATATAACCACTAACATATATATCATATGCCAATAATGTAAGCATACATTCGATATATATATATATATATAAGAGTACAAGCAATATAGTATATAATAAACACATTATATTGAATGTATGCATATGTATATATATGTATGTATGTATAAATCTATAATCCTCTATGTAAACATATATGTCGGTATATCTATATTGATGCATCCATATGAGCATCTACATTTTCCAATGTACGCATGTATTGATATAGATATAAATATGGATACATGTATATACTATACATATATGTATATTTTCACATCTGATTCACATATATCCATTCAAACTTACCATCATATTGATAAATGTCAACATGTGGTAGATCAATACATGTGCATATGCATGTTGTTAGATCCCATTGATATGTATGTGAATGTATATACACTTACTCCACATACATCCCACTTGTCAATATAATCATAATAGTACAAGAAAGATCTCAAAAGAACAAAATATAATCATCGCCCAATAATGCATTCAATAGTAAACAAGACTCTCAAATGAAAACATATCAGCTAAGGATGACTTACCAACTACCTACAAAATGACTCAGCTCAATCATTCTAAGGTGGTGTGTGTATATGCTCAGATAGTTTACTTTTATTGGTTACCCAACCAAGATCTTCTCTTGAGTGATACTTCCCCTCCACCTGGAGGAATGGAACACATACTTGCATCAACTAGCACATGCACATGACAGTAAATTGTTCACAACATATGCAGTATATATAAACATCTCCAAAGTTAGAATAATAATTCAATAACGATTCATTCACATATATGTAGTATTTCCCCATGAAATAAAATCAACTGAGATAACATCAAATGAGATAACAATTCATATTGATAAAAAAGTACAAGAATAATTTATTCATCTCCATAATTCACAATACATTCATATTTACCCTATGTAGTAATAGTAAATAGTAACTACACAAGTGGGGTGTAATAGATGTAGAAGAAAAACTAGCATGACCTTTGTCATTATTAGACTATTTTGAAGAAGAAGAAGAAGAAGTTAACTCATGTAATGCCCCACGACGTAACCCTAGAGGAAGTTGCAACTACTATGAAAGCGTAAATTTTTTTTTCTTTTAAAGTGCAATTAATAACATGAAAGATGCACTACACTATTGCAAACATCCTCTAAGGCACACGACTAAGCTTACAAATGAATCCCATAACATAAACATTAACTTATTCATAGCATTTAATTAATTACTCATGAATTTAAAGAACATGCATTTAAAGAAATAAACATCACATAAGATAGAAGTACAAAAAGATCCATGGACTACATTAATTTTAAATAATGTTTACAATACTCATTCCCAGAATGAGGAAGATTGTACAAAAGAATTATAATTTACAAGAGTCCTCATCAAACACAATATAAATACAAGTTTCAATCTGATACAATATATCAAATGAAACGAACATAACAATTGATACCCACAAGCTCTTCAACAGGAAGATCTCGCCATCACGAACAAAAGAAGTGAACCTAACAAAGTAAGGTGCACGTTCCACCCAACCAAGTGGTACCCAAAGGCCCACCCCCCATGCTAGGATATAGTAACAAGGATTCCTAGACAATTCCAACTACCTTTAGACATAGGCTATCATAAGACTAAACTAATCAAATACAATTACACACTAACACATTGGTTACATTGCGTCCATAATTAACTAATCAAATAAATCAATGAACAAAACATACTACTGTCATGGGAGAAGTGTTAACACAAGCCGCATGGGTTACCCTAGAAAACTATCCTAGGCCTTGGCCCCCATCATGAGTCACTTCCCTATATACAACATGTGGAACAAATCCTCAACCCAAGGGTAACTAGACCACACATGTGGATATTCAATCCCCATCCAAAACATGAAGACATCACATCCCCGTTCATGGAAACTGGGTGATTTACTGAGAACGACAATATGCACTATCCAAGGAAAATCCAAAAGGGTTGAAAATAAATTACAACAACCCTAATTAAATTACCACATCTGGAAGTCTTACCAATGCTTCCAAACATATTTCCCCAAAATGAGAACAAAAGAAATTGAATACAAAAGGGAAATAAATTAAAAAAGGAAATGAAACTACTCTTCGGATAGCCTAAATCCAATTTTCCCTTCAGTGATTCACAGTAAAGTTATTTCCCAAATAAATTAATTAAATTAAATCCCTTTACAAATAGAGAAGGAAAATCTAATTTATCTGTAACTTCAATTCCTCAATTACTTTTAACAAAATATCAATTTTCTTCTTAAATCATATCATTTAACAATCCACTTGTGCTTTTGCATGCACCTATTATAACAATATCCCATTAAATATATATATTTCAATATATATACAATTATATATACATATATAATTATATAAATATAAATATATTATTTAAATATTACTAGAACCAATTTACAATTTTCTTAATATAAATATTAAAAGAATATTAAAATATCTATAAATATATATACATACATAAATATATATATGTATATATATTTATATACATATACTTATGTATATATAATATATATAATACATCTCATAAAAGTGATGTCAAATAAATTTAACCATAATCCGGATTTACTTAAGGACGGATGAGCTTACCCAAATACCAATCGCTGACCCTTGTTGAACTATGAGATCCATAGTCGACTTCCAATCTTGGGAGGGCACGACAATCGGAAGCAATGATGGGGCGGCTATGGGGAGAGCTCCATCCTTCCCCAACCATATTCAATCCAATGAAATTTAATGAAATAAAATTTTTGACAGAGGGATAATTTGAAATCATCGATCGGTTTCAAGTTTCCTCATTTTCAAAAATAAATTCTTCAATATGATTTTCAATAGGAATTTCTACAGAGATCATGTATATATAAATAATATATATATTTTTATATGTATATATAAGTATATATGCTGAAGTATATATATATAAGATCATCAACAAGATTTCCCAATAAGGGAATGTTTTTCACAATTTCATCCTACAGAATAATATATACAAATTTTACAAAGGATTAAAATTTCAACACAAGGGTTTTTCTAATTTTTCCTTAGACAAACAAATTTAAGAGGAAGCAATCATTTCCTACAGAAAATAAATCCAATAGTAAATTGGTGCAATATTTCTCTACATATAGCTTTTACCCAAATTTTCTGCGAGGTTTATTTCTATAGAAAGTTTAATTTCTCCCAATAGAGATTTTTCTAGATCCCTAATATTTTCTTCTAGGTTCTTCATTGTTTCCAACAATCCCATTTAAAACCTGCAATAATTTCAACAAAAGATTTCATTTCTACAGAAGATTTCACAGAAATTTTCAGACACGACACTTCAATTTTAACAAAACTCAAAATCTTCATAATTTGCACAATAAATCTTTTTCTAGACAGTAGATTAATCTAAGAAACTTTTCCAAAATGAAATTAACTAGAATAATAGAGGAACCTGAATTCCAACACTTGAGGGGATGTGGATAGGTATAGAGCCTCTTCCATAGACCCAAGATTCTTTCAAATCAACTAGAGCTTCCTCCAAAAACAAAATAAATTCCAAAGCTCAAAGAACTTTCTTGAGACTATCTTTTTCCCTCAAAATTTCAACAACCCCAATACAACAATTGTTTTTTTTATAAACAACCTCTACCCACCAAATATCCTCTCATCTCTTCCATGAAGAAACATCTTCGTCTCATGGTTACAACCATTATTCTCTTCGTGAAAATATTTTTCCCAACTACCATCATTAATATTTCCAAACACATGTTGAAAACAAAATATCTTTCAAAATCAATTTGCACCAAAAACTCAAGATATTTCTAAAAATTAAAACATTTTAATAATTTCAAAAAAACATATTATTTCTAATTTAAACGAAATTCAATTAATTTAATTTATTAATAAAATAAATTTAATCCTAAGATTAAATTATTTTACCAAATAAATTAAATTAATTAATTAGATTAAATTACAATCTTCTAACATAATAAACAAGATTTATTAAATAATCAACTAAAATATAACAACACATAACCAACAAAACCAATGACACACTATGACTAGGGTAGTGGCTTGACATAGGAAAACTAGCTACTATCTCCCAATCAACAATACCGTTGGGAAATGGACACACTGAAACCTATGAAACTAGGTGGAATCGATGTCTTGTACCTACAAACCTGCAATCAACATATATATCAAACATGTATATATATCATAAGCATTCACACTATGAAGAGAGAATCGTAGAATCATAGGGCACTCGCAAGCGAGTGATGCAATCCCGTTTCCTTCACCAATACAATGTCACATCAACTGACGAATATTCAACATTAATAAACTACTCATGAGCATATAACAATATTAATTCAAATATCCAATATGCTAATCAAAAGCATGCCATAAAAATAACATTAGAATTATGTACCATCACATCATAATATAAAACCCACATCACTCAAAAGTTAGCAATCAAATAATAAAAAAGTATCCTAGTCTATCAAGTCAAGGTACTATTAGAAAACAAAGTATAATAGAGAAACACACTGTCAAATCATAAGATCAAAATAGAGGGGTGTTACAACTCAAACATTCTAGAAGGTAGATCAATATAATTATTCTTAAGACGATGTTTCAACTCATCAATTTCTTTCTTATAATAATAATATTTATCATGTCTAAGTTTCTTGCAATATGAACAAGTTGAATTCTCCTTCTTATATTATTTCACTTTGGAAGAGAATGTATTCTTTTCTTGATCTGAATGTAAATTTATTTATTTTTTTTAGATCTAATTCTTTCACTAGAGTAACCAACAATGCCTAAGATTTAGATGGCTTGATGAGACCCATCGAGATAATATTTTATTTCTCATGTATTAACATCTCAAGAAATGATGCAAATGAAGGTGTAGTATGTGCAGAACCCATAGTCAACCTATGAGTAAGAAAGCTAGAAACAAAAGTAGCATAATTAGGATGAAGTTTTTTCAATGTATTGTAGACCAACTAGATGTCCTTATCAATTCCAAATGATTTACATTGTCCTCTTATATCATTAACCTTAGTGATGTAGTCTCGGATGTAGTTAAAGTTCTTAGGATAAAGGCTCATTAGTTAATTATGAATTTGATAGCCTCTTCATCTATAATACTAGATACAATTTTTTCACTTTGTCCCAATTTTTTTGAGAATCTTTACATGATTCAATTTGAAATAATAAACCTTGAGAAACTAGTTTGCAAAGACATCCAAAATATTTGGTATTTTCAATCATCCATTTTCTATTTTTATGTACTAAAATGGTTTATTTAAATGGAGGTTCACCAATAATTTACTATAAATAGAAAGGTAAAACAGGGTATGGTGCACCTATCTCCCCCTATCTCATTAGGAAAAAGAGATCCCTTAAGCCAAGGTTGACTTTCAACCCTTAGGTTAGTCAACTTTGAAGGATATCATGTTGTTTTTTCCTTATGATCTAGGATGGGGAAAATCTACTGAAACAACACTTTTCAGAGAAATATGAAAAATAGTAAATAAACCAAAAAATGCAAAGAAACACATGAAATCAAAAGATTAAACCTTAATCTAACAGAACCTACAACTTTTAGACAGATGTAAGGAGGTTTAGTATTTTTGGACCTTTCATCAAAATTTTGTTACTAAGTGTCCTTTGGGACTCATTTGCCCAAGGGAAAATGGGTCTTTGTAGGGCTTTCTAAAATCACTTTTTGGGTCCTCTGCTCCTATGTTTGCACTCTCAAATCCTCTAGATTTTAAATTTAGAAATTTGAAAATAAATTATAAAAGTGAGTTTTCATGGCTTGACGACAGCTTTGACAACTTTTTCAATTTTTCTCTTTGATAGATCTTGAATCCTTCTTAAAACTAAGATCTGTAAAACATACAAGAGGGGAAAAAAATTGGTGAATGGGGGTTTTCCTTGGTTAAACCCTATTTTGGTAATTAAACCTTGATTTGAAAGAATGATGAATGAACAAGTGATATGTTATAACTCACTAAACCCTTCATTTGAAATCCTTCAAGGATTGAAAATTAGTAGATATATCCAAGGTATTAATATTGCATGAAGTGGCTTGATTGAGGATGTGATCCCGATGCTTGAATCTTGACTTGAAACTTGAAACCTACACCAGAATATTAGCTCCAAAAACATGCATGATGCTTGAGATCTCAAATGCTACAAAAAAAACTTGATAAATATTCTCTTGAAAACCTTTGACAATAATCTCAACTCTAGGAATTCTTGCATCAAAATTCTAGGATTTGAATTAATAAAAAGACCATATGGTTTTATAAATAATTTTTTGATTTCTTGAAAATTGAATATTTCAAGCTGACACTTAAAACTTGAATTTATGACCTTAAGATGCCACCAAAAACATGTTTAAAATTTGAAATTGTGATCTTAAGGGGGACCCATCCACCCAAGGGAAAATGGGTCATGTTCTAAATTATCAGGACCTATTCATTTCAGGGTGTTAAAAATAATAAATGCATTAACTAAAATATAATTCCCCTTTCAGAAATTTCAATTAATTAGACTTGTAAATGAAAAATTTAGGCAATTAGAGGCTTAATTAAGTTTAATTCATTAAGGGATCCAAACATACCATCAAAATGTAAAGGAGTACATTTTATGACACTACATTTACCCTCACTTTAGTGAGAGGATGAGCCCTAGCTCAAACTCACACTAAATTAGTCAAACAAGTGTCAAGAGAGGTCTAATTATACAAATATTGGAAATATAAGACAACAAATTTCAAGGAGGATGATCAAGCCCCCAAGATCTAAGATCTCACACCAACAAAGGCACAAGGAGACACATACATTTGTTAAATATGCAGCAGCAAGACAAGATACACAAGCATACAATGTCAAAATTAATGAGAAGAGAAAGAGGGGTGGATCAAGCCTTAGCTACTTGTCCAAAAAAATTTACATGTGGAAACCTGTTTTCCACTATGCAAACCAAATGTGCTCACATGGGATAGTGAAAATCCACTGTCCACTAGGTGAGCCCCAAAAAGTGGCTAATGGGAAGTCATGCCATGTATAGGCTCCCATTATAATAACCATACCAAATTTATACCTCCTGATAACTTTGATAAGTCACCACAAAAATGGTCACAAGGCTATCAAGCTACATTATGCTAAGCATTCATGAAAAAGGCTCCACTAGAAAGCAAGTTGTCTTATGCTTGATGGCCTCGAAAAACATATAGGCTCCACTAGCAAAAAATTTGTGTTATGCGTGGTGGCCTTGATACATCCAATAGGATATTAAAAGGGGTTTTCTTAGTTCATGAAAGGTCTCACCTTAGGGAACATCATGCCTAATGTCTCCAAGAGAGGACTAGTTGAGGATTAAAGATTTGCAACTTAGGGAATGTAATACATAGCATCACCACTAAGAGGAATGTCATATTCCAAGAAAGGTCACAATCTTGAAGGACATAAACTCAGTGACAGCACCAAGAAGACACACCATGTGAAGTAAAAATACCACACTTTGAAGAAAACAATGAGCAGGGACCCGCATGCCCCCACTTTAAAGAAATTAATAAACACCATGTTGTGAGCAATTTATTTAAAATAGAACATGCTAAATATCAATACATGAGAGATTTATATGGAAATCCGTATGTAAACAAATTTTTCTGAGTAGATCTACATCATGCAAGGAAGGTTTCCCCCCATATGCAATCCTAAGATAACACATAAGGGGTCCATGGATTTGGGGTTAGTGTTTATCATTGTTGTGGTCATATAATTGTAGTGTAGAAAAAATTAACCCTTTTTCACACTTAATCTAGGAATAATTGAGACTAAAATCAACTTAATTATGCCTTGATTTAGTGTTGTAATGTTTTTTACACATTCACACTAAGTCTAGGACCCTTTTAACTAAGATGGATTTAATGATTCTTATTTAGGGTGTTGTAAATTGTTTTCTTACACTTTCACACTGATTTAGGGCTTTATCAATTAATTGAGTTTAATTAGAGCTTAATTGGCCCCTTAAATTCAAACCCAAACCTTATTAATTGCATTTTCTAAGGGATAATCCTAACACTCATCAATGATATTTTACAACACTCAATTTGGCAAGGTTTGAGTCATAGGCTAGTGACCTAGGACCCATTTTTCACCTAGTGAATGGGTCCTTCCTAGGTCCTAGTACCCCCTTTTGGCATGTTATTTCATATCCCTGAAGCATTTCCTATTTGAGTGTGCTAGGAACCATTCACCCTATCCTTATCTTAGGACACCCCTTTGTGAACATAGTCTTGGCATAATTTTAATGATTTCAAATCCTAGATTTGATGTCAACTTGTGTTATTTGAATTTTGATATTTAATCTTAAGATAAGTATAAATATAAGTTTATTTCACATAGTTTGATCTAAGCTTTCAATTATTCAATTCCTAATAGAAAATTTATGAGATCAAGAGTTCACAAGAGCATTTCTAAGGCATTCAAGAATAGATTTATTGAAGATTATTGCACCAATCAAGATCAATTTCATCATGTCAAAGATTTAGTGAATTATGCATGTTGTTGAGCTATCATGTTGATGTAGCATTGAAGATCCAATTCAAACATTATTTCACATCAAATTTCATGGTCAAGATCTACATTCATTGAAGCCACTTCATGCTAGATTGCAAATTTGTCATCCAATATTTCATCTAAGGTATCATTTTTTCATGTTTCATGTTTCATACTTCATGTTTCATTATTTCATCATAAGGTTTAATTAACAAAATGGAATTTGACCAAGGAAAACCCCTATTCCCTAAAAAATCAAAAATTTTCTTCTCCTTTTGATGTGTGATTGCAGGGTTTAGGTTAAAGATCATTTGGAGAAAAAGTTGTCAAAGTTGCAAAAGTTGTCATATTTCTTGCAAGATCAGAAAAACCAAGCTACTAAATTTATTTCCAACTTTTGGGAGTTGAACACCTAGGATCTGAGAGTGTGGAAATTAAAGAACATGACCCAAAAATTGATTTTCTAGAACCCTAGTAGGGACCCATTCACCACTAAGTGAATCAGTCCTTAGTGAGGCCCAAAAAAAAAAAATTCCATCAGGTACACAACATTTAACCCTCTTAAAACCTACACTTTTACTATTATATCAGTTAGGTTTGATTTTTGATTGTTAATTGCATATTATAGCTATCATAATTGAATGAAACATTAGTAGAAAAATTGTGGTTCATCATCTTTTTGATTCATTTTGGTGAACCCATTTTTTGATGTTTCATTATGGTGAACCACTATCAAAATGTCTATAACATAGAAAAAGAGGTTCACCATAATGAGATCAACAAAATAATGAACCTAATTTTACTAGTGATGCTTCATTCAATTATGAGAGGAAAAATGTATAAATGATGAACCTAATTTTAATAATTTAGTGATCTAGGACTTATATGCCACTTTGGGTGTATGGGTCCCACCTAAGTTTCAGGGGTTGGTCCTGAATTTGGCATAGAACTTAACATTTCTTGGAATTTATGTCCCAAGCTTAGGCTATTGGGACTCATACACCCCAACTGGCGTATGAGTCCCACTTAACTTGGTCCTATTTTAAATTAAAATTCTTTGCTGGATTTTAGTGTTATAATTTGAGAAATTTTAAATAAACAAGTATAAATACAAGGTTATTTCGAGCATAATTTCTCCTAAAAAGATCTAAGTTTTCAATTACTCGAGAACTATAGAAAAATTATGATCAAGAGAGTATTCAAGAGTGATTATTAAGAATTTTGGAGCTGCACTTGAGATTCAACCATCATGTCAAGGTCATCATGCATCATGTTTGTTTTTGAGCTAAAATTTGTGATGTACGGTTTTATGATTCAAGCAAGAATTCAAGTCAAGATCCATAACATTAAATCAAGAGTCAAGACCAACATTGATGCTAGCCATTTCACACAATATTGCAGTCTTTATTCCAAGGGTTTGGTGAGTTGCAACATTATGTATTTGTTCATTCATCATTCCTTCTAGTTATTTGATTTCATTTCAAGGTTTGATTACCAAAATGGGGTGTGACCAACCTTTGCAAACCCCTATCCACTAACAAAACAACATTTTCCCTTTTCTTTTATGTGTGATTTGTAGATTTAGGTTGAAGATCCATTGAAGAGAAAGATTGGAGAAACTTTTCAAAGTTGCAAAGTTGTCCAAATTTTCATCTTTCTTGTAAGATTATGGAAAGTCACCTGTAGGTAAAAATTAATAGTTTCAAACTCAAAGATTGAAAGGGATAGAAGCTACAAAAGATCACCAGAGGATATTAGAGTTTCAGATCAATCTTAATACTAGGAATAAATCGCCACTTGTGGCATATGAGTCCCAATATACTAGTTCTCAAATATTCTATTTAGATCGTGGTTTACCAGTTACAGATTCTAGTTTTGAGCCAAAACCCTAAATTGGGACTAAATCACCCTACTGGCGTATGAGTCCCTATGTGCTTAAAAATTCATAATTTTGGAATTACATAACTTGTTTCAAGCATCTTCAATTTTCTAGGTGCACCTATATTCATTCTCGGTCTATTATTTTGAGTTTCAATTTCATATTTTGGGTTACATAGTTAGGTTTTGAATGTTACTATCATTTCTCTTTCTTTCTAAGAATTTTATTAGTGGTGAACCCCATTTTATCTTTAATCACACCCAAGGAAATGTTATAGCAAAGAGAATTTCAAGGGCATTCAAAGACAAATTATGAACGTTTTACTATAGCATTCAAAGGTCATATCATCATGTCAAAGGCATAGTGCATCAAGCATGTTGTTGAGCTAGTGTGTTTATGTAGTATTGAAGATCCATTTTCAATCATTGTTTCACATCCATCAAGATCAAGATCTACATTCTTCATAGCCACTTCATGTTAGATTGTTGATTTTACATTCCAAGATTCCATCCAGGGTATTATTGTTTCATTTTTCATGTTTCATGTTCATGTTTCATTGTTTCATCATAAGGTTTAATTACCTAAATGGTGTTTGACCAAGGAAAACCCCTATTCCATAACAATCAACATTTTTTTTTCCTCTTTAATGTGTGATTGTGGTTTTACATTGGAGATCAAGTGGAGAACAAGATTGAAGCAAAGTTGTCAAAGTTGTAAAGTTGCAAAAGTTGTCATCTATCTTGCAAGATCAGGAAAACAAGTCTACAAAATTTATTTCTGACTTTTAGGAGTTGAGCATCAAGGACCTAAAAGTGTAGAAATTGAAGAACAAAACCCAAAAATTAGTTTTCAAAACCTTATCAGGGACCCATTCGCCACATTGGGTGAATGAGTCCTTAGTGACCCTTGAAAAAATACTTTTTTAGCAAGGTACACATTGTTTCAACATCTTAAAACCTCCCTCATTGTTTTTATAATAGTTAGGATTGATTTATAATTGTTATTTATGTATTTTTCCTCTCATAATTGAATGAAACATCACTAGTAACATTAGGTTCATCATTTTGTTGATCTCATTATGGTGAACCTCTTTTTCTATGTTTCATTTTTGTAAACCTCTTTTTCTATGATTCATGAAATGAATGGAGTACTTATAGGATAGGGTTGGATGGAACAATCACTGTTCGATGCTCTGGATCTTTTCTAGCAAGATCTCCTTGGTGTCTTAACACCTTAACCTTTAGGACCTTCTCTTAGGTAACCGTGGTTCTCCTAGCCAACCCAATTACCATCTCAATTACAACCTACCAAGCCAACCTTGGTGCAATGCTCCTATTCTTCCCTTAGCCCTTAATCTTCCCTAAAGGCTAACTACTCCCAACTCTCAATTTTGTTCTTTTGAGGGGTATGGGGATGATTCCTACAGGTTTACACCATCATAACTTAGTTCTAAAAACTCCACCTTGCTTCCTTTGTCCATCGCTTTCACCAAACCCTCATCTAGGGTTAAAAAGGCTACTAGCCCAAGAACCCCTATTAGGCCTCCAACTCCGAGAAATCAGGTTAGAAGTCTAAAGGTCTCCAAAGAATGTAGGTTCTTCTCTTAGGATTCTTGGTCATGGTGTCTATCCCTCAAAGATTCTAGAGGTCCCCATCCTCATCTGACCGTACACAGCAATAACCCTCTATTTAGCAATCTAGGCCCTTTTTGAACTATTTCCTGACCTCACAATGAACTGTCAGCTTGTTCTCCAATCAAATGGATTGGTGAAGCCTCCTACTTCATGCCAAGCCTTTATAAGGCATCTATCTACCTTTCCAGCACATGACTTGTCAAGGAAAGGTCACCCCTGCAAACCAAGTGCTTTGCACTTCCTGTCTTTCTTAGCCGGGCACTGTCAAGCTCACCTAGGAGAAGACTTTCTCTATGTTTCCTGGACTCATAACCACTCATAACCCTAATCTATATACAGACATGGAGCCTAATCATAGTTCCCAATGGCCCGTACACAAGTACATTGGGAATGTAACTAGAACTCCATCCTTTACAGTTTGACTGACAGGTCAGTAACTAAAAAGAAACAACTAAATTAAACAAACAACGCCTGTAAATTGATAACACAACCTAAATTCTACCACACAAATTTAGAACATAGTTTACACCAAAAGCTACACCAGTTTACAAAGCCATGATCACTCCTGATCACACAAATTCAAAGCATAACACAGAAAATTATACACTTCTTCTCATTGTCCACACTAGTTTTCATGAACTTTCCACATTAGAAAAGATTCCAACATTCCAACAGGTCAAGAAACACCTTATAAAGGTTTCCAAATCAGTTAAGCTCAAGCCTAACTATCCCATGGCTGCTTGTGACTTTCCTAATAGGCCTTATTTGCAAAATTTTGAAAAAAACTAACACCTAGGAAGGTATACAAAGGTCATAATTCCTCCTTTTAGCCAAACCCCAATCTAGAAGATGGTAAACATGACCTTTATGAACATATTACCTGACCTCAAATGCCTCTAAGGCACAAACACAAAGAATGGAAGGAGTTTGCTACATTTTATCTAAAACAAATTATTAATTCTTGACCTTCTAGTTAACTTTCCTAGATGCACTTCGGGGTACTCCTGCACCATTCTCCCCCTCTGCATAGAATTTAAGGAATGTGAGGAGAGATTAGAGATGGGTCAATTCCCTGCTTCTTGAACTGAGCTTCATCCACCCATGTAGCCTCAGATTCATGTTTGTTCTTCCACTTGACAAGATGCTCCATGTACACTTTATGCCTTGTAGATTTCTTCACCCTGGACTCCAAGATCCTTTCTACATGAAGCTTGTCTTGAATAGGTAAGGGTATGTTGCTTACATCCTTGAAGATCTCCCTACTATTCTGATCCATGTCATTGACTAATCCCTTGTATCTGTTCAAATCAGCTACATTGAAGACTGGTGAAATTCCCAAATCTGTAGGTAACTCCACCTTGTATGCATTCTTTCCATACTTGGCTAATACCTTGCATGGTCCCACTCTTTTCATCTAAAATTTGGTTGATATACCCTTCTACAACCTAGATTTGTTGAGGTGAACCATGACATAGTCTCCTGCAAATTGCAAATCTTTTCTTGATAAATCTACCTTATCCTTCAACTTTTGTGTAGCCTCGGTGACTGTCTTATTTACCTGCTCCTGAATCTCTTTCATGGTTTGAGTGAAGTCCTCTGCATTTCCACTCCTATGTTCCATAGCTCCTAGATCCCTGAGCTCACATATACCCCTTGGGTGCATTCCATACACAATCTCAAAAGGACTCTTCCCTATGGTCCGGTTCACACTATCATTATAAGCATACTCAGCCTGTGAGATAACCATGTCCCATGTTTGTCCATATTCTTTGGTTAGGATCCTTAGAAGGTTACCTAGCACCCTATTAACCACCTCTATTTGACCATTGGTCTGAGGATGGTAAGCGAATACAAAAGATAGGTTGGTACCTAATCTGCTCCATAGAGTCTTCCAAAAGTGACTCATGAACTTCACATCCCTATCTGAAACAATGCTTAAAGGCAATCCATGGATCCTTATAACTTCCTTGAAGAAAAGGTGAGCTATATAGCTAGCAGCATGAGTGGTTTTGCAAGGGATAAAGTGACTCATCTTTCTGAATCTATCTACCACCACATAGACACTATCAAATCCTATCTTGGTCTTAGGGAGTCCTACCACAAATTCCATGCTAACACACTCACATGGTCTATTAGGAATAGGTAGGGGTTGATATAGACCAGCATTACTAGCTCCTCCCTTACCTTTCATACACACTATGCATTGCTCCACATACCTCCTGACATCTCTTGACAACTTAGGCCAATAGTAGAACCTTTGCAGTAGTTCTAATGTCTTTTTGATGCCAAAATATCCACTAAGACTACCATTATGCTTCTCCTAGATGAGGTTTTCTCTCATTGACCCTTTTGGAACACATAAGTGATTCCCTTTAAACAATAATCCACTTTTCAATGTATACTCTAAGTATTGGCTATGAAAATGATTTTCAAAGTCAAAACATACCTTGTAGGCCTCTGAGAAATCTTCATCTTCTCCATAGATATCCTTGAAACTCTCTATTCCAATGCTCTTGATCTGTATCTCTTGCACTGTCAGCAATCGTCTACTCAATGCATCTGCTACCTTGTTCAATTGTCCCTTCTTGTGCTTGATGGTGAAAGTAAAAGCTTGGATGTACTCCATCCATTTCAAATGTCTATTGCTCAACTTCTCTTGGGTGTTGATATAACTAAGTGCCTGATTGTCAGTAAAGACCACAAACTCCTTGGGTAGAAGGTAATGCCTCCACTTCTAAGTGACTGAACCAAAGCATAAAGTTCTAGGTCATAGGTAGAATACTTCTTCTTAGCTTCATTGAGCTTTTCATTGAAGAAAGCTATGGGCCTGCCCTCTTGACTTAGCACTTCTACTACAACTCCACTAGCATCACACTCCACAGTAAACAATTTGTCAAAGCTTGGTAATAACCGAGAAGGTTGAGCTGACACTTTTTGTTTCAGTTTCTCAAAACCTTTCTCAGCTTCTTGAGTCCACACAAATTTAGTTTTCAAACCACCCTTGATTGTATCCAAGAATGGTGCACATATGCCACTAAAGTTTCTTATGAATTTCCTATAAAATTGAGCCAATCCATGGAAACTTCTTACCTTAGTCCCTGTAGTTGGTGTGGGCCAGTTTAGGATAGCTTCCACCTTGCTTGGATCCATTTTCAATGATCCTTGGGACACTACAAAACCCAAATATACAAGCTCTTGTTTAAAGAACTCACACTTCTCTAGGTTGATGGCTAGCTTCTCCTCTTGCAATCTTCTAAGAACCAACTCCACATGCTTTAGGTGTTCTTCTGCTATCTTGCTAAACATGAGTATATCATCAAGATAGACCACCACAAATATCCCCGTAAAGTCTTTGAGCACTTCATTCATGAGCCTCATGAATGTGCTAGGGGAATTAGAGAGGTCAAATGGCATAACTCTCCACTCATATAGCCCATCTGTTGTCTTAAAGGCTGTCTTCCACTCATCTCCATCCTTGATTCTTTTATGATGGTATCCACTCTTGAGATCCAACTTGGTGAAGTACTAAGCTCCTCCAAACAATGCATCAAGTCCTCAATCCTAGGAATGGGGAACCTATACCTGATTGTGATTCTATTTATTGCTCTAGAATCAGTGCATAATCTCCACTTGCCTCCTTTCCTGGTTGCTAAGACCACTGGTACTGCACATGGGCTGATGCTCTTCCTAATCAATCCTTGATCCAATAACTCTTGCACTTGTCTAGCTACCTCTAGATTCTTATCCCGTGTAAGCTTATAGGCTGCTTTTTTAGGAAATGAAGCTCTAGGTATGAAGTCAATCTGATGACTAATGGCCCTTTTTGGGGGTAAATTTGCAAGTGCACCATCACTCACTATGTCCTTATACTTCTCAAGCAACTTCTGGACTGCTCCAGGTATGACTATTTTTTCAGTCTTGTCTTCCTCTTTGGACTGCAACATGATCACATATCCTTCACCCCCTTGATGTAGGTTGTTAAGGAAATCCTTACCACTGCTTAATAGGACACTTGGTATCTTTGACTGTCCTTCTTCTTCTTCTGACAGTGACTGCAACTTAAATGTCTTCCCATCCTTTTTAAAAGAAATAGTGTTCTCCTTCCCATTATACATGGCACTTCTGTCATACTGCCATGGTCTGCCCAATAGTAGATGGCATGCATCCATGGGTAACACATCACAAATTAACTTATCCTTTTACCCTCCAATGGAAAACTCCATCGTTACTTGCTCATTGACAAGAACACTCTACCCTTTGTTTAACCATGTTACTTTGTAGGGGTTAGTGTGGGGTACGTCCTGCGATTTTAACTTCTTCACTGCCTCTTCTGAGATAATGTCATCTATTGAACCTGAATCTACAATAACCTTACATACTTTCCCAAGTATTTTGCATCTCACTTTAAATAAAGCTCTTCTTTGTTTTGGTTCTTCCTTGACCGGTTATTTGATCAAAACTCTCCTAAACATCAAATTCTCCCCCATTTCAGATTCAATGTGACTGACCTCTGGTGATTTAGTACTCATGGTGTCTTCTTGAGCATATGCCACTCTCTTCTCAGTGTTTGATGAAGATTTCTTCTCCGGGCACCTATAAGCTGGATGGCCTACTTGACCACAATGGTAACACTTTATATTAGAAAAGCATGAATTTCTCCTTCCTGCTCCTCTTCCTCTATTTGATCCTCCTTGAGAACCTCTACCTCTTCCATAAACTCCTCTAGAAGATGTTTCACTTCCATGCTCTGTGAGTTTAAACTCTCCTTGGTTTCTTTGCTCAGTTCCTCTACCTTGGTAGCCACCTCTCTGTCCTCTTTGATCTCTTTGATCTCTACCTTTACCTCTACTCGTAGAAGCCTAATCATGTTTCCTCTTGCTTCTTTCCTCAATCTTAATAGCTAATTGGTAACATTGGTGTACTGTCTTAGGACTTAGAAGAGTCATCTCTTATTGAATGTTCCACTTCAAGCCATTAAGATACCTAGCAACCTTGAGACTTTCATCTTCTGAAACATTGGACCTCATACAAAGTTTTTGAAACTCCTTGGTGTATGTGTTCACATTGGTCTCTTTGCCTCAAGCTTTGTCTCTTCTTGTGCAACTGAATCTCATAATCATCTGGTATGTATGCTTCTCTCACTTTTGCCACCATACCTTTCCAAGTTGAAATAGGCCTCTTGCCTTCCTTTTCCCTCTCTGTCTAAATGAATTTCCACCATGTCAAGGTAGATCCTCTCAATCTAGACTTGGCCACCTTCACCTTCTATGCTTCAGTGACTCCATCACATTCAAAATGGTTCTCCATGCCTTCTATCCAATCTAGGACTAGATCAGCTTCCAATTTTCCACTAAACAGTGGTATGCCTTCAAGAAAGGCTCCTCTTGTAGAATAGGGTTAGGTTCAGGGGTCTTTTCTTCCTCTGCAACCTCTTCACTCTTTGGCACCCTACCCTCCAATCTATCACTGACCTCATCAGCCTTGATTTGCATATTGCTCAATGCTTCCTCAAGTTGAGCTAGTCTTTCTCTCAACCTCCTATTATCTTCCTCTTGATCTTCAACCTTATTTGCTAACTCAATTTTTGTCACCATGGTTGTGGAACCACTAGATTCAAGGTCTGACATACAAGTTTCTATCCCAAATCTTTAACTTGCTCTAATACCAATCTGATAGGATAGGGTTGGATGGAACAATCACTGTTCCATGCTCTGGATCTTTGCTAGCAAGATCTCCTTGGTCTCTTAAAACCTTAACCTTTAGGACCTTCTCTTAGGTACCCCTGGTTCTCCTAGCCAACCCTACTACCATCTCAATTGCAACCTACCAAGCCAACCTTGGTGCAATGCTCCTATTCTTCCCTTAACCCTTAATCTTCCCTAAAGGCTAACTACTCCCAACTCTCAATTTTTTTATTTGCATGGGTGTGGGGATGATTCCTATAGGTTCACACCATCATAACTTATTTCTAAAAACTCTACCTTGCTTCCTTTGTCCATCGCTTTCACCAAACCCTCATGTAGGGTGAAAAGGCTACTAGCCCAAGAACCCCTATTAGGCCTCCAACTCCGAGAAATCAGGTTAGAAGTGTAAAGGTCTCCAAAGAATGTAGGTTCTTCTCTTAGGATTCTTGGTCTTGGTGTCTATCCCTCAAATATTCTGGAGGTCCCCATCCTCATCTGACGGTACATAGCCATAACCCTCTATTTAGCAATGTAGGCCCTTTTTGAACCATTTCCTGACCTTACAGTGAACTCTTGGCTTGTTCTCCAATCAAATGGACTGGTGAAGCCTCCTCCTTCATGCCAATCCTTTGTAAGGCATCTATCTACCTTTCCACCACGTGACTTGTCAGGGAAAGGTCACCCCTGCAAACCAAGTGCTTTGCACTTCCTGTCTTTCCTAGCTGGGCACTATCAAGCTCGCCTAGGAGAAGACTTTCTCTATGTTTCCTAGACTCCTAACCACTCCTAACCCTAATATATATATAGACATGGAGCCTAATCACATTTCCCAGGGGCCCATACACAAGTACAGTGGGAATGTAACTAGAACTCCATCCTTTACAGTTTGACTGTCAAGTCAGTAACTAAAAAGAAATAACTAAATTAAACAAACAACGCCTGCAAATTGATAACACAACCTAAATTATACCACACAAATTTAGAACACAGTTTACACCGAAAGCTACACCAGTTTACAAAGCCATGATCACTCCTGATCACACAAATTCAAAGCATAGCACATAAAATTATACAATTCTTCTCACTGTCCACACTAGTTTTCATGAACTTTCCACATTAGAAAAGCTTCCAACCTTCCAACAGGTCAAGACACACCTTATAAAGGTTTCCAAATCAGTTAAGCTCGAGCCTAACTATCCCATGGCCACTTGTGGATTTCCCAATAGGCCTTATTTGCAAAATTTTGAAAAAAACTAACACCTAGGAAGGTATACAAAGGTCATAATTCCTCCTTGTAGCCAAACCCCAATCTAGCAGATGGTCAACATGACCTTTATGAACATATTACCTAACCTCAAATGCCTCTAAGGCACAAACACAAAGAATGGAAGGAGTTTTCTATATTTGATCTAAAACAAATTGTTAATTCTTGACCTTCTAGTTAACTCTCGTAGATGCACTTTGGGGTGCTCCTGCACCAAGTACCTTCTACCTTGCATCATATAATGAAGTATGTCTATAACAAAAAAATTTACATGCTAAAATCTTATCATGAACCTAAAATTTGTCTAATTATTGAGAAAGAACAATGAGATCCTTTCGAATCACTAAAATCAACTACAAAAAAGGAAGTTACAACGGAGGAAGAACATGAGACAAATATTGATGAACTTACTAAGTTACTAGAAGATGATTGGGGTTCCCTAGATTTTACACCAACATTCATGGGAGAATACAAAATCAAGGCAAAAGAAACCAAAAAACAAAAGCACCAATTGTAATGTGAACACAAAATTTGAAAGACAACTCACAAGCATCTACCTCATCTACTCTAGAAGAAGACATAAGCTACACAATTTTTTTTTATGAGATATACTACCAACAAGCACCAAACCCATGAGAAATGAAAAAAAATTATGGAAGAGGTTATGAACTTTTAAAACAACTTGGTTATAGTGAAAAATGATGTGTTGCTAGAGAACAAAGTATCCATGTCCCCATAGATAAAAACACACAAGAAACCACTAGTAGTCCTAGTTATTGTCCTTTGAAAGAAACAAAAGAATCAAAGAAACCCTCACTTAATATGAATTTCATCACACAAAACACTAATGGCAGGAATTTGTTAGATTTTACACCCTCCTATAAAGGAGAGCCAAAATCTCACAATCTAAAGAGTCTTAGGTAAGTATGACACCTTGTACTAAGCAAGAGATATCTTTGTCACAAAATAAAGGAACATATTCTACTTTTGATCAAGAGAGTATCTTGTTGAGACTCCTCCTAGATCACTTGATATATCTCCCTCCAAGAACATGAAAGAAATGGTACAACAAGTGTTCATTTTAGGAATATCATAGATTTCATGATCATTCTACTAATGAATGTAAGGCTAAGTGGTAAAATTCAACATCTTAAGGATTGTGGTGCTCTTCCTTATGTCAAAGCACCTAGTTCCTCTAATTGATAATAATTTTCATCATCTCGGATCATCCTTGTCTTACACTAAGTGGGGGGCAAGGGGTTAGGTAGCTTTGTCCTCGTATGGCACTTGTCATTGTATCTTTTGGCTAGTTGACTGCTTTCCATGTATATATAAGAAAAATCTTGGGATGTGGATGACATGCCTTAAGTAGTATCACATGTGATGTATTGAGATATCTTTAATAGTATTGCATTTTGGGGGAAACCCCTTATTCACAGTGTAGTTTCATCGGAACATATGACTTGCCATAGGGATTTCTGAATAAGCTCTCATCTCTCCTTATACTTTAAAGTGGATTGATCATAACAATGGTGTTATAAATCACTTTAAACTAGGGACATACATTGACACTCATATTTATTTGTGTGATTTTCTTTGTTCTTCTGATGCTTCCTTCTTTTGGTGGTATCATTGGGTTTGATTTCCTCATAGAGCATGATATTTATTTGACTGGTCCTCTCTTGGAGACATTAGGCATGATGTTCCCTAAGAAGAGACCTTACATGAACTATGCAAAGTCCCTTTGAATAAAAACCTTAACTTGAATAAGCTTAAAGTTTCATGTTGTGGTGCCCTTTTGAAGTTATTAGAGGGATAGATTTGCTATGGTTAGTATGATGAGAAGCCTAAGCGAGGGCATGAATTTCTCATTGTACAATGAGAGTAGGTAAATATTGGCATGAATTTCTCACTAAGCCACCCTTTTTGATACTCACCCAGCGGACAACCTAAAGTTTCGTTTCCTCAAAGTGAGAATGTGTTTTTGGAAAAATAGCTAAGACCTATTCCACATCACATTGGATAGACTGTCGAGGCTTGATCTACCCCCTTTTTATTTTTGTTTATGTTTTTCTTTCTTGTAGTTTTTGACATCGTATATTTGTGTATATTTTCTTGTTGTTGCATATTATACACCTTGTGTGTGTCCCTTTTTTCTTATGTTGGTTTGACGTAGGATCTTGGATCTTGGGGGATTGATCACCCTACTTGATATTTTTCATCCTATACCCTCCACATTGGTACAATTGGACCCCTCTTGAGTGTCTACTTTAGAGCGAGTTTCAAGTAGGTTCCTCCTCTCACTAAAGTGGGGGATAAATGTAGTGTAGAAAAAATTGACCCTTTTCACACTTAATCTAGGAATAATTAATACTAAAATGAACTTAATTGTGCCTTGATTTAGTGTTTTAATGTGTTTTACACATTTACACTAAGTCTAGGACCCTTTTAACTAAAATGGATTTAATGATGCCTTATTTAGGGTGTTGTAAAGTGTTTTCTTACACTTTAACACTCATCTAGGGATTTATTAATTAATTGAGGTTAATTAGAGATTAATGGGACCCTTAAATTCAAATCCAAACCTTAATTATTATTTTTTTTGAGGGATAAATCCTGACACTCATTAATAATATTTCACAAAACTTAATTTGGCAAGGTTGGAGTCCTAGGCTAGTGACCTAGGAAGCATTCACCACTTAGTGAATGGGTCCTTCCTAGGTCCTAGGACCCCCTTTTGGCATGTTATTTCATATCCTTGAAGCATTTCCTAGTTGAGTATGCTAGGACGCATTCACCCTATCCTTAACTTAGCACACCCATTTTTGAACATGTTCTTGGTGGGATTTTAATGATTTCAAATCCTAGATCTGATGCCAACTTGTTTTATTTGAATTTTTGGATTTAATCTTAAGATAAGTATAAATATAAGGTTATTTCACATATTTTGATCTAATCTTTCAAGTATTGAAGTCCTAATATGAAATATATGAGATCAATATTTCACAAGAGCACTTCTAATGCATTCAAGAGTAGATTTATTGAAGATTATTGCAGCAATCAAGATCAGTTTCATCATGTCAAAAATTTAGTGCATCATGCATGTTTTTGAGCTATCATTTTGATGTAGCATTGAAGATCCAATTAAAACATTGTTTTACATCAAATTGCATGGTCAAGATCTACATTCATTGAAGCCACTTCATGCTAGATTGCAGATTTGTTATCCAAGATTTCATCTAAGGTATCATTGTTTTATGTTTAATGTTTCATCCTTCATGTTTCATTGTTTCATCATAAGGCTTGATTACCAAAACGGGGTTTGACCAAGGTAAACCCCTATTCCCTAAAAAATCAAAACTTTTCTTCTCCTTTTGATGTTTGATTGTAGGGTTTAGGTTGAATATCATTTGGAGAGAAAATGTTGTCAAAGTTGGAAATTTGCAAAAAAAATTATCTTTCTTGCAAGATTGTGAAAACCAAGATACATAATTTATTTTTGAATTTCAAGAGTTGAACACCTAGGATCTAGGAGTGTAGACATTGAATAACAAGACCCAAAAACTGATTTTCCAGAACCCTTGCAAGGACCCATTCGCCACTAGGTTAATGAGTCCTTGGTGAGGCCTGAAAAAACACTTTTTCTATCATGTACACAACATTTAACCCTCTTAAAACCTACCTTTTTACTGTTATATCAATTAGGTTTTATTTTTTATTGTTAATTTCACATTATACCCCTCATTATTGAATGAAACATTAGTATAAAAATTGTGGTTCATCATCTTGTTGATTCATTTTAGTGAACCAATTTTCTGGTTTTTCAATAATAAAGCTTAGAATCGTCATCATTCCCCAAATGACTCATTGAACAACAAGCACTAAGGAATAATGACATATGGAGAGATAAAAAAGGGAAGCTTTTGGGTCAACATGGAAGATACTTGAATGTCTCAATGCCTCTAATCATCCCCAAAAGGAAAACACAAGATAAATGGATACGACAAATAGAAGAATGTAGATACAGATACAAGAATATCACAACAGATTCGCTTCCTTTGTATCCATGCACTAACATAGTGATAAGGGTCATTTAAAGTAGGCTCACAAACATATAAAGACACACCAAGTAGAACAATATGGGGGGATAACATTATGAAAATGCAAGATAAGTATAGAACATGCGAGTCAACCTATAGTAGGTCATCCACATCCCAATCTTGTTCATCATATGTAGAAGGTGGATTTAACTACCCAAAGGCAAAATTATGAGTGTTGTACTAGGAGCATCACCAAGTTCAACATGTGGTGAGTCACCCTCTATAGGAGGACCATCACGATTTTTATCATCTAAGCTCATAGAAGAGGAAAATAATAGATTTAGCTAATTATACACCTTCTCATCAATCTTAGAAATTTCATCATCATCATCCAAGTTAATCATAAAAGGAGGCCTAATGATAATGTCCACAGATCTTTCTTATTGTTTTTATGGTGAATTTGGAAAATCATCATGCTTTATTTTAATTGGTGTTTGATCTTGATTTTCTATTTTTTTCTTTTGTTAATCTACAAGCAATAGCATGATGGATGTGCCTATTCTCTTTAGCATTTATATTTATTTTTGTATGATTCTCAAGTTGTGATTGTGTAGGATTTGGTTTATAAATCATAGGTTTCTTTTCTTCTTGCAAGGGAGGAATGGAAGGAACCATGGGAGGTTTTTCAACCACTTTCTCTTCAGCTTTGTGAACTTCTTTGATCTTAGGAGGAACAATAGGACTTATTTGTTTATCTCTTGGTCATTTATAGGAAATAGGTGAAGGATTTATCATTGGTTTGTCTTGGTTACTTGGAAGGGATTTTGGTTCAATAATGGTTTCATAAATGATAGGAGGATCAATCATGGGTTGAGGCACATTGCTAAGGGGTACTTTTACTATGCACTTTGCATTAAATTTTAGATAGGATTTGAAAAGAAAGTCTTCATGAGGCCTAAAAGGCTCCATAGGTTTAGGAAAAAATAAATCCAATGAGAAATTCCCATGGGAAGACACAAGATTAAAGCCGCTATGGTGCACAATAAATATTTCATTACAAAATGAAAATTTTAAACATTTATGCACTACTGGTGGGATGGCATCCATCGAGCGTAGCCATGGGTAACCAAGCTTCACATAGAATTCATCTGATGATAGGATGATAAGTTAACCATAGTATTTATAGAATTGAACGCTTATTATTTTTCATGTGATGATTAATGATGTAATATAGGCTATGTAATATTTATATTCCTTTATCATTATCAAGCATTTTCCTCATGTTATCTATGATAGGAATTGTTGTACCAACAATGTATTTAGAAATCACAATTTTTTGTAATTTTTCTAAACTTTCATCCATTTATTTTAGTTATTTTTGAGGGACATTAGCAACCATTGTGTCAACATTAGTCACATTGGTTGTGGTTTGGGTAGTCATTGGAAATGAGGTATCAAAGCTATGGTCCATAGTGAGTTGACTAGTATCAACACTATGAGTGAAAAAAATTGTAAAAGTCAAGATCCATGACATAGGATGGCATGAGTCAAAATTCATCTCACTATAGTAGTTGTAATAGGACACCAGGTTGTGAATCTCATACAAGTTTCACCAAACCTATGTGCACCCAAAATGGAGAATAGGCACTAGATAGATGCAATCAAACACCCTAGAATATGAACTACAATGAAAGTATGTAAAATAAATAGTATTTTTCATATTTTAAACAAGATCAATTTTTTATTATACTATGTAAAAACCTGAAAAATGATGTCTTTTAGTTCCAATTTAAATTTCCAAATAATGCACTCAATTTGACCAATTAAACCTAATGCAAAAGATGACAATTTTTTTTTATTTTTGAAACTAAAACCCAAATTTAACAACATATTAGAGGAATGCAAATAGAGACAAATCACTACCCAAAAATTTGAAATAGGAATTGTAAAAGAACACATTAACCCTAGGGAAAATGGGTCCTAGCACAGGGGTTACAAAAATTTGAATTTGAGTTTGAAGTTTAGATCTAGGGTTTCATGTTTCAAGTTATAAACTATACTTTCAATGATTGATTTTTTCTAGAATTTTTTGTGGAAATGAAAGTGTGATGAATCAAAGATGATGGACAATATGACACTTTTCTAAATGTAATTTAACTCATTTTTTGAATATGAATTATTGAACATACAATCATATGCAAGTACTATGCAAAATTAATGCAAATTTTCAATTTTTTTAGATTTTAAAGCATGCAAAATGAAAACCTAGAACCCTAAATGACATGAAAATTAAGACAATGTTAACAACCCTAAATGAGATGAAAATCAATGCAATGCAATGCACAGTAACACAAATCCTAGATCTAGGGTTTTAATGGACGCTAAATCAGAAAATTTATAGTACAAGAAAGTAAAGTTCACCAAAATGAAATGGTGGGAAATTGGTTTTATTTTGTTTAAATGAGTGTTCACCAATAATTTACTATAAATAGAAAGTTAAAATGGGGCATAATGCACCCATCTCCCTCTATCTCATTAAGAAAAAGAGATCTCTTAAGCCAAGGTTGACTTTTAGCCCTTAGGTGAGTCAACTTTAAAGGAGATCTTGTTGTTTTCCTTATGATCTAGGATGGGGAAGATCTGTTGAAACAACACTTTTCAGAGAAAGATTAAAAATAGTAAATAAACCCAAAAATACAAAGTAACACATGAAATTAGAAGATTAAACCTTAATCTAATGGAACCTACAAAATTTAGACAGATTTGAGGAGGTTAAGTATTTTTGCATCTTTCATCAAAATGTTGTTGTTGAGTGTACTCTAGGACTCATTTTCCCAAGTGTGAATGGGTCTTTGTAGGGATTTCTAAAATCACTTTCTATATCCTTGGATCCTATGTTTGCACTCTAGAATTCTCTAGATTTCATAGTTTGAAAGTCAGAAATAAATTTTGAAATTGAGTATCGGTGGCTTGACGACAACTTTTACAATTTTTCTCTTTGACAGATCTTCAATATTTCTTCAACCTAAGATCTGTAAAACATATAAGAGGTAAAATTGGTTTTTCTTGGTGAATGTGGGTTTGCCTTGGTCAAACCCCATTTTGGTAATTAAACCTTCAATTGAAACAATTAAACATGAAATGAATGATGAATAAAAAAGTGCTATGTTGCAACTCACCAAACCCTTGATTTGAAACCCTTGGATGACTCAATCTTAGTAGATCTCTCCAAGGTTTTGATCTTGCATGAAGTGGCTTGATTGATGATGTGATCTTGATGCTTGAATCTTGACTTAAAATTTGAAGCCTACATCATAATGTTAACTCCAAAAGAATGCATGATGTGTGCTAACTTTGACATGATGCTTGAGATCTCGAATGCTACAATAAACGCTTGATAAATCTACTCTTGAACACCTTTGACAATAATCTTATCTCTATGAATGCTTGCATCAAAATTCTAGGATTTGAATTGATAAAATGACCTTGCTTTTATAGACAATTTTATAATTTTCCAAAAATTAAACATTACAAGCTAACACTTAAAACTTGATTTTAGGACCTTATGATGCTACCAAAAACATGTTTAAAATTTAAAATTGTGATCTTAAGGGGGACCCATTTGCCCAAGGTTGAATGGATTCTGGCCTAAATTATTCAGTCCTATTCATTTCATGGTGTTAAAAATAATAAACATATTAATTAGATCATAATTCCCCTTTCAAAAATCATAATTAATTAGGATTGTAAATAAAAAATTTAGGTAATTAGAGGCTTAATTAAGTCTAATTTATCAAGGGACACAAACATAGTGTGAAAATGTAAAGGAGTACATTTTTTGATACTACATCTGCATTTGTAACTTTAAGTACCTTATTTTCAACATATAGAGAGAGACCTTTAGTCATGCATTTTGATACCATGTTAAGTAATTATATGATGTGAGAAAAGGAACCTTAGAAATATCCATGGAAGAGAAGATCATAAGAAAATAGATCAAACGAATGTACCGAGACCCCCCAAAAAACTCAATCGAGAATCCCCCCAACAATATATGATTTATCACTTTATATTTAGTGTGTTTATAGATGCCGCTTGCCAAAAACAATAAAATAGACATGATCTTAGTGCTTACAAATTCCAAATTTGGCCACAAGATCAAAGTAAAATTTTAACATAAAATAGGATCAATCTAATCACATCGCTACAAATTACACAAAAAATTATGCACTTTCAAAAAATCACTATGAAGTGTTACTATAGGAGAAAGAATGGAGCTTGGGAAGTTCCCAAAATGAGAATGATTCAACAACACATGTGAGGATCTATAATTTATGGAAAACCCAAGCACTAAAATAAAAAACTAACTGTACGACTATGAAGAGCAAGAAATTATGCCACAAATAAATAAAAAATCTCAAAAAATGGAGGTCTCGAGCCTAAGTTATGAGTGTTTGAAAATCACCCTAAAATGAAAATTGAAATGGAGATGGGGTCAAAACTTTAAAAAGGGGTGTTGACATCATGCTAATGTCAATAATCTATGGGGTTAAAATTGATGGTCATCAATCAATCAAAATAGAATATGCTCCTCCTATTGGCAAAATATTCCTCAACAAAATATGCGATCAATATATTCCTTTTAGACTACCAACATATTCTTCAACTAGCCAAATCTTGTAGGAATATTCTCTTATGCATATATGCCACAAAATCGTTTTTCACCCGTCAAAATATTTTTTGTTGCTAGTTTTTTATTGTTCTCACTTGTTTTTATTTACTAGTTGCTAGTTTTGTGGGCCGCTAGTGTGGCCTTCATCCTATGCCATGCAATAGTCAAGTGGGCCCCTGCATATTGCAAAGTACCACTTGTACCTACAGTGTACGTACATCTTGCAACTATGTAGACTTAATTTTTTTGGTTTTTAATAAATAAAAAGTTCTACAATATTTTAAAAACTACAAAGTTTTTTTTGAAAAAAAATATTTAGAAAATTTAAACAGAAAAATAATATATATATTTTCTTTTACAAATAAAATCATACCTTCTACATAGGTTGGGTTGTACAACCAAACTAGAAAAATTTGTTTGCCTCAAAGGACAACTTTTTTTCCAAATTTGATGTTTTGATAGTTGATCTATATGTTTTTAGGCCTTTTGAGCACAATGGTAGTGTCCTTTTTTACTCAAATGCTTCAAAGTGGTAGCTACCTCCTATATCTAGTAATCACCTTCAATCTTCAAACCCTTGCAAATTTAGCCTCCAATTTCCAATTCAAAAGAAACAAGAGGTAGATCTAAATTTCTTAGCACTTTTAACGCAATGGTGATCTTAAATCTTTTGCAAAAAGCTCCAAAAATGCACTTGTAATACAAAGTCAAAAAATGGAACCCCCAAATCTAGTATTTATGTTAAGTTTATTTGATTCTCTAGATCATCATACAATGCAAGAGAAGAGCATACTCAAATTTTCAAGATCTATGAAGATCTATCAAAAAAGGCTAACCAAAGGTACCCAACCTTCTCTGATACCATGTTAGATTTGCCTATGTAGATACCCAAGATCTTAAGGCCAAATGGAAAGCACAAAGAGATCAATATATGCAATGATCGAGCTTGCAATGAATTTGATTATCCAATAATTCCTCCATAGAATTCAATATACAATGTATGAGAACCCATTGTTTATATAGCTAAGGTGAGACATAAGATGTCATAACATTATGGCGAGTATCTTAATATTATGATATGATACAAATTATCATAACTACCTAGAAAAAGATAAAATCTAGACAAGACAACTAAGTCTTCTAGAAAGAATCTTTAGATGTTAGTAAACTTAACATGTGAATATGTCTGCTAATTCCCTAATAAGTAGATTAACTATGTATAAGACATTTATTCACACTAAGAAGTTACACTAGAACACATAAATAATGTTTATACATCTAGCCTAACACAAAATACTATTATACACTCCTTTCAGAAGCACAAATTTGCTTCTTGCCAAAATATAACCTAGAGCATCAAACCTAACTTGCATCATAGAATTAATATGTGATCTAGGAAATAGGCATCTAAGATCTAAATCACACTCTCCTACATCATATTAGAGAAGGAACCAAAATTGATCACATATACCCACTTGGCTACTAACCTCAATGGAAGTTCCAAAATGGTGGATCAATTAGGTTTTTTGGTCCTTCTTTGGAAATGTCATGTTGATTAACTAATGATTTTATTATTCAAATATGTTTCTAGGTCAACTATGAAGGAAACAAAAATTAATGTGAATATAGAAAATTACTAAATTAAAAGACAAAAACTGACAACAAAATAATAGAGAGAAGAGACATAGGAACCTGGCAATTAAAAATTAGGGTTCAAAACGCTTGGATAGGGGTGATACTACCATAGCTCTAAGAATGTAGATAATATGAATCAATGAATAGATCTTAGATGGTCTCAGTGTGTAGGTTCATCCTTCTTGGACTCAAATTTAGTACTTTGTCTGTTGAATCTGATTAATTCCACTTGTCCTAACATTGAAGTAGAAATATTGAGTGCTTGCTCTTGTAATTAGGTCCTAAATATTCTCCCAAATCCACTTTAGGTCTGCCACCTACATATAAGAGAGGGGAGAAAGGTTTGTGCCATATAGGTTCTTATATAAGTCAAACCTTGTTTTGGTTTTTCCACCTCCACAATGACTATGATTATGTAAAGAATGCTTACCATCAGTCAAGAAGGGGACAAATGGATAAAAAAGTATTAAATTGACTTGAGTGTTGAAACTTACCACTAAGATCTATTTTTCTAGATGGACTAAAGTCATTATAATCATCTCATAAAAGGATAACTGGTTTTTTCATTGAATAGCCTACAAGTTAAAGTACTCACTAAATAAATTAACATTAAATATGAATAAACTCACATATAAACTTGATGCATTTCCTACATGAGTATTGACTAATAATAAGTTGTAAATTCTACTTATTCTTCTATTGACTAACTTTTTAGGTATGCTCAATTGTAATTCCCTAATTTGTTGGGAATTCAAATAGTGAAAAGAATTGTATTTATATGTATTTCTAGATTTTCATAAAATTAATTTTCATAAGTTGAAAAATTAAATTGGATTAGTAAATGTAAATTTTTTTAGCAATGACACATTTTAAATTAGGCCAAACACTATAGATGATGGCAATACCCATATTGTCTAGACCAATTTTGGGGGTTTGCTTATTGTTTGATGAGTATTAAATAATGATTCTTGATTTTGTTATATTTTTTCAAAAATAACCACAAAAGGGTGGTTTAAGAGTTTAATTAGGTCTAAGCACATAGGGGGGAGCTAAACCTAGTGTAAAATTGTCAAAGGTGATAATTTATGATGCTACATTTAGCCCCCACTTTTATGAGAGTATAAAATTATGGTCATGCTCACACTAAATTAAGGATAAGCCCATAAGGGTTCTATAAGAATTTAGAAGATCTAGGAGATAGAATACAAGCACTAATGAAAAATGCACATAATTTTATTTTGCTTACCAAAATGATAATGAGTACAAAGCCTTGCATATATAGGAAAGTGAGAGGCAATCCACCCATGAGGTGAGGTGGATTGCCATGTGCCCCATGAAGTCATACAAAAGAGTAGACAAATGTCCTATAGGTGTCAAATTTAGGAACACTTGAAGTGTGTAAACCAACAACCTTTGTGACCAAATAATAAAACTTGTGTTCCAAGAATTGAGTGACCTTTGAGGTGAGATTGAAATTATTCTAAGGTAAAAGGTATATATGTGCATGAGATTTACCAAACAACTTGGTAACCTCAAGAGGCTTAAAGGTTGCACATTCAGTTCTACAAGATGTTGTCTAACCTCATCAACCTAAGTACACTTAAGTGTAGTGAATAGATTAATTACTCACACTAACACTCCCCATTAAGTGATACTTAGGGAGATCAAAAAAGTGAAATTAGATAGAAATGGGTCCCATCTAGAGGCCATTTTAGGTACCCATGTACAATACATTCTCTCAAAAGAAGAAAAAGGAGAAAACACAATGGGAACAAAACTCATCTCTAAAAAAGAGAATTGAAAGCATTTATGAGCTTAAAAAATTTCCCTTAATGATAGGAACATGATGATATAAAGAACTTCTGAAGTATGTCAAAGTTGTAAACTTTATCAATGATGAACTGGTGTCTACTAGAATCAACAAATATCCAAGAAATGTGGATAAAGATGTGAGATACAACATAGTACATAAGTGAACATATTAACACTACTCAATCAATATACACAAAGTTTATTAAACTCTATGAAGTCAATAATATAGATAGTACTGTGATAAGGAGTACTAGTAACTCAAAATGTGATCCATTGAATTAATCCCCCATTTGAGAGATCAAGATAGAAGGTTCATGAGGCCTTCTAACAAGAATATTCCTTCACTGCTTCATTGAAAGAACTATTACTATAACATGCCATTTCCCCCCCTTAATACTAAGAGAATATAAGTAGAACAATTGAGATTGAAAGTGTATAAGGAATGTAAAGAAGTGCAAGAAACTGAGAAAGGGTGTGCTCCAAGGCACACTCACATGAGGTAAGAATCATAAGAATCCATGTTGTGATGGCATATCCCCCCATTACACTTTATAATTTAGTGTATGTACAATAATTTCCAAAATTCTCTCCTAAGGAACACACATTCAATTTTGTGGCACTTTATTTGAGTACATTTACAAAATTATTTTCCATTAAAAGTTCTTCAAGTTTATTGTCATGAGGTTGATTAAGAAGACATAGATTAATTTGTCTTGAAAACCTCAATAAAGGACAAAAAATTAAAATTAAAACCCTATTATGATGACCCCCCTTTTGTCAAATTTATTGCAAAAGATAAAATTGACCCCTCTTTTACAAATTTTTAACCACCAAAAAATTGCACCTCCCTCCATATAGTTTCTAGTTGCCGAATTCAATGTAAAAAGAATTGACTTCCTTTTTTGCAAATTTTTAACTATGTCAAAAAAAAAATCCCCTTTAAACACTTTCCTTCTATGAAAAAAAGAAACCTCTCCCCTTATACAAGCACTAATGGCCAATCTAGCAATTAGTGTGACAGTTAGCTTGCTGATAAAAAGTTGATGTTTACAATGTTAAAATGGTTGCATTGATATATCTAGACATTAAAAGTTAAATTAAATGCATCACCATTAATGCAAATTACTCATTGGTACAAGAAGAAAAAATCCATAATGAGTAACTAATTGATCGGTCCTTGAGGAAGCAAATCTGATTTAGTTGATGTCCCAATATTTCACTTCTACTCCCATGCAACCATTTTTCTTCTTCATTGCTTTGCAATTAATGCTGCAAAAAATAATCAATCCTTCCACTATTGGAGACCGAGTCAAGAGGAAATTGATGCATGTGGGAGATTGTTGAAGCATTGCTCCTTCTACAAGAGTTTTGAAAAGACTATTAGGCATGTAGATTAAGACCACATGCACTTTTTCATGTCTTCCACAGGATGGAATGAGTCTTCTCAAACAAAAAATTCCTTCAACCTCCTATGTAGCTGGAGTGGTGTTGATAAGGCCACAAACAAAGGAGAAATCTAAGAGGCCGTGTATGTTACATGTGTTTCAACAAAGCCAGAACAGATCATAAGCAATGAGAATGAGGGCCACATAAGGGTTTGGGCATGGGCTTTTTGAGGAATAGGGTGAAAAAAAAAATGTTTCCTTCTACAGATTTGAGGGGCCCATGAGAATGGAATAAGTAACTAAAATGACCATAGGTCTTCTTAGGAGAAATGCTAGACGGTAGATTACGGATATGAAATGCACCTCCTCTATAAAATCACACCACAAGGATAGTTCTTCTTTGCAATGGCAGTGTCAAACATAGAAAAGCATCTAACCTGTGTGGATTTTGTGCCTTCTTGGTAGTGGAATAAGCAGGCCTTTTGTTTTGGGTTGGGTGTGTCCTTGACCCTCTGTGCCAAAGAAATGAATCATGGGCCTACAAAGGAGAGAATCACATGAATGGAAAATAGATTTTTGCTATAGATTCAAATATTGATGCCACCAACCAATTGCAGATTTACTCAAAAAATTAAAAATCAATGCCTAAAATTGTTACAAATCTGCATCTCCCAAAAGAAAAATCATGCCTCAAAAAATTCCATGTATCTACCACTAAGATACACTAGTTTTTATGCCACAACCATAAATTTAAAACCTAGCCAAGTGTCTCCAAATTGTTGCAACAGGGGTATCATCCTACAAATTAGGGAATTAATGATCACCTGCAAGTTTTAACACAAATGGGAAAACAACCTTTGCAATGATGTTGCTCAGATTCAGGTCCTAACTATTTTCCTATAGGTTATTAACAAGCAACAATGAAACTAGATAAATACAAAAAAATGGTTCACCTATAGGAAACTACCTCCACCTAAAGCTAGTACCATATAAGAATTTAGGAGAATTGGGAGATAAAAGGAAAGCTGCACTAATCAATAATGTACATGATTGTATTTATATGACCTAAATGATAATGAGTATAGATCCCTGCATATATAGGCAATGAAGAGGCAATCCACCTATGAGGTGGATTGACAAGTTCCCCATGAAGTGGCACAAAAGAGTAGACAAGTTCCCTATATGTGTCAACCTTAGGAACACTTGGAGTGTGTAAACCAACAACTTCTATGAACAATTCATAGACCTTATGTACCAAGTTTCTAGTGACCTTCGAGGTGAGATATAAAGTCTTCCAAGATCAAAAGGTGTGTGTATATGGTTTACCAAAATGCTTAGTAACCTCAAGATGTTTAAAGGTTGCACTTTCAGCTAGACAAGATGTTGTCTAGCCTCATCAATATAAGTACACATAAGTATAGTGAATATATTAATTATTCATGCTAATAGGTTCACTTATCCAAATACGAGAGAGGTATGATGGCATCATATAGGGGTTGCACTAGCCCCAATACACCTATAAAAAACAATTTAAAACAAAGGAACACACACATATGAGGTATAGTGGAACATGACAAACATGAAGCATACACAATGACTCAAAAATCATAATAAAAGGATAATACAAAAACAATGTGAACACAAGATAATAAGTAAATCAAACCAAAAAAATATACAAGGAAAGCATATAGGAAACACAAAATAATAAAACACAAACCCAAGGCTAGTACATTAAGAAGGGTTCAAGTTTGTAAGGTACAGAGACCTCAATCCAAAATTTATCTCAAATACAAACATCATCCATGAAATGTAATGTGATACATAATGGTCCTCTCATAAGGACTAGTAAGTTGAATTGTGCTAGATCACTCATTAGCTACATAGATCCACTAGCTAGCATGTTATATTATGCTAGGTGGAAATGTAATATGATGGATTTCACAAGGCTTTCAAGATGTTTTATGATATATTTATGGACTATTTTACAAATCATGCCTCAGGGAACACATATAAGGGACCATCTAACATCACAAGAGATGAATCAACTTAGGGGGTGCATAAAAAATTAATGTCATGAGGGTTGAATCACCTCAGTGGGTATACAAAAGTTTAGCATTATGGGGGACAAGCCACCTTAGGGGTGTACAAAATTTTAACATCACGCAGGGTCATTTAACATCATAGGGGATAAATCACCAACCATACCTTAGGGGGTGTTATAAATAACACCACATCAAGGGGTGTACATAATAAAACAATGAGCATACCTTAGGGAGTGTTACACATAATACCACCACTAAAGGGGCACATGAATGAATTTCAAGGCTACACCTTATGGGATATCCTACATAATACCACCACTAAAGGGACACATGAATGAATTGATAAGGCACACCTTAGGGGATATCATTCCTAATAGCACCACTAAATAGGAACAACATGGATTAATTTTAAGGCCATACCTTAGGGGATATCATACATAATACCACCTCTAAGGTGGCACATAAAATATTTGCAATGCCACACCTTAAGGGATTTCATAAATAATACCACCACTAAGGAGTAAATAAATTAATTACAATGCCACAACTTAGGGGATATCATACATAATACAACCAATAAAGGGACACATGAAAAAATTGCAAGGTCTCAGTCTTAGGGGATACCATGTATAATACAACCACTAAAGGGGTACAACATGGATTGAATCCTTGCAAGATACCATAATGGACAAGGGAATATTCCCCCTTAAAATGTTAGTACACATGCTACACTAATATTTTACGGAGATAACTAATGAAGAGGGGATCGTTTAGAAATATGCATAACTCAAAATATTAGTTATCCTTAGACCCCAAGTGTATGGACAAAGACAAACATTGTGGATATTATCATGTTTCTCCCCATTAATGAAATATAATTGGAAAAAAAAATTTTGTGCCCGCATGCATGCATGATAATTAGTATCATATGATACTATGAATGCCACATAGAAGGAGCAACACCATAATGACTAATTTATTATTTTATATGGATCCAAATTGATCTCATACATTTTAATTAACTATTATAGTTTTCTCTTAAAGGAATGACAATCATCAATATAATGCCTAAAAATTTGATGATATGCATATGTAGTGTTGAAAAATGTGCTCCTTTACATTTTCACACTATGTTTGCATCCCCTCAATTAATTGGACTTAATTAAGCTTCTAATGGCCTAAATTATGAATTCCTAAGCCTTATTATTCTTATTTTCTAAAATGGAAACCAAAATTAAACAAATGCTAACATTATTTTAAACACCTTAGAAATTGTGTTTCCTAGATTTAGGTCTCGAAACCCATTCTCCCAAGGGCATATTTTCCTCCTTAAGTTCAAAGACCCAATTTTTAATATATTTTTGGCATCATTTCAATTATTGAAATTCAAGTTTCAAATGTCAGGTTGTGGAATCTAATTTTTAGGAAATTAGATAAACACCTCTAAATACATATTTTTTTTATCAATTCAAATCCTAATACTTTAAGAGATCAATCCTAAGAGAAAATATAGCTATCAAGAGCATCGAAGAGAAAAAATATCAATCATATACAACAATATTCAAGATCATATTATCATATCAAGATTCATGTATGTTCATATTATGTTTTGGAGCTAACATTGTGATGTAGGTTTCAAGCATTCAAGCATCAAATCGAGCAATCATTCAAGCCAATTCAAGAAAGATCCAATCCATAGAGAAATGTGTTAGACTCCAATCCTCTAAAGGAAACCATTAAGGGTTTGGTGAGTTGTGACATAATATTGTTCACTCATCAATTTATTTTCATTTATCATTATTTCATCATTAAATTTCAATTACCAAATCGAGGTTTAACCAAGGCAAACCCCTATTCACCAAAAAAACAAACATTTTTCCCTCTCTTTGTGTGAGAAGATTTGCAAGTGAAGAAGGATTGAAAATTACTCAAAAGTACAATTTTGTAAATGTGTCAAAGTTGTCATCAAAGTTGTCAAGCCATAGAAATTCACCTACATAATTTATTTTTGACTTTCCTATGGTGGAATATATAGAGATTAGGAGCTAAGATCTGGGATCAAAGGACTATGAAATCAGATTTTGGATCCCTGTACAAAGATCCATTTTCCCTAGGGTGAATTTGTCCTTCTAAGACACTTAGTACCCACTTTTGGAGCCTGGTATGTATGTAATTTTTTCCTTCCAAGATCTTCCTAAAAGTTATTATTCTATTTGTCATATCCTTAATTTTTACATTTTAAGTTTTGCATCACATAATTGAGTCCATTAGGTATTTTATTTTTATCTCCCAAAAATGAACTTCAAACATTTCTATCATTAGGAAACACTAGATCTCCATCCCCATAGATTTGACTCACCTCAAGGTTGAAAGTCAATTCTATCCTTGGGAAATCTCTTTTTCCAATGAAATTAGGAAAAGTAAGGGTGTCCTAGGTCATCATTTCATTTTGGTGAACCCCTTTCACACCCTTATCCAATTTTCTATGTTTCATATTGACAAACCTGAAATTATTACACTATAAACTTTCTATTTTGGTAGTCATTCAAAACCCTAGATCTAGGATTTGCATTAATTTGCATTGCATCTCATTTAGGGTTTTTTAAATTGCATTAATTTGTATATCATTTAATGTTTTAAAATTTCATTTTGCATCCTTTAAAATCTCAAAATTCCAAAATCTTGCATACATATTGCATTCATTTTACATAGTAGTCTACATATTAGTGGTTTTAAATCATTTACATCAAAAAATTCAAACAAAATTTCATCTCGAAAGTTGTCATTTTGCTTGTTGTTTGTCACCAAATTGCACTTGCATTTCATCATAAATTTCTATAAATTTATAACTGAAAGTATTTGTTTGCAACCTAAAATAGAAAACTTAAACATCAACTCAAAAAGTCAAACTTAATTTTTCAAACCCTTGTGCAAGGACTCATTCACCCTAGGGTGAATCTATCCTTATATAGGTCCTTTTCTAAATTTTTGGGCATAAATCTCTATGTTTTCTTTGTTTCTGGTAATTTGTACATCCTAGTTTCAGTTTCTAGAATTGTAGTTTTTTTAAACTGTTTGCGTTCAAGCTTATTGGCCAAAACAAGTGCATTATTCAAAAATAAAATTAGAATTCAAAAAACATCATTTTCAATTTCTTGCATTCAAAAATTAGAAAAAAATTGCATGTCATATTTGTAAATTGTTGTATCTTTTTACTTTCTTGTATTGTGCTTCCTATTTTTGCATGTTTGCTACATTTGTTTAATGCTTTTTGTCCATTTTGGGTACACTTTTAGTTTGGTGAAACTTGTATGATTATTACAACCTAGTGTCCTATTGCTAATAATTTAGTGAGACATAGTTCAAGACTTATGACATCCCATGTTGGCACATCAGTTGTGGATCTTGGGTTTTCTAACTCTTTCACTCATAGAGTTCACACTAGTCAACCCATGTTGGAATCAATAACTGAAATAACATGTCCTATGACCTCCAATCCCATTGATGGTGAAACCATTTTAGTTAATGTTCCTCGAGAAAACTTGCAAAAAATGGATAAAGCCTTAGAAAAAATTCAAAACCTTGTGAGTATTGAATATATTGTTGGTATTGCAATTCTTATCATAAATAACATGGGAAGAATGCTTGATAGTGAATTGGGAATAGAAATTGTGTGAAGCCTAGCTCATATTATTGGTGATCATGCTCCCACAATGGCTAGTTATGCTCAAAATTTGGAATACACTCAAAGTAAATGTGGAAATCAAAATCCCCCTATAACTATGGCCTTTATTCCTACCTACAATCCTTAAACTATTACTACAATAAGACAACCAACTGGCAATGTCAATCCAACCTTTGGTATGTCCACTGGAAATAATTTTAGATAAACCTATTCTTCACTATTCCATTCAGGAAGTGAGATCCAAACAATGAAATGCCTATAAACCTTGAGGTGAGTCAATTCAAAGTGTGAATCTAAAAATTTCTCTTTTATGCAAGGATGGGGGTCTAGTCCAAACAACACTTTAGGTATAAATATTAAAAATAGTAAACAACTCCAAAATGCAAACTATAAAGTGCATCTAGAAGATTAACATCAATTCTAACTGAATCAGAAGATAAAATGCAGATCTCAAAATGGGAAAGTGACGTGTATCAGTCACCAAAAGTTCCTTTCCAAAGAAAATTGAGGACTCAATCACCCTATGGTGAACGGGTCCTAGCTAGGGCTCTATAAAAATGGTTTTTGGGTTCTCTTCTATTGTATCTCCACTTCCAAATTCCCAAATCTCACAATCAAATAGCAGGAAATAAATTATGTAGGTCAGTTTCCATGAAATTGTAAGAATGATGACAACAAATGCAACTTTGACAAATTTTCAATTTTGCTCTCCAAGAAATCTTCCACCTAGAATCTGCAAATACACATCAAGAGGGGAAAATGTTTTCCTTTTAGTGAATGGGGGTTTTCCTTGGTCAAACCCTATTTTGGTAATTAAACTTTGTAATTAAATGAAATAGCATGAAGGAATGATGAATGAAAAAATGCAATGTAACAATTCACCAAACCCTTGTTTGAACCTTGGAATATGGATCTGCAACTTGCATAAAATGGCTTCAATGGATGTGGATATTGACCATGAAACTTGATTTGAACCAATGCATTTGAATGCTTGAATCGATATTGAGCACTACATCAACATATTAGCTCAAATAACATTAATGATGCAATAATAATTTGTCATGATAATGGATCTTGATTGCTCCAATAGATCTTCAATAATTCTACCCTTGAATGCATTTAAATTCTCTTGAAAATTCCCTTGAAATGCTCTCTTGAATATCCTTAGCTTGCTTGAAAATTTCTAGGTGAAACATAGTGAAATGACCTCATATTTATATATATGTTAACATGAATTCCCAAAATTCAAATAACACAAGTCGACATGTGAATATACATTTGAAATCATTGAAATACTGTGAAAAGCATAATAAACATTTAGGTCCTAGGTCTAAGTGAGGACCCATTCGCCCTTGGGTGAATGGAACCTTGGTCACTCACCTAGGACACACATTCTCCAATGTTAAGTGTTATGCTATGGCATTGATGAATGTCATGTTTCCTCTTTGAAAATTACAATTAATTAGGTTTGGATTTGAATTAAAGGGGGCAATTAAGGCATAATTAATCTCAATTAATTAATAAATCTATAGATGAGTGTGAAAGTGAAAAGGTACACCTTACAACACCATAAATAAGGCACAGTTAAGTCCATTTTATTTAGTAAGGCCCTAAACTTAATGTGAATATGTAAAATACATATTAGAACACTAAATTAAATCATAATTTATCTCATTTTATCATTAATATTTCCTAATTTAAGTGTGAAAATAGAATATTTTTCCTACACTACATTAAGCCCCCACTTTAGTGAGAGTATCACCCCATGTCAAACTCACACTAAAGTAGAAACTCAAGATAAATATGTATGCAACAATGACAAAGATACTTGATCGTTCAACATCAAAGACTAGAATAAGAGGGGAAACAAATCAAGCATCGATTGTTCCAATACAATGTGGAACATAGTTGTTTTTCCTACATGTTCACAAGCAAAAATCAATGTCCACTATGCAAACAAAACATACACTCAAATGAGCTAATGGAACCTCAAGCTATCCACTAGGTGAGCCCCCAATGGGTGTAAAGTGATAGAATCTTATTAGGCTCCCATACCACATCAAAGCTATCCTCCTAACAACTTCAATAAGGCACCACAATCTGACACTTTGAGCACCTAACAAGTTGTGTTATGTTAAGCACTCATGAACACGAGGAAGGCTTGACTATCAAGCAATGTGTGTTATGCTTGGTGTCCTTATAGGGATGGGCATTATATGAGGGTTATATTATGTAAATGAGTTATAGAAATCAATCCTAACCCAAATACCAATAAAAAGGAAAGTTTTAAGAAGGTTAAATGTTGTGTACCTATTGCAAAAAGTTCTTTTTTAGGCCTCACTAAGGACTCATTCGACCTATAGCGAATGGATCTTGGCTAGGGTTATGGAAAATCAATTTGTGGGTTCTATTCTTCAATGTTTGCACTCCTAGATCCTAGTGAGAGACTTTTGAAAACCCGAAAATAAATTTTATGCATCTTAGTTTCCATGATTTTGTAAGAAAGGTGACAATTTTGGAAACTTTGACAAATTTTACTCTCCAAATGATCTTCAACCTAAAACCCACAAACACACATGAAAAAGAGAGAAAAATGTTTTTTTTAAAGTGGAATCAATGAATATAGATCTTGATCATGGCACTTGATTAGAAACAACACCTTGAATATGATGGAATTGATCTTCAATGCTACATCACAATATTATCTTAATAACATGCATGATTCACTATGCCAGTTGACATGATGAAATAACCCTTGATTGTTATAATAATCTTCAATAATATACCTTTGAATGCCTTAGAAAATGTTCTTGAATGCTCTATCAATTCTCTCTTGAATATCCTTATCTTGCATGAAATCTTCTAGGTGAAACTAAGTGAGACATCCTTGTATTTATATATAACTTAAGATTAAATCCCAAAATTCAAATAACACAATCCAACATCACATCTTGGATTTGAAATCATTAAAATACTATATAAAATAAATCACAAGGGGGGGTCCTAGGTCCAAGTGAGGACCCATTCACCATAGGGAAAATGGTTCCTAGCACAATTAACTAGGACACACTACGGGGGATTTCAATGCTCTCTTGAATATCCTTAGCTTGCACGAAATCTTCTAGGTGAAACTAAGTGAAATAGTCATGTATTTATACATAACTTAAGATTAAATATTGAAATTAAAATAACACAAGCTAACATCAGATCTAGGATTTGAAATCATTAAAATACTACCAAAAACATATCCCAAAGGGAGGTCCTAGGTCCAAGTGAGGACTTGTTCGCCATAGGGCGAATGGGTCCTAGCAGACTTAACTAGGACTCACTTCAGAGGATGTTAAATGTTATGTAAAAATAGGGTACTAGGACCTAGTGAGGACCCATTTACTAGGTGGTGAATGAGTCCTAGGTCACTAACCTATGACATACACCTTATAAAATTAACTGTTGTGAAATATCATTCATGAATGATAGGCTTTATCCCTCAGAATCTGTAGTTAGTTAGGCTTGGATTTTGAATTAAAGGGGCCAATTAAGGAAAATTAAGATCAATTAATTACTAAAGCCTTAGATTAGTGTGAAAGTGTAGAGATACATTTTACAATAGCAAAAATAAGGTAGAATTAAGTGTATTTAATTAAATTAGGCCCTAAACATAATGTGAATGTGTAAACAATATTACAACACTAAATTAAGACAGCATTAGGCTCATTTTATTGTTAATTATTCCCAAATTAAGTGTGAAAAAGGGATACATTTTTTATCTCTACATTTTTTCCCCCACTTTAGTGAGAGTATGACCCCATGTCCAACTCACACTAAAGTAGACATTCAAGATTCTTATGTATGCAACAATGAAAAAGATTCATAATCATACATTATCAAAGACCAAGAAGAGACAAGCCTAAATGACCAATGTGGAACACATCTAGACTATCAATTTTGTGCTCACTCTAGGGTAGTGGAACCTCAGGCCATCCACTAGGCGAGTATCCCGCAGGAAGGTGGCTTAGTGAGAAATTCATGTCTATGTGGAAGATCTCACTATATTTACCATACCAAAGCTATCCCTTTGATAACTATGATAGGGCACCACACACATTCCTATCTCATGTTGAACAAGATGTGTTATGCTAAGCACTTATGCTCATGGTAAGGCTCCACAGAAAAGCAAGGTGTGCTATGCTAGGTGACCTTGAATTAGGGTTGTGTTTGAGCTTCATAAGGTCAACAAGTTGTGTTATGCCAAACACTTATGAACATTTTGTATAAATATTTTTGTTCAAAGGGATCTTGCTTCATTCATGTAAAATCTTCTTCTTAGGGATCATCATGCCTAATGTCTCCAAGAGAGGACAATTCAAGAGTAAAGGGTTTCAAACATTAGGGGATTTAGTGTGTCACATCAATCCACTAAGAGGAAAATCATACGCTAAGAAATATTGTACTATTGGAGGACATCAAACCCAATGACACCACCAAGAAAAGGATGCATCATAACAAAAAAGAAAATCACACCGTGAAACATACAAAATGTTGAAATATATTATCAATGTATGCCCCCACTTTAAAGTAGTTGCTAACACCATTGATGTGAGTAAATGCTTTAAAGTGGCTAATGTTTACTACTAATACATGAGAGATTTCTTCAAAACTCCCTATGCCAAGTCATATGTTTTTGAGATAAAGCTACACCATGAAAAAGGACGGAGGGTTTTCCCCCAAAAATACATAAGGGATCTATGGATTTGGGGTTAGTATATCTTTGCTACAATGTTGTTATAGAGATTGAAAATGTCACTATTCCCAAAATACTCATAGAACTAGAAGAATGAGACATAGAGAGTGAAAACAAAGAAAAATCCTTTTGGGTCAACATGGAAGAGACCTAAATGTCTCGATGCCTTGCATCATCCCCAAAAGGAAAACACAAGACAAGTGAAAAAGGATAAAAGGTTTACTAAAAATAGAATAATTTAGATACATATAGAGGAACGCACAAAAAGAGAGAGATACATCAAATGAAATAGCATGGGAGATCACATTACACACATGCAATCACATAAAGAAACATGAGAAAAGGAAACTTGATGCAAAATACTAGTAAGGAACATGTGAGTCAACCTGTAGCAAGTCATTTGCATCCTAATCTCGATCGATATATGTGAAAGGAAAACAACTAGCCATACTGACAAAAACAAGTGCCGAACTAGGGGAACCACCAAGTTCAACACTCTTTTTACAAGATTTGTCATTTAATCTCATAGAAGAGGATAATGAAGAGTTCAACTCATTATGCACTTGTTCATCAATCTTTGCAATATGAATGTCATCATCTAGATTAATCACTATGGGAGGTTGAATGATAATTTATCTAGAACGTTCTTGTTTATGTGTTCTTGAGGGTATAGAATCATCATGCATTACTTCGCGTAAGTTCAGATTTTTATTTTCTATTGTGAACCCTTAATTTCAAACCTGCACACATGCAACAAATAGACACATTGTCAGAGATAAATGCAAGGTGAAATGAGGATTCCCCATGAAATCCATTTACATAAACTTAAACTAGGAAATTGAAGAATAGAATATAAAGATGAAATAAATCCTAATTTAAATAATGCAAAATCATGATCCCATGGGGGAATTGGTGCTGATTGGTGTGACGAAATCAGCCCTTTCCCAACTACTAAATTGTAATGTTGAAGTGTGTAGATTGATCAAATCTCGATGATGAGATTTGAGCATAACCTAGTTAAGAATTGTGAAAATGATGAAGTATGGAGTGATGTGCACAAAATTGGCTCTCAATGTTAAGAGAGTAACTTTAAATGAAATTGTCGATCTTGAATGAGGAGAGAAGCCTCTAATTTATAGATTTGAATTTGGAAGAGAAAGGAAGATTTGGGCAAATGTGGAAATAACTTTCACCCAATGGTTGAATGCCACTTGCCACCATGTGAATGGTTGATGGTTGTGCACATTTTGGCCAAAGTGCCAAAAAATGCAATTAGGTGGAATTTGAAATTGAGGAAATGACATGTGAGAGAGAAAAAGGAATGAAATAAATGCCACTTGGCTCAATGCACAAGGACATGTAAGAGGAGTGAATGCCTTGTTGGATGTAAAAGTCCACTTGGACTTTTTGAATTCAAACTTGAGGGAATATTCCCTTTTGATGCCATATGAGGGAAAATAGAGATTTAATAAATGAATTAAATCTATTTTCATGTGCAAGTTGCATTCTCTAGAAGATTTTAGTGATAGGGATTAACTTAATCAAAATTTTGATTAATTTAATAAAGGATTAGATGATTTGACAATTTTGACTTAAATTAATGAATTGATTTAAATCAGAATTGAGAGGAAACAGTTACTTAAATAAATGATTTTGATTTATTTAACTAAGTGGGATAATATTAGATTAAATCAAATAAGGTTTAATTTATTTAATTTAATAAGAGGACTTTAAAGACTTTAATTAAATAAAATGATTTATTTAATTAAACAGAAATATAAGGTTAATTAAATTAAATTGAGTAATTTATTCACTGGAGGAGAAAGACTTGATCAAATAAATAATGATTTATTAACTTAAGGGATAAAATATTATGAAATGCTGAGAGTATGACTTAGGAGGAAATGTCGTTAGCAATTAGGATCAAGTGTGCCGAACCGAACTTGTATATTTTCCATGTCTACATTTTGCCCCTCTTTGAAGCAATGTACTTGTATTGATTCAAAGAATAAACTGTTGTGATCAAAGTTGAAAATTTCTCTATTTTTTAGATGCCCCATTGCTGCCCCAGTGGAAGGATTATGCTAGTATAATACCCCCTTGAGAGATCAAGTGGAAATGTTTAATTTTCTGATCGAGATCGCGATAAAATATGAGAGGATTGGTTCTATTGACCATGGGTAGGCTCGTGTATATTTTGATATCTCACACCTACTTTAGATAGAAATTTTAGTAAAGATAGAAGAACAAGAATAATAAGATGGATGGAAGGAGGATCCAACAAGGCTACGTTATGATGATT
>CM021104.1:638276716-638314728 GCA_007115665.2 Sequoiadendron giganteum | reverse complement strand
AAAATATCTCATACATTAATGAATTAAACATAAGTCATAAAACATTTCACCACCTTTTTATGAAAAAAACAATTATGACCCCTTTATAATGCTAAAGTAACCTATACCGCTATCTTATTTCATAAATTTAACACTATATACCGCTATACCGTGGCCTTGCAGTATCACAATTGGTGGCTAAGGGAAATTATCATTCCTTTTACCATTGTACCACAGGCAGTCTAGACAGTCCACATGGTGGTGTGGTAAACGACAAGCACAGTCAGTCAAAATAGCTACCGCTACACCGTGGATGGTCTGAGAGGAACCTGTGGTAGCACATTGGGTAGGGAGGCAACAATGTGGGCAGCAGTCAGTATGTTTACCACGATACCATAGATGGTAAGATAGAAGTCCATGGGGCGGCGGTAGACACCGCTCAACCGCAAGATGAAAAGATGTTGTCGGGTGAACACCGCACAACCACGGTGGAGAGAAAGAGGGTGGGCGGTAATGCAGTGGACACCACTGTACTGTGATAGGTATCGAGGGAGACTGCAAGGCAGCGGTTGCAATGAACAGGCATTTTACCACTCAACCGTAGACAAGGGATGACTAGGAGATGGTAACATGGTGAACACCTCTCTACCACGATGGGTATGGGGGAGGACCGTGGGGCCGCGGTTACCATGAACAAGAGGTTAACTAAAAATTAGCGCACAAAGCAGGAGAAATCACCACACCACCGCAAATGGTCAAGAGGGTGACCGCGGGACAATGGTAGCGTCAAATAGGTGGTTAACCGCTCCACCACAGGAAAGAGATATTTAGGCTACAGTAATGCGAGAGACTGAGAGGGTGGCAATCGCGAGACCACAGATAGTGAGAAGGTGGGCCATGGTAATGCGGGAGACTGAGAGAGTGGCAACTGCGAGACCATGGATAGTGAGAAGGTGGGCCGCGGTATTGCGGTGGACACCGTGATACCACGAGTAGTGAAGGTTGAAGGTGTGGTAAAGCAATGAGAGGTGGTGGGGACAGTAAGAGCAGAAGGAAATGATGGCACGGTGAGATCAAGATAGACATGTGAGAGTAGTTAAAGTTAAAACACCGCTGCATTCTATTTGACATAAATGAATTTTTCACGTCCCTATTTAATGCAGTAGTCAATATCAAATTTAAAGCACAATGAACTTGCACGATTTACGATAGTAGCTTAATGTCAAAGCTTAAATTTTAAAATTTATTAGCCTGAGAGCTTAACAGAACAGAATGGTGCCAAGAAATTAGAGACTATTGGTAACCAATATTATCAACCCGAGAGCATAACAGAGAGCTCGAAGTAGCTCAAAAAAAAAGTGCGATATAGAGAAATGTTAAGGCTTGTGAATGCAAATGACAGATTTTGTAATTGAATTAAATGTCCAAATTAGTGTAAAATTTTGGCAAGAAATTTTTTGAAAAAGAAATCAATGCACAATAGGCCGCTAGTTTGAAATTTATTTTCACCAACAATCTAAATGGTAAAGACAAATTTTAGCTCAATGAATTCCAATATTTAAATAAATGCATCAGAAATCAAGAATAACCGATTACTAAGATCACTAAACATCATAGAAATGAGATTAATAAGAGCATTTATTTGTTACTGTCAGCCCTCCTTCTAGCACTAGAATGTGAACCCTTAATTTCAAACCTGCACACATGCAACAAATAGACATATTGTTAGGGATAAATGCAAGGTGAAATGAGGATTCCCCATGAAATCCATTTACACAAACTTAAACTAGGAAATTGAATAACATAATATAAAGATGAAAGAAATCCTAATTTAAACAATGCAAACTCATGATCCCATGGGGGAATTGGTTCTGATTGGTGTGTTGAAATCAGCCCTTTCCCAACTCCTAAATTGTAATGTTGAAGTGTGTAGATTAATCAAATCTCCATGATGAGATTTGAGCATAACCTAGCTAAGAATTGTGAAAATGATGAAGTATGGATTGATGTGCACAAAATTGGCTCTCAATGTTAAGAGAGTAACTTTGCATGAAATTGTCGATCCTGAATGAGGAGAGAAGCCTCTAATTTATAGATTTGAATTTGGAAGAGAAAGAAAGATTTGGGAAAATGTGGGATTGACTTTCAACCAGTGGTTGAATGCCACTTGTCACCAGGTGAATGGTTGATGGTTGTGCACATTTTGGCCAAAGTGCCAATAAATGCAATTAGGTGGAATTTGAAATTGAGGAAATGACATGTGAGAGGGAAAAATGAATGAAATAAATGCCACTTGGCTCAATGCACAAGGACATGTAAGAGGAGTGAATGCCTTGTTGGATGTACAAGTCCACTTGAACTTTTTGAATTCAAACTTGAGGGAATATTCCCTTTTGATGCCATATGAGAGAAAATAGAGATTTAATAAATGAATTAAATCTATTTTCATGTGCAAGTTGCATTCTCTAGAAGATTTTAGTGATAGGGATTAACTTAATCAAAATTGTGATTAATTTAATGAGGGATTAGATGATTTGACAATTTTTAGTTAAATTGATGAATTGATTTAAATCAGAATTGAGAAGAAATGCTTCCTAAAATAAATGATTTTGATTTATTTAACTAAGCGGGATAATGTTAGATTAAATCAAATAAGGTTTAATTTATTTAATTTAATAAGAGGAATTTAAAGACTTCAATTAAATAAAATGATTTATTTAATTAAACAGAAATATAAGGTTAATTAAATTAAATTGATTAATTTAATCACTAGAGGAGAAAGACTTAATCAAATAAATAATGATTTATTAAGGGACAAAATATGATAAAATGTTGAGAGTATGATTTAGGAGGAAATGTCATTAGCAATCAAGATCAAGTGTGTTGAACCGAACTTGGATATTTTCCATGTCTACATCTATGTTTCTCTTTTATTCTTTAGTTTGTAACATATGAGTGATAGCACGACATCTAGGCCTACGCTCTCCAACATTTTAATTTCTTTGTAATTTGTCATTGATTTGTATTTGTGTAGTAGTGGGTTTATCAATCATAGGCTTCTTCCTTTCCCTTAGGGGAGGAATGAAAGGAGCCATAAGAGGTTGTTCAACCACTTTATCTTTAGCTTTGTAAACTTGTTTGATCTTAGGAGGCACAATAGGATTGTTTTGTTTATCTCATAGTCTCTTGTAGGAAATGGTAGGAGGATTTGTCATAGGTTTGTCTGGGATGTTGGGAAGCGATTTTTGTTCGATCATGGTTTCATCAATGATAGGTGGCCAAATCACGGGTTGAGGAATATTTCTAAGAGATAATTCTACTATGCTCTTTGTCTTAAACTTTTGATATGATTTGAAAAATTAGTCCTCACGAGGTCTAGTAGGCTCAATAGGCTCGAGCCAAAATAAATCCAAAGAAAATTTTCCTCAAGAAGACACAAGATTAAAGCCACTACAATGCATAGTAAAGATATCATTACCAAAGGGGAAATTCAAACATTTATGCTCAACTGATGAGATGGCATTTCAGGAGTGAAGTCATGGATAGCCTAGCTTCACATGAAATTTGTTTGATGACAAGATGATGGTGAATGAGACATTTAATATTTTTGGTCCAACTTTTTAAGGGAGATTTATCGAGCCCATTGTAGGACAAGCAAAACTATTATAGGTTTTGATCCATTCTTTCAGTTTATCATATGTATCTTGATAGAGTTCATGCACAAATAGGAATTCTTTAGTGATCACATTCTCCATACAGACGAGATCAATTAATATCCCACTAGTAGGCTTGTCATTGATTCTTCTAGCTATGTAAAGAGGACCATTGGGTGTATGTTTAAGTATGTATTTTTGTGAGAGAAAAATATCAAGAGGAATTTTAGTTGATCCCTTATGAATTTTAGCTTCAATAAATGCCCCTACTTCAGTTGGTTCATCCACATTTTCATCTTTTATTTTTTTGTCATCCATGTCAACATTCATCACATTATTCTTTGTTTCAGTAGCTTTGATAAATGAAATGGTGTGCATCGGAATGGGATTTGTAAATATTTGCAAGTTTTGGTTAGGAGGAGCTACAAACTTATTACCTTGATCATTCACATCTCCAATTAGGACATGATTATAATCAATGATGTCTTGTAAAATATGTTTAACAAAATTACAATATTTTTTATCATGTCCATATTTTCAATGATAATAAGAATTTATTTTATGGATTGCAAGAAATGGTTTATTAGGATCTAGAGCTCTGACATGAGGTAAGGAAATCATATTATTTTCCATGAGCTACAACATGATATTACGAAGGGTATCAGGTAGAGGAGAAAACTTTCTATTTCTATCCACAAATGCACATGAATTTTTCATCTTTATAGCAGCCACTTTTTTTTTTATCAATTTGATGATTTGGTTGAGGGGAATTATGTTGTAAAAATCTCCTATTTTGTTTCTTGAAAGGTTGGTAGCTATTTTGAGTTATGGATTCAGACTTTTGGGATGGCTAAGATGATTTTTCACATCATTTCCATAAGCTGTATTCTAATAATCATGAAGGGATATACATAAATGTGTGAAGGATGGAAATTTCAACATCTTAAGATTGGTTTGAATATCATTTTGTAAATTGGAAATAAAAATTCGTTGAAGTTCAACATCAAGAATTAATATTTATTTATGAATAAATAATTTGATATATTGTTATGAAACCAGTCACTTTCTTGTCATCCTTTTGTTTGCATATCCTTAATTTAGCTAGATTCATCTTTGGACCCATGTGAATGTGGAAGTGGTTGTAAAATTCATCAGAAAGCTCATTGAATGAGCCAATTGAGTTATTTGCTAAGGAGAAAAACCACTCTAAAGCAGTATCCTTCAATGACCTAGGGAATAGTTTAGCCAAGAGCTTATCTTCAAACATGAAATCACTACATAGGGTTTTTGAAAGTATGAATGTGTTTGGTGGTGTTGTCATTAATTTCAATATAGTTCAGAGTGATTGTGGTGCATGAGCACCCAATAGTGCATCTAGGAGAGTTAACTAGAAGGTCAAGAATTAACAATTTGTTTTAGATCAAATGTAGCAAACTCCTTCCATTCTTTGTGTTTGTGCCTTAGAGGCATTTGAGGTCAGGTAATATGGTGATAAAGGTCATGTTGACCATCTGCTAGATTGGGGTTTGGTTACAAGGAGGAATTACGAACTTTGTAGACCTTCCTAGGTGTTAGTTTTTTTTCAAAATTTTACAAATAATGCCTATTGGGAAAGCCACAAGCAGCCATGGCATTGTTAGGCTCGAGCTTAACTAATTTGGAAACCTTTATAAGGTTCTTCTCGACCTGTTGGAAGGTTGGAAGCTTTTGTAATGTGGAAAGTTCATGAAAACTAGTGTGGACAGTGAGAAGAATTGTATAATTTTATGTGTTATGCTTTGAATTTGTGCGATCAGGAGCGATCATGGCTCTGTAAACTGGTGTAGCTTTTGGTGTAAACTATGTTCTAAATTTGTGTGGTAGAATTTAGGTTGTGTTATCAATTTGCAGGCATTGTTTGTTTAATTTAGTTGTTTCTTTTTAGTTATTGACCTGACAGTCAGACTGTAAAGGATGGAGTTCTAGTTACATTCCGATTGTACTTGTGTATGGGCCCTTGGGAAATATGATTAGGATCCATGTCTATATATATATTAGGGTTAGGAGTGGTTAGGAGTACAGGAAACATAGAGAAAGTCTTCTCCTAGGCGAGCTTGACAGTGCTCGGCTAGGAAAGACAGGAAGTGCAAAGCACTTGGTTTGCAGGGGTCACCTTTCCCTGACAAGTCATGTGGTGGAAAGGTAGATAGATGCCTTAAAAAGGCTTGGAATGAAGGAGGAGGCTTCACTAGTCCATTTGATTGGAGAACAAGCTGACAGTTCACTGTAAGGTCAGGAAATGGTTCAAAAAGGGCCTACATTGCTAAATAGAGGGTTATGGCTGTGTATGGTCAGATGAGGATGGGGACCTCTAGAATCTTTGAGGGATAGACACCAGGACCAAGAATCCTAAGATAAGAACCTTCATTCCATGGAGACCTTTAGACTTCTAACCTGATTTCTCAGAGTTGGACGCCTAATAGGGGTTCTTGGGCTAGTAGCCTTTTTAACCCTAGATGAGGGATTGGTGAAAGCGATGGACAAAGGAAGCAAGGTGGAGTTTTTAGAACTAAATTATGATGGTGTGAACATATAGGAATCATCCCCACACCCCTGCAAAGAACAAAATTGAGAGTTGGGAGTAGTTAGCATTTAGGGAAGATTAAGGTCTAAGGGAAGAATAGGAGCATTGCACCAAGGTTGGCTTGGTAGGTTATAATTGAGATGGTAGTGGGGTTGGCCAGGAGAACCAAGGGTACCTAAGAGAAGGTCCTAAAGGTTAAGGTGTTAAGACACCAAGGAGATCTTGCTAGCAAAGATCCAGAGCATGGAACAGTGATTGTTCCATCCAACCCTATCCTATCAGATTGGTATCAGAGCAAGTTAAAGATTTGGGATAGAAACTTGTATGTCAGACCTTGAATCTGGTGGTTCCACAACTATGGTGACAAACATTGAGTTGGAAAAGAAGGTTGTAGATCAGGAAGAAGATAATAGGAGGTTGAGAGAAAGACTAGCTCAACTTGAGGAAGCATTGAGCAATGTGCAAATCAAGGCCGATTAGGTCAGTGATAGATTGGAGGGAAGGGTGCCAAAGAGTGAAGAGGTTGCAAAGGAAGACAGGACCCCTGAACCTAACCCTATTCTATAAGAGGAGCCTTTCTTGAAGGCATTGAAAGTTGTGAGTGGGAAAGCACTTGAAGGCATACCACTGTTTAGTGGCAAATTGGAATCTGATCTAGTCTTGGATTGGATAGAAGGCATGGAGAACCACTTTTACTGTGATGGAGTCACTGAAGCACAAAAGGTGAAGGTGGCCAAGTCTAGATTGAGAGGATCTGCCTTGACATGGTGGAAATTCATTCAGATAGAGAGGGAAAAGGAAGGCAAGAGGCTTATTTCAACTTGGAAAGGTATGGTGGCAAAAGTGAGAGAATCATACATACCAGATGATTATGAGATTCAATTACACAAGAAGAGACAAAGCTTGAGGCAAAGAGACCAAGATGTGAACACATACACTGAGGAGTTTCAAAAACTTTGTATGAGGTCCAATGTTTTAGAAGATGAAAGTCTCAAGGTGGCTAGGTATCTTAACGGCTTGAAGTGGAACATTCAAGAAGAGATGACTCTTCTAAGTCCTAAGACAATACACCAATGTTACCAATTAGCTATCAATATTGAGAAAAGAAGCAAGATGAAACATGATCAGGCTTCCAAGAGTAGAGGCAAAGCCAAAGATGAAAGAGATCAAAGAGGACAGAGAGGTGGCTACCAAGGTAGAGGAACTGAGCAAAGAAACCAAGGAGAGTCTAAAATCACAAAGCATGGAAGTGAAACATCTTCTAGAGGAGGTTATGGAAGAGGTAGAGGTTCTCAAGGAGGATCAAATAGAGGAAGAGGAGCAGGAAGGAGCAATTCATACTTTGCTAATATGAAGTGTTACCATTGTGGTCAAGTAGGCCATCTAGCTTATAGGTGCCCGAAGAAAGCATCTTCACCAAACGCTGAGAAGAGAGTGGCATATGCTCAAGAAGACACCATGAGTACTAAATCACCAGAGATCAGTCACATTGAATCTGAAATGGGGGAGAATCTGATGTTTAGGAGATTTTTGATCAGACAATTGGTCAAGGAAGAACCAAAACAAAGAAGATCTTTATTTAGAGTGAGATGCAAAATACTTGGGAAAGTATGTAAGGTTATTGTAGATTTAGGTTCAACAGATAACATTATCTCAGAAGAGGCAGTGAAGAAGTTAAAATTGGAGAAGGTACCCCACACTAACCCCTACAAAGTAACATGGTTAAAAAAAGGGCAGAGTGTTCTTGTCAATGAGCAAGTAACAGTGGAGTTTTCCTTTGGAGGGTACAAGGATAAGTTAATTTGTGATGTGTTACCCATGGATGTATGCCATATACTATTGGGAAGACCATGGCAGTATGACAAAAGTGCCATGTATGATGGGAAGGACAACGCTATTTCTTTTAAAAAGGATGGGAAGACATTTAAGTTGTAGTCATTGTCAGAAGAAGAAGAAGGAGAGTCAAAGAAACCAAGTGTCTTGTTAAGTAGTAGCAAGGAGTTCCTTAAAAACCTACATCAAGGGGGTGAAGGATATGTGATCATGTTGCAGTCCAAAGAGGAAGACAAGATTGAAAAAATAGTCATACCCGGAGCAGTCCAGAAGTTGCTTGAGAAGTATAAGGAAATAGTGAGTGATGGTGCACCTACAACTTTATCCCCAAAAAGGGCCATTAGTCATCAAATTGACTTCATACTTGGAGCTTCATTGCTTAACAAAGCAGCCTATAAGCTTACATCGGATCAGAATCTAGAGGTAGCTAGACAAGCATAGGAGTTATTGGATCAAGGATTGATTAGGAAGAGCATCAGCCCATGTGCAGTACCAGTGGTCTTAGCAACCAAGAAAGGTTGAAAGTGGAGATTATGCACTGATTCTAGAGCAATAAATAGAATCACAATCAAGTATAGGTTCCCTATTCCTAGGATTGAGGACTTGATGGATTATCTTGGAGGAGCTCAGTACTTCATGGAGTTGGATCTCAAGAGTGGATACCATCAGATCAGAATCAAGGATGGAGATGAGTGGAAGACAGCCTTTAAGACAACAGATGGGCTATATGAGTGGAGAGTTATGCCATTTGGGCTCTCTAATGCCCCTAGCACATTCATGAGGCTCATGAATGAAGTGCTCAAAGACTTTACAGAGATATTTGTGGTAGTCTATCTTGATGATATACTCATCTTTAGCAAGACAGTAGAAGAACACCTAAAGCATGTGGAGTTGGTTCTTAGAAGATTGCAAGAGGAGAAGTTGGCCATCAACCTAGAGAAGTGTGAGTTCTTTAAATAGGAGCTTGTATATTTGGGTTTTTTAGTGTCCCAAGGATCATTGAAAATGGATCCAAGCAAGGTGGAAGTTATCCTAAACTGGCCTACACCAACTACAGGGACTGAGGTAAGAAGTTTCCATGGATTGGCTCAATTTTATAGGAAATTCATAAGAAACTTTAGTGGCATATGTGCACAAGTCCTGGATACAATCAAGGGTGGTTTGAAAACTAAGTTTGTGTGGACTCAAGAAGCTGAGAAAGGTTTTGAGAAACTGAAACAAGAAGTGGTAACTCAACCTATTCTCTTATTACCAAGCTTTGACAAATTGTTTACTGTGGAGTGATATGGTAGTGGAGTTGCAGTAGGAGGAGTGCTAAGTCAAGAGGGCAAGCCCATAGATTTCTTCAGTGAAAAGCTCAATGAAGCTAAGAAGAAGTATTCTACCTATGACCTAGAACTTTATGCTTTGGTTCAGTCACTTAGGAAGTGGAGGCATTACCTTCTACCCAAGGAGTTTGTGGTCTTTATTGACAATCAGGCACTTAGTTATATCAACACCCAAGAGAAGTTGAGCAATAGACATTTCAAATGGATGGAGTACATCCAAGCTTTTAATTTCACCATCAAGCACAAGAAGGGACAATTGGACAAGGTAGCAGATGCACTGAGTAGAAGATTGCTGGCAGTGCAAGAGATATAGATCAAGAGCATTGGAATACAAAGTTTCAAGGATCTCTATGGAGAAGATGAAGATTTCTCAGAGGCCTACAAGGTATGTTTTGACTTTGAAAATCATTTTCATTACCAATACTCAGAGTATACATTGCAAAGTGGATTGTTGTTTAAAGGGAATCATTTATGTGTTCCAAAAGGGTCAATGAGAGAAAACCTCATCTAGGAAAAGCATAATGGTAGTCTTAGTGGGTATTTTGGCATCAACAAGACATTAACTGATTTGAAAAACTTTATAAGGTGTCTCTCAACCTGTTGGAAGGTTGGAAGCTTTTGTAATGTGGAAATTTCATGAAAACTAGTGTGGACAGTGAGAAGAATTGTATAATTTTCTGTGTTATGCTTTGAATTTGTGTGATTAGGAGCAATCATGGCTCTATAAACTGGTGTATCTTTTTGTGTAAACTATGTTCTAAATTTGTGTGGTAGATTTTAGGTTGTGTTATCAATTTGTAGGCATTGTCTGTTTAATTTAGTTGTTTCTTTTTAGTTAGTGACCTAACAGACAGACTATAAAGGATAGAGTTCTAGTTACATTCCCACTGTACTTGTATATGGGCCCTTGGGAACTGTGATTAGGCTCCATGTCTGTATATAGATTAGGGTTAAGAGTGGTTAGGAGTCCAGGAAACATAGAGAAAGTCTTCTCCTAGGCAAGCTTGACAGTGCCCATTTAGGAAAGATAGGAAGTGCAAAGCACTTGGTTTGCAGGGGTCACCTTTCCCTGACAAGTCATCTGGTGGAAAGGTAGATAGATTCCTTAAAAAGGCTTGGCATGAAGGAGGAGGATTCACCAGTCCATTTGATTGGAGAACAAGTTGACAGTTCACTGTGAGGTCAGGAAATGGTTCAAAAAGGGCCTACATTGCTAAATAGAGGGTTATGGCTGTGTATGGTCAGATGAGGATGGGGACCTCCATAATCTTTGAGGGATAGGCACCAGGACCAAGAATCCTAAGAGAAGAACCTACATTCTTTGGAGACCTTTAGACTTCTGACTTTATTTCTAGGAGTTGGAGGCCTAATAGGGGTTCTTGGGCTAGTAGCCTTTTTAACCCTAGATGAGGGTTTGGTGAAAGCGATGGACAAAGGAAGCAAGGTGGAGTTTTTAGAACTAAGTTATGATTGTGTGAACTTGTAGGAATTATCCTCACACCCCTACAAAGAACAAAATTGAGAGTTGGGAGTAGTTAGCCTTTGGGGAAGACTAAGGGCTAAGGAAAGAATAGGAGAATTACACCAAGGTTGTCTTGGTAGGTTGTAATTGAGATGGTAGTGGGGTTGGCCAGGAGAACTAGGGATACCTAAGAGAAGGTCCTAAAAGGTTAAGGTGTTAAGACACCAAGGAGATCTTGCTAGCAAAGATCCAGAGAATGAAATAGTGATTGTTCCATCCAACCCTATCCTATCAGATTGTAGGTGGTAAATGTATAGTTGAGATACTATAGAGATGTTGAGAGTACATGGAGCTATCTTTATGGTGTTGTAGGTGTGTTGATGTCAAGTTCTTATGAGAAAACTAATAAACAATGAAGATAGAGTTAAGTGTGTGTTCTGAATGTGCTTCGGTAATGTGCTCTACATTTCTTCTATGTTGATCCTATGCCTATGAGGATTTATAGTGTTGTTTATTGGCATCATTGGACAATACATCTTGAATTTTAGCTTCTTGGTTGATGGAGAGTGAAATTTGTGTTCATCAATGTGTGATCCAATTTCGCAGAACTATTTATCTATTGATAGGGAGAGATGTCTCTGCTCTGCAATTCCCTGGTGTTTTATCTCAGATCCCATGGATCTAGAAGAAGGTTGATAATGATTTTATTTGTGTTCTAGAAAAATTTTTTGTGGTTTGTTGCTCTGAAATACTTGTTCCAAAGCTACTATGTTTGTTTGCATGGTCTAGTTGGACTGTTGAAGAATGTTCTATGTATGAAGATTGTTGTAGTTGTTGCAGATGTATTTGAAGGTTTCCAAGAGCTTTTCCAATGTTTGGTGAAGCATGTTGTTAGATCCACATGTCATCATCTTGTTTTGGATGTGTGTACTTCAAATTTCATTGATGTTTTCATTAGGTTTGGCCGACCTAGTGTCTACATGTTACATGGAGAATAAGGATCGATTAAGGAAGCATGTGATTGATCCAAGATGTTTTTTGGGTCTCGATTAAGTATTTAATTGGTCCACTCTCATTCTTATCCATTTCAGGAATGTTGAGTCACCAACCTAATTTGAATATGTAAAATAATGGATGTGTAGTCAACCTTGGAGAGAGTTTTTGAGGCTGAAGATGGTATAAATGCAAGTCAAGATGTTGTGAATTGGAAGTGATAAAGTGTGTGAAACAAGTGCAAAGAGCAGAGTGTTTGAAAGTGTGAAGAAATTTAGTACTACTTCAATGTGTTAGATTCCTTAAAGTAGTGAGCTGATGGTGTCTGCAATTCTTTTATCAAGGCTATGAATGTGTAAAACCTATTGTGGTGGATTTTCTATTATCTTTCTTTGTCTGTATGTAGTGAGCCTCCTTTTGGATAGTGAGTCATTTCTGGGTAGTGAGCCCTCTGGGAGTGAGTCTTTGTATCTTGTTTTTGCTTTACTATTATATTGTGAGTTAAACTTCACTGTGGTTTTTCCCTCATTGGGTTTTCCACGTAAAGTTGGTTTCTCTGGTATTTGCTTTCTATTATCTACATTTCATGTTTATACTTAATAATAGATTAAAGTGAATGTGGAGTTGATTAAGATTAGAAGTGAAAGTAATTTGATACAACTTATTCACCCCCCTCTCAATTGTCTTGTGCATTTCACCAATTGGTATTAGAGCTTTGGTTCCTCGGAGAAGAGCTTAACCACTTGTGGTAGATCAAATGGTGCACAAGCTGCAAATCCCTATATTTGATGGAATTGACTACAATGACTAGAAAGTGGAGATGAGAGGTTACCTTATCTCTCTTAGTTTCAAGACTTGGAAAGTTCTTGAAACAAAATATTTTGAGCCAGAAAGTGGTCCTTCTTCTATAGATGAGATTTCTGCTTATAAGGAGAATGAAAAAGCAAGGTATGTTATCTTCAGTGCTTTATCTAAAATTGAATCGATAGAAGTTATTTCTTTAGGCACTACTTATGAAGTATGGGAAAAGCTGAAAGATATATATGAAGGAAATGATAAATTCAAATTATCAAAGAAGCTAACAACAAAGCACATATATGAGAACTTGAAAATGGAAGAAGGTGAAGAAATTGCAAGCTACTTCCAAAGATTTGAAATTGCAGCAAATGAAGTCAAAAATCAAGGTGGTAATTTGGAAGATGAAGATATAATAGAGAAGATCTTGATGACCCTACCAAAGAATTACAGTGACAAGGTCTCTGCTATTGAAGAAATATATGATCCAACTAAATTGATCGAAGAACAATTATTTGGCACCTTGATTGCATTTGAGATGAGGAAGTTTGGAAAAGAAGTGGAGAAAAATGAAACAACCTTCAAAGCAACTAAGATATAAGATTATCTAGATAGAGATGGTTCAAAAGGGTTGGAAGAAAAATTTACAAGGAAGTTGAAGAAGTTTATTGGTAAGTACAAAGGTATGTTATCTTTTAAATGTTTTAGTTGTGGGAATATTGGTCACTATGCTTCAAGATGTTCAAATAGAGCTGAACACAAGAATAATAGAGATAATAATAAAGACAAAAGCGATAGAAAGTTCAATAAATTTTATTATGTCAGAGAAAATGTTGGAATTTATGATGATGATAAATATAAATGCTTGTTTCTAGCCTTGGAGATTAAATCTATGTCTACTAACTATGGAAGATGTGCAAGGGAATGTGGTCTGGAGAACAAGAAGGATGAGAGGGAAGGTACTCTAGTTACCACCTTTCATGCTAGATAAGATCAAGACTATTGGGTAATTTATAGTGGATGCTCAAATCATATAACCGGAGACATAAGGTCACTAAAATTGAAAAGTATGATGGAGGATTAGTCATGTTCAGAGATGATTCCAGTGTTAAGATTGTTGGAAAAGGAACAATTAGTCTTGATTGAAAACATAGTATTGATGATGTCTATTATGTTAAGGGATTAAGGCATAATATTTTGAGTGTTGGAAAAATGTGTAGCAAAGGATTCAAGCTTGTGTTTTAGAATAACACCTATGAGATCAGAAAAGGGTCTAGAACTGTGGTAGCTACAAGAAGAACATATGGAAACATCTATCAGCTTAAGAGTGTTAATGGTCAGTGCTTTGTTTATCAAATCAATAAAATTTAGCTATGGCATCGGAGGATGGGACATGTAAAATTTAATAATCTAATTAGGATCAATTCAAGATAAGTTGTTAGGGATTTTCCTAGAATCACAATGCCTACCAATGTTGTTTGCAAAAGTTGTCAATTGAAGAAACAAACAAGATGCAGTTTTAAAGGAAAGGAACATTTATCTACTGGAATAATGGAGTTGATTCATATAGACCTCTATGGTCCCATAAGAATTGGAAGTGTTAATGGTGATAGGTATTTTATTCTTTTGATTGAGGATTACTCTAGAATGACATGGGTTACTTTTCTTAGGAAAAAGCTGAAGCTCTAGATAGATTCAAAGTGTTCAAGGAAAGGGTAGAAAATGAAGTGAACCTGAGAATCAAATGTTTAAGGTCTGATAGAGGTGAATAATTCACTTCTGGTGAGTTTAATGCATTCTATGAAGAGCATGGTATAAACAAACAATTTTTTGATACTAGAACTCCTCAATAGAATGGAGTTGTGGAGAGGAAGAACTGAGTTGTTCAAGAGGCTACAGGGACTATGATGAAAGAGGGAAATATTCCTGGTGTATATTGGAGAGAAGAAATTCACATCGTTTCTTATATTCTTAACAGAGTTCAGATCAGAGGTAGCAGCACAAAGACCCCTTATAAACTATGGACTAGTAAGACTCCTACTATTAAGTACTTTAAGGTGTTTGAAAGTAGATGTTACATTAAAAGATATGATGAGAATATTGGGAAGTTTGATGCAAGATGTAATGAAGGTATGTGTAAGAAATTTGCAAAGGAGATGCAAAAAGAGTTTGAGACTTCTATGATTGGTGAGTTGAATTTATTTCTTGGACTCCAAGTGAATTACACTAATAAGAGCATATTCATTTCACAATCTAAGTACGTTAAATAATTGATGAAGAAGTTTGGAATGGATGATTCTAAACCGATCTATGCCCCTATGGTGACTAGATGAAAACTGAGTAAGGATGATGATTCTCCTAAAGTTGATCAAAGCATGTACAAATCTATGATTGGTGGACTGTTATATCTTACTGCTACTAGACCAGATATCATGCATGCAGTATGTTTCACTGTTAGATTTCAAGCAGAACCTAAGTAAACACATGTTACAACTGTAAAGAGGATATTCATATATTTAAAAGGCACTCTAGATTATGGCTTGTGGTATCCCAAGGATACTAATTTCACTTTGAATGCCTACACTAGTGCAGATTGGGTTTGTTGTGTAAATGACTTGAAGATTACAAGTGGTGGTGCATTCTTTCTTGGAGGAAGATTGGTTTCATGGTTAAGCAAGAAACAAGATTTAGTTTCTTTGTCCATTCCAAAAGCTGAGTATATTACAATAGCATCTTATTGTACATAGGTACTTTGGATGAAACAAACATTGATGGATATAGGTGTGATGTGTGATGAGCATGTCCCTGTCTTTTGTGATAATACAATTGTATTAAATATTTCAAATAACCTGGTAATGCACTCTAGGACAAAGCATACATCTATAAAATATCATTTCTTGAGGGAGAAGGTGTTGGAGAATGAAGTCAGGCTTGAATATGTATATACTAAGGATCAAATTTTAGATATATTTACTAAGGCCCTTCCAAAGGATACTTTTGAATATCTCAGGGAAAAGTTAGGGGTTACTACCCCTTCTTCCTTGAACTAGGTGCACATGGAGGTGCATCAATCTAGTGGATCTATAGATTTTTCATTTGTCTAGACTAATGATTGAAGTCTACTCCTCAAGGGGAGTAGAGTGTATCATTGTTGCAATATGAGATGTGGGTACACTCCAAAGGGGGAGCGATCAGATATTTATATGGAAAAAGCTTCTTGAAAAAATTCCCTTTTCCATTGATGTCAAAGGGGAAGCGAGAGTCATGTGAAAAATACTATCTATGTGAAAAAGCTAGAAGGGAGGGAATCTTTGTAAGGAAAAGAGAGTTCTTAAATGTTGTGTAGGTTGTCTAATCTAAAAAAGAAAGGGAAGAAGAAGCATGAGAGTGTGTATTTTGTCTTTGATGGTTTTTCACATCATGTGTTGCCATGAATGAAAAAGGGGGAGATTGTTGCAAGTATGAATGTTTTTGGTGGTGTTGTCATTGATGTCAACATAGTTCAGAGTTATTGTAGGTGGTACATGTATAGTTGAGATACTGTAGAGATTTTGAGAATAGATGGAGCTATCTTTATGGTGTTGCAGATGTGTTGATGTTGAGCGCTTTTAAGAAAATTAATAAAGAATGAAGATAGAATTGTGTGTGTGTTATGAATGTTCTTTGGTAATGTGCTCTACATTTCTTCTATGTCGATCCTATGCCTGTATGGATCTATAATTTTGTTTATGTGGTTCATTGGACAATACATCCTAAATTTTAGCTTCTTGGTTGATGGAGAGTGAAAGTTGTGTTCACCAGTGTGTGATCCGATTTGGAAAAACTATTTGTTTGTGGACTGTGAGAGATGTCTCTTCTCTGTAGTCTCTTGGTGGTTTGTCTCAGATCCTGTGGATCTAGAAGAAGGTTGATAATTATTTTATTTATGTTCTAGAAAAAATTCTTGTGGTTTGGTGCTCCAGAAGACTTGTTCCAGAGCTATTGTGTGTGTCTACATGGTTTGATTGGACTGTTGAAGACTGTTCTATGTATGAAGATTGTTGCAATCACTGTATATTTATCTGAAGGTTTCCAAGGGATGTTCCAGTGTCTAGTGAAGCATTTTGTGTGATCTATGTGTCATTATCTTGTTATGGATGTGCATACTTCAAATTTCATTGGTGTTTTCATTATGTTTGGCCGACCTAGTGTCTACACATTACATGGAGAATAAGCATCGATTAAGGAAGTGTGTGATTGATCCAAGATGTTTTTAGGGTCTTGATTAAGTAAGTATTTGGTCCACTCTCACTCTTATCCACTGCGGTAATGTTGAGTCACCAACCTAATTTGAATCTATAAAATAAATGATGTATAGCCGACATTGGAGAAATTTTCTAAGGTTGAAGATGGTATAAATGAAAGTCAAGATGTTGTGAATTAAAAGTGAACAAAGTGTGTGAAACAAGTGTGAAGAGAAGAGTTTGTGAAAGTGTGAATCAAGGTAACAATACTTCAATGTGTTAGATTATTGAAAGCAATGAGTTGATGGTGTCTATGATTCTTTTATCAAGGTTGCAAAGGCTTAAAACCTATTGTGGTGGATTTTCTATTATCTTTCTTTATCTGTAGGCAGTGAGCTTCCTTCTAGATAGTGAGTCCTTTCTGGGAAGTGAGCCCTCTGGTAGTGACCCTTTGTATCTAGTTTTTGTATTACTATTATATTGTGAGTTAATCCTCATTGTGGTTTTTCCCTCATTGGGTTTTCCACATAAATTTGGTGTCTTTGGTATTTTCTTTATGTTTTATGCATTTCATGTTTTTACTTAATAATAAATTAAAGTGAATGTGGAATTGATAAATATTGAAAGTGAAAGTAATTTTTTACAACTGATTCACCCCCCCTCTTTGTTTTCTTGTGCATTTCAATAATTATATAAGTGGAAACATGGCTAACAAGATCTCCTTTCCCACCACATTTCTCAAATCTAGGAACTTCTATAACTTGTGGCATTTGTGTTCTCAATATTTCTAGGGATAACGGGTTGGTTTTGATGTATTGTGAATTTTGACCATTATTGTTTTGATTTATGGTTGTGATTTGTTTTTGAAGAGTTGACATGTTTTGCAAAAGTGTGTTAAGGATGGAATCATTATTTTTATTATAAGATGGAGGGAAATGAGGTGGAGTGGTGTATGTATGTGGAGGACAAGTGAATTGAAAATTTGTGAAGGAGGATGGTTCAAGAGATATGGCATGTGAATGAAAAAAGATAGAAGGATTCCTTGTGGAAATACCTAAGGAAGTGTTGACATTGCTAGTAGGTTGAATGGTTGTGGTAACTTGTCTACTAGTACATGTAGGAATAGAAATCGACATTGCAAAATGAGGATTTGAAGTTCCACCTTGGCTTTGGGTATACACCAAAGCTTGAGTACAACTTGCCATAGTAGGGATGGTGTTGTTAAGATCATCCACATTGGTTTTAGGAAGTGAAGTCATGGGAAATGAGGTATGCATGTTATGATCCATAGGGGGTTTATTATCAACACTATTAGAAAGATAGTTAGAAAACCCAAGATCCATGGCAAATGGTGTATCACAGGATGATATGAGTCTCAAATTATGTCTCACAATAGTATTTCTAAGTGGACAACAAGTTGTAAAGCTCATAAAAGTTTCACTAACTTAACTTGCGCAAACCCAAAATATAAAGAGGCCTAAAATGCAATTCACTGTGTAAATGTAATTTTTTTATTACACTATGCAACAATTTGAAAAATAAAATCTTGTAAATGTGATTTTGAAATTAGGAAATGCACTAAATGTTCCAATTTAAGCTAGATATAATGAAATTGATGAAACAAAAACTCAAGAAACTGAAACAAAAATCTGAAAGTAGCAAACAAAAGCATAAAAATGAAGATTTTAATTTCCAAAAAAGTAGATTATAGCATGATCAGGGACTCATTCACCCTTTGGGCAATGGGTTCTAGATAGGTTTTTGAAATTGATTTTTACAAAGGGTAAGTGCACTAATCTGTGACACAATTTAGGTGCCAAATTAAAAAAACATTTAAAAAAACTTGAAAGAAGCCATTTGGCACATGCTAAATTTGGCAAGCACCAAATGGGTCAGTAGACATAAAATCCAAAAATCAGGTTTCAAACCCTCATTTTGTCTTCAACCTACAACTTGAGGAAGAGGATTTCAGGTCTACAACTCATGCTCTCCAAATCTCTTCTATTGTTTGCATCCTTAGCTTGCCATTTTCCATTGGGATGCCACCAACACGTCAGAGAGGTCAAAGATTGCAAAGAGGTATGTATTTTTATTCTATTTATTTTGAATTTGATTTAGAATGAAAATTTAAATAGATTTTTATAATAAGACTTTGTTCTAATTCTTAGGGAATGAATCTCCACATTGAAACATTGAGAATTCACAATCACCTCCTCATGAAGAGTCTCCTATAAAAGAACAACCCGAAACCCCTCCATCAATTCATAGGCATCCTCAAGGAACACAAGAAAATATTCAAAATCAAATTGAAAACAATAAAAGAGACATTCAACAATTAATTGCAAGATTAATCAAGCATGTTGAAACCCACCCTTATAGGAGAAGGATTTCTGAATCATTGAAGTCAATTGTAACTCATGTAGGAGAAATGAGTGAGCATGAGATGAGACAATTTTATGCTAGTGGTTTTCCATATGCAAATGTCAAAAACTTAAAAATTAGAAAATCCAACTTGTGTGCCCTATTTATAGACCCAAAAATCAATGAACCTTTGTCTCATGCATCTCTGAGGTTTCCCATCCACTGGTGCCACCATGAGTTAATTAAAAAAAAATTTGGGAGTGGTGGTGGATGGTATTTGACAAACCTCCATGCAATAACCATGAGGTTCCGCAATACTTTTTGAGGAAACTCTATTGCGAGTTTTTCCTCAATAAAATGCCAAACTATTTTGACATCTTAGACTTTCAGGGTAGAGGTGGGGGATCCACACATGATAGACCTGTTGCATGACGTAATCCATAGTTGGCACCAAGAGCCTTGGGCAGACCCATGGTGGAGCATGTTGTTGTTCCTTCCATTGTTAGGGACAATGTAGAGGTGGACATGCTAAAGTCGATTGACTCACTCACCCAAACCATTTTATAGTGTGTGAGGCCTCTAGTAGAGCCTAGTGTGGAGGAGACATGTAGGCCCCAAGCTCCACCCCACCATTGTGGTGCTTGTGGTGTTGTTTGCACATATGATTATCAGAGTGCTTGTGATGTAGCTACATAGCCTACATTAGTTGCAGAGGCAATGGCTTTGACATATGATATTTTGAATGATACATTCAACATTGAAACTCAAGTAAAATTTAGCAGGTTATTTTAATGTTGTTTATTAAATTATATTTTGAAATTTAAGAATAACTAAATTAGTCGAATTTTGATATGATGAAATTTTTGGGTTGCACTGTTCATGAGGCATGCTCTATTCCTACAGACCCTTATACATTCTCAACAATGAGTCCATAGGTATGCAACTAGTATTAAAGATATTATTATTGCATTTGAACAGTTGAATGTTATATTTGAATGTTTGTCTCATAACATGCTTTGGATTTCAAAAAAAATCTCGGTGCACCTTCTTCCTCCACACCTTGCAATTCATATCCTCAAACAACATACACTCGGGTAGCCTTTATTCATTAATGGTGTTGTAAATCTATGTTATCTAGTTTTCATAATTTTGTGTATATACAAATCTAAAAAAATGATGAGAAACACAAACATTGTAGTTAAGTATTCCTTGATCGTGTCACATTATGTTCTCCTAATGCACTTTTTGTTCCTTTATTCCTTCCTAATCCCTTACCATTAATATCTAATAGTTCACCTTATTTTCCATGATCCCCTCCTAGCCTATCCCACTAATATCTTCTAGTCCATGTTATGTGTCATTATGTCCTTCTACTCCCATCTTATTGTACCCATTATTATTTTACCCTAGATGTTCCATGATCCCCTATGTTCTACCCTATGTTCCTTTATATCATCCTATGTTATACCATATTTATCCAAATTTCATCCTAGATAACTCTTCTCTATTATTGCTACACATAGGTCAAGTTCGCACTTCGTGTACTATAGTCAAACCCTAGACACCTCCTAATTCACCCTATGTTGCATTATTCTCTAATAATCACATCCCATTAACCTCTACTTTTCCACCCTATATTTTTTTATCCCATCCTAGCCCATCCCATCAATCTATCCTAGTCCATCCTATGTTCCATTAATCCCTTTGGTGTAGGGGCACCACTCTTTTCTATGTTTCTTAATTCAGTTTCTGATAGGCAAGGTGTGTTAGGATTTTTGAGTTGAGTCCTTGAGTCTTAATAAGGTCCAATGTGACCATTCTATTGTAATTGATCAGCTTTGAGGGGCTTTTGTATTCATCTTGTAAGGTTTGCAAATCATGTGGAAGGAATTGTCAAAGTTGACAAGGGGTGTCAATGTAGATAAGCTGATGTTTTCTTGAGTAACTCATGATTTATTAGTGGAATAAGGTCTCATTAGACTATTTATAATAGTTTAGGTGTTTAAGAGGGTCTTGGAAAATATAAAGAGTCAAAACTTGAAAGTGCCAAATTTGTGAGTTGCATAAATGCAAAACAATTGTAATGCAATAGTCATGAAAGGTTTAAAAATTATTTGTAAGGAAATTGGGCATTTTTTTGATGAGGATAAGCCTTTAAAACGGCATGAAAACTTGTTTTTTAATGTTGTATTGAAGTTTGAAGCATTGGCAATAAGAATATCTCTGTTTTTCATCACTTTTTTGAGTTTTCTTGTCATTTGCAGGCCTGTACGAGCCCGTACAGATTGATTGTGCCATGTAAATCATTTTACTTTTTGGTGGAAGGTGTTAAAAATATGTTGGGACAAGTTTGAGGGAGATCCATTGTGATTTGTGGTAAATATCCTTGTTTTCCTGTGATAGGACAAGGACACACTATTTGAGGGTTTTGTTACCAAAATCATGATTTAATGGACCTTACACCAAATGTACCTACTATAACTAGTGTAATGGGCCCTAGGGAGTTTGAGTAGATTGTAGGTTTCATGATTGGAGTTGTGGAGAAGGAACTAAGGAGATAAACCTATTGTCTTGATGAGTTTTGTGAAAAAAAACAATGAAGATGGAGCCTTGGGTCTAGGGTTTGTGGAAATCAATGAGAGTGTGGAGTTTTCTGCAAATTTTGAGGATATTGGGGTCAGAATATACATGTCTGTGTCAGTAGCATGGTCTAGGAGGTTGTGCAAGTGGGACTTTGAATAAACCCTCTTAACTTGGCATGAAATTGAGGGTTTTTGGGTTTGCTATGTTGGAGGTGTCAACCCTAGGTGTTGATTATGCTTTAAGAGGTTTGAGGGCATAGGGAATTCTTCCCCAAGGTTTCAAGGGTTTTTGTTAAGTTTAAAGGTATGTTTCTTTGTAAATCTGGCCTAATTCATGGCCTAGGACAACGTTGAGGGTCTAATTTCCAGGGATTGGTCCAAAAGACTTGTATCTGGTTAAGAGATATGTTGTATAAATTTGAAATGGGTATCTAAATCCACCTTTTGATTGTTAATTGTTTTGGAAATCATGGGAGTTAAAGGCTAAAACCTGAGTTTGCACTACTGCTAGGTTACATGGGTGAAAGTGATAAGTTAGACTCCCGATTGTTGTCAAGCTTTGAGGATTGTTTGGATTACTCTAATATTGTTTCATTTGTAGTTGTTGAGAAGAGATAGCCCTGGTGATGTTGGTGGCATGATGGACCATGGATTCGTTGCAGCAATAGCCAGTTCTGATCCATTGAGAGAGGTATGGAATAGATTACTCGATTTGAGATTATATTTCCTCTTTTATGTTCTATTATAGAAAATTTTCACGATACTTTTATGTAGTTTAATTTATATCTTGATGGTTGCTACAGGTCATGGACATGGTGATGTTGTAAATGTGCATGATGACTATATGTATGCGGTAAGTGATTATATATTTTGTTATATGTCATTCCACAATTCAATTTCTATGTTTTAACATCTTTACTTTTTATTATATTAGTTGAAGGTCCAAAGTGAAGAGAGGAGGACTAGCAAGCGTGTTCAAAAGACAAGAGAAGCAAAAATCACTCCATCTAGCTGAATTTCGAAGGTAGCACGGGATCTATTTCCTTCCCCTACAAGGAAATGACTATGTATTAGTGTAGTTTGTTGTATTCCTATGTGGTATTTTGGAACATACATTTTGTATTATTGATATATACGTGACATTTTATGTCCATATGGCTCCTTTGTACTAGACCTGTATGGTTTTTTTTGATATATTGTATATATTTCTATCAATATATATCATTGTATAGCCTTTTGGCTTTTTTATTAAATAAAATCTTATTTTGCTACTGCCATTCTTGAATGATGTTATCATGTCTATCATGTAAGTTGTATGCTTGAATGTTGTAGGCATGGATTTTTTTTACATCTAATGCTTAAGTAATTATTGTCGAATGCTCAATAAGCCCCATCTAAAGCATATTGTGTAAATAAGCTTCATTCGTGGTGGTTTGTATCCTTTGGAATGCTTCAATTACTTGTGACTCACGTATTCACATGTATGCTTCACTTATTCACATGTATACTTCACCTATATTGTGTGTATTCACATGTATGCTTCATGCTTCAAATGCATAGAAGCAAAAATATTTTAGGGAAAAATTTGACAAACCAAAAGTATAATAGTTTGTGAAAAAACTAAGAAAAATTGTAGAACAAGAGATAAAAGCTTTTTAAAAAAAATTGAAAGGTATTTCCATAACATATAGAGATATAGAGAGCAAATAAAATAAATATTTCAACTAATGAATTGTAAAAAATGGATTTTTGTAGATTATATTCATATCATTGATTACATTGCATTGCACATCTTTCAAAGTCAAAGTATTACTTCACTTTGCATAAATAATAAGTAGATGTTGATAGATGACAAAATTTCAATTACAATATAGTTTGTACAAAGTCAACCTAAGCAGTTATCTAATTTCTTCACATTGCATAACTAATAACTAGGAGCAGCTAGCAATTGCATTTTCTGATCATGACATTCTATGAGACCAAATTTCTTTGAGGTATTTTTTCAAATAGTTCCCTTCATTTTCTATGTTACCACATTTTTCATACATGTCTACCAAAGCATCTTGTCAAATAATTCACTGCCTTGTTGCTATGGCTAAAAGCCTAAAACAAGTGATTTCGAGGAAGCTATGAATCTACCTTGGGGATTGTGCAAAGTTGATTTAATTATCAATGCTTGGATGTTGACAACCTCTATAGGGTCCTTGTTGAGTTTGATGCTATTTTACAAGGTTGAGTTAATTGAAAGTTGATGTCTTGATTGGCATATTTGAGATAAGCTATGTCAATTTGTGTCTTGGGTTACCACCACCTTTGCATTAGTAGGGGAAATAAAATATGCCTTTCTACAATTATATTAGACATTATTTCATTCTTACTCATAAATCCACATGTTTTTTCTTGAAGACAACTTAAATGTAAACCATGAAGCATTACAACTAATTTTAAATGTAATATACACATTTAATTGAGGCATATATTAAGGAATATGCACATTTGCATGTATTAATTTCTCATAATTTTTGTATATCAAAAAATACACTCAGTCAATGACAAATATTACAATAGTGATGGAAGAACATCTTGAAAATCTTCCCATTTGTCAATACTTGTAGCTCAATACATGTGTTAGAACCAGAATTTTAATATAAAACCCTATGGGTTTTTCCTTGAGAAGTCCAAAATTTTGTGCTCTTATTTGTAAAAATCACTCTATTTTCCTCCATAGAACCAAAACTTCCTTTTACCACCATACCACTACCTTAATGAATACCTTGAATGAACCTCACCTCTTACCTCATTACCGTAGCCTCTTGCAAAATAGATCACAGTAGTGCAGTAAAGGAAGCCAGTACTATACCCTTTCATCACTATACTATGAAGAGTTAACATGCAGCTCGTGGTAGAGCGGTATACAGATCACTAGTAACAAAATGGAGATCGTTGTACCCCTGCTTTACCATGTTACCTCACATCACTATTCACTCACATGTGGTGCCACATTGTCCTTCATACACATATCAATATACCGCTTTACCATGGGCTATCTTTCACCTCCCTATGGTACCATGGTCTCCTCCCATTCATTTGCTTCCTTTACCGCTTTACTGCAGGCTACATTTCTTCTTCCTATAATGTGATGGTATCCCTCTATTACTACTCTTCACTTCACCGCTCTACTGCAGGCTAAGCTCTAAACTTCCACGATACAGTCATGTCTCCTTGATACATATATTCAATAAACCACTCTACTATGGGTCACACTTTTCTCTCTTGCGGTACTACAATATCTTCTTAGTATTCCTCCTTGGTGTACCACTTTACCGCAAGCCATGTGTTGACACCCCGAGGTATAGTGATAAAGGGTGAAAGGGATAGTGTATAGTAGTGGCTCCTTTTACTGTCATACCATAGGTTTCTTGGTAACGAGTTGTGGTGGAGAGGTATGATGTGTGTGTTGTGAGGGATGGCCAATGTAGTAGCGGTATCGCGCTAGAGGGAAAAATTGACTTTATGGATGGCAATAAAGTGATTTTTAGCCGATAGGCTATTTACGTGGGGAGAGCCCACCGGGATCTCCCCTAGTCTGACGCCGGTGGGAACCCCATGAACTTTATAGTAGGGGTAAAATAAATAAAAACAAATAAATATAAATATAAATAATTTATATAATAAATAATAATTTATGTAATAAATAAAATAATAATAATTTATATAATAAATAAAATAAAATAAAAAATTTTGTATAATAAATAAAATAAAAAAGATTCTTTAAATAAAATAATATAATAAATTTGTAATAAAAATAAAGTTTGTTTTGTATTATAAAATCCAAACAATAAACAAATAGAAAAATGAAAAACTAAAGTTGTATAGGAAGTGTTGTTTTTGGAATGAATTGGAGAGGAGGGTAAAGAAGTAGAGAGGGAAGGATAGAGAAAGAGAGAGAGAGGAGGGAAAAGAAGTATAGAAGGAAGGATAGAGAAAGAGAGAGAGGAGGGTAAAGGGACAGAGGGAGGTAGAGAGGGATAAGTGAGATAGAGATAGGGAGGGAGAGAGGTGGGATAGAAAGAAGTAGAGAAGGAAAGAGAGAGTCAAAGAGAGTGAGAGAGAGAGGGATGGAGGAAGAGGTAGAGAGGGGCTGATCCCAAAATAATGGGTTACACTTTTTGGCCAAACTTGACATTTTAATCAGCATTTTTCACCAGATCTTCACTTTCTTGCACCTATAGTAGCTAAACCATTAAGAATTTGGAGATGAAGCATACTAGTGATTTGTGAGATTTTGTGTGTATATTGTAATTATATTTTTGTAAAAAAATTAAAAAATTAATCGTCAATCCTTTTATGTAATTTTTAGTGACTTATTTTTTCTACAAAACAACATTTTTAAAAAGTGATGTTTACTTTGACGAGCATAACTTTTTTTATAGAAAGAATACAATTCTAATTTTTGACATATAGATTTTTCACGCCAATATATAGTGCATGGATATTTTTTCATAATTTTTTGTTGCATTTTTTTTTAAATTAATTTTCTAATTCACAGTAATTATAATTAGGACAGAGGTGTACATCATCCCACATAACCTTTTTCGTATTCATTTGAACTAAATTATTATTATTTTTTTGGAATAAGGACATCAATACCTAGTGCACATGTATTTTTTAGAATTTTTTTTTCTCTATTTTCCTTTTATTTTGTATGTGTGAAACAAAGATCTTGATGTTCGTTGAAAATATTACATTCACAAGAAATAAAAAATAAATATAATAATCAAATTAAATATATTTAAAATTATACTTTTTGGGAAGATTATAATAAGGGCTACATTCTTGCAAAATATAAATTTTAAATGACTTCATTTGATCTCCCAAAAGGTAAATCAAAAGTGGTTTTTTATCAAGATTTTGATAGGTGTAGAGGAGACTCCATTATAGTTATGGTTTAAAACTAACGGGGTTCTATCCAAGGGGATTTGGTCTAATGGGGTTTGATAAAACCCTCTTAATTAAAATCCTTTAAATGTAACCTTTAAAGGCTTAAATCATTATGTTTTCCAAAAATATGCGATTTCAGGAAAAAATCAAGATGTCCCATAAAGTGTAACCCATTATTGTGGTAGCACCCAGGGATAGGAGAGATATAGAGAATTAGAGTGGGGAGGAAAGAGAGGTAGAGGGGAATAAGTGAGAGAGGGAGAGAAGTAGAAAAGGAAGGAGAGAGTGAGAGAGAAATAGGTGGGATGGAGGGAGGGACAGGTAGATAGGGATATGTGATATAGAGAGAAATAGAGAGGGAAGGAGAGAGCAAGAGGGAGAGAGAATGGGGGAGGGAGGGAGGGAGGGAGAGGTAGATAGGGATAGGTGAGATAGAGAAAGAGAGATGAGGGTCAAGAAGTAGAGAGGGGAGGATAGAGAAAGAGAGAGAGGAGTGTAAAGGGATGGAGGGAGGTAGAGAGGGATAAGTGAGATGGAGATAGGGAGGGAGAGAGAGGTGGGATAGAAACAAGTAGAGAAGGAAAGAGAGAGCTAGAGAGGGTGAGAGAGAGAGGGAGGGAGGGAGGGAGAGGTAGAGATGGATAGGGTAGTCATAGAGAATTAGAGGGGGAAGGAGAGAGAGGTAGAGAGGAATAAGTGAGAGAGGGAGAGAAGTAGAGAGGGAAGGAGAGAGAGAGAGAGAAATAGGTTGAATGGAGGGAGGGATAGGTAGAGAGAGATATATGATATAGAGAGAAATAGAGAGGGAAGGAAAGAGCAAGAGGGAGAGAGAAGGGGGGAGGGAGGGATAGGTAGAGAGAGATATGTGATATAGAGAGAAATAGAGAGGGAAGGAAAGAGCAAGAGGGAGAGAGAAGGAGGGAGGGAGGGAGGGAGAGGTAGAGAGGGATAGGTGAGATAGATCACTACTTTCTTCATGTCGTCCACTACTTTTCATGGCTGTAAATAATGTGGGCTCAACCTATCAGCATAATTGTTGCACCTCATTGGGGTGCAAGTGCTAGTTTTATGAAGAAGAATGAATTTGGATTTTAATGCATAAAAACCTTTAGAATTTTTATTAATATTATGGTTCTAACACTTTCATCAAATGGAACTCAATGGGATGATGTATTTGAGTGTAGGGAATGTTACTTTAGGAGTAGGAGGCATGGAAGGATGATCCCTTGGCTTGAAGAATGAAAGGAAGGGTTGGAGGTGTGTGTTTTCCTTGGAAATTGGTGGGTCAGACCTATGGAATGAATAAGTTGTATTGTTAATGGTCAAGTGCATGTTCCTTATGCATGGGTGGACCTATTGAAAGATTTATGAGTAGTTAGATTAGGTAGAAATGGTTGGGAAAGTGAAGATTCAATATTAATGGTACCCTAAAACTCTAGTTATTTAGGCTACAAGGAGGGTTTTTGCATTGGAGGCTTGTTTGAGCATTTGGGATCAAGAGACTTGGAAAATCCTTGGTTTGGGAACTTGAGTCAAGATTTTTTTTTGGTTAGAAGGTCTGGTGTGGAGATCTAAAGGTAGTCTCTTAGTAAAATTGCCTAATTTGAGGCTTACAACTATGAAAGTCCAATTTTGAGGTGCTTGGTCCTAAGAAGGTGTATCTGATTTTGTTGTATTTTTTGTATCTCTAAGAAGGGTGTTTGAATCCATGATTATTTTCCTAAATGTTTTGGAAAAGTTTGGCCAAAAGTCTAAAAAACTAGTTTCCAACTACTGTAAGGGAAACATATGTCAATAGGTGAGTTTTGAGGAATTCAATGAATCTGCCCTAGGGATTGTGCAAAGTTGATTTAATTATCATTGCTTGGATGTTCACAACCTTTTTAGGGTCCTTGATGATTTTGATACTATTTTACAAGGTTGAGTTAATTGAAAGTTGATGTCTTGATTGGCATATTTGAGAGAAGTTGTGTCAATTTGTGTCTTGGGTTACCACCACCTCTACATCAGTAGGGGCAATAAAATATGCCTTTCTACAATTATATTAGACATTATTTCATTCTTACACATAAATCCACATGTTTTTTCTTGAATACAACTTTAAATGTAAACCATGAAGCATTACAACTAATTTTAAATGTAATATACACATTTAATTGAGGTATATATTAAGGAATATACACATTTACATGTATTAATTTCTCATAATTTTTGTATATCAAAAAATACACTAAGTCAATGACAAATATTACAATAGTGATGGAAGAACATCTTGAAAATATTTCCATTTGTCAATACTTGTAGCAATACATGTAGGGAAATAATCCTCCCATTTGCAACACAGATCATGAAATATATTCTACTTGAGAAGAAACAAAAGGAGTTGCTGCCCAGTTTCATTTCTCCATTCCACCTCAGCTAGCCTAGTTATTTGCATTCCAAAATTCTTCAAAACATGTACACCCCCTACTCCCTACGAAACACATGTGTAGTATCTTCTCTGTGGTTGTGTAGTATCACAGGAATTTGGTCCATAAAAAACCTGCAAAAGCCTATCAATCTTAGACATGGACTCACATAAAAATCATTAAAAGAGCAATAACTAAATAATGTCAGTCATACACCTGATGAGACCTACTATCACCTTGATGCATGCTAGATAAGGAGGTCTATTGAAGGTGCTACAATGTTGATGTGCCCCTTTGCTACTTTCTCATCTCTTTATGATCCTACGTATAAATTTCAAATATATCATTGACATAATTAACATAAAACATGTAGCATATAAGAATCTGATAAATCTACGAGATGGAAAAGAAAGAGAAGATTGAAAACTAGAAAATGCACTAGCAAACGATGTTTCTCATACCACTAAACACTTGCACCACCAACCAATATTGTTATCTTCTTATATACTTTGACAAACTTTAGTATTACCGATGTAGTAGCCTGATTGCAAGGTGTTGGTTCAAAAGAGTGATCAATAACATGACTTAAAAAATTCAATGTGCATACTTACAAATCAATCTATGGAACCATTCGGGTCTACTCTACTCTTTATTGTGTCAAGTATTTCCTCATGGTTAGACTCATGCACTTTTCACAAGTTCTTGTTTGCAAGTTTGCCCTTATATTTGATCAAATGAACGTTGGTGGTGATGACAAGGTTCTAGTAGTGAAGAATATTCTGATACATTTCAAAGTCCTCAAACAACCAAACTACAACATTCTTAACTAGATACCTTCAAAGCCATGTTCCAGTAAAAACCACTGAGCCTATAGGATATTCTATCTTTTCTTTGTCTATAATTGGGGCCTCCAGTATATTTTTGGCCTTGATACAATGTCACAGGTAATAATTTGTACCCTCTTCATTGTATTCCTCTGCAATCACCGCATAAACATGCCCTGCATTGATATGTTCATCTTGTTAAATTTATTTACTGAGCAACATAATAAAACCTATAAGTAAGATATATTACCTAGTTCTAGTAGGTCTGGTACATGATCAAAGTCAATGGATGATTGCATCTCCATGATTTGTAGAGTCGTCGAGAGCTGATAAGTGTCAAGTGGGATTAGACTTCTTACAAACCATTCATCAACCCACTCTATTGACTTGCAATCATTCCATGCTTGAAGTGTACATGCATAACAAAAGCATGCCATCTTCCATGTATGGATAGTCCATTCCCTCCATTGATATGTTCATCTTGTTAGATGTATTTACTAAGCAACATAATAAAAACTATAAGATATATTACCTAGTTCTAGTAGGTCCGATACATGATCAAATTCAATGGATGATTGCATCTCCATGGTTTGTAGAGCTGTCAGGAGTTGATAGGTGTCAAGTGGGGTTAGAATTCTTACAAACCATTCATCAACCCACTCTATTGACTCGCAATCATTCCATTCTTGAAGTGTACATGCATAAAAAAAGCATGCCATATTCCACGTATGGATAGTCCATGTACCTACATTGGAGCTTCTAAAAGAGTGTAGCTCGATCGATCCTGTTAGTGTACAACAATCCTCATATTTTGCAATGTTAGTATCATCTACTAAATGAAAAATATAGGAACTAAAGAATTACCTTCACTACCTGGACCCATTGCACCATTGCACCACTGGACAATTGATCTTGCATCTATCAACTTTACACTGTTTGTGTACTTTAACTCTTCTTGTGCTAGGGCTCTTTTGATACATGCACCTACTCCATCATGCTCCCCCTTTCCATGTGTGACCTCTAAGAAGTTCCACATATGTTGAACACCATTGATCCTATGCATCCTACTCAACCAGTAAAACATTCTAGCATTCTTGAATTACGATATACAATTATCTAGCCATATGATATGATGACTAAGTGATATGCTCCTGCTAGCCAGATCAGCATAGAACATATGAAAGAAACCTTGCACAAACTCTATAGAATGTGTGGGATCATCATTGATGTAAAAGTGATACTCCCTTAATACTTTCCTATTTTCCTTGGTACTATCATTTGCATGAATGAATGCTATATGCACAAATATAGCAACCTATGTGGAGTTGTAGTACTATGATTACACCTCGTTCTATGGCTGTAGTGTGTAGTTCTCAGTGAAGTCAACAACTAAAATGATATGAAGAAGTGGAAATGTGTCCTTGCATAACTTGAATTATGAGTCCAACCATTGTGCTCTATGTGTATTCCTTGCATACTCATAGACCACCTGATCATGGAAAATTCCCATAAACTGATACACTGGAATCTTATCACTGACCAATTCACACTTCTTTGCTTCTTTCCCATATTTTAGACTGTATGCCACTGTCTTATATTTCCCAATTCCATAATTTTGTCTCCAATTGTGTGTGTACTAGCCATGTGTTGGAAAATTGGAAAATTTTGCATACCACCACAATGATCACATGTGCCATCCAAACATGAATTTTTGTAAACAAATTGACCATCCTCTCTTTCACATAAAATGGAAGACAAAAATATCCTTGATGATTTAGGTGGAGGCATTATGTTACATTCCTACAAAACATTGTCAGTATGCATATCTACACATATACATCAATAAACATCATAATGGTTAGAAAAATCAATATGAAACCTACAACAACAAGTAGTGCACATGTGATTTATTTTGACATAAAAAGGCTTTAGCATTTCAAAATACCTTTGACATTTTAATTTTAGGAAACTTCTGTACAAAATCAGAAAAAAATTGGGTTTGAGTGGTATCCAAATAATGCATTAGATGTGGCTCACGGTTTTTACTACCAATTCTCCTTCTTACAACATATCTTTGATTAGGATAGGTCCTTGTGTTATCCTTCCAATAATTCATAATTAAAGATCTCAAGCCTTGAGAAATTCTTGTATCTTTTCATGGCACTCTACCTGAGAATTCCCATTACTCATTGCTATTTGGATCCTCCACTCTTTCACGCCTTCCTTTAGCTTTCATTAGAGATGATCTACTTATTTTCAAAGACTTAATTTCCTTTGTAAGGTTCACCTTGTTCCTTGTTTGGCTACTTAACAGTGTTGTTGTCATCACACGTCGTGTGGCACAACTATCCTTCATGTGTGAGGTGGAACCCATGCTCTCGTATGCACTCATCAAGTTATTTACAATGGAATTTTCACTTGAGTCATTAGAAACTCTTAGCCGAAGAGCCTTCATGGTGGGCCTAAATTTGATTTTCCTCATCATTTCAAAAAATAGTTGTCATCTTCCACCCTCACTTAGCTTCGCAAAAACCAACATATCCTTTGTGCATATCATTGACATGTACATTTTGGAATCTTATTAGGCATCCATTTCAAAACATTGGAATCAATATCAATAAAAAATGTAGGTTTCCTATGCAAAACTCTAGGAGGAGTTCTCAAATGTAAATTTGTGTCAATATTGGGAAGGTCAACAACATCGGGGATAGATTGTGTACCTTCAATTAGAGGTGCAATTGATGACATACCTTGATATTGAAATGTAAACAATGTTGTACCTCCAACTTGAGATGTCGTTTGTGGAGTGCCTTCAAATAGAGATTTGTTTTCTAGTGTACTTTCAAAATGTAATGATGGTGTGTCTTCAATTGGAGATGTGATTTCCGATGTACTTGGAAAACCACATGTTGTTGTCGATGTGTCTTCAACTGGAGATGTGCATTGAGCTTCACCTATGGTTGATGATGTGCCCCCAACTTTGGTATTCATTCCTATCCTTCCATGAAATTTCCTCATTTGTGCCCTTTGTTTTTCCAATTTGACACCTCTCCTAGATTACATGGGAATTTTTGGTTGTATGGGCTGCAATTCCTTTGCTTCATGAGCTACATTTTTTTATTCTCTTCTCCTTGCATTTTTAACTGCATGTTCTTCTTGTGTTAGAGGCTTCGTTCGTTTCCTCGGCATGACCTTGAATGCTACATGTTCACAAACACACATAGAACAAAAGTGAGTAATGCATTTTATGAAAAATATTGATATCGCTAATTATATTGCATTAAATATGAAACAAACCAAAGAATTTTGTGAAAGAAGGCAATGAGTTGTTTGGAATTATCAAACATGTCTATGCTAGACAACATTTTTCATACATGATGGAGTTAGATGTCTGTAGTGTTAGATATTAGAGTAGGGATTTTGAGTGTGTTTGAAGAGTTGGAAAAGTAGCTAGAGGCTGATGCAGTACCTGTAGGGATCCACAATGAACTTGTTCAAAGATTTAGAGGAAGGCTCTTAATAGACTTACACACAAATTGATCACTTAACTTACCAAGAAACATCATTTTTGATGCAGAGAGGGGTGGAAACCATTCAATACACCAAATCAATGAGAATCAATCAGATTCCAAAGCAAAATCAAATGTTCAACTGAAACTCCCAACTTCTACCAAGCTTTCCCTTGTAGCATAGGTAACCCGGTTCAAGGGCCTTTTCACCAATATTTTCCAAAATACTTGAAAAAATAAGGGGTGTTTAAGATACCCATTTGCAAGTTATAAAACATAGGTAAACCCCAACATCAACTCCTTTGGACCAATATTGACTTCCAATAGACCCACCTTGGAAAAGGCTATTCAATTGGCCTAATTTACAAAGAGAGTCCTTTTTAAACACTAAATATTCACTCAAAATCCTCAAAAAGTAGTATTTTATGTGTCAAAACCTCCAATTTCCTATTTTTTTTCCAGGTCCAAGACCTCTAGACCCCTAATACACCAAACCCTTAATTTCAAGCAAAATACATAGGGTTTTAATGAAAATCCTATCTCCTGGACCTGCTTGACCCATAAAAAGATAAAAACACACTTACCAAACCCTAAAAATGGTGAATAATACATTACATCAACAATCCTTCCCACATTTTGTCAAAAAACCACTTGAAGCCCTCATTTTCACCATGAAAAGACCTTGCTACAATCCTAGAACATCATCCCAAACACCCAACCTTGACCCCAAAACATTATAAATAGGTTATGAATTTATTTTACAAGTTATAGGACCCATTCCACAAGTTACAGTAGGCACAAAAAGTGGAATGGGTCGAATTACATCATGAAACCCTTTAATCCAAGAACACTGTGAAAGTAGGTAGCAGCAGTAAAACGAAGATAAATTTCACTATACAAAGAGTTAGAACCTCTAAATAGGTGAGAATGAAATATATTTCTTTAATCTACAACATCCAACTAGTTTCATATCATCATAGAGTTCGTACAGGTCGTACAACAACAAGAAAAGTGAGAGAAATCAGTAAATTTCTAGAAAATAACGTTCTTCTTTATAAAAAAAATGGGTTACAAATCAAACAAAAACCTATACTTCGAGGTAATGAAGGTTATTATACATATTTTTATTTCATTCCAACTCCCTCCAATTCCCATAAATTATTTTTAATCATTAAGACCTTCTAATCTTCATTAAGTTGCACTTTAGACCTTTTACACATGACAACATTACATGAATTTTAAAACTTTTTAAGTTTGAAACCTAAGGAATCCTAAATCACTCAAACACCTTTAATTCACCATATTAAAACCTTTTAGACCTCATTCTTTCACATTTACATCCAAATTCAAGGATTTTCCTTCAAAAGGCTAAAAATTCAAATATTGACAATTTTGTAGCAAGAATGCATTTTTGTGCACATTTGACCACCAAGACTTAAAACTCAACCTAATAAAGAAACTTCAAACTAGTCTATTAGACCTTCCAATAATAAATTTTATTTCAATACAAGTTGTAGGTTCCCCTTCACCAATTTTGTATCACTCACTCCTTAACCACTAACAAACTAGTAATCCTTCCTCATAGGACAATCACTCATATCTAATGAACCAGGTAACTTATAAAGACTATAACAGAATTTTCAGATACCATTTTACATGGCCTAAAACATATCTCAAAACTACTATAAAATCTTTTGGAGAAAATACCTCACACTAGCCATGTTCCACTCAAGCAGCTAGGCCAATAAGGCCACTCTTACAAAGAGACACTCCTTTAAACACCTTCAAAGCTATTGATCTCCATGGATAGTATTTTTTTATTTATTAAAACCTTAGATTCCACCTATTTTAGAGCCTGGAAGATTCAATAGGGTACCAACCTTCAAACCCTCACTCTAAGCTATTTCAAATAAGATTTCTCCTAGGGGTTTATTGAAACTTAGACATCCTCAACACACCACACCAAACCAATACTTGGAACACTTTAAAAGTAGCCTTCACATGCTCTAAAAACTTACTCCCAACCTTTAGCACTGTTATTTCCTCAAACCTTTACTTGAAACCTCAATTTTTGGTCAAGACACGCAAGAAATCAACTAGGACAACAACTCACAAAACACTTCCATCAACTCTTCAACTCTTGAATCCTTATTGAACATGGGAAAAAAAAAATTGGCCTTAATTTCACTAGGTTCTAGAGGTATTCACCAAAGGAAAATTTCATACATGTGCGCATTCTTTAGTCTTTGAAACCCCAAAATAGGGTGTCATACCCATGAGCACCAAAATGACCATAAAACTCACAAACCTCCATGAAATTCAATCAAAAAAATTACAAATTAAATTTAATACATTCCTTTAACATTTTCCATAGCTTTTACACCATGAACCACTTGTATGGGGTCATACAGTGGTCTGAAACATAGATTTACCAGTCAAAACTCAAAATTTTACACTAAAAATAGGGAATACTTCTTGATCTTCTTCATTTTCTCCATACTCTCACCTCTTCCTTGAGGTTCTCCTCACATTTATGGACTCATGAAAACATTAAAAAACACCTAGAACTGACATTCTCCTTACCTAACCTTGCATGCACCTAACTTTGCAAATTTTGCATCTTTTAGCAACTTTTCTAACCATATTTTGCCAAATTGCAAGTTATGACACAATTGAACTCGCTTAGCTCCAAATAAATTATAAAATGGTCTAATTGACCTTACTAAACACAAAATAATCAACATTATCTAAAATCCTAACATTTGAACATGGTCACTAAAGATGACCTTTTTGACAAAATTGACCTTACAAAGTGCTCCTGCACCAAAGGCCTGAAACATTGATTTTGAATAAACCCTCCTTATTTCAAGAATAATAAGGCCTAAAGAAAGGGTTTAGTGTTTAGATGCATTAGAGATGTTTCCAGTGACTAACATATGATAATATATGAACAATTTTCTCTATTGTGAATTCTACAAGGAAGTGAATGTGAATTGGTCAGTTCAACATTGAATTGAGGTTTTTGAGATTGAACATTGTTTGAAACTGATCTAATTATGATTGTTGAAGGTTTTGTATCCCTACTCTACATCACAAACCTAGGGTATAATTTTTTGCCACCTAAATGAAAACTAGATAATCTTGTGTTTATTGTTCTCAAAACCAAATTTTTGATTGTCAACGAAGTCATAAAGAATATGAATTCAAAGAAGGGTTTGTGATGCTATTTATTATAATTATTCACTATTTCTTTGGCAATGAGGTAACTTAGAAAAACAATAAGCATTCTCAATTGCACAAAATTTCCCATTTTTTTATTTATTAGAAAGGTAAATGGTATGAATGAATGGAAACTTTCATTAACAACTATGCCAACTCAGTTGAATTTATCTAAGCACATGTGATGAAGGTGATTTTTTTATGGAACAAAAAATTAATGGACACTTGCATTAACATTGATGAAATCTATTAGGTTTTCCAAATTAGTTGAAAATAAAATGAAATAGAGTGATTTCCACTAGCCATGCTAGAAATGGACTACTATAATCAATGAAAATAGAATTCATAAGTAAATTTGTGTTAAGTAAATGTCATGTTTTTCATTTTTTTGTTCTTCAAAATCATAAAAATTAAACCTTTTTATGCAAATCCCATCTAATTCAATGTTGAATTCTATGTCCAATTGTTATGATTAATAAAATCATTAAAGAAATTTAGTTTATATTGTCAAAAATGAACAAATATACTAAATATAAACATTTCAATATTACCAAAATGAATATATTACCTTAGATAATGTAAAATGATGTAGAAACTTCAAAATTTCTTCTTCTACGTTTTCTACCATGCACATTGGTGGTAAAAAGGTGATGGATCTAGCATAGATTGGTAGAATATGAAGTCAACTGTATAAAAAAAGGTGTTTCTAACTTGGATAAAGAGTTGAACCAGACAAATATAGAAGAATGTTGGCCTGAATCATGGGGTCAATCCCTATTTTATTATTTCAAGGTAAAACATATTTAGCACTCACCAAATTTGGCGCTCTCCAAATTTAACAAGCACCAAATGGGTTATTTTGAAAAGGAGAGACATAAGAGAGAGGAAGAGAGACAAACTGGGAGAGAGAGAGAGGGAGTGGAAGAGAGAGAGAGGGGTGTAGGAGGGAGAGACTTGATTGAGAGAGAGAGAGAAGGGGAGGGAGAGGGGGTGGGAGGAGAACCTAAGAGAGGGAGAGGGAGAGAGGGTGGGAGGAAGTCAAAGTGGGAGAGAGGGGGTGAGAAGGAGAGACCTAAGAGAGTAGGAGAGGGATGGAGCTGGGATAGAGGGATGGGTGAGATACAAGGAGTGGGAGAGAGAAACTTGAGAGATGGAGAGGGGGTGGGAGGGAGATGGATTACTCGAGGGAGAGGGAGTACTCAGGATAGAGGGATTGGAGAGAGATGGAGGGAGTAAGAGAGAGATAGAAAGAGAGGGAGAGAGAGAGTGGGAGAGGGTGGGATGGAGATACTTGAGAGAGAGGGAGAGAGAGAGAGGGAGAGAGATAGAGGGAGAGAAA
>CM021104.1:638221417-638276616 GCA_007115665.2 Sequoiadendron giganteum | reverse complement strand
GAGATAGAGGGAGTGATTGTGAGGGGGAGAGGGGGTAGTAGGGGGAGACTTGACAAAGAGAGAGGAAGAGGGGGTAGGAGGGAGCGACCTGAGAGATAGGGAGAGAGATAGAGTGGGAGAGAGTGGGAGAGAGAGAGAGAGATAGAGAGAGTGAGAGAGAGGGAGTGGGAGAGAGAGGGAGTGTGCGTGTGTGTGCGAGAGATGGAGAGAGAGATGGGGGATGGAGATACCCAAGAGAGATTGAGAGAGAGGGAGAGAGATAGAGTGAGTGAGAGAGAGGGAATGAGAGAGAGATAGAGGGAGTGAGTGATAGATCTAAGAGAGGGAGAGGGGGTAGGAGGGAGAGACTTGAGAGAGAAAGATAGAGAGAGAAAGATAACAACCTAAGAGAGGGAGATGGAGTGAGAGAGACAAAAATACCAATGAGGGAGAGTGAGAAAGGGGGTTGGAGTGAGATAAATTTATTTAGGTACCTATGTGGGAGGGAAAGAGACCTGAGAGATGGGATTGGACTGAGAGACTAGTCTAGGTAGCATGGGAGGGAGTGAAACCTAAGAGAGAGACTTCAGAGGGATAAAGAGTTATCCAATTAGTGTAACGAATTAGAGAGCGTATGAAAGGTAAAACCTCAACTATCCATCTATGATCATAAACTATGCACTCAAAGAATTATCAAATTTGTCAACCAAACAGAGGGTAAATTCAAATTTTGGGAAAAGCAGGTAATTTGGTGAGTGCCAAATTTGGCGCTCACCAAATGACCTACTTTGGAAGTGTTAATTGACAGGATTTACCAAATTTCCTCATATTTTTGTCTGTGCACCTCATCTCATTTTCACATATTTCAATGCAACTATATAAAAAAAATATGATAGTGTTAACCTCTCTCTTAGCTATCTAAATATATAATTCTTTCTTCATTTTGATTTAGTTAAGGTTTTGATCCATGACTCCTTTTGTAAATGCCTCCATTTTTTGTCAAAAACCAACATGTGCTAGTTTCAGGATAGATTTTTACTCGCTCATCAAAATGTGAAACAAATTACATTTTTTGAAACTAAACTCCATTCTACAGAGATGATGAAAAAAAATATCAATTTTTGATTAGTTTTCAAAAAAATTAGGGGGGAGCACACTCAAATTTTAGCTTTTCAGGATGTGTCCACTTTGAAAATTCATAAAATATTATATATTCATTAAAATAATTATCCTAAAGAATGAGGATAAACTACATGGTGGTATTTGATTTCTCACCATTGGGATTTTTGAAATTCTAAAAAAATGTTAATCAAAAAGGTGGGAGCCCTCAAGCGCTATGATAATTTTTTTAATTAAAACAGGACCTGTTTTGCCCCCCTCCCTTTTTGAGACCCTTAATCTTCATTAATTTCAAAACAAATAATAGCTTAGAAACTAGACTCGAAGCACTTCAACTTCTATTTTTGTTGCATCTTGAAATTTTGAGCATAACTCTCTTCATTTTCTCATGCAAATCAAATTTTGTTGATTTCAAAAAAAAAAATAGTGGCATCTTAAGAGCCAAAATTGTGTCACAGATTGGTGCACTTACCCCAGATTTTTAGGTCTTTTTCAATATTTTTTAGATGCAATTTTTAACAAGATGATTTAGCTTCAGTTTTCTATAAATGCAATGTGGAATGCAAGTGCAAATTATGACAAAATGATGACCTAAAAGACCTAACTTGATATGCAATTTTTTTTTTTCAATTTTCAATTACAAGTAAATGATATGCAAGATTGATTTTTTTGTATTTTTCAGATTTAAAGAATGAAAAAAATGCAATCCTAAAACCCTAGATGAGATGCAAATTTGAATGCAATCTAAACACGATAAATGAGATCTAATTCAATGCAAGTGAATGCAAATGAATGCAAGATCTAAATCTAGGATGAGGTGGACTCCAAAATCAAAAAATTGCAATGCTCAAAAGGTTGGATTCACCAAAATGAAACATCAAAAATGGATAGGGTGTGGGTCCAAAATGGATTGATGGACCATGTACCTATTTCTCCATATTTTATTCAATAATGAGGGTTATATTATGTAAATGAGTTACAGAAATCAATCCTAATGCAAATACCAATAAAAAGGAAAGTTTTAAGAAGGTTAAATGTTGTGTATGTGTTGCAAAATATTCTTTTTTGGGCCTCACTAAGGAATCATTCACCCTATGGCGAATGGGTCCTGGCTAGGGTTCTAGAAAATAAATTTGTGGGTTTTGTTCTTCAATGTCTGCACTCCCAAATCCTAGTTGGAGACTATCAGAAACCTAGAATTAAATTATGTATCTTAGTTTCCATTATTTTGCAAGAAAGGTGACAACTTTGTAAAATTTTCAATTTTGAAAAATTTTACTCTCCAAATGATATTCGACCTAAAACCTACAAAAACACATGAAAGGAGAGAAAAATGTTGTTTTTTTAGGGAATAGGGATTTTCCTTAGTTAAACCCCACTTTGGTAATTAGACTTTGAAATGAATGAAAGCATAAAAGGAATGATGAATGAATAAGAATGCTACAACTCACCAAACCTAAATTGAACCTTGGAGTGTAAATCAACAATCTTACATGAAGTGGCCTCGATGAATGTAGATATTTATCATGTTACTTGATTAGAAACAACACCTTGAATATGCTTGAATTGATCTTCAATGCTCCATCACAATATTAGCTCAACAAAATGCATGATGCACTATGCCTTTGAAATTATGAAATGACTCTTGATTGCTACAATAATCTTCAATAATTTGTCTTTAAATGCCTTAGAAAATTATATTGAATTCTCTATAAATGCTATCTCTTGAATATCCTTAGCTTGCATGAAATCCTCTAGGTGAAACTAAGTGAAATAGCCTTGTATTTATACATAGCTTAAGATTAAATCCCAAAATTCAAATAACACAAGTTGACATCAGATCTAAGATTTGAAATCATTAAAATATCACAAAAAACATATCCCAGGGGGGGGTTCTAGGTCCAAGTGAGGACCCATTCTCCATAGGGTGAATGGATCCTAGCACACTAAATTAGGAAACACTTCAAGGGATGTTAAATTTTATGTGAAAATATGGTCCTAGGAACTAGTGAGGACCTATTTTCTAGGCCATGAATGGGTCCTAGGTCACCAACCTAGGACACACACCTTATAAAATTAATTGTTGTGAAATATCATTTATTAATGTTGAGCTTTATCCCTTGGAATCTGTAATTATTTAGGCTTGGATTTAAATTGAAGGGGTACATTAAGGAAAATTAAGATCAATTAATTATTAAAGCCCTAGCTTAGTGTGAAAGTGTAGAGATACACTTTACGACACCAAAAATATGGCACAATTAAGTCTATTTAATTAAATTAGGCCCTAAACTTAATGTGACTGTGTAAAACACATTACAACACTAAATTAAGGAAACATTAGGCTCATTTTATTGTTAATTATTCCCAAATTAAGTGTGAAAAAGAGATACCTTTTTTGAAACTACACTAAGAAATATCACACTCTTAGAGGACATCAAACCCAAATGACACCACCAAGAAAAGAATGAATCACAAGAATTAAGAAAAACACACAAAGAACATGGGGACACCAATGTATGTCCCCACTTTAAAGGAATTACTAAGACCATTGTTGTGACCAATAACTTTAAAGTAGAAAATAGTAAATGCTAACCTATAAAGAATACATGAGAGCTTGCTCGGAAAACCCTATTCCAAGTCATATGTTTCCAAATGAAGCTACATCATGTAAAGGGTTTTCCTCCAAAATGAAATCCCAAAACACAAAAGGGATCCACAGATTCAAGGTTAGTATACATTTGCTACAATGTGGTTATAGAGCTCATAAATGTCATCATTCCCCAAATGCACACAAAATAGGAAGAATGACACATAGAGAGCGAAAACAAAGAAAAAAATTTAGGTCTTGAACATGGAAGAGGTCTAAATGCCTTGATGCCTTGCATCATCCCTAAAAGGAAAACACAAGACAAGAGAAAAGATAAATCTTTATGACATATAGAAGAATGTAGATACATATAAAGGAATACACATGAAGAGAGATATACATCAAAAAAATAGTATGGGGGATCAAATTATGCACATGCAATCACACAAAGAAACATGAAAAATAAAATAAAGCAAGATTCTAGTAAGGCACATGCAAATCAACCTTTAGCAGGTCGTTTGCATCCCAATCTTGTTTAGCGTATGCGAAAGGAGGGCAACGTCAAGTGTTGAACTAGGACATACACCAACTTCAACACTATTATTAGTAGAAACATTATTTAAGCTCATAGAAGAGGAAACTATTATATTCATCTGGGTGATCCCACAATGCTGGTTTATAATTTCTAGGAGATTCTATTTTTTGTTGAAATCACATATTTGTAGAAAATATAATGATTTAATTCTTAAAAAGTCATATTTTAAGGATTCCAATTGAAGAGGGTTTGATCAAACCACCTTAGATCAAACCCCCTAGGATAGAACCCCACTAGTATTAAACCATACCTATAATGAAGTCTCCTTTACACCTATCAAAATGTTGATAAAAAACCGCTTTCGATTTACCTTTTGGGGGATCAAATGAATTTATTTAAAAAAAAAATTGTAAGTATGTAGTCCTGATTATAACTTCCCAAAAAGTATAGTTTTAAATAAATTTAATTTAATTATTATATTTATTTTTTATTTCTTGTGAGTGTAGGTTTTTCACCAAAAATCAAGCTCTTTGTTTTGCACATGTGGAAAAATAGCAGATTATCAAAAACAAAAACTGAAAAATATGAGTGCACTAGATATTTAAGTCCTTAATCCAACAAAATAAAAAAGAATTTTGATACATACAAAAAAGGTTATGTGTTATACGGTTCACCTATGTCTAAATTGTAATCGGTTTGACTTTGAAGCTTGATTAAGGAAAAAATATTCAATAAAACACTATGAAACCAATTGGAAGCACTAGATATCATAGTTACAAATTTAAATTTTTTAAAAATAGAATTTTATCCTTCATGGAATTTTTTTTATGTATTATATGGTGAGTGTCACTCCTTAAAAATGGCATTTACTAAAAAAACCTAGTTTTCAAAGGAGATAGAAAAAGAAGTGCAATCTGATTCCAAAATTTTGAAAAAATATATTTAGAATCTATAGACAAAATGTCACAAATCACTAGTTTGCATCATCTTCAAATTCCTCATGGTTTAGCTACTATAGGTTCGCAGAACTGAAGATTTAGTTAGAAAAAATCAGTTCAGTGTCTAGTTTGACCAAAAATTATAAACCAGTATTATGGGATTACCTATCTCATTATTCACTTTCTCATCAATCTTAGAAATTTCCATGTCATCATCTAGATTAATCACAATGGGAGGTCTAATGATATTTATCATAGAAGTTTGTTCATGTTTATTTTGCGGTGAGGACGAAGAGGCATCATGCCTTGCGGGAGACAAGTTTGGATTCTGATTTTATATGATGTTATTTTTTTCTTTTCCTTGCAACAAACAAGCAATAGCATGACGTTTATGCCCATGCTCTCTAGAATTTTAGTTTCTTTTCATTTGATTTTCAGGTTGTGTTTGTGTAGGAGTGGGTTTATCAACCATAGGTTTCTTTTCTTCCCTTAAGGAAGGAACAAAAGGAACCATAGGGGGTTGTTCAACCACTTTCTCTTTATCATTGTAGACTTGTTTGACTTTAGGAGCCACAACAAGATTTGTTTGGTTATCTTGTGGTCTCTTGTATGAAGTGGGTGAAGGATTTGTAATAGGCTGATATTGGTTACTTGGAAGGGATTTTCGTTCAATCATGGTTTCATCAAGGATGGGTGGCTCAATCATAGGTTGAGGCATATTTTTAAGGGATAATTTTGCAATGCGCTTTGCCTTAAAATTTTTATAGGATTTAAAAAATAAGTCTTCGGGGGGTCTAATAGGATCAATAGGCTTGGGCCAAAAAAAATCCAATAAAAATTTTCCATGGGAAGACACAGGATTAAAGCCATTATGATGCACAATAAATATCTCATTTCCAAATGGAAACTCAAAACATTTATGCACAACCGACATGACAACATTCATGGAGTAAAGCCATGGATAGCCTAACTTTGCATGAAATTGGTCCGACGAAGGGACGATGGTAAATGAGATAGTTAATTCTTTCAGTCCAACCTTTAGAGGGAGATTTATCGAGCCAATCATAGGGCACACAAAACCATTATGCATTTTGATCCATGCTTTCTATTTTTCATATATATCTTGATAAATCTCATGCATGAATAGGAATTCTTCAATGATCACATTCTCTGCATAGACAGGATCAATTAATATCCCATTAGTAGGCTTGTCATTGATTATTTTAGCTATGTAAAGAGGACTATTGGGTGCATTGTTAATAATATCTTATTGTGAGAAAGTAATATAAAGCGACATTTTAGTTGGGCCCTTATGTGGTTTAGCGTCAATAAATGCAACTAAATCATCCATAAGGTTTTTCTCATTATCTTTTGTATTTTCATCATTTGTATCAACATTCATCACATCATTCTTTGTTTCACTAGCTTTGAAAAAGGATATATTATGATTAGACATGGGATTGGTGAATATTAACAAATTTTATTATGAGGAGGTATAGACTTATTATCTTGATCATTAACATATCCAATTAGGATATGATTAGAATCAATGAGGTCTTGCGCAAGAGGTTTAAGACACTTGCAATGTTCTGTATCATGTCCATTTTGTCAATGGAAATGGAAATATGAATTTGGTCTATAGTTTTAAGATAAAATCTTAGTAGGATTAGGATCTCTAACAAGAGGCAAGGAGATCACATTCCTTTCTAAGAGCTACAACATGGTATTATGAAGGGTATCATGTAGAGGTGTGAATTGTCTATTTCTATCTGCTAAGGTATATGGTTTTTTCATCTTTATAGCAGCCACTTGGGTGTTAACACTTTGATTGGATGGAGGGGGATTAAGTTGGAGGGATCCCTTTTTTTTTTTTTGAAAGGTTGGTAACTGGTTTGAGGTGTGGATTCAAAATTTTCAAGATAGTTAGAGGGTTTTTTCACTTCATGGCTACAAACCAAGTTATGGTAATCATGAAGAGCTATGCATAACTATGTGAAAGAAGGGAATATCAACATCTCAAGATTAGTTTGGATCTTATCTTGCAAGTTAAAAATAAACACTCTTTGAAGATCAGCATTAGGAATCTTATTGTTTATTTGTGAATCAAGCATTTGGTATCATGCTATGAAATTCGTAACCTTTTCATCAACCTTTTGTTTACATGTCATCAAACGAGCTAAGGTCATCTTGGGACCCATGTGAATTTGGAATTAGTTGTAAAAGGCATCAATAAATTCATTGAATGAACCAATTGAATTATTTAGTAAGGAGAAAAACCACTCTAAAGAAGAATCTTTCAAAGAGTGAGGGAAGAGTTTAGCCAAGAGTTTATCTAAAAAAATGAAGTCACTACATAGGGAGGTATAAGAAAAAACATGACTAATAGGATCTTCTTTCCCACCATATTTCTCAAACCTAGGAACCTCCATACCTTGTGGTGGTTGTGTTATCAATATCTCCAAGGATAAGGGATTGGTTTTGAATTATTGTGAAATTTGGTTGGATTGTTGTTTTGATTTAAGGTGGAAATTTGTTGTTGAAGGCATGACATGTTTTACAAACGTGTGTTAAGGATAGGATCATTGTTGGTATTGTGAGATAAAGGGGAATAAGTTGGAGTGGTGTATGTTTGTGGAGGGCAAGTGAAATGTATATTTGTGAGGGGGGATGGTTGAGGAGATATAATATTTAAATGCACAAAGGTAGAGGGATTCCCAGTGGAAATACCTAATGAAGTGTTGACATTACTAGCAATTTGAATAGTTATGGTAGCATGAGTAGTAGTGTATGTAGGAATAGAGGTGAGGGTTGTGGAAGGAGGAATTGAATTTCCACCTCAAATTTGAGTGTACCCCAAAGCTTGATCACAACTAGTCATTGTAGGGATATTATTATTAACAAGATGACCTATACTTCACACAATCTCTATTCGATGTTTAGTTTCAAGCATTTTTCTTACATTAGCTAAAGTAAGAATGGCACTAGTATCAATATTTTCAGTATTCACAAAGTTTTGAAACTTTTCTATGTCTTCATCCATTCTTCTTATGTTTTCTTTTGGGACATTAGCAATATCATGCACATTGGTTGTAGGTAAGAAAGTCATTGGTAATGAGGTATGAAGGCTATGATCCAAAGGGGGTTGATTATCAACACTATTAGTGAAAGAGTTGGAAAACCTAAGATCCATGATGAATCTTGTGTCACAGGATTCAACATGAGTCTCAAAACTATGTCTCACAATATAGTATTGCTAATAGGACACCGATTTGTAAAGATCATACAAGTTTCACAAAATTAATTTAAACCCAAAATGGAAAGCAGGTGAAATGCAATGCAATGACCTAAAATGTAATATGTAAATAGAATTTTTTAGATTCTAAACAAGGTAATTTTTTTATTATACAATGCAAAAAACTGAAAATGATATCTTGTAAATATGATTTTGAAGTCACATGATGTACCAATTTTATAAAATAAAGCTTAATATGATCAATTTCAACTAATACAAAATCTGTAGACTGAAACAAAACACAAAAAACAACAAAATGAAATGCAAAAAGAGATTATTTAGTGCCCAAAAAATCAAGAAATGACCCCTATCAGAGACTCATTCGCCCTAGGGTGAATAGTTCCTAGGGTAGGTTTTTTTTTTTTAAATTACAGATTTCTGAGATGATTATAGTGGTTTCTAGATTTTTATAAAAAACAACAAGTTATAGTTTGATTTTTCTATGAATTTATTGTTGAATGCAAGTGCATAATGTGAAAAAATGACAAACTAGGAGACCTAATTTGATGTGCATTTTTGTTTGAATTTTTAAATGCAAGTGAATGATGATGTGTAATCCTATGTAAATTTTTTGCATAATGATTGATTTTTTAATATTTTTTAGCTTTCAAAGAATGCAAAGATGCAATCCTAAAACCCTAAATGAAATGCAAAGTTAATGCAAGTTAAGGAACCCTAAATGAGACCCAATTCAATGCAATGAAATGCAAATGAATAGAAGATCTAAATCTAGGGTGCAAATGGACTCCAAAATTAGAAAATTGCAATGATCAAACTTAGGTTCACCATAATGAAATGAAGAAAAATAGGTTTTGGGGGGTTGATTGAAAGAAAAATGGGGTTCACCAAAATGATAGTAGATAAACCTATTCTTCACTATTTCATTCAAGAAATGAGATCCAAACAATGGAATGACTATCAACCTTGAGGTGATTCAAGCCAAAGTGTGAATATGAAAATTTCCCATTTATGCAAGGATGGGGGTCTAGGCCAAACACCACTTTGGGGAGAAAGATTAAAAAATATTAAAACAACTCCAAAATGCAAGCTATAAAGTGTATCTCAAAGATTAACCTCAATTTTGATGGAACCAAAAGCTAAAATGCATATCTAAGAATGGGAAAGTGATTTGTAGCAGTCACCAAAAGTGCCTTTTCAAAGAAAACTAAGGACTCATTTTCCCTATGGTGAATGGGTTTTGGCTAGGGATCTATAAAAATGGTTTATATGTTCTCTTATGTTGTGTTTGCACTTCCAGTTTCTTGAATTTCATAGTCAAACAACCAAAAATAAATTTTCTAGGTCAATTTTCATGAAATTGCAAGGATGACAACAAATGCAACTTTGAAAACTTTGAGATTTTTCTCTCAAAGAGATCTTCCACCTAGAATCTGCAAAAACACATCAAGAGGGAAAAATGTTGTTTTTTTGGTGAATAGAGGCTAGCCTTGGTCAAACCCAATTTAGGTAATTAAACCTTGTAATGAAATGAAATAACATGAAGGAATGATGAATGAACAAATGCAATGTCACAACTCACCAAACCCTTGTTTGAGCCTTGGAATATGGATTTGCAACTTGCATGAAATTGCTTCAATGGATGTGGATCTTAATCATGAAACTTGATTTGAATAAATGCCTTTGAATGCATCAATGAAACTTGAACACTACATCAACATATTAGCTCAAATAACATGCATGATGCAATGATACTTTTACATGATAATGGATCTTGATTGCTGCAATAGATCTTCAATAACCTACCCTTGAATTCCTTGAAATTCTCTAGATAATTCTCTTGAAATTCTCACTTGAATATCCTTAGCTAGTGTGAAATCGTCTAGGTGAAACATAGTGAAATGACCTCTAATTTATACATATGTTAACATTAATTCCCGAAATTCAAATAACATTAGCCGACATGTGAATATACATTTGAAAATCATTGAAATATTGTCAAAAAAATAATAAAAATTTAGGTCCTAGGTCTAAGTGAGGACCCATTCACTCTTGGGCGAATGGGTCCTAGGTCACTCACCTAGGAAACACATTCTCCAATGTTAAGTGTTATGTTATGAAATTGATGAATGTCGAGTTTCCTCTTTATAAATTGCAATTAATTAGGCTTGGATTTGAATTAAAGGGGCCAATTAAGGCATAATTAACATCAATTAATTAATGAAGCCCTAGATTAATGTGAAAGTGTAAAGATATGCCTTACAACATGATAAATAAGGCACAAATAAGTCCATTTTATTTAATAAGGCCCTAAACATAATGTGACTATGTAAAATACATATTACAACACTAAATTAAGGCATGATTTAGCTCATTTTATAATTAATATTTCCCAATTTAAATGTGAAAAAAGGGATACTTTTTCCTACACTACACCATCCAACAAAAAATTTCCACATTGAACCAAACTCAAAATGACCAAATTTCACAATATGTCAAATGAAACCCATTACCATTGGAGATATTGAAATAACAAATGCCAGAAGGCTTAGAGATTGCTAGATTTAAGAAATATGGTGGTAAAGGAGATCATAGCAACCATGTCTCTACATATACAACCTTATTTAGTGACTTCATCTTGGAAGACAAGCTCTTGGCTAAACTTTTTCCAAGATCATTGAAAGACACAACCTTGGAATGATTTTTCTCCCTATTAAACAATTAAATTAGTTCATTCAATGAACTTTTTGATGCCTTCCTCAGCCATTTTCAAGTGCATATTGGTCCCAAGATGGCCTTACCATATTTAATACAATGTAAAAAAAACAAAAATGAAAAGGTTACTAATTTCATAGCACAATACCAATTGCTCTACTCATAAATCAACATTAAGATTCATGATGCTGATCTTCAAATAATTTTCATTGAAAACATGAAAAAAATATTCAAGATAATCTTGGGATGATGAGATTCCCTTCCTTCACTCACTAGTGCATGGCTCTTTGTGACTATCAAAATTTTAATAGTCATTGTGAAGTGAAAACTTCCTCCAACCATCCTGAAAAATCCAAATTTGTGCCTCATAATAATTTCCAACCATTCCAGAAACAAAATAAGAGATTTATACAAATAAATCCACCTCAAAAAATCAAAAAGTTCAATCTCAAGTGGCTACTATAAAAACAAAAAATCCATATCAATTCAAGGAAAAGAATAAACGTTTTACTCTTTTACCCAATTCCCTTAATTCCATCATGTTGCAACTCTTGAGTAAGAATCTAATTACCTTACCTCTTGTTAGAACCCCTGATCCTACTAAGACTTTACCATTGAACTATAATCCAAATGAATTTTTCCATTATCATCGAAAAAATGGACATGATACAGAACGATGTGCATGTATCTTAAAAACGTTGTGTCAGACCTCATTGATTCTAATCACATCTAGATTGGTGGTGTTAATGATCAAGGAAATATGTTTTTCACCCCACCCAACCAAGATTTGTAAATCTTTCCAAATCTAATGCCAAACCATAACATCTCATTTGTAAAAACTAGTGACACCAAGAATGATGTGATGAATGTTGACAATATACATCTACATGACTAATGATAACATGATTGATAATGGGGATGATATACACATTATTATCAACTTCATTGGTGTTCAACTGAGCATAAGGGCCAAACCAAAATATCTCTTGAAATTGCTTTCTCAAAAAATGGCATAATTAAAAAAAGCACTCAATGATTCTCTTTACATAGCCAAAATAATCAATGGCAAGCCTACTAATGGGATATTAATTGATCCCATGTGTGTAGAGAATGTGATCATCGAGGAATTCTTGTTCCTTCATTAACTTTAGCAAGATTCTTATGACCAATCGAAAGCATGGATCAAAAGACATAATGGTTTTGTTTTCCCTATGATAGGTTTAATCACTCTCCCCTTAAAAATTGGATGAAAGCAATTAAATGTCTCATTCTCCATCATCCTATCATTGGACCAATTTTGTGTGAAGCTAGGCTATCAATGGCCATATGCTCAATGGATGTCATCCCATTGGTATTGCATAAGTGCTTAAAATTTCCATTTGGCAATGAAATTTTCATTGTGCATCATAGAATTTTTATTCTTGTATCTTCTTGTGGAAATTTCTCATTAGGTATCTTTTGGCCCGAACCTATGGAAGCTATTAAGCCTCATGAGAACTTATTTTTAAAACCTTACCAAAAGTTTAGGGAAAAGAGCATAGCATAATTATCTCTTAGAAATATCCCTTATCCCATGCTTGAGTCGCCTATCATTGATGAAACCATGATTGAACCAAAAGCTCTTCTGAGTAACCAAGACAAATCCATGATAGATCCTCCATCTATTTCCTACAAGATACTGTAGTGTAGGAAAAAGTATCCATTTTTCACACTTAATTTGGGAAAATTAATAATAAAATGAACTAAATTATGCCTTAATTTAGTGTTGTAATATGTATTTTACATATTCACATTAGGTTTAGGGCCTTATTAAATAAAATGAACTTAATTTTTCCTTATTTGTAGTGTTGTAAGTTGTACCTTTACACTTTCACACTAATCTATGACCTTATTAATTAATTGAGGTTAATTTTCCTTAATTGACCCCTTTGGTTTTAATCCAAGCCTAATTAATTACAATTTTCGAAGAGGAAAACCTGACATTCATTAATGCCATAATATAAAACTTATTATTGAGCAATTTGTGTCCTAGGTACGTGACCTAGGACCCATTCACCCATGGGAAAATGGGTCCTCACTTAGACCTAGGACCCTAATTTAAATTATATTTTTGGTAGTCTTTCAATGATTTCAAATGTATATTCATAGGTTGGCTTGTGTTATTTGAATTTTGGGAATTAATGTTAACATGTGTATAAATAAGAGGTCATTTCACTAAGTTTCATCTAAGCATCTTAAGGCTTTCAAGAAATCAAGAATTTCTTATGAGAGCATTATTGGAGCATTTCAAGAGTATTTCGAGAGCATTTCAAGGCATTCAAGGGCATATTTATTGATGATTATTGCAACAATCAAGATCCATTGTCATGTCAAAGTCTTCTTCCATCATGCATGCTATTTGAGCTAATATGTTGATGTAGTGTTCAAGATCCATTCAAGCATACAAAGGAATTGTTTCAAATCAAGTTTCAAGATCAAGATCCACATCCATTGAAGCCATCTCATGCAAGTTGCAGATCTACATTCCAAGTTTCAAACAAGGGTTTTATTTTAGGTGGAAGATCTCGTGAAGAGAAATTACAAGTTGTCAAAGTTTCATTTATTGTCATCATTTTTGAAATTCATTGAAACTCACCTACAAGATTTATTTTTAGCTATTCGACTATGAAAATCAGGAATCTAGGAGTGCAGACACAATAGAAGAGAACCTAGAAACCATTTTTACAGAGCCCTAGCCAAGACCCATTCACCATAGGGTGAATGAGTCCTCAATAAGCTTTCGAAAAGAACTTTTTGTGACTAGTATGCATCATTTTCCCTTTCTCAAATTTATATTTTTATTTTTGGTTCCATCTATTGGAAAAACAAGGATAGAAAACTAAGACAAGAGGGTGAATCAGTTGTTACCAAAATCAAACTTATTCAACATTAATCAACCTTAAATCTTAGATCTGATAATTATCAGTTGAAGCATAAATCAATGACACATTAGAGACACATGAACACAAAGATTTTATACATGGAAACCCTGTTAGGGGAAAAACCACGGTGGATGTTAGTCCACAAGATTATACCTTGTTAGAAGTATAATGAAGAATGAATAAGGAATGCACTTGCATTCAAGAACACCACCTAGATCACACTGCTTAGAGGAAGGCTCACTACCTTAAACACAATAATCATATTAAATCCATCTAATGAGTTTGAATTGAGAAATTAGCTTCTACAAAAGCTTGATTATAGTTTCGATTAGGCACACAAAAAATTTTACACACTCTTCTCAATCTCTTTCACACTCTGCTCTTCTCTTGAATTATTTGACCTTTATTCGCACATGCACATCACTTGCAGACACTGAGCATACCTTGAGCACACTCAAAAATTATTAAACAATTGCTCTTATATATCCGCTACATGGACTTACATCAACTACTATGTCGGCCACAAATAAATAATGAATTACAATTGTCGGCCTCAATACATGAATAAATCTTAATGCACACCAACACAAGTCAGTCACAACATAGTGAGGAACAAAAAAAACACCTTTGAACATGCCAAACAATAAAATATTAATCCTCATAGATCCACAACATGCTACCATCATCATGTCAACAAAGAACATGAAAACTCGAGCACATATCAGAAAAATCTTCGATCACGAACACTCCGATCAATGCAAACATACAACAAGGATAGAGCATGATCTAGACTCATCCATGAATGTCACAAGTACATGCACAATAATTTAAATTACTAGAATTTCACCCTCTTCTTACAAGAACACTTGCTATAGTAACAAAATGACTGTAGATACATAGAACTTCATAACTTCGTCAAATCTTAATTTGTACCACTAAAACTTTTGGACAAAATAATAGATAGACTTAACAACAGTCCCTTTAGTGCATGCCACCACAAACTCAACGTTCACAACTTCCCAAAATTCTGACCTTCTCAACTTCATTGGTTGGTTGCAATATATTTATTACAATTTTCTCAATATCCTCGACCTATACATCCTTCAAAAACCCCAAAATTCTAATAGTGTTGAAATCAATGACAACCACATATCAAAAAAATAACCACAACATCCAACAATCTCCTCGTTTTGGAATTTATGCAGAAAATTGATGGGAAGGTGCATGGAAATGGGTAGCAATTCCGTGGACACCCTAAAAAACAAAGTTGGAAAACCATAATGTGAGCACGTTATAACACACTCGCGTTATGTCTTCGTTAAGCCTAGACTAGGTCTCAACAACTACAAAGAAATAACGTGAGCATGTTATAACACGCTTGCGTTACTGACTATTAAAAGCAAAAAAACAAATGCAAATCTCTCATTTGCATTTCGACTTGTATTTTTGTTGCACCCACGGCCAAAAACCCCACAATATCAGGCTCGCCTTCTAGGAGGTGAATCTCTTCACCAACAATCCATATTTCTTCATAACGATGATGCCATGATGGTGAGGAGCTGTGAGAGGTAAGGATTCTATGGTTTTTGTTTTGAATTTGATATATATTATTTTTCAATTTTTAGGAGATGCAAATCAACCTACAAACCCTCAAAATCCTCAACAAGAAGACCAACCAAATTGTCAAGATCAAAATCAACCACAACATCAACCTCCTCCACCAATCACTCAACCCCCTCCTGGCAGTCAACAAAATTTAATGAGTGAAATTGAGAACAACAAAAAACAAATTGAGGATTTGACCAATAGGTTGAGTGATCCAAATGGTTCAACCACAGAAAGAATCACCCTAGAAAATTCATTGAAAGATATGTTAGAAAACACAGATTCAATTAGCAAACAAATAACTAGATGGGAAGATAGGAGGCAGGCGGCTAGGGACTATTATGCAAATAAACTATCATACAAGGATGTGAAAGATTTAAAAATTACAAAAGGTCATTTGTGCTCATTATTCACCAACCCATGCAAAAATCAAAATCTTACCCTCAATGCGAAGAGGTTTCCTATCCATTGGTGCCACCATCGACAGATTAGGGACCAATTTTATGATAGGTGGTACATGGTCTTCAATTACCCACCATGCAACAATTGTGAGGTCCTGCAATATTTCCTTAGGAAACTATACAGGGAGTTCATATTGAACAAAATCCCAAATTATTTTGATATGAAGGATTTCCAGGGGAGAGGTGGGGGGTCAGCTCAGGATAGACCTAGTGCACAGTTGTATCCTACGTGGCAAGGTAGACGAGTTCTCGCTAGGCAACCTCGTGAACGCATTGTTATGCTTTCTGTCACAAAGGAACGTGCTGACGTAGAGACATTGTAGGCAATCAACACTTTGAACCAGAGTGTCATCCATCATACTAGCCCTATTCTATAATGCCATCCAGGGGAGTCTTCGACTAGTGGCCTTCGAACACATGTGTGTCAATCTTGCGGGGCTACTTGTTCACATGACCCCACCGACCCTCAGGAGACTGGTATGCAGGATCCATCTGCAACTATGGAGATGGAGAGGGAAGATGACATTTTTCATGAGGCATATGGCATTGATAGTCAGGTAAAAGTTAGTGCATGTGTTCATTGAATTTAATTTATTAAATTTCAATTTTGAAATGCAAGATTAACTAAAAATGTTTTATGATTTTAATAAAATTGCAGGGTCACAGTGTGGAGACTGGATAAACCGGCCCCCCACCAACCTATTTCTGCAGTACACCTATTGCTAGGGTATGTAACTAGTAAACAATTATAAATTTATTGCATGTTAATGGCATTATTTTATGCATGGTAATTTAATATGCAATTTTGGATGTTGAACAGACTAATATTGGAGGTTTTGATGGAACACTTCCCAGTGGCGGTGGATTTACTCAAACCTTCATGCAGGTAATAGAATAAATATTTTAACTAATGAATCAATTACTTAATAGATTTGTGTAGTTTATACATGCACATCATTGATTACATTGAATAATGTGTTGTTTTATTTTCAGTTGTTGCAGGACGATACACCTCTGAATGTGACAAGGGCAATGGATATTGGTGTGACATCTACTATACAATCCTCGATGGCTCTGATAGAAGAGGTATGAGGCAAATTAGTAAATTTCAGTTTACATTTGTTGTTATAGATGTTAGTTAGTGAAAAATCAAAACATTATTGATTCACGTAGTTTAATTTCTATTTATATGGTTTATACAGGGCTTGAGCATGCCTGAGCATGGGTGTGAGAATATTTCCCTCATGGAGAGAGATTGTGAGATGGCTATAAGTGATTATTTTGTCAAATATATCATTTTTTATAATGTAATTTCTATAGATTCATGTCTTTACTTCTTATTGTAACAGTTAAAACTTCACCATAAACTAAACCCTAAGAGGAGTAGCAGGAGCACTCCACGAGCGCAAAAAAAATGAGTGACAGACCTATCGCCATCCGAGTGAAAAGGAAAGGGAAATATTTTATTTCCAGGGCATGGAGAGCAATGACTTTTGATTCCAAAGTCCTTTGTTGTATGCCTGCATGGCACTTTTGTACATATTTTTTATTGGACATATTTGACATTGTATGCCTAGATGGCATTCTCATAAGCCTATATGGCTATTTTGTACATATATTTCATAGTTATATTGACATAGATTGATGTATGCCTACATGGCTATTTGGTTAATACAAATATCTTTTATCGATGCCTATCCATGTTTGCATTCTAAATTGATGGTTCAATAGATATGACTTACGTGTATTCAAGTGTATACATTACAACTTACGTGTATAATTTGTGACTTACGTGCATTCGAATGTATACTTTGTGGCTTTCTTGTTTTCATGCATATACCTTGTATTCATTCATATACTTTGTTTTAATTTGTGTATACTATGTATTCATGTGTATACTTTTTGAGGCTTACGTGTTTTTGAGTACTTGTACTTCCCTTATTGACATGTACATGTTTGACTTATTCACGTGTATAATTATTAATTGGTTAGCCCTAGCATTGATCTATGTCATCCTCAATGCATGATCCTTGAGATGGAGTAAGAACACCCTTAAGGTCAAAAGGAGTTTCACATGCATTCTTCATAGGCTCATTTTGGTAGTGAAACCAAAAACCTCTTACATCATTGAAACAATTTTTTTTTCCTTTATAGTAGGTCTGAAGCCATTGTCATTCTCCATTATTTCTTCATGTATCCACTCCCCATTAATTGTTGTCTCATGACCTTCATGAAACCAAGCACTTATCTCATTTGTGATAGAAGAAATGTATGAAGATTTATCTTCCTCCTTATGAACCATTCATTATCATGAGTGATCATATTCTTGTGAACCACTGCTGATGAATCATGGGTCAATGAGTTTGACTTATAAAACTACATGATTGAATCCTAATAGCAATATCACAATATTTATATATCTAAATGTGTTATTTCCTTTAGCTAAAATTTGTGCTTATACTTATGTGATTGATGTATGTTTGTGTATGGGATCATAGTAATTTCTATTTGATGATGCTATTGTGTCTTTAAGGTTTATTTATTAAAGGGTGCATGAAACAAGTTTTAAATCCTTAAAAATCTTTGAATTTCATAGGTTTTTCTATTTGTCGAGTCTCGGTTCCAAGCCCGAGTCCAAGTCAAAAAATAGCTTGTCAAGTCCGAGGCGAGTCCTAGTCTTGTAACACTGGTGTGAACACATCGAGGAATAATGTATATGCCGATGAAGAGAGAACCCATCCTTGTTTCCAAACAAACCATGGTATAGATATGGTTGGTCAAGATAAAATATCACTCTTCTGGATAGTTCGAATCATAATATTTCATGGCTACAAACACACCTTCATTACATGTGTGTTCTTGATCCTACTAAAGAAATGGTGGAACATGTTGTAGATCAAACATTGTAACCCTAAGTCCACAAGAAGGTTACTTGTCCTAATTTCCTTAAATGTCTTTAAGATGTTCATCCTTCTTGAGTAATGTGAACTATTGATGTCATCTAGATCTTTGAAATTGTCTACAATCATGTGCAATATTGTAGAAGCTAGAGCTATATCTAATACTAGAAATGATTGCTTAATGGAATCTTGATAGCAATATCACAATTTGACATATTGTAGAAAATACCTCCTACTTATTAATTCATGAGCTAAAGGGGCTCTATAATGAATGTTTCATAAGGCACAACACTTGCTGAAGGTTTTGCAAATGGGGTTGCAAGCTAAGTGGGCTTAACCTTGGGGAAAAAACTTCATGGTTAAGTGCTTGAGCTAGAGTATATTGGAATGGGTGACTTCCCGGGAAGGCCTAGTGCCTCACCTGTGTGAGCATCACCTAGATGTAATGAGTGCTAATTGGGCCATTCAATATCATTTCAAATTTGTTGCTTTAAGCAACTTACAAATTTGCAACTTTAGACTCCTCCAACCTAAGGGATCGATCCGGTAGAACATAGCTCAAAGCGTTTCCATGTGTTTCAATACAAAAGAGGACCATGACTAGCGTAAAAATACTTATTTGGATATGTTGGAACAGTCCGCTTGGTTACACAAGTTGCAGAGAAAAAGTTGCACCACTTTGCAACTTTGCATTGCATGAATTTGACACTTTTTCCATCAAGTGAAAATCCGCCACCACGAGAAAACCACTCCAAGATAGCCAAAACCGAGAGAATTTTTCCTATAGGGGCCCAACGCCTTCCTGTAGGATCAAACGAGAAGTTTCTAAGTATAATGGTATCCAAGTAATAGCATGCTGAAGTTTGCAGCCATTTTGCACTTTGGACCCTTCAGGGATCGATCCGATGGAACATAGCTTAGAGCGTTTCCACGTGTTTCGGTGTGAAAGAGGACCATGCGTAGCATAAAAATACATATTAGGACATGTTGGAATAGTTTGCTTGATCACACAAGTTGCATAATGAAAGTTGTACCACTTTGGAACTTTGCAATGCTTGAATTTGATGCTTTTTTCATCAAGTGAAAATCCACCGCCACGAAAAAACCAATCCAAGATAGCCAAAACTAAGAGAGGTTTTTCTAAAGGGGCCCAACACCTTTTTGTAGGATCAAATGAGAAGTTTCTAAGTGTCATGGTATCCAAGTAATAGCATGCTGAAGTTTGCAGCCATTGTGCACTTTGGACCCTTAAGGGATCGATCCAGTGGAACATAGCTCAGAGCGATTCCACGTGTTTCAGTGTGAAAGAGGACCATGAAAAATACCTATTTAGACATGTTGGAATATTCTGCTTGGTCACACAAGTTGCAGAATGAAAGTTGCACCACTTTGCAACTTTGCACAGCTTGCATTTGATGCTTTTTCCATCAAGTGAAAATCCGCCACCACAAGAAAACCACTCCAAGATAGCCAAAACCGAGAGAGGCCCAACACCTTTCTATAGGATTAGATGAGAAATTTCTAAGTGTCACGGTATCAAAGTAATAGAATGTTGAAGTTTGCAGCCATTTTTCACTTTGGACCCCTAAGGGATCGATCCAGTGGAACATAGCTTAGAGCTCCACGTGTTTTGGTGTGAAAGAGGACCATTCCTAATGTAAAAATACCTATTCAGACATGTTGGAATAGTCTGCTTGGTCACACAAGTTGCAGAACAAAAGCTGCACCACTTTGCAACTTTGCACTATTTGCATTTGATACTTTTTCCCTCAAGTGAAAATATTCCATGACGAGAAAACCACTTTGAGATAGCCAAAACCGATAGAGATTTTTGTAGAGGGGCCCAACACCTTTTGTAGGATCAGATGATAAGTTTCTAAGTGTCACGGTATCCGATTAATGGCATGCTGAAGTTTGCAACCATTTTGCACTTTGAGCCCTAAAGGGATTGATTCGGTGGAACGTAGCTCAGAGCGATTCCACATGTTTCGGTGTGAAAAAATACCATGCATACGATAAAAAAAACCTATTCAAACATGTTGGAATAGTCCACTTGGTCACACAAGTTGTAGAGCGAAAGTTGCAACACTTTGCAACTTTGCACTGCTTGAATTTGACACTTTTTCCATCAAGTGAAAATCTGCTGCCATGAGAAAAACCACTCCAAGATAGCCAAAACCAAGAGAGGTTTTTCTAGAGGGACTCAATGTCTTCCTATAGGATTAGATGATAAGTTTCTAAGTGTAATGGTATCCAAGTAATAGCATGCTGAAGTTTGCAGCCATTTTGCACTTTGGACCCTTCAGGGATCGATCCAGTGGAACATAGCTCAGAGAAATTCCACGTGTTTCGGTGCGAAAGAGGACCATGCCTAGCATAAAATTACATATTCAGATGTGTTGGAATAGTCCACTTGGTCACACAAGTTGCAGAATGAAAGTTGCACCACTTTGCAACTTTGCACTGCTTGAATTTGATGCTTTTTCCATCAAGTGAAAATTCACCGCCATGAGAAAACCACTCCAAGATAGCCAAAACCGAGAGAGGTTTCTATAGAGGGTCCCAATGCATTTCTGTAGGATTAGACAAAATTTTTCTAAGTGTCACAGTATCCAAGTAATAGCATGCTAAAGTTTGTAGCCATTTTGCACTTTGGACCCTTAAGGGATCGATCCGGTGGAACATAGCTCAGAGTGATTCCATGTGTTTCAGTGTGAAAGAGGACCATTCCTACCATAAAAATACCTATTCAGACATGTTGGAATACTCCGCTTGGTCACACGAGTTGCAGAATGGAGGTTGCACTACTTTGCAACTTTGCACTGCTTGAATTTGATGTTTTTTCCATCAAGTGAAGATCTGCCGCCACGAGAAAACCACTCCAAGATAGACAAAACTGAGAGAGGTTTTTGTAGAGGGGCCCAACGCCTTTTTGTAGGATTAGATGAAAAATTTCTAAGTGTCACGGTATCCGAGTAATAGCATGCTGAAGTTTGCAGCCATTTTGCACTTTGAACCCTTAAGGGATCGATCTGGTGGAATGTAGCTCAGAGCGATTCCACATGTTTCGATGTGAAAGAGGACCATGTCTACCATAAAAATACCTATTCGGACGTGTTGGAACAGTTTGCTTGGTCACACAAGTTGCAAAAAATGTGTGCAGATTGTTTACATGACCTTTATATGACCTTTTTCACATTGTTTACATTTCAAAATTCAAAGTCTTCAAATTTTCCTACTCAAGGCATTTATAGAACAAGGTGCTACTACACCAAACAGGAAATCCAACCTTAAAATATTTGAGTATATCTCATTATGTAATTAAATCTTATTACAATGCCTCTAGCACTTCGTTCTCTCAGATCTTTTACAATGTCACTCATACATTCAAGATTCTCTTTAAATGTCTACATCATAAGTGCTCATTATGAGGTTAACTTCAAATGAGTAACTTGAGATTCCCTCGCTAAGCTTCACACGCTCTCTCATAATGGCCTGAAATCAAAATTGAGATTTGTCAAAATCATCAAAATAAGTATGTTGCATTGCTTTTTTGGCTGAGATTCTCTTTGATGGCTCTTAAATCAGCATTTTTTGCAACGAAAGATCAATCAATTTTTAGTAGTTTACTTACAAATACGCAAATTGAAAGAGAAAAAGAAAGAGCATCCAAAATGGAAATGAAATAAAAATAGATGGAAGACACTTACAGATGTTGCGTGCAGGCATCAAAATAAGGATGTTGCATTGCTTTTCTGGCTGACATTCTCTTGGATGGCTCATATATCTGCTTTTTTTGCAAGGGGACACCAATCATTGTAAAAGAAGATGATAGCATTGGCATCAAACAAATTAATGTGCATACAAGTATAAATTAATAAGAACCAATGTGCATATACTTACAAATTAATCCAATGAACCATCTAGGTCTAGTCTACTCTTTATTGTGTCAAGTATTGCCTCATGATCAAACTCACAGACCTTACATAATGTCTTGTTTAAAGGTCTACCCCCATATTTGGTCAAATGAACATTTGATGCCATGACAAGGTTTGAGTAATGAAGAATCTTATGATGCATGTCAAAGTCTTGAAATAGCCAATGTTTAACACTTGAATGTGGGTACCTTCTAAGCCATGTTCCAGTAACCACAATTGAGTCTGTAGGGTATTCGATGTTTTCTCCATCTATAACTGGGGCCTCCAATTTTTTTTTGGTCTCAACACAATGACACAAGTAATAGTCTATTCTCTCTTCATTGTTTTCATCTACAATAAATGCATAAACATGCCCTACATTGATAGGTGCAAAAAATATCTTGAAATTTGTCAACATTACGAATACAATACAAAGTAAGATAATGATATGGAATTTCAACAACTAAGAAAGTAGATATATCACCTAGTTGAACTAGATTTGATACGTGGTCAAAGTTGACTGATGATTCCATCTGTATCAGTTCCAATGTCATCGGAGGGTGATATGTGTGAACTGGGCTAAGATAAATTGTGAACCATTTTTCAACCAACTCCCCTGACTCACAATCATTCCAGGCTTGCATTGTACATGAAGAACAAAAGCATGCCATCTTTCATGTATCGATACTCCATTAACCTGAATTTGAGCTAAGGAAAGAGTCTACCTCACTTGATCCTATCCTGTTAGTGTACAACAGTCTTCATATGGTGCAATGCTAGTATCATCCATCAACCAAAAAAATCTACGAACTGAAGATGTACCTTCATTACCTAGACCCATCAAAGCATTACACCATTCGACGATTGATTTTTCATCTGTCAACTTTGCACTGTCTTTATACTTTAATTCTTCTCATGCTAATGCTCTTTTCACACATGCTCCTGCACCATCATTCTCCCCCTTTCCATGTCCATCCTCACAAAGTTTCCACATATGTTGAACACCTATAATGACATGCATCCTGCACAACTAGTAGAACATGTGCGAGTTCTTGAACTGTGTTGCACAGTTATCATACCATATTATATGTTGATAGTATTTTATGCCCCCCTGACCTAAACCATTATAGAACATCTAGAAGCAACCTTGCACAAACTCTGGAGAATGTGTGTGATCATCACTAATGTAAAAGTGGTACTCCCTCAATACCTTCCTTTTCTCATCTATACTATCAGATGCATGAACAAATGCTATGTGCACAAATATCAAAACTTGTGTGGAGTTGTAATACTATGACTACACCTCATGTTATGGTTGTAGAGTGTAGTTCTCTACAAATTCAACCATGGATACTATGCTTCCAACTGGAAAGGAGTCCCTGCATAGCTTGAACTGCATGTCCAACCATCGAGCTCTATGGGTATGCATTGCATACTCAAACAATATACTATCACAAAATGTGGTCATAAATTGGTACACTGGAATCTTCTCAATAACCAAATCACACCCTTTTGCTTGAGATCCATCTTTTGTAGCACATGCCACTATTTTATACTTCCCGAACTCTATTAGTTTCTATCCCACCTCATTTGTGCTTTCCATATGTTGACATATTGGCATACGCTGGAAGCCACTGTAGCGCTCGCATGAACCATCCAAGCATGTTGTCCTATAGAATATCTGGCCATCCTCTATTTCACATAATTTTTTTGATAAGAACTCTCTTGAAGATTTTGGTGGGGTTCTATGCCACAATCCTACAAAACATCATTAGTATGCAAATCTAAACATATAGAATGATAAACATCATAATGGTTAGAAAACTCAATATGTAGTTTACAACAACAAGTAGTGCATGCGTGATTTATATTGACATAAAAAGGTTTAAGAATTTCAAAAAATCTTTGAGAAATACTAATTTAAGGATAATCATTTTCAAATTTCCAAAAAAATTAGGTTTGAGTCATATCCAAAAAATGCTTTGGATGTGGTTCACGATTCTGACTACCGATTCTCCTTCTTACCACATCCCTTTGATTTAGAGATGACCTTGTGTTATTCTTCCAATACTCTTCAATTAGTGTTCTCAAGGCTTGGACAATGTCTTTATCTTTTCGTGACAGTCTCCCTGAGAATTCCCATAATTCCTTTGTATCATTGCCCTCAATTCTTTGTCGCCTTTGAGTGGCTCTTGATAAAGTTTTTCTACTAATTCCCATTTGTTCACTAGTATTTTTAATTAGACGAGCTCTCTTTATTTGAAAGCTTACCAAATTCGATGTAATGACATGCCAGATGACATTACTATCCTTTGAGTGTGAGGTCTTACCCACACTCTCATAAGCATCCATTAGATTCTTCACAATAGTGCCTTCACTCGATGCATTTGATGTTCTCAACCCAAGAGTCTTCATGATGTTCCTATACTTTACACCCCACATCATTTCAACAAATAGTTGACATCTTGCAGTCTCATTTTAGCCTTTCAAAGAATCATTCCCAAATCTTATCAACATATCTTCTACAAGTGCGTCTTGAAATCTTACCTTCCATGTGCTACAAAATCTCATCATCAATATTAATCAAATACTTTGGATTTCTACGCAAAATTCTAGGTGGTGTTCTCCTAGGTACATACATCTCAACATTAGGAATTTCATCAATATTTAATTGAGGTGGGCTAGATTGTGTACCTTCAATCAAGGGTGGAGAAGAAGACATACCTTAAGGTTCACATGGGGATAATGGCACACCTTCTTCATCAATTCCGAGTGATGATGTAATGTCAACTTGAAATGTGTTGGATGGTGTCCAAAAATATTCACTTGCATCGCATGGTGTCCCTCCATATTCACTTGCAGTAGATGGTGTCTGTCCATATTCACTTGTTCTAGATGGTGTCCCTCCATATTCACTTGTGCTTAATGGTGTCCCTTCATATTCACTTGTCGTAGAGGGTGTGTCTCCAACTACGGTATTTGAATCTATCTTACGATGATGCTTTCGCATTCGTGCCTATTGTGCTGCCAATTCCTATTCTCTTTTTGACGGTTGAGGTTCCTCTACAATTGGGTTGTTTTCATCAATTGTTTCCAATTTCTTCTTTTCATGATATTTCGCCACCCAAACTCTCTCCTTTTCTTTCAAGGTTTCCTTCTCTTCATCTGTTAGTTTTCTCTTTGTATTTTTCTTCGGCATGGTGGATAATTTTATTTGTACCATGGCAATGAGATGAATATTAGTTCCTAAAAAATGTATCCATTGAAGTTAATTGAAAATATATGTTATTGAAGGCTTCATTTAAATAATACTTACAATCATGGTGTACAAAATTTAACCTAGCATGTAGACAAATATGTACAAATTATGGAAGCACTAGGCTGGCCAAAGCACATTCCTAACTAAAAGTGAATAACCATGATGCTGATTCTGAAAACTAATGAGTGTAATGGCATTGTGAGTGTTTGATAAGTTTGTGGTGTAGGAGCACCTTGACAATCTATGCTTCCATTTTGAAATTTGATTCAATTTTGGGTATCTTCATGTTGTAAGAGGGTCATTAAAGACATTTTCCATGTACCGGTTATATGAGCTTTCAAAGGTGGTTGGCTCAAAGGGAGGATTTTTGTTCATTTTGAAATCCATTTTTTTAAAATAAAAAATGCTCTTTTGCAGAAATTCACTATTTTTTTTGCACTTTCGTGAACTTGTACGCATCTATACAGCCTCCCCTTGATACAAAAATAATATAATATTGTAGGAAAATGTCTTAACTCTCTAATTCATCAGTTCTAAGGGCTTAACATTACGTTTGAAGAGAGCAATTGACAATTTTCTAAAACTGCTCATTTCAAGCCAATGAAGGGTTTGAGTAGGATTTAATTATGAAATGACCATCCCACCTATTGTTATGACTTGTTTCTCAGTGGGATGGAATGTACATTGTTAGAGTAGGGTATTTTATTGTTCAACATACCTTGGAATGAAACTAATGACAATAGGATGCTTGTTCTTAGCTCAAACAAGCACTTTTCCATGAGAATTTGAGGAACCAAGGAGTGATTTTGGAAAAGTGTTGAAGGAGTGGTCTATGTAATGAACTTTTGACCTTGTACAGGGTATTTTGAAGATGTTTGATGCTTTCAAATGGTCTGGGAAGGCCCGTGTATAGGATTTTCTATAAACCCTCCCTCTTTGCATTGAAAAATGGGGGTTTTTGTATTGGAAGCCTAGTTGAGTGGGTAAGGCTTAAGACCTAGAAATTATCTTATTTTGGGACCTAATTAAATACTATTTTTGGGTTTGGAAGTCTAGTGTGAAGATCTAAGGGTAGTTCCTTTGTAAAATTGGCCTACTTGGAGGCCTAAAATAGTGAAAAGGTCAGTTTTCTTAAAGTTGTCCCAAAGGAGTCATGTGATGGGTTAAGGTATGTCTTGCAACTCTGAAATTGGTTCTAGAATCATTATTTTATTTTCTTGGTGTTTTGGAAAGTTTTGGAGTTAAGGGTCCAAAACTGGTTTCACACAGTAACTAGATTCCAAGGGTGAAATGTGGGAAATAATGTTTTTGTTTGTTGTCTAGCTTGGAGGAGTGTTGGATTTGGTCCATTACACCTTTTTAATCTTCTTAGATGCCTCTTGAAGGAAATTTGACATCTTCAATGGTTTTGGGTCCTCTAAATCTACATAAAAAATGAGTATCATAGTTTGAAGTGTGTGCATGGTTTTGGAGATACATGTGATAGTTTGCAAATGCTTGGCTACTAGTAATGTGGATAGTGAACAAAGGAACTAAGTTTGTGTGTAAGGGAAACTTCTGAAAGGTTTCATATTTGTTGTACTAACTCAAGCAAAGATTTATTAATCAAATAATGGTTTGGTTGTGCCTTAAGAATTATATTTTGTGTTTGTAAACAATGGTGCCATTATGGAAGATTTAAGACAAATTGTGAATGACATAATCATTGGTTGATGTTTTGAGCAACCTAGTTGATTGTAACTAGTTATTTTCAATATTTTAAAGGTGTTTTGAAGGTCCTTAAGGAATTGGGAACTCTTAATGCTAATTTGAGTATACGAATCAAATGTTTTATGAAGGGAAATATAGTTGAATAAGTGTGTCAAGAAAGGTGTTGATTTCTTCCTTTGTACAGCATCAGTTTGTGTAGAGGTATTGGAAGGTGTTTGGACCCTTCAGAGGAATGGGAGAGGCTTGGAGTTGTCTTAAAGGATGAATTTGTGTGAATGGTTCTGAGTTTCTAATCAGCTTTATGCTATGTTACAATAAATTTTATGATGGTTAATCTATTTTTTTGAGTTTGAAAAAGAGTTGAAACCAAGTTCTAATGTTTTGATGAAAAGATGATTGAGTTTTTTTGTTGATCTTCTTCAATTTAAGTTAGGGTCAGAAGTACCCTTGATGATCTGTGGATCTTGGTAGATGCTCTGCATCAAGATTAAAATGGTAATTGGAAAGTGTATATAATTATGTATATAATGTTAATTTAAAATGTGCATTGACAACCTAAGGTTATAATGACAAATAAAAATGAAATCAAGCCATAATAGAATGAAAGAAAATGTGTAAAGACTTCACATACCTTAAAAACCAGACTTTCAAATGGAGGATTTCAATCCAATTATGTAGCCTTAGCTTCTTCTTTCTTCAAACTCCACAACAATTTGACTTGTTCAAAAGCTTGTTCACTTCCACACTTCAATTGTATATTAGTTTTCAATGGAATTCAAACTTCAATTGATATTATATGTCTTTCAACATGGAAAATCTGCTATTTCATGAAAAGGTGGTAAAAAGATCATGGAAAAGGTGATGGAATGTGAAAAATATGCTTGCACACTTGACAACATCATCAAAAAGCTATTTTTTGTTGGAGCACAAGCAAAACTAGGGGAATATGCAAACCATGGGCAATCAAATCATAGGTATATAGAGTTTTTTACCATTTTAGTGGAGTAAATAACGTGAGTGCGTTATGTGAAATTTGGTTTTCTTAGTATATAGAGAGTGAGAGAGGGGAGAGTGGGAGAGAGGGAGATAGAGAGGGATGGAGAGAGGGGGAGAGTGGGAGAGAGTGGGAGAAGGGGAGAAGCGAAGGGTGGGACATCGAGAGAGTGGGAGATAGAGAGGGAGGGAGAGATGGTGAGAGTGGGAGAAAGATAAAGAGAGAGAGAGTGAGGGAGAGTCGAAGAAAGAGAGAGGGGGAGGGAGAGAGGGGGAGAGTGGGAGATAGAGAGTGAGGGAGAGAGAGTGAGAGTGGGAGAAAGATAGAGTGGGAGAGAATGGGGGAGAGTGGGATAAAGGGAGAGTGGGAGAGAATGGGAGAGAGTGGGGGAGAGTAGGAGATAGAGAAGGAGGGAGAGAGGGTGAGAGTGGGAGAAAGATAAAGTGGGAGATAGTGGGAGACAGTGGGAGAATGGGAGAGTGGGAGAAAGAGAGAGTGGGAGAGAGTGGGGGAGAGTGGGAGAAAGAGAGAATGCGAGGGAGAGAGGGGGAGAGTAGGAGATAGAGAGGGAGGGAGAGAGGGTGAGAGTGGGAGAAAGATAGAGGGTCAACCCCTATACCCTCTTAATCCCTCAACCCATCAACCCTCTTAATCCCTCAACCCTCACCCCTTAAAACCTAACACCTAAACCCCTATACCCTCTTAATCCCTCAAGCCTCAAGCCTCAACCCATAAACCCTAATCCCTCAGCCCCTATACCATCTTAATCCCTCAACCCTCAATCCTCAACCACTAAACCCTAATCCCTCAACCCCTATAACCTCCTATTCCCTCAACCCTCAACCCCTATAACCTCTTATTCCCTCAACCCTCAACCCTCAACCTTTAAACCCTAATCCCTCAACCCCTCAACCCTCAACCCTTAAACCCTAATCCCTCAACCCCTATACCTCTTAATCCCTCAACCCTCAAACCATAATCAACCAACCCTCAACCCTTAAACCCTAATCCCTCAATCCCTATACCCTCTTAATCCCTCAACCCTCAACCCTTAAACCCTAATCCCTCAACCCCTCAACCCTCTTAATCTCTCAACCCTCAACCCTTAAACCCTAATCCCTCAACCCCTATACCCTCTTAACCCCTCAACCCTCAAACCCTAATCCCTCAACCCTTAAACCCTAATCCCTCAATCCTATAACCTCTTAATCCTTCGACCCTCAACCCTTAAACCCTAATCCCTCAGCCCCTATACCCTCCTAATCCCTCAACCCTCAACCATTAAACAAAAATCCCTTAACCCCTATACCCTCTTAATCCCTCAACCCTTAAACCCTAATCCCTCAACACCTATACCCTCTTAATCCCTCAACCCTCAATCCTCAACCATTAAACCCTAATCCCTCAACCCCTATACCCTCTTAATCCATCAACCCTCAACACTCAACCCTTAAACCCTAATCCATCAACCCCTCAACCCTATTAATCCCTCAACCCTCAACCCTTAAACCCTAATCCCTCAACCCCTATACCCTCTTAATTCCTCTACCCTCAACCCTCAACACTTAAACCATAATACCTCAACCCTCAACCCTTAAACCCTAATCCCTCAACCCCTAAACCCTCTTAATCACTCAATACCTATACCCTCTTAATCCCTCAACCCTCAACCCTTAAACCCTAATCCCTCAACCCCTATATCCTCTTAATCCCTTAACCCCTATACCCTCTTAATCCCTCAACCCTCAATCCTTAAACCCTAATCCCTCAACCCCTATACCCTCTTAATCCCTCAACCCTTAAACCCTAATCCCTCAACCACTATACCCTCTTAATCCCTCAACCCTCAATCCTCAACCATTAAACCCTAATCCCTCAACCCTCAACCCTCAACCTTTAAACCCTAACTCCTCAACCCCTCAAACCTCAACCCTTAAGCCCTAATCCCTCAACCCCTATACCCTCTTAATTCCTCAACCCTCAACCCTCAGCCCTTAAACTCTAATCCTTCAACCCCTAAACCCTCTTAATCCCTCAACCCTCAACCATTAAACCTAATCCCTCAACCTCTATACCCTCTTAATCCCTCTACCCTCAACCCTCTTAATCCCTCAACCCTCAATCCTTAAACCTAATCCCTCAACCCCTATACCCTCTTAATCCCTCTACCCTCAACCCTCAACCCTTAAACCCTAATCCCTCAACCCTCAACCCTTAAACCCTATTCCCTCAACGCCTATACCCTCTTAATCCCTTAACCCTCAAACCCGAATCCCTCAACCCTCAACCCTCAACCCTTAAACCCTAATTCCTCAATCCCTATACCCTCTTAATCCCTCAACCCTCAACCCCTAAATCCTAATCCCTCAACCCCTATACCCTCTTAATCCCTCAACCCTCAATCCTTTGCCATTAAACCCTAATCCCTCAACCCTTATACCTTCTTAATCTCTCGACCCTCAACCCTCAACCTTTAAACCCTAATCCCTCAACCCCTGAACCCTCTTAATCCCTCAACCCTCAACCCTTAAACCCTAATCCCTCAACCCCTATACCTCTTAATCCATCAACCCTCAAACCCTAATCCCTCAACCCCTATACCCTCTTAATCCCTCAACCCTGAATCTTCAACCATTAAACCTTAATCCCTCAACCCTCAACCCTTAAACCCTAATCCTTCAAACCCTCAACCCTCAACACTGAAACCCTAATCCCTCAACCCCTATACCCTCTTAATCCCTCTACCCTCAACCCTCAACCCTTAAACCCTAATCCCTCAACCCTCAACCCTTAAACCCTAATCCCTCAACTCCTATACCCTCTTAATCCCTCAACCTGCAACCCTTAAAACCTAATCCCTCAACCCCTATACCCTCTTAATCCCTCAACCCTCAATCATCAACCATTAAACCATAATCCCTCAACCCCTATACCCTCTAAATCCCTCAACCCTCAACCCTCAACCCTTAAACCCTTAAACCCTAATCCCTCAACCCCTCAACACACTTAATCCCTCAACCCTCAACCCTTAAACCCTAATCCCCCAACCCCTATACCCTCTTAATCCCTCAACCTGCAAACCCTAATCCCTCAACCCTCAACCCTGAAATCCTAATCACTCAATCCTTATACCCTCTTAATCCCTCAACCCTCAACCCTTAAACCCTAATCCTTCAACCCCTATAACCTCTTAATCCCTCAACCTTCAACCCTTAAACCCTAATTCATCAACCCCTATACCCTCTCAAACGCTAATCCCTCAACCCTCAACCCTTAAACCCTAATCCCTCAACCCCTATACCCTCTTAATCCCTCAACCCTCAATCATAAACCATTAAACCCTAATCCCTCAACCCCTATGCCCTCTAAATCCCTCAACCCTCAACCCTCAACCCTTAAACCCTAATCCCTCAACCCCTCAACCCTTTTAATCCCTCAACCCTCAAGCCCTATACCCTCTTATCCCTCAACCCTCAACCCTCAACCCTTAAACACTAATCCCTCAACCCCTCAACCCTCTTAATCCCTCAACCCTCAACCCTTAAACCCTAATCCCTCAACCCCTATACTCTCTTAATCTCTCAACCCTCAACCCTCAACCCTCAACCCTTATACCTTCTTATACCTTCAACCCTCAACCCTCAACCCTTAAACCCTAATCCCTATATTCATAAAAAAATATGAACAACACCCACTAAATTTTTTTTTGGAAACCCCATCCATGAACTCAGTCTAATAATGGTCTTTCTTTTTGTTCTATGGTAAAACTTTAGGGAAACTTTGTTTCATTGGCTATTGGGGATTTTCCAATCAGGTTACAACCATGGATGAAGCAAAGCAATTTTACCCCTTTTGGCCTGGGAGCCATCATAGCCCTAATTTTCTCGGGGCGATTTGTGAAGTACTTCTCCAATCTTTAGAAGGATCTGGGTCATGGTGTGGATGGTAGGGGAGTATCCTTGAAGGGAATGATGAGTAATACGGCTCTTCTAGGGTTTACCATTTCTGGAATTTACTGGTGGGTAAATAAATATGTAGTGGATGATCCTACACTTCCTAGGGCAGAAGCTGGTAAAAAGAAGGAAAAACTAAAGTTCAAAATGATGGAAAGTTTCAAGTCCCTATTAAGTTTAAGATATGTTAGAGATATCACCACTCATGTGGTTGCATCATCTAATTCATTTTTGTGTTTGTTATACTATTTTGTATAGTTTTACATTTAGAAAGTAGTATCACAATCAGGTTAGGGTAGGAGTTCCAAGCATCCTATAAAATGGTTTAAGGGGTCTTGAAAATAAGACAAATCTAAACTAAAGATGAACTAATCTTTCAATAGTTCAATAATAGAATACAAATGAAAGATCACATATTAAAGCCCTAACTGATTCATAAAAGGCTCAATCCAAAATCAATAAAACATGAATGTGAAAACCAAACATACATGGCAAGTGACACATTTTTGAAATTGATATCAACCCAATTTCAACCATGCGAGCCAAGGAAAAAATTGAAATTTTTACATGCAAAAATAAATAGTTGAGTACAAAAATAAAGACAAGAAAGGTGTAATGAGCAGCTTAAAAAGTCAAAAGATAATATCAGATCTTTCTACCTGAATAAAATGTTGTGCGTTGAACTGCTTACAATGGCCAGCCCATAATTTTTTTCCCTATCCATTGATAAGACCTCTACCCATTAAAGTAAAACTTTCCACTTCAGCAAATTGCAAGAATTTATTAGTATTCTTCCTGCTTTCTGGATTTTGGGATGCAACTATTATCCCATCTACCTACAAATGCAAATAGACCCTTCAGTTCATAAACATATTTAAAACAAAATCAGTTATTACAAATAGAATAAATATTTCCCATTTAAAATTATGGACCTTAAAAATGAAGCCAGGTTGACAGGGCCCTTGGAAAAGCAAATTGTTTACAACAAATTTCTTTTTGGCTGACACTAATAACATGGCCGTTGACTTTCTGCATGCTGCATACCATGCTCTTACAAATGCCTGCCAGAAAATCACAAAATCATTTGAAATCATTTTTGCACTAAAGATACATAAAATATTCAGTGTAGCTAGTAATGAATGGTAAGGGGAAAAATTGATGAGTGACCTGAGTAGAATCATGCTTTCCATCACCTACTACGCCATATTTTTCTATATTGAAGATGCTTACAATAGGTTGACCCGAATGAACAACTGTTCCTAAAGTACAACTCGCCATAACATATTAGTTGATCTCACTGGTTGAAATTGTTTGGGCAGATTGAGTTTTTGCTATTGCTATTATAAGGAATTTCAAGGCCAAACTAACCATCAGAGTCATGAATACCATAACCATTATACTTGTTAGATTTGTCAGAAGATATCGATCAACCCTAAAGTGTTTAACTGTTTTCCTTGGTTTCGGTGGTTGTTCCTCTTCAATTCCCTTTTCCTGTTTGGGTTCTTTTCCTCTGCTCCCCTTTGCTCGCTACTTTGCTACACAGAGAAAATGTCTGGAAACAATTCACTCTTTCTTTCTCAAATCACTAGAGCAGGCATCTCTTTTAATGGTGGATCCACTGACACAACGAACACGACCATCGGTCAAAGGATGGGAGTCTGTTGTAGGTCCTCTAAGTTTTGGAGTGAGAAAGACGGAGGGGACTCTCATCCTTTGGGCGATGGTCATGCTCGCTATGTCGGCTGTCAAGTTTGCTAGCCTCATGTTGAATATGATTTGATGTTAAACCCTAGACATTCTTTTTATGTTCAATTTTTCGAGTGTTCTGGACAAAGATATATTTTTAAACATGGACTATATTTAAAAGATGAATAGAAACTCTTTGTAGGAAATTAAGATACCTCTAATCATCTAGAGTCGTCCTAGATCTAAATGTGGTATCAAATCTCTCTTAAAAGATAAGGGGAAAAAGTTGTTTGGATAAACCCATTTTCAAGCTAAATCCTTTCATTTCAGGTAAATATTATTACAGAGGAACATATATGTATAATCACCTGCAACAATTGTTAAAAAGCAATGCCTCTGTTCTTCAGAGGCTTTTGTAAACTTGTGTGGCATCACTGGTTTTGAATGCTTGTTGATATGGTGTGAAATCTGGACTAACATGTTAAAGGTGTTCAAAGCTAGTAATTCCATACAAGTTTTCAAACATGTGTGCCATGTTTCAGTCAAACTGCTTTTGCCTTTGGGTGTCTACCTACGAAGCATTTCCTACATGTGTAAATAAAATCTGGGAAAAACTATGGCTGGTACTTCTGCGAAGTTGAATGAAATCCAATCCCTTTGCTTGCAGCCCACCAGACGGAGCAGACGTAAAAATATATATGCAGAGCTCATATTTTCTATATCTCTACTCAAGAGTGCTTCGGCTCATCATTGGGCACAATCAAAAGAAGTTAAAATCTAGCTTCACACAAAACATATATACGATGTGTATACACACATGTTATACATATGTATATTCATATAGATATATACTTTAGCATTGTTCTTAAGTCGTGAACATTTAAATATTAGCTTGTGGATTCATTTTGGGATCTCCGTATTAAATTTTTTAGTGGTTTCAGTTTTTTGTTTTCTAATTATCATTTTATAGTTTCATCTATTATTTCTCCTATTTATAAGGTGTTTCAGGAGTCTCTAATGGAGATTTGAATCTTCTAGTTTTTGTATCTGGTAGTCTCAGAATGTCAGAAATAATTTCTATAGATGATTTTCCATGAGATGACAACAATTATGACATCTTTTGCAACTTTTTCAACTTCTCCAAATTTTCTCATCAAGAGATCTTCAAGCTTTCTTCCACCTAGATTCATGAACACAACATAATAGGGAAAAATTGTTTATTTTTTGTGAATGGGGGTTTGCCTTGGTCAAACTCCATTTTGGTAATTAGACCTTGAAATGAATAAAAGAATGAAAGAGGGAATGGAGAATGAACAAAGCTATGTTACCACTCAACAAAACCCTTGAATGAAGGTTTGTAACTTGCATGAAATGGATTCAATGGAGGTGGATCTTGAACTTTGAATCTTTCTTGAAATTGTTCTTTGAATGCTTGATTTGATCATGAAACCTACATCACAATGTTAGCTCCAAAACTATGCATGATGCAAGAAGACTTTGATTTGACAATTGGATCTTGAAATCTGCAATTAAAATTTGATAAATCTACCTTTAAATGCCTTTGAAAGTGCTCTTGATCATCAATTTGGCAATAAGAAGGATCACTTCAAATTGCTAGGTTTCTCTCTTGAAAATTCTTCTTCTTAGGTTAAACATAGTGAAATATCCTTATATTTATAGGTATGTATCCTTAATTTCCTAAAATTAAAATATCGCAATCTGACATTGAATTTAAAATTTAAATATGTTAAAATACTAATAAAAACATAATTTAAATTAGGGTCCTAAGATCTAGGGAGGACCCATTCGCCCATGGGAAAATGGGTCCCAGGTCTCTAAACCTTAGACACACATTGCTCAACATGAAGTGTTATGTTAAGGCATAAATAAATATCAGGCCCCCCTTTGGAAAATATAATTAAATAGGCTTTAAAAATGAATTAAAGTGCCAATTAAGGGATAATTAAGCTCAATCAATTAAGGGAGCCCTAAAAAAGTATGAAAGTGTAAAGGGATACACTTTACAACACTAAATTAAGGCACAATTAAGTCCATTTTAACTTGGAGTGCCCAAAAGAGTGAGAAAATGTAAAGGGATACATTTTTCATCACTACATTTAGCCCCCACTTTAGTGAGAGGATGACCTTGCATCAAACTGACACTAAAGTAGATAATTGAAACATATGTATGCAACAATGACAAGATAATCAATCATACAATATCAAAGGCTTAAAGAAAAGGGTAAAAATAAAAAGAGCAGATCAAGCTTCAACTATCCAATGCGATGTGGAACATGCCTCAGTTGTTTGTTGAAAAACGTTCATGCAAGTAGAACTCACTATCCACTATGCAAACAACATGCATTCTCACACAAGCTATTGCAACTCCGATTGTCTACTAGGTGAGCCCCCAAGGGTGGAAAATGAGAGAATCTTATTAGGCTCCCATACTTTACCAAAGTTATATCTCTAATAACTTCAATAAGTCACCACGAAACAGAACACAAAGGGTGGAAAATGAGAGAATCTTATTACGCTCCCATACCATACCAAAGTTATATCTCTTATAACTTCAGTAAGGCACCACAAAAAACATGAACTTTGAGCTTCATAAGGCCTAAAAAGATGCATTATGGTAAGCACCTATGAATAAACAAGGAAAGGCTCCACAAGAAAGAAAAGTGTGTTATGCTTGGTGGCCATGAAAAAGGGTTTGATCTTCACAAGGTTAGCAAGCTACATTATGCTAAAAACATATGAACAAAAATGTAAATAAACATGTTCAAATGGATTTTTCTTAGTTCATGTAAGGTCTTCTCTTAGGGAAAATCATGCCTAATGTCTCCAAGAGAGGACAAGTCTAGGATAAGAGATTCACAACTTAGGGAATGCAACATGTAGCATCACCACTAAGAGGAAAGTTGTATGCCAAGAAAGGTCACACTCTTGGAGGACATCAAATCCAATGACACCACCATGAAAATGACACATTGTAAGAAGTAAGAAGATCACTCAATGAAACATAAGGAATGCAATTTTTTTATAAATAATAATGCCAATGTATTCCCCCACTTTAAATAAATTGCTAAAAACCATGTTGTGAGAAATTTACTTTAAAGTAGCAAATGATCAATGCGAAGAAATAAAAAGGACTACAAAGCTTATTTGAAAAGCCCTATGCCAAGTCATATGTTTCCAAAATGAAGCTACATCATGAAAAGGAGGAAGGGGTTTCCCCCAAAATGAAATAAAAATATCAAAAAAGGGATCCATGGATTTGAGGTCAATATGCCTTTGCTACAATGATACTATAGAGCTTGGAAACATCATCATTCCCTAGATACTCATAGAACTAGAAGAATGACACATAGAGAGCGAAAAAAAGAAAATATTTTGGGTCAGCATGGAAGATCTTGCATCATCCCCAAAATGAAAACACAATTGAAAAAATAAAAGATAAAGGTTTACGATTGTATAGGAGTGAATCTGCATACCTTATGTAAATTCCCCTTTTACACATCCTCACCTTAGAAAACCAAATCTGAAGTCAAAATTCCACATCACCCAACTACCTTCCTTCCTTCCACTTAGCATCTATATGTTGTGTCAGTGGGAGAATATTATTTGGGGATGTTTGCATGACATGTAGACATCCATGTGGAACACTACCATCCCTAATAGACTCTTGCATCTTAAGTTGGCAGAGGCATTACAGTTTTGATTGGGGTTGATTTGTAACATCCCTCTTCGACTAGTCAACCTCGAAAATGGTAGATTCTTCCAAATTCTTCCTTCAAATTCATTCATTCTCATTCCATTTCATCCTCTTAGAAGCTCTTCACAACTTCTTGCATCTTTCTTTCACATTCTCAAGAATTTCCCAACATTCTCTTCACTAGCAAACAAAACTTCAACACTCCATTGCAGCAACAACACTCCATCACAGCAACAACACTCCATCAACTTCACAAAGCAAGTGTGAAGTAGGCCATAGTAGCGTAGACTTGGAGTCTTGTGAGACCTCCCTTCATCAACTTCACAAAGCAAGTGTGAAGTAGGCCATAGTAGCGCACACTTGGAGTCTTGTGAGACCTCCCTTCATCATAGTCGAGGTTGTGGTGATCTTTCCAAGTCCATTTTCTCCTCCATTGGCTAGTGATATTTTGGGTGGAGGTGGTAATGTTTCACTCCTCTCTTTTGTGATTTGGTTGAGTAGTTATTTACTATTTTGTAGAGTTTATTGCATCTCTACTTTCTCTACTTCTTTATCACATATTTCTCTCTCATTGCTATTTGGTTGTCATGGAGGTGGAAACACAAAAATAGGGGTTTGACTGAGGCAAGCCCCTATACAACCCTAACAATTTTCCCCTCTTTCTTATGTGTAGGTGAATGTGCATTTGGATTTAGCTAGCGAACTGGCACCCATGTGAGATCATATTTATCATTTTATCTCTCATTTATCTATTTTATCATCTATGTTTGTACCTTTCATACTTTTATAGTTTTATTTTTCTCATTTAAGAGTACTTAGCTAGGTTGTCAACTTGCTTTCTGGTGGTTCATATTATACTTTCTATCCTCTATTCATACAAATGCCCATGCACCTGTGAGATGCTAGCATGTCATGATGTCATCCCAGAACTATACATACATCCTTAGAAAAAGAGTTGTTTGAGGTATAATAGACTCTGAAAACCAGCTTGCATAGCCTAAACCTAGATTTTGGGTTCGAAGAGTGATTGAAGTACATTATAGTTCTCATCATTCTCGACTCCTATTTCAAGACATCCCTTTAGAGTGAGGTAAGTTAGGACAGTCCTCCACTCTCAACTCTTTGTGACTTGGAGCCTTGACATGGCTGGTACCCCTCTCTTACATTTTTTGTGAACCCGAAATGAACCATTTTTGGTTCCATTTAGCAGTAATGAAAACTCCTTTCCTCGGGTTCTAGGAGCATTGTAGGTGTGAGCATTGCAGGGATTTTTTCCTTGCAACCCAACTTGCAACCCCTAGTAGACATAGTTGGGAGGTTCTGTAAGTGTTGCACAATGAAACCTTAAGTGGCTCACTATCTTGTTTTACAACCTTTCGAGGGATTTGTGAGAGTAGCATTTAGTGCATGCGATGGCCTCTTTTCTGCATCAACCTATTTGCTCTATGAAACCTATGAGAAGTGGTGTAGGTATAACCTTCACCTTGTAGGACTTGCCAATGGGCTTCAATAGAGAACCATCTAATCTTTATATCCCTACATGGATCAATTGAAACATTGTAGCAGGTGTTCTTACTGACTCGACATGTCAGGTGAATATCATAACCAAAGAGATTATGTTAATTAACTTCCTGCACAAGGATGGGTACAATTCACTTGTGAGCACCATCCATACACACAACGGAATTTCTTTATCTCCCCTAGGTAGTATCGTGTTGCCATTCCTTGTCGAACCTAAGTTCATAAACCTGTTGTTTGACATAATCTCAAGGTCTGAAATCTTCAGAGTGAAGCTAGGTATCCCTTGGGCAGTAGCTATGATCACAGTTCCCTCAATTGTGCACAAATGTCTAAAGTTCATTCATGGGGGGTCAGTGCATGTGATTCACGACATTGGTTATAAACCACCAGTTGTACATGATAGCTACTCCTTAGATTAATTTTGGCCTACACTTGTTGGTCATCTTACGCCTAGGAAGGACCTCTTGTATTAGACATATCAACAGTACAAGAAAGGGTGCTTAACTTCGAAAGTAAGATACCCTCCATTGCCTTATGTTGTTTCACATAAGGCTTGCTTAAGAGCTGAAAGTGATGCCAACAAGGCATGTAGAAGGGAAGAAGAGAAATTCCCTTGATATCCTTCTTCTTCCCATTCCACTATTCAGCCTAACACCCCCTCTCACCTTGCTATGGCACCAAATAATTCTATTCCACATTTACGAGAGAATCCTATGGTGCCCACTTGGTGAAATCCTAAGTGTCCCCCATTCAAGCTTCTTGTTCTATCCATGGAGCCTAGGCCCATTTGATATGGTAGAAAGAAAGGTCCCCATGGGGAATCCTCTATGTCTTGACCTCCATAGCCTCCTACTGCTCTTGCTCCAAAAGTAGTAAATGGGAAGAGGCTTGCTGCTGAGGCACTAGAGCCGACTCCCTCGTTGTTTCTAAACCTGCTCCTCTTGCTCCCATTTAGGATCCCATCCCTCTATTGGAAACAAAAATGGTGGACACGCCCATGGCTAAGTAGTCTATTATTTCTCTCCTTCGCAACCTATGGCCTCTAGCTCGAAGAGTCGCATAAAACACCTTACATGTGAGCGCAAGCACCAATGAAAGGCTCTCATGACAGAGTAAGACACCTTGTAAAGGAAGGAAGGGGAGATGATTTCCCCTACTTCAGGGCCTCCTCCTGCATCCTCCTCTCTCCTCCCCTCTTCTCCCATTCAATCAAGCTCTGTACCACTCTTGGCTCCTATTGTGAGTGTGCCTGACCCCAAAAAGATGCAAGTGTTCATCACTCCTTCTATTGAGCCACCCTTGTTGATGTCTCTTCTAGACATCCCACCTTTCTCAAAACCTATGGACATGACAAATAGTTTGGTGGTGTTTGTCATGGTTTTCTCCTCCTCTTCTTTTGCACCTCTCACCTCATTTGTGGGGAGTTCGCAGCCCTCGATGAAGCCAAGGGTAGAGGTTGGCCCTTCTAGCAATGGAGGGCATAAGAGAATCCTACCTTCTTTGAAAGGTGGTCCATGCTAGCTTTTTTTTTCCTAGTGATGGAGGCAGCTCCAACTTCCCCTAATTTTGTCACTGCTCCCAAATCACTTGGTGAGCCAAGTAGTGAATCTCGGGTGTGGTCCTCTCCATTTGTTAAGGTATGATATGGAACTCCAATAAAGTGCATGTTTAACTCTCTGGATGAAGTTTTGGCCTTGTTAGCAATTTTTGTGAAGTCATTGACCATAGCTTCATAAGAGGTGAATGAAGAAGACCTTGAGGGGCCTTCTTCCTTGGCCCTTATCGCAGAAGGGTTGAAATCTCCTCCCCTTAATATTTCACCACTACAAGCTCATCCTCCTTCCCCTTATGATGATCTAGAATAGGAAGTGGACGACCTCTTGGTTGATTAGTGTTAGGAGGAGGCCTCTTCTTTATCTTTAGATTAGATACATGTGTGTTATAATTTGTTCCCCCATACTCATGCTACATGTTCGTGGATGACCCTTGTCACCCTTGTTTTTGCTTGGATACAAGAGTGATTTTGTGTCATAAACCTTCTTCTATCTATATCATCATTCTTCCATGTTTGTGCTTGATTTTTGGAAAATTGGGAATGATACAAAGTGTTGGGGGAATTTAGGCTTCCTTTCCATGTTGACCCAATTTTTTATTTTTACTTTTTATTTCGTGCATTCTTCCTAATCTAGTTGGGGATTGATGATCTTTTGACTTACACTGTGGTTACCTATTATTTAAAAAAAAAGCATGAGAAAATTTGACTCTTCGAAACCAAATCCCCCTATGTCCTTTGTTTGTGAATACTTCTCTTTAGCTCTTTAGCTCTTTACTTATCTTGTTATCTTCCTTGCTTGAGTGTTCCCTTATATGTGTGATGTCTCTTTCTATGATACATTGATTTTCAAAAAATGCATTTGTTGCCAACAAATCTTTTCTCAAAAATATTTTCAACCTTTTTTCAAAAAGTCACATTCTCAACTTGGACCCCTAACATAACAGCTTACCTTCATCATGGGTTTGTAAAGAAAAAACTTGAGAACTTTCCTCCGAGGTTGAAGCAACTTTCACCTTCCCCTCATGAGGGGGCATTTTTTTCCTTTCAAATTCCTTGATGAAGTGAACATCTTTCAAAAGGATTCCTTGATGATGAATCAATCTCTTTTGCACTTTCAAACAACACATCCCTTGACTGGACCCGTCTTCAAGTTGAGTTCTCTAGGGATGCCTTTGAAATATTTATGGTTTGTCAACGATTCGTGTGACTATCCGCTTGATTTCTTGCATGGCCACTTTGTTTTCAACATGCTTAATCTACAAGTAAACATGTCACTTTACATGTGTGCCTATAAATCCTCTTTCCAATTTGAATTAGTGGAGTCCCCTTCTTTGAGTTTCCTCCTTGAAAGAGATCTCAAGGGATGCCTCCTTGTAGGTTTTTGGTCTTGTAAGGTTCTTTCATGTGGGTTTCCTTCATGTGAGAGATCTTGGGGGATACCTTGTTGTAGGTCTGCACCTATGTGTAAGGTGCATACTTCACAAGGCTTCCTTCATGTGAGAGATCTTGGGGCTTATCTCCTTGTAGGTCTGTAATCCTATAAGACACTTTCATCATGTGGGATTTGTCCATCATTGGTCTAAAGGCCTTTGGTGTACCTTGTGTAGCTTCATAGTTCTATGGGGCTATGGAGTCTTTTTCTTTGTCCTATACTTTTGAGCTCACGAGATCATGGTTTGCTTGCTCAATAGTTCAAGTATAAATTTCTAACCTTACTAACTCTTCAATTAATTTATCAAAGAAATCATTAGTATTCATGCTCGCTAAAGTGGGGGAAAAATGTATAGGAGTGAATTTGCACCCCTTATGCAAATTCCCTCTTTACACATCCTCACCTTAGAAAACCAAATCTGAAGTCAAAATTCCACATCACCCAACTACCTTCCTTCTACTTGGCATTTGTCTATTGTGTCGATGGGAGAATATTTTTTGGGGACACACGTCTGGTACCCTACCTTCCCCGATGGATTCCTATGTCTAAAGTTGGCAGAGGTGTTACACTTTCAATTGGGGTCAATTAGTAATGTTCCTCTTCAATAAATTGACCCCAAAAATGGTAGATTCTTCCCACTTCTTCCTTCAAATTCATTCATTCTCATTACATTTCATTCTTCTATAAGCTCTTCACAAATTATTGCATCTTTCTTTCACATTCTCAAGCATTTTCCAACATTCTCTTCACTAGCAAACAACACTTTAGCAGTCCATTACAACAACACTCTATCAACTCCATAAAGAAACTGTGAAGCAAGCCATAGTAGCATGGGCTTGGAGTCTTGCAAGACCTCCCTTCATCATAATTGAGGCTATGGTGACCTTGTCAAGTCCGATTTCTCCTCCATTGACTAGTGATATTTTGGGTGGAAGTGGTAAAAATTTTCTCCTCTCCTTTGTGATTTGGTTGAGTAGCTATTTACTGTTTTATAGTGTTTATTACATCTCTACTTTCTCTACTTCTTTATCAAATATTTCTCTCTTCTTTCTATTTGGTTTTCTGTGGAGGTGGAAACACAAAAATGGGAGTCTGACTAAGGCAGGCCCCTATACATCTTCAACAATTTTCCCCTCTTTCTTGTGTGTAGGTGAACATGCATTTGGAGCTAGTTGGTGAACTGGCATGTTAGTGAGATCATCTTTGTTACTTTAACTCTCATCTATCTATTTTATCATCTTTGTTTGTACCTATAATACTTTATAGTTCTATTTTTCTCAGTTAGGCATACTTAGCTAGGCTATTAGCTTGTTTTCTGGCAGTTCATATTATACTTTTTGTCCTATGGTTGTGCAGACACTAGTGCACCTATGAGATGCTAGCATGCTACACTATTATCCCAAAGCCACGATTATGTCCTCAAAAGTGTTGTCTAAGGTACAGTATTGACTCTGAAAACCAGCTTGCCTAACCTAAACCTAGATTTTTGATCTGAAGAGTGATCAAAGTACAAAGTACACTATAGTCCTCATTATTCTTGACTCTTATTTCAATAAATCCCTTTAGAGTGAGGTAAGTTAGGGAAGCCCTTCACTCTCAACTCTCTATGATGTAGATCCTTGACATGGTTGGTCCTCCTCTCTTACAACAACATATAGAAGAATCTAGATACAAATAGAGGAATTCAAATGAAGGGACATCAAATAGAAAAATACGAGGGTATCACATTACATACAAGAAATCAGATGAGAACATGAAAGGTAAACAAAGACAAGAATAGCAAGTCACATGCAAGTCAACCTATAGCAGATGGGTGAGTGCGGGATCATGGGGGTCCAAAATGTGGTGAATTGACAAAAAATGGCTGATGACTTTTTTTATCCAAATTTGATGATATGAAAAGGGTTTATTGAGAAAATTGTTAGCTTTCCACCAATATACAATATGCTTTATTTTTAATTTAATAGATAGTTATTATTAATTTTCTACATGAATTGTGATGAAAGTCATGACTAATAGGCTAATTGAAAAAAAACTATATTTCTCTAATGATTTCACAAATTTTTTGAATCCAAAAGATGTAGCACATTCTATGCTTCCCATACTATAGGATAAAAACTAAAAGTGAATTTTATAAATTTTTTACCAAGTTATGGTGGTCAGACAAAAAAGTTTTAATATTTTTAAAATGTTATAATAAAAAAATCATAGCTAATAATTTAATTGCAAAAAAATTACAAAAAGAATGTGGCACATCTGGGAATGTTTCCTCTACTTATATTGAAATTTAAAAAAAAAAATCTCATATTTTTCTTGTACTTAGGTTGGCCAGACATACACCTACTCTTTATTTTCTCTTGAAAATTTAGTATTGTTGCATTGAAATTTAAAATTTTCACCAAATAGATTTACTTTTTTCCAAAAAAGGACTAGTATCATAGAAACTAAATTCAATTTTCTATAAAGTATGTTCTTACATATTTTTCAAATTATCTTAATAACTATAAGTGTGGAATGAGGTAAATAACATAAATACACTTCTTAATACGACATTATATCAATGATTAAACAAATTGAATCAATTTAACAAAGTAATCAATTGAAATCGTCCTTTTGCTCTCTATCTCCAAATATTTATTAAATCTAAATTGCTCTCAGATTGTTTAAGCAAATAAGATTGTTAAAATGACTATCTGAAGAACGAGATGATGATAATATAATGCTAAATGATAAATCAATTAAACTAGCATGATATTGATGTGAAACAGATAAATGCAACTCTGAGAGGCAGCCATTGTTGTGAAGCTTGATTGTTGAATTGCTTGATAATTGATGTCTGGATTCCTGCCGAGTAAGGGTGCAAAAGCTTGATTATCTGGATCCTTTTCTTGGTTGAATGAGGTTGTATTTATAGATTTCTTGTCTGTAGAAATGTACAGGGAAAGCTTTGAGAGGCTTGGATTCAATCTGGAGAATTGAATGGTGAGAGATGGAGGAGATTGAGGGAAAGATGAAGATTGTCTCTACCCATGAAAACACCAGGCAAGAGAAGAGGAAGGATTGATGGAAGAAGATTGAGAGATCAAATTCCAAATTTGTCTCCAATTTGTCTCCAAAACTTCCCGTGAAGTTTCAAAGCATTAATTGTCACAAATTTAGACATAGATTAGACATAGGAAATCTAATTCAATTTTGAGGAAATGTAGATTGGAATATTCCTTTATGCTTAATTCAAATATTTTGATTTATTTAAATTAGGAAAGGGAGATAAATAATTTAATAAAACAAATTACAGGATAGTCGTTTATTAAATTAATCAGAGGAATATGGTAATTAATCAATAAAGTGTTTGACCTTTCTTAATTAATTTTGAGATTGATGTGATAGAATGAAATAGGGATTTGATAATTAAATTGAACAAAGTATTTAATTTTGTTTATTTAATTAAGATGAATTTGAATGTGAACTATATTAAATAAATATTTCTATTTATTTAAATAGTAGAGGAAATATAATAATTAATCAAATAATGTGTATTTAATTAATCAGATGCTCCAGACCAATTTTAGGTGTATACATTTTTCCCCTCTTCGAAGTGATGTGTTTACACATTGGTTCGAAGAATATTTTTGCTGCTATTGCCAGGATCGATGATTTCAAAAAAACAATTCCATGTGGCCCAGACATGATTTTCAAATGATAATAATTTCGTGTGCCCCAGACATGATTTTCAGATGATAATAATTTCATGTGCCCCAGACATGATTTTTAGATGATTTTATAATGATATGCCCCCTCGGGAGATAAATTAATAATTTGATGATTTTTAGAATTTTTTGAAAATTTATGATTTTTTGATGATTTTATGATGTTTCAATGATAAAACAATTTATCTCTTGACAAAATGATGAAGAAATAGAGCCATCGAATGAGTTTTAATTAATTTCATGGATAAAATTAATCAAAATGTTATAAAAATCCCCCAAAAATACCTTTCAAAAATTATAAATAGCGCTAAAAGGTCATTTTCAATTCATTATTTGCTTTTTGAGTTCAAAATCCTTAGTGATAAAGACATTTCTGCCAGATGGAGTGAGATGCCTATTCCTTACCATACTCACTGATTTGAGCGCGTTCGACGCCATAGACGGCCGCCTGCAAATGGACCTCTGGTATGTACCCCTTGACCTCCTCGTAATTTGTGCACTTTTGCTTTTTTATGCTTTTTAGGTCCTAGGCATGTCTAGCTTAGTTTCAATGCTTTGAAGCCATGCTGTAGCGCTTACATTCTGATGTAGCGCTTTTGGTAGGTACTCTAACGCTTTGAGTTTTAGCGCTTGCATTTAAAACTCGAGTGCTTCTAGTTGGTAAAGTAGCGCTTTTAGCAAATTAGCGCTTAGGAGTCAAGAATTAGCGCTATGAAGCCGAATTTTAGTGCTTTGAGTCAGTGGATTAGCGCTTTTAAGGTCTGTTCTAGCACTTCTGGTAAAGTGGTGCTTTGACGACCTGCTGTAGCACTTGGATGCAAAAGAGTAGCACTTTCGGACCTTTAGCGCTTCAGAGTGCTGAAATAGCACTTTCATGGTTTTAGCGCTTTGGGTCCCTGTTTTAGCGCTTTTAGGTGATAAAGTAGTGCTTTTGGGATTTAGCAATTTTGATGAATGTTTTAGCGCTTCCATGATAGAATTGAAGATTTTGACTTAGTGAACCTTGATTACGTCAATTCTGATCTTGTCTATTCTTTTGATTGGTATGATTTGACAATCCACATTCTTAATGTTGAATTCGATGATTTACATAAGACTAACTCTCATGATAGGCGAGAAGAAACCCCATTTATTGATAATCCTCGTGATAGGTGAGGACATGATTCAATATATGATAAATCTCATGATAGGTGAGACCTAGATAATGGTTTGATGAACCTCATGATAGGTGAGATTTGATTCAATATCTAATAAATCTCATGATAGGCGAGATCTAGATAATGATTTGATAAATCTCATGATAGGTGAGGTTGGATGTTCGCCTATGAATTTTGATCAAAAATTCATACCAAAGCTTTTGGAATAGACTAATAGTAGAATGACCTTTGATTTCTTGACATAGTTCCTTGATTGTAGATTTTTTTGTTATGATGATAGGAGGATCTGGGTACTCTCCAGATGCGAGAGAGATTTCTGCAGATGACTGATTTGATACCACATTTGACACTGGATGAGCTCTAGGTGATAGGCTAGTGTGGCCTTACGAGTTTACTTGATATGCCCCAGATTAGGATTAATCAGGGTTTGTTGACCGCATTGGCTGAGAGGTGGCATAGCAACCACAACACCTTTCACCTACCTACTGGTGAGATGACAGTCACACCAGAGGATGTGTGGCATATATTGTGCATTCCTTTCATGGGGGAGATTGTGACATATGATTCACATGGGACCAATAGTAGAGATGCTCTCCATAGAGTCTTTTAGGATCAGGACATAGAGGGTTCGAGCGTTTGATGGTGGAGGATTGTAGACTCCTATGTGACACTATCAACAGTGCTAGCTGGATTCATTGGAGGATTCCTTTGCCCTGATCACAGGTCAAAGGGATTCCTCGTTGGCTGGGGCAGGACATTGGAGAGCATGTTGGTACATGGTATCGGATATGCATAGGGGATGTGCATGTTAGCACATCTTTACCATGATCTTCATTCCATTGTGTACCTAGGTGCATGTAGTATATCCATAGGGGTGACTCTGTTTTAGATATAGTGGTCGATTTACGCAGGCCCAGATGGGCAAGTTAGAGCATTGGAGTCAAGTTTTTGATGATACGGAGACAGTGATATGGCGCCCCTATTTTGACTATGAGGAGTGGGAGGAGGATGGTGCAGTGTTGGGGTTCTTGTGTGATTCGATGTACCTTATTGGTCAGACTCCTTTTGCGATTGAGAGATTTCTGCTGCATTGGGTTTACAAACAGTATGGCATTGTTCAGTGCATACCACAGGGGGTAGCCCACTATGCACGACGACAGATGGATATTCTAGATTGGGGCCCCACATTATCTTATGATGTTGTAGTAGAGGGTTATAGAGCATTACAACCATCTCCCTGGGACATGTGGAGATATATTGCAGTTGCACCTATGACAGAGGAGTATGCGGCATTTTTGGTTTTTGTCCCCCCTCCTCGCATCACCATTCCTGATGAGCCTGCACCATTACTAGTAGAGGAGGATGCAGTAGAGGATGTCGCCAGGGGTGAGGGTGATATCTCAAAAGATGAGATCTTAGAGAGCAGTAGTTCAGACAGTGAGGATAGCAGCAGCAGTGGGGAAAATGATGGTGGGAGTGGAGGATACAGAGGGCCAGGTCTAGATATTCACACTGCACCTTCGTCTAGTAGGCCTCGCAAGAGGCAGGCAGTGATAGTGCCAGCAGTTGGGAAGTAGAGACAAATAGCTGGGCTGTAGGCACAGGTCTAGACTTTGCAGCCATAGGTTCAGACACTGCAGGGGAAATTGGTATAGGCTCGGGGCATGGTTGTGCAGACTTAGACCCAGATGTAGGCACAGGCACAGACTCACACACAGGTCTTAGCATAGGTACAAGGGCAGTTAGCCACCATGCAGATATAGGTTGATACCCTGACAGCCGAGAGAGACAGTGTACGAAAGATTGCTGAGAGGGCACAGGAGACAATAGATACCCTCTAGAGATTGGTCGATGGCACCTCTATCAGTGATTATATGAGAGAGGTTATGTGGGCTGGCCGAGAGGCAGAGTTCTATCGGGGCCATTACCATGATGCAGTGCCTACCAAGCATCGAGTCAGTTATGCCCCATCGAGATCAGGGCGGACTCAGACACATAAAATCAATGAGGGGGTGACATAGCCTCCATGTAGAGATCCCAGAGATCTGGGTCCTTCAGGGGGTGGTGGTGGTAGTGGTACAGGTCTTGGTAGGCTTGCTCACTCTGGTAGTAGCAGGTCGTAGATGCCATTTTGATTCTCACTGATGTATTTTATGATGTACCTCTCTTGTATGATGATGTATTTTTATGACTCATTGTATACTTGACACTTGATGATATATATATGAGATGCATTTGATATGATTATGATGATGGCTTCATGATTTCTATGTGATGGATGTTGTTATATGCTTTATGTGATGAGTTTATTTGAAATGTGATGATGATAAATGATGATTTATTTTAATGTAATGATGTAATGATGTATGTATGGATGGAATATGATATATAGATATATGATGTGATTTGATAACATGTATGGATAGTTGGATAAATGCTTTTTAATTATGGGATGATTTTATGATAAATGATCATTGATGGATGTAATAATGTGATTTTATTATTTTTAAATATATGGATACATGATATAATAATGATGATGTGATGTATGGATTCTAAATGATATATAATGAATGTGTTATGGTAAGAATGAATCTGATGCACTGATGGTAGAATTTATGATGCATGATGAAATATATGAATGATGAATTGATGATGCAATGATGATGTTATATGTTTTTGATGATTTTATGTCAAGTATACTCAGTCTCTTTTGTAGATTAGATAATCATTGGTTGGAATCCTTTATGCAGCAAATACTTTGCAAATAATGAATGATGATGAATGCAATCTAATTTCATCATGCAATGATATGCAAAACATATGTCATTTTATAGTCTTTTTGTGCTTGGTATCATCATAGAGCTTTATTGGATGTTGAAAGTGAATACAAGCATCAATGGTTGTGTTAATCCAATGACGACCTGAGTATTACTTTCATGATTTTTGATATTGCAATTGAACACAAGCATCGAGGTATAATTGAACCGAAATGACCTGAGCATTCATTGCGTAAACAAGCAGTGATTAATCATTTGAATGTGTGAATTCTGAATGTCATCGGTGATACATTTGCATAGCACATCCCCCGACAATTCATACATGTAAATGATTAACGTACAGATAGCAGATAATAAAACATCATTCTTTTCCCTTGTATCTCTAGTTTTTATACATTATTGAGTTACTCCAAAGAAATGATAATCAAAATATAATTTATCCATTTTCACTTAGTGTGTTTCAATCATTTTTCAAATTTAAGATCATCCATCCTAACTTTTTGACATGTTTTTGGATTTTCTGAGACTATTGACGAAAAGACCTAACCTACTAACTAATCCTAGGGGTCTCGGGGGCTGATCAAAGATTAGTCTTGCCTACGTTACACATGCAGAGACCACATAGTTCAACTGACACAGACCTATGTTTTTGAAAGTTGCTTTCCAGACTTACCTTTGTGACATATTTTTTGGATTTTATTTTTTTGATATGATATGGATGTTTGATGTTCTTCTTCTAATGATTGACATTGTATATTGATCTTTGTTTTTGGTTTTCTGCCATACTGTCATGTTCCAAGACTAGTGAAATTGATATGTCTTAATTTCCCCTAATGATATCCAGATGTTGCCCCCAAGCTATGGAGTGATATGTTGACCATGTGACATGATTTTGATAATGGATGCAATGATGGCAAGATGACTGACATGATATGGAATGGTACTGACTTGCCAAACTAATGATCCAGATATGTTCATAATAGATGGAAAAGCTGATCTTAGAATCACATATGACGCGTGTTTCTAGGTTTTCATCAAATGCTTTGATTGCACCCTTTGTGTTTTTTTTTGTATTTTCTCATTTTTCTCTTTTTTTCTTTCTTTTTCTATTTTCTATTTTTTTTTGTATTTTTGCATTTGCCAAGATGCCTGTTTGCCAGGTTTTCACCAAGGAAACAATTTTCAGAATTTTAACCCGTGCACTAGGAGTTTTAAGCATAGAATTTTCTGAGATGAATATTGTTGATAGGTTCATCAAACAAATCCCCTTCTAACATTCATAGCTGATATGCTCCTGATCCATACACTGATACGACAACAAAAGGACCAAGCCAGTTAGGCTCAAATTTTCCTTTCTTCTCCCTATCTTGCTGATTTGTAGGGTTTTCCTTTAGTACCAAGTCACCAACCTAAAAGACCCTTGGTTTCACCTTGTGATTGTAACTCCTTGACATCCTTTGTTGATAAGTTGTTAGATGATTTACAACTTGTTGACGATGCTCATCTAGCAATTCTAGTTCCTGCAATCTAGATACCCTATAATTTTCATCTAAAATGATACTTCTGAGTGATACACGAAGAGATGGAATTTCAACTTCAATGGGTAATATGGCTTCTGATCCATATACCAAAGCAAATGGTGTAGCTCCCGTTGGTGTTCTGATGCTTGTTCTATAGGCCCATAGTGCAAGATTGAGTTGAACATGCCAATCATGTCCAACATCCTTAACCATCTTTTTGAGAATTTTGAGTATGGTTTTGTTTGAGGCCTCTGCTTGGTCGTTCCCTTGAGGATAGTATGGTGTTGAAAAACGATGTTGGATGTGGAACTTTTCACATAACTCTTGAACATCTTGATTTTTGAATGGTCGTCCATTATCTATGATTATAGATTGAGGGATTCCATATCGACAGATGATGTAGTTCAAGATGAATGAGGAGATCTGTTTCCCAGTGATGGTAGTAAGAGGTATTGCCTCTATCCACTTCATGAAGTATTTTGTAGCCGTGATAATGAACTTGTGTCCATTAGATGAAGATGAATGTATTTTTCCTACCAGATCTAAGCCCCATTGACAGAAAGGCCATGTTGATGTAAAAGGATGCAGTTCTTGTGTCGGTGCATGAATCAGATTGCTGTGAACCTGACATTTTTGGCATTTCTTGACAAATTGATATGATTCTTTTTCCATGCAAGGCCAATAATAACCCAGACGAAGGAGTTTCTTGGCTAGGGTTATTCCACTCGAGTTAGTACCACAAATACCCTCGTGAACTTCTCGTAAGACCATTTTAGATTCATTGCGTTCTAGACATCGGAGTAGTGTACCATCAAGACCTCGACGATAAAGGACATCTGTGATTAAAGTGTGTCGAGCGGATTGATGGATAAAGTTGCATTTTCGATTCCTGGAAAGGTCAGGAGGTAGGATATCATCTTTTAGATAAGCATAGGTTTTTTTGTATATGGAGGTTTCAATGGTTTCTAGATGACATATGGTAGCGGATTCTGATTGATAATGGGAAGGACATGATACTTGTTCTACCATAAACTCATAACAAACACGCTTCTCAGGCAATTGTAGTAATGAAGTGATCGTAGCCATAGCATCTGCAGCTTTGTTCTCCACCCTTGGAATCTGATCAAACTTGATACTAGCAAAGGATTGTTTTAGATTATCTATTTGTTGCTTGTAAGGCATCAATTTGTCATCTTTGGTTTGATATTCATCATTGACTTGATAAATAACCAGTTGAGAGTCCCCATAGACTTGTAAATCTGTGATTTTCCATTGAATTGCAATCTTGACCCCAATAATCAATGCTTCATATTCTGCCACATTATTGGTACATTGAAACATGAGTCTGTATGATTTTGGAATTGTGTGTCCTTGGGGAGAGATGAACAAAATCCCTGCTCCTGATCCTCGTTGTGTATACAATCCATCAAAATATAGTATCCATTGTTGGGGCATTGTTGTCATGATGTCTGCATCTGGGAATTCCATTGTCATTGGGCGATTATCCGTTAGAGGAGCTTCAGCTAGTTGTTCAGCAATTGCTTGTCCCTTGATTGCCTTTCTCTCGACATATTGAATGTCGAATTCACTTAGGAGCATGACCCATTTTGCCAATCTACCTGTTAAGGCAGCTTTACCTAGTAGATACTTCAAAGGATCAATCTTTGCAATTAACCTGATTGTATGAGCCATCATGTAGTGTCTCAACTTTTGAGTAGCAAACACCACTGCTAAGCAAGACTTTTCTATGAATGTGTAGTTTATTTCATATCCATTTAAAGTTCTACTGATGTAGTAGATAGCATGCTCTTTTCCTGTATTATCCTCTTGTGCTAAGAGTGCCCCCAATGAGATATCAGTCGTGGCAATATACAATATGAGGGGTCTTCCTTCTATTGGTGGTATGAGAACAGGTGGTGACATTAGATATTGTTTGATCTGATTGAATGTTGCTTCACACTTCTCATCCCACATGAAAACTATGTGTTTATGCAATAGATGATTGAAAGGATGACTTCTATCTGCCAGCTAGGAGATGAATCTCCTAATTGATTGAAGCCATCCTTGTAGTGATCATAGTTGGCTGATGTTTCTAGGAGGTGGCATCTCCATTATAGCTTTGACTTTTTCTAGATCCACTTCAATGCCCTTTGCTGACACAATGTATCCTAGTAGCTTTGCTGATGTAACCCCGAAGACACATTTCTTAGGGTTTAACCTGACATTAAATTTTTCCATCCACGTGAAGATTTTATCTAGGATATGCAGATGTCCTTCCCTAGTAGTAGATTTTTCTAAGATGTCATCGACATAATCTTCCATGAAGGTGTGCATCATACCATGGAAGATCGTAGTCATTGCCCTTTGATAAGTTGCTCCTGCGTTCTTTAAACCAAATGGCATGACGTTCCAGCAGAAAGTTCCCCATAGACATGTGAAAGACGTTTTCTCCTGATCTTCTAGAGCTATTCTAATTTGATTGTATCCAGAAAAGTTGTCCATGATTGATAACATGGCATGCCCTGCCGTCAAGTCCAACATGATGTCTATATTTGGAAGTGGAAAATCATCCTTCGGGCATGCTTTATTGAGAACTCTGAAATCTGTGTAGATTCTGATGCTATTTTTTGGCTTTGAAATAGGTACTATGTTTGATATCCACTCAGCATAATCTATAGACCTTATGAATTTAGCATCCAATAATTTTTTTAATTCTGCTTTTACCATTAATGCGATGTGAGGATGCATTTTCCTTAATTTTTGCTTAACAGGCTTGATTCCTGTTGGCAAAGATAAATGATACATAAGCAGATTGGGATCTAAACCTGGCATATTGGAATATGACCAAGCAAAGTTGATGCTTCTTGCTTTGAAGAATTGGATGAATGTCGGTCTTTCTTGATCAGTCATTGCTTCTGCTAGATGTAGAACTTTTGCCTTCTCTTCTGTGCCAATGTCCACTGATTGTGTAGGTTCGACCAGAACTGATGATCGCTCATGATAGTGTTCTGAGAGAGTGTCAAAACTTCCATCCTTTAGTGCCTCAGAAAGGTTTTCACCATTGGATGTGTTCTTTATTTTTACTTTTTCTAGATCTAATGCTGCCATAGAATGGTTTCACCATTGGATCTATTTTGCTTGTTTTCATTTTTGCAACTAGAAGATTTGACACCCTTCTGCTGAGTCGTATTGTTATGAGTATTATGGATAACACTTGTATCAGGTTTGGTATGACAAAGGAAATGCACGATAGCATCATCATTTTCAAATTTTGGTATAGTCA
>CM021104.1:638205265-638221317 GCA_007115665.2 Sequoiadendron giganteum | reverse complement strand
TGGGAGGAGGATGGTGCAGTGTTGGGGTTTTTGTGTGATTCGATGTACCTTATTGGTCGGACTCCTTTTGTGATTGAGAGATTCTGCTATATCGGGTTTACAGACAGTATGGCATTGTTTAGTGCATGCCATAGGGGGTAGCCCACTATGTATGATGACGGATGGATATTCCAGATTGGGGCCCCACATTATCTTATGATGTTGTAGTAGAGGGTTATAGAGCATTATAGCCATCTCCTTGGGACATGCAGAGAGATATTGTAGTTGCACCCATGACAGAGGAGTACGCGACATTTTTGGCTTTTGTCCCCCCTCCTCGCATCACCATTCCTGATGAGCCAGCACCTTTACTAGTAGAGGAGGATGTGGAAGAGGATGTCATTGGTGGTGAGGGTGATATCCCAACAGATGAGAGCTTAGAGAGTAGTAGTTCAGACAGTGAGGATAGTAGCAGTAGTGGGGACAATGATGGTGGGAGTGGAGGATATAGAGGGCCAGGTCTAGATATTAACAGTGCACCTTCTTCCAATAGGCCTCAGAAGAGGCAGACAGTGATAGTGCCAGCAGTAGGGCAGCAGAGACAGATAGCTGGGCTCTAGGTATAGGTTCAAACACTACAGGGGTAGTTGGTACAGGTTCGGGGCATGCTTGTGTAGACTCAGACACAGATGTAGGCATAGGCACAGACTCACGCATAGGCCTTGGCACAGGTACAGGGGTAGTTAGCTGCCATGTGGATGTAGGTTAATACCCTAACAGTCGAGCGAGACAGTGCTCGGTAGATAGCCGAGAGGGCACAGGAGACAGCAGATACCCTCCAGAGATTGGCTGATGGCACCTCTATTGGTGATTATATGAGAGAGGTTCTGTGGGCTGGCCAAGAGGCAGAGTTTTACTGGGGCCGTTACCATGATGTAGTGCCTACCGAGCGTCAGGTTAGTTATGCCCCATTGAGATCAGGGCGGACTCATACATGGATAGTTAGTGAGGGAGTGTCATAGCCTCCACGCAAAGATCCCAGAGATCCGGGTCCTTCTAGGGGTGGTGGTGGTACAGGTATAGGTCCTATTGGGCCTACGCATTCTGGCAGTAGCAGGTCATAGAGGCTATTGTGATCCTCACGGATGTATTTTATGATGCATCTCTTTGTATGATGATGTATTTTTATGACTTCATTTTTATACTTGACACTTGATGATATATATATGAGATGCATTTGATATGATTATGATGATGGCTTCATGATTTCTATGTGATGGATGTTGTTATATGCTTTATGTGATGAGTTAATTCTAAATGTGGTGATGATAAATGATGATTTATTTTAATGTAATGATGTAATGATGTATGTATGGATGGAATATGATATATAGATAAATGATGTGATTTGATAACATGTATGAATAGTTGGATAAATGTTTTTTAATTATGGGATGATTTTATGATAAATGATCGTTGATGGATGTAATGATGTGATTTTATTATTTTTAAATGTATGGATACATGATATAATAATGATGATGTGATGTATGGATTCTAAATGATATGTGGATATATGATTTTATGTATGGATTCTAAATGAAATGTAATGAATGTGTTATGGTAAGAATGAACCTGATGCACTAATGGTAGAATTTATGATGCATGATGAAATATATGAATGATGAATTGATGATGCAATGATGATGTTATATGTTTTTGATGATTTTATGTTAAGTATACTCAGTCTCTTTTGTAGATTAGATAATCATTGATTTGAATCCTTTATGCAACAAATACTCTGCAGATAATGAATGATGATGAATGCAATCTAATTTAATCATGCAATGATATGCAAAACAAATGTCATTTTACAGTCTTTTTGTGCTTGGTATCATCATAGAGCTTTATTGGATGTTGAAAGTGAATACAAGCATCAATGGTTGTGTTAATCCAATGATGACCTGAGTATTACTTTCATGATTTTTGATATTGCAATTGAACACAAGCATCAAGGTATAATTGAACCGAGATGACCTAAACATTTATTGCGTAAATAAGCAGTGATTAATCATTTGAATCTATGAATTCTAAATGTCATCGGTGATACATTTGCATAGCACATCCCCCGACAATTCATACATGTAAATGATTAACGTACAGACAACGGATAATAAAACATCATTCTTTTTCCTTGTATCTCTAGTTTTTATACATTATTGAGTTACTCCAAAGAAATGATAATGAAAATATAATTCATCCATTTTCACTTAGTGTGTTTCAATCATTTTTCAAATTTAAGATCATCCATCCTGACTTTTTGACATGTTTTTGCTTTGGATTTTTTGAGGCTTTTGACGAAAAACCTAACCTACTAACTAATCCTAGGGGTCTCGGGGGCTGATCAAAGATTAGCCTTACCTATGTTACACATGCAGAGACCACATAGTTCAACTGACACAGACCTATGTTTTTTACAGTTGCTTTTTCAGACTTACTTTTTTGACATGTTTTTTGGATTTTTGATAAGATACGGATGTTTGATGGTCTTTTGATGATGATTGACATTGCGTTTTGATCTTTGTTTTGGTTTTCTCCCATACTGCTGTGTCCACAGACTGGTGAAATTGATACGTTTTAATTGCCCCTAATGATATCCAGATGTTGCCCCCAAGCTATGGAATGATATGTTGACCATGTGACATGATTTTGATAATGGATGTAATGATAGCAAGATGACTGACATGATATGGAACGGTACTGACTTGCCAAACTAATGATCCAAATATTTTCATAATAGATGGGAAAGTTGATCATAGAATCACATACGATGCCTGTTTCCAGGTTTTCACCATATGCTTTGATTGCACCCTTTGTGTTTGTGCTTTTTTTTTAGTATTTTCTCAATTTTCTCTTTTTTTTCTTTCTTTTTGTATTTTCTATATTTTTTTGTATTTTTGCATTTGCCAAGATGCCTGTTTGCCAGGTTTTCACCAAGGAAACAATTTTAAGAATTTTAACCTGTGCACTAGGAGTTTTAAGCATAGAATTTTCTGAGATGAATATTGTTGATAGGTTCATCAAATAGATCCCCTTCTGACGTTGATAGCTGATATGCTCCTGATCCATACACTGATATGACAACAAATGGACCAAGCCAGTTAGGCTCAAATTTTCCTTTCTTCTCCATGTCCTGCTGATTTCTAGGGTTTTCTTTTAGTACCAAGTCATCAACCTGAAAGACCCTTGGTTTTACCCTATGATTGTAACTCCTTGAAATCCTTTGTTGATAAGCTGTTAGATGATTTACAGCTTGTTGACGATGCTCGTCTAGCAATTTCAATTCTTGCAATCTAGATACCCTATAATCTTCATCTGAAATGATACCTCTAAGTGATACACGAAGAAATGGAATTTCAACTTCAATGGATAATATGGCTTCTGATCCATATACCAAAGCAAATGGTGTAGCTCCCATTGGTGTTCTGATGCTTGTTATGTAGGCCCATAGTACAGGATTGAGTTGAACATGCCAATCACGTCCAACATCGTTAACTGTCTTTTTGAGAATTTTGAGTATGGTTTTGTTTGAGGCCTCTGCTTGGCCGTTTCCTTGAGGATAGTATGGTGTTGAAAAATGATGTTGGATGTGGAACTTTTCACATAACTCTTGAACATCTTGATTTTTGAATGGTCATCCATTATCTATGATTATAGATTGAGGGATTCCATATCAACATATGATGTAGTTTAAGATGAATGAGGAGATCTATTTCCCAGGGATAGTAGTAAGAGGTACTGCCTCTATCCACTTCATGAAGTATTCTATAGCCATGATAATGAACTTGTGTCCATTAGATGAAGATGGATGTATTTTGCCAACCAGATCTAGGCCCCATTGATAGAAAGGCCATGTTGATGTAAAAAGATGCAGTTCTTGTGCCGTTGCATGAATCAGATTGTTGTGAACCTAACATTTTTGGCATTTCTTGACAAATTGATATGATTCTTTTTCCATGCAAGGCCAATAATAACCCAAACAGAGGAGTTTCTTGGCTAGGGTTATTCCACTCGAGTGAGTGCCACAAATACCCTCGTGAACTTCTCGTAAGGCCATTTCAAATTCATTGCGTTCTAGACATCAGAGTAGTGTACCATCAAGACCTCGATGATAAAGGACATCTGTGATTAAAGTGTGTCGAGCGGATTAATAGATAAAGTTGCGTTTTTGATTCCTGGAAAGGTCAGGAGGTAGGATATCATCTTTCAGATAAGCATAGGTTTTTTCGTATATGGAGGTTTCAGTGGTTTCTAGATGACATATGGTAGCGGATTTTGATTGATAATGGGAAGGACATGATACTCGTTCTACAATAAACTCATAACAAACATGCTTCTCAGGCAATTGTAGTAATGAAGCGATCGTAGCCATAACATTTGCAGCTTTTTTCTCCGCCCTTGGAATCTGATCAAAATTGATACTAGCAAAGGATTGTTTCAAATTATCTATTTGTTGCTTGTAAGGAGTCAATTTGTCATCTTTGGTTTGATATTCATCATTGACTTGATAAATAACTAGTTGAGAGTCCCCATAGACCTGTAAATCTATGATTTTCCATTGAATTGCAATGTTGACCCCAATAATCAATGCTTCATATTCTACCACATTATTGGTACATTGAAACATGAGTCTGTATGATTTTGGAATTGTGTATCCTTGGGGAGAGATGAACAAAATTCCTACTCTTGATCCTCATTGTGTATACGATCCATCAAAATACAATATCCATTGTTGGGGCATTGTTGTCATGATGTCTACATCTGGGAATTCCATTGTCATTGGGAGATTATCCGTTAGAGGAGCTTCAGCTAGTTGGTCAGCAATTGCTTGTCCCTTGATTGCCTTTCTCTCGACATATTGAATGTCGAATTCACTTAGGAGCATGACCAATTTTTCTAATCTACCTATTAAGGCAGCTTTACTTAGTAGATACTTCAAAGGATCAATCTTTGCAATTAACCTGATTGTATGAGCCATCATGTAGTGTCTAAACTTTTGAGTAGTAAACACCACTACTAAGCAAGACTTTTCTATGAATGTGTAGTTTATTTCATAGCCATTTAAAGTTCTACTGATGTAGTAGATAACATGCTCTTTTCCTGTATTATCCTCTTGTGCTAAGAGTGCCCCCAATGAGATATTAGTTGTAGCAATATACAATATGACGGGTCTTCCTTCTGTTGGTGGTATGAGAACAGGTGGTGAAATTAGATATTGTTTGATCTAATTGAATGTCGCTTCACACTTCTCATCCCACATGAAAACTATGTGTTTATGCAATAGATGATTGAAAGGATGACTTCTATCTACCAGCTGGGAGATGAATCTCCTAATTGATTGAAGCCATCCTTGTAGTGATCATAGTTGGCTGATGTTTCTAGGAGGTGGCATCTCCATTATAGCTTTGACTTTTTCCAAATCCACTTCAATGCCCTTTTCTGAGATAATGTACCCAAGCAACTTTGTTGATGTAACCCCGAAGACACATTTCTTAGGGTTTAACCTGACATTAAATTTTTCCAACCATGTGAATATTTTATCAAGAATATGCAGATGTTCTCCCCTTGTAGTATATTTTTCCAAGATGTCATCCACATAATCCTCCATGAAAGTGTGCATCATATCATGGAAGATCGTAGTCATTTCCCTTTGATAAGTTGCTCCTGCATTCTTTAAACCAAATGGCATGACGTTCCAGTAGAAGGTTCCCCATGGACATGTAAAAGTTGTCTTTTCTTGATCTTCTAGAGCTATTCTTATTTGATTGTACCCAAAGATACTTTCCATGATTGATAACATGGCATGCCCTACCATCAAGTCCACAATGATATCTATATTTGGAAGTGGAAAATCATCCTTCAGGCATGCTTTATTGAGATCTCTGAAATTTGTGCAGATTTTGATGCTATTGTCTAGCTTTGAAATAGGTACTATGTTAGATATCCACTCCGCATAATCTATAGACCTTATGAATTTAGCATCCAATAATTTTTTTAATTCTGCTTTTACCATTAATGCGATGTGAGGATGCATTTTCCTTAATTTTTTGCTTAACAGGCTTGATTCCTGTTGGCAAAGATAAATGATGCATAAGCAGATTGGGATCTAAACCTAGCATATCAGAATATGACCAAGCAAAGTTGATGCTTCTTGCTTTGAAGAATTGGATGAATGCTGGTCTTTCTTGTTCTGTCATGGATTCCGCCAAATGTAGAATTTTTGCCTTCTCTTTTGTGCCAATGTCCACTGATTGTGTAGGTTTGACTAGAACTGATGATCGCTCATGATAGTGTTCTAGGAGAGTGTCAAATCTTCCATCCTTTAGTGCCTTAGAAATGTTTTCACCATTGGATGCGTTCTTTATTTTTACTTTTTCTAGATCTAATGCTTCCATAGAATGGTTTTCACCATTGGATCTATTTTGCTTGTTTTCATTTTTGCAATTGGAAGATTTGACACCCTCCTACTAAGTCGTATTGTTATGAGTATTATGGATAGCATTTCTATCAGGTTCGGTATGACAAAGGAAATGCACAATAGCATCATCATTTTCAAATTTTGGTATAGTCAATGGTTCGGTAGGTTCCCAATCAATAAGTTCCAAATGGATTAACGGCATGGTATCATCGGATTGATTTAGGTTAATGGAGGTAAGGGTGAGGACAACAATATCGTCATAATTGTCATTTGGGATATCGAGATCCATGATGGTACCCTCTTCGAAATCATCTAGTTCACTCAAATTTTGTTCATCCTCACTAGAGTCATCAATATTTAGTGATCCCTCGACAAATGGTCGAGACCCAGAGCCTTGGCCCTCCTCACATGTAGGTGCATATTTTTGAATCACATCAACTGGAATATCAATGACAAGTAGATCACAAGGTAATTCCCACTCATATTCATTTGAGTCTATTTTAGAACCATCTTTAAAGTGAAGGATATTTTCCATAGCTGTCTTTTTTAGCTCCTGCTTCTCTTCTTCAGAGTATCCGAGTCCTGGTTTTTATTTTGTATGGAGAGTGAGAGGTGTGATAGGTTCTGAGATTCCCTCCTTTCTTAATCCCAATGGTTCTTGTCCTTCATAATCCATTTTTTCAAGAATAGCCTTTCCTTTTCCATACTTGTCTATGTTGATGCTAATATTTTTGGTATCTGTCTCTGATGTTGATGTTTCCTCATCCTTGTATAGCCAATCTAGGATTGCTTTGTTGTCCGTTTCTTCTGCTATGGTTCCAGATTTTACAAATGTTTCGTGAAGAACTATGGTAGGTACAGATGTTGGAGGTTTGATTAGTGATGGTTGACCATATTTCCTAGGAGATGGCATTAATTGTGATAAGTTAAGTGACTGCTCCATTGAGTATTGTCCCATTCCTTTATCTATCAACTAAACTTGCTTTTGAAATTTGTTTGATAGAGAATTTTGTATATCCGGATTGTTTGTTTCATCATGACTTGTTTCCTTTTCTTTACCTTTCTTTTGCACCCACTTGGTAGAGATGCTTGGACTTTGTTCATTCTTGGATGATGATGAACTTAAAGCTTCCCTGTTGTGATGAAAAAAAGTGTCTTGAGATATTCTTAATGTGTCACAATGTTGTGGGTGATTATAATCAACAACTATAGTCATCTCTTGTCCATTTACTGGAAACTTCAAGAATTGATGGTATGTAGAAGGTACGGCCTACATTTCATGAATCCAGGGTCGTCCTAAGAGTATATTGTATGTCAATTCTCTTTCTAATACTTGACATGCTATATGCTTCATCACAGACCCCACTTGAATGGGTAATACAATAAAACCTTTGGACAATCTTTCCTCCTCATCATAGGCTTTGATGGTCATTTTTCGTCGAGCATCAATAGCATCTTCAGAATATCCTAATGCACGGACTAATTTGAGGGTGAAAATGTTCAAACCAGCTCCTCGGTCTATTAGAACTCTCTTAACACGATGATTATGGATACAGACTTTGATATGCAATGCTGTGTTATGCGGGTGGTTTAATGAGACATCATCCTGTTGAGAGAATGACAGACAATGAGGGGTAGTCAGATGTCCCACCATAGCTTGGAATTGACAAACATCCAAATTATTTGGTATGGTTGTGGCAACTAACACTTGCTCGAGAACTTCTTTATGTGATGGTGACAACCTAAGGAGTTCTAGTATTGAGATTTGGGTAGGGATGTTTTGTAATTGATCAACAATATTATAATGAGATTGAGGCATAATTGCACGTTGAGATCCTACTCCTTTTAATACTACCTTGGCTTGCCCCCTAGTCATGATGTTTGCTAGTTGACATTCTTGATTCTCTCAGGGGGTGTTTTGCATTTGATTGATAACATCATAATGTGATGGAGGTGGAACTGCATGTGTGGATCGAATTCCCCTTAACATTACTTTTGATTGCCCCTGAGTCATGACGTTTGCTGGTTGATGTTCTTGATTATCTCTGATTTTTAAAACATTGATTTGATTATCAGAGTTTTGCACGCTTGGGAGTAAATCCAAAGAGGTAACGCTGTTGGTTTCATTTTTATCAATGTTATCACCAACTGTATGATCATGTTTGACTTTAGATAGACATAGGATTGTTGTGTTATAGACATGATTGATGTTATTCCCTTTGCTATTTGATGATGATGCACCTTTGTCATAATTTAGCAAAGGATCTTTGAAGGCCGAATGATCGTTATTATTTTGAGGTCCTTCCACATACACTTTGTTGCTGTCCACCAAATCTTGTATTGCATGTTTCAATTCCATACAGTCATTTGTTTTATGACCCTTGTTATTATGATAGTTGCAATAATCAGCATCATTCCACCATGATGGTTTGACCTTTGGATTCTAGAACCTAGCTTCCCGTGCAGTGAGAAGGCCTCTGGTAACTAGTTCCTTCATTGTTGATTCCATTGATTGACCTAAAGGTGTGAACCTTCATCGATTTGATGGTTTTGTGATATGGTAGTGTTTTTGTGCATTCGTTGTTCTGCATGGTATTTGATTGGACTTTTTGGTCATTTTTTTGATTGTTTGAAGAAGATGCAGTCAAGTTGAAAACTGGTTTAACATTTTGTGAATCGCTTGTTGTTTCATTTGTGTTGCGATTCTTTTGCCAAATTTTTGGTTTATCATTGCTTGAGTGTTGATTGGAGTAGTTATTTGATTTGTCATTGTAATGTTTGATAACTCCCCATTTCTCTAATGCTTCCTCAATCTTAAAATCATTTTCTATGACTTTTTCAAAAGTGGGTGGACATTGTAATTCTAGCCTATAGCTCATTTCTTCTGTCAAGTTCTCAATGAATAATTCCATCTTTTCTTCCTCTGGAATAGATCAAGGATACCTAGCGAACAGTCGTCACCATCTTTGGAGAAAAGATAAGAATGTTTCTCCTTTGTTTTGCTTTAAGTTGTAGAGATCCTTGATAGTAACATCATTTTGGATGTTGAATGAATATTGAGAGATAAACTTGTTAACAAGTTCCTCAAATGTTTTGATACCAGGTTGTAGTTTTGAGAACCATTCCATACATGCACCTCCCAAAATTCTTGGGAATAACCTCATCAAATAAGTCTCTTCTTGAGCAAATTCAAGACTCATTGTTTTAAATTGTCGTATATGATCTATAGGATATGTTCGTCCATTGTACTTATCGTACTTTGGGAATTCACAGTGTCTTGGAAAAGGTAGCAAACCAACTGTTGTGTCAAAAGGATAAGGACAAATGTCCTATATCACATATCTTTTGGTTGTCCCTTTAGTCATGTCATGTATCTATTGCTCTAATAATTGCATTTGTGAAGTTAAAGCAACAACTAGATCTATTGTTTGCATTGGTAACGGTATCTCTGTTTCATTTGTTTCAGTTGCATCTTTCAAACGGGTTATATCAAAATATTTTGGAAGTTTCCCCCTTGATTTGGCCAACATTAAAAGATATTTTTCCATGTCTTGTTCCAAAATGTTTTTCATAAATATGTGAAACTTGGGATCTTGTTGAGCCGCTTGGATATCCTCTTGAGTTATTTCATTTTTGTCGTTGCAGTTTAGAGTGTTCCAAGGATTTTCCTTTGTGATGTTTTTAGATGATTCAAACTCTTGTTCTAAGAGCCTCTGTTTGTGGGACCTAGTGAAGATTGGCATACAAATTTTTTCCCTTTCTTCTGAAATGTTGATCTTATGTGCGGGATAGTGTCAATTTGTACCTTTTTAAACAAAGTCGAATAAGATGACTGATCTTATTGATTGAGACAATATGTAAAAAGTTAATTACTATACTTTGTTTCGTGATGAAGGATGATAGTATCCTGATAATGAAACGTCAGTGTAGTAATTGATTGGGTAATTGATTTTGACACTTGTAATTTGCAAGATCTTGTTTCAGTTGATAAGTTTGGAAATTTGTATAAACCTTTCTGACTTTGGTCTTTGGACAGTGATTCTGATGAACAAAAACTTGTGTTCTGGTGAAGATTGTGGATAAAAGAAAAATAGACTGACTGGTAAGATTTTTGAAATCTCTGTTTTAGAAGCACTAAAATAGAGTACAGAAGCGCTATTTCATAGAAGTGCTAGAACAAAGACCAGAAGCGCTAAAACAAAGACCAGAAACACTATTTTACCCGAAGCGCTAAAACAGTGCATAAAAGCACTACAAAAATTGATGGAAGTGCTACTTGACAGAAGCTCTAAAACAGTGCATAGAAATGTCACAGAAATTTATGAAAGCACTACTTTACTAGAAGCGCTGAAACAGAGACTGTAAGCACTAAAACAATGCTCGAAAGCGCTATTTTACCAGAAGTGCTAAAATAGTGACCAGAAGTGCCGAAACAGGTTTTTCCAGAGCTTCTAAAAATAGGACTTTAAAGACTCTCTATTGTAAAGGTTGATCTGGCCTTGTGGCATACTGTATCAAGGATTGTGGAAGAAAAGCACGATGGATGTGTTGACTGTGATTGTGAAACTGAGTGAGAGCTCTTCTTTGGAAGAAGGCTTGTGAAAAGAATGGTTCTACTGCAAAATCTAATGTGTGACCCCTAGCAAAATCATGATAGCGGTGGATGAATGTTCTATGTTGTAACAAGAGTTTTCAATTTTGGTATAGAAAACGTTGTCTTCTCAATTTATAACCGTTAGGTTTCTTAGGTTTTGAGACTTTGATTTTCCTTTTGAGAAACATGGTGGACTTCCACTTTCTAAGCATAGAGTTTTTCTGGTATGACTTGACTTTTTTGTTTTCAGGATGATCCTTAATTTGATTTTAATGATTCTTTGTGAAAACACAACAAGCAATTTTGAATATTTGATTTTAAAACTGAAAAGATTGTGTATGTTCAAAAATCATGAATGATCTTTATTCATTTTGACGGGTTGTTTTAACATTTGTACACAAATCAAATAGACTCACACTTAAGGACAAGTAGGTCATCATTATACTCATAGCACACATCTTGCAATTATGTTGATTCACATAGCAGTGTCAGCCCCTAGAGGGCATCCATGTTTTTGTCATTGCTAGGTGTGTACTCAAAGTGACAGATGTAGATACTGAATCCCTTGAGCGAACAATCCTTGGTAATTATATGGTGAGTGTCTTGGAGGCATATTCTTCCCTCCCCTTGCACCGTGAGTATGACATTGTATGGATACTGACTCAGCGAGAAACTACTCTATGGTTCATAGATAGGGTTTCTTTCAGTGTGGCAAATAGATAAACTCCCCCAGGAGACCACCCAATCTTTAGAACAAAGATTTTGGGGATGGTTATCTTTCCTACTACCGTCAATTTGGACTTTCATCAACAAATTGCATTTTTATTATAGTGGGTTGGATAACTTGGCTTTGGTTGTTCCCACTTAGGTTGTTCCCATAGGGTGAGTACTTTTTCCCACTATGGCAGGCTTGCTAAAGGATTTAATAAAGTGTAAGTGACATGAAAGAAAAGTGAATCTAGCACTTTGGTCACCCAGTTAAGGGGAGAGCATAAGCCTAATCACTACAAGCACAGCATATAGATTTGTTCTATTTTAAGCCCAAAAAGAAAGATTCTTAATCTAAGTGAAGGTGTTGCTTCACTAAAATCATGATGTTCTTTTTTAACTTCTATTGTAAGAATGTGATGACTATCCTAGGATTGATAGATTTGTTTTAAGAAAAACAAGAAAGTGACTATCCTAGGATTGATCAATTTTTAAAAACTTTGAAGTGAATATCCTAGATTGATCAAGTTTTAGAAAACTTTGAAGTGACTACCCTAGATTGATCCATTTTATCTCAATTGTGAAAAATAAATACAATCTAGCTGTAGAAGCATCGGATCTAGACTGTTTTTACAAAAGCGTTGGAATATGGAACCGAAGTGCTAGAACAGTGACTAGAGGCGCTAAAACCTGAAAATGCCAAAATAGTGTACCGAAGTGCCAAAGTTTGTCTTGGAAGCACTAAATCACCGAAGCACCGAAATAGTATACCGAAGCACCGAAGTTTGTCATAGAATCGCTAAAACACCCGATGCACTAGAACAGTAACCGAAAGCGTCGAAACTCTGAAAGCGCTGGAACAAGGACCAGAAGCGCCAAAACTTTTAGCGAAAGTGCTAAAATAAATCAGACTATAAACCTGCGTAACACTTTCCAGAAAATTGTAATTTTGATAAAAATGGGGTTAATGCCCCATGGTGGGCACAAAATTGTAAGTGTGGAATGAGGTAAATAACATAAATACACTTCTTAATACGACATTATATCAATGATTAAACAAATTGAATCAATTTAACAAAGTAATCAATTGAAAGCATCCTATTGCTCTCTATCTCCAAAGATTTATTATATCTAAATTGCTCTCAAATTTTTTAAGCAAATAAGACTGTTAAAAGGACTATCTAAAGAATGAGATGACGATAATATAATGCTAAATGATAAATCAATTAAACTATGATATTGATGTGAAATAGATAAATGCAGCTCCGAGAGGCAGCCATTGCTGTAAAGTTTGATTGTTGAATTGCTTGATACTTGATGTCTGGATTCCTGTAGAGTAAGGGTGCAAAAGCTTGATTATCTGGATCCTTTTCTTGGTTGAATGAGGCTGTATTTATAGATTTCCTGGCTGTAGAAATGCACAGGGAAAGCTTTGAGAGGCTTGGATTCAATCTGGAGAATTGAATGGTGAGAGATGGAGGAGATTGAGGGAAAGATGGAGATTGTCTCTACCCATGAAAACACCAGGAAAGAGAAGAGGAAGGATTGATGGAAGAAGATTGAGAGATCAAATTCCAAATTTGGCTCCAATTTGTCTCCAATACTTTCCATGAAGTTTCAAAGCATTAATTGTCACAAATTTAGACATAAATCAGACATAGGAAATGTAATTCAATTTTGAGGAAATGTAGATTGGAATATTCCTTTATGCTTAATTCAAATATTTTGATTTATTTAAATTAGGAAAGGGAGATAAATAATTTAATAAAACAAACTATAGGATAGTCATTTATTAAATTAATCAGAGGAATATGGTAATTAATCAATAAAGTGTTTGACCTTTTTTAATTAATTTTGAGATTGATGTGATAGAATGAAATAGGGATTTGATAATTAAATCGAACAAAGTATTTAATTTTGTTTATTTAATTAAGATGAATTTGAATGTGAACTATATTAAATAAATATTTCTATTTATTTAAACAGTAGAGGAAATAGAATAATTAATCAAATAATGTGTATTTAATTAATCAAATGCTCCAAACCAATTTTAGGTGTATACAATAACCTATTCAAATTTTTATGTCAAGTTGCCTAACTCTATTTTTTTGAATTTTCATTACCACTTAAGGGCCCAGTTTGGACCCCCATGATCCTGCATTGACCCAGGTCGTCTGCATCCCAATCTTGTTTAGTATATGTGGAAGGCAGACAACTAGCCAAAGGGAACACATCAAGTGTTAAACTAGGACAAGGCTATCTAACCCCTTGCCCCCACTAAGTACAAGACAAGGATGAGCCAAGGTAAGTGATGAGAATGAGCTCCTTGCAATAAAGAAAGTGATTTACAATGAATGTAAAGTATTCCATAGTGAGTATGTTATGATCCTACAACTATTACATGGAAAGGAGAGAAGTTTCATGCAATTTAGTCAAGTTGGATCCTTAGGGGATCTAAATTTCTTCAATAATTATTGTAAACCACAATATTTATTTGTGTGATGTCCAAAAAACCTACACAATAGGCACAATATGGATCATTTTGATCACTTTACTATGGTGAACTAATTGTTCAGGTTTAGGAGGTAGCTTAATTAATCTCCAATGACAAAAGAGTGTGGAAATCATTCTTAGTGTTGGATAATTTTAAGAGGCCCTCAAGAGGATCAAGCTTCTTTTTTTCTTGGATTTGTAACTTTGATGCTCTATCTTCTTTGGTTTGATACTTGATTGATTTAAAGGTGGAGGATCTAAGGTAACCATAGAATCCTTAGGAGGCATTAGTTGGTTTCAGAAATGATCTTGTGGAATAAAATACCTTTCCTATTGAGATTACTATGATTGTGATTATGATCAACAATTGGATCAAGTCTAACATCAAACCCTTCCCTTTTTCAGGAAGGGATGCATTAGGAATTGTGTACTACTTTATTGAATCTCTCTCATACATGGGGAAGGTATTAAAGGCTTTTTGGGGAGAGGGAAAATTGTTTATAATGAGATGGATCAAGCTACATATAAACTCTATTCCTTATTCATGCATAGGAAAATTTCTTATGTTTCCTATGATAGGAATGACATTACTAGCAATATGTTTGGACCTCACAAAGTCTTGAAAACATTCTAATTCTTCATTGATCTTTCTTACGTTCTCTTGCGAGACATTAGAAAAACTTTTTTTGACATCATTCACATTAGTTGTGGGTAGGGAAGTCAATATAAATGAGGTATATGGAAGCTATGATCCATAGTGGGTTGACTATGGTCAACACTATGAGTGAAAGAGTTAGAAGACCCAAGATTCGCAATGAATGGTGTATCACAAGATGACACGAGTCTTGATCTATGTCTCATGACAATATTGGTGATAGGATATCAAGTTATGAAGCTCATACAAGTTTCACAAACCCAAGGTGCACCCAAAATGGATAAGAGGTAAAATGCAATGAAACAACTTAGAATGTAAAGTGCCATGAAAATATGTAAAAGAAATTTTAAGATTATAAACAAGATAATTTTATAATTATTCTATATAAAAAATTGAAAAGGATTTCTTATAAATGCAATTTTTAATTCACACAATGCACTAAATTTATTAACTAGAGCTTAATATGGTCAATTTGAGATAACAAAAATTCTACAAACTGTAACAACAAATTGAAAATAGCAAAAAAAAAAAAAGAAATGGAGATTTTGATACCTAGAAATGTAGGAAAAACCCCTAATAAAGGACTTATTCACCAATGGGAGAATGGGTTCTAGATTAGGGTTTTGAGAAATAAGTTTACAAATTTTTGAGTTTATTCTAATGGTTTCTAGATTCTAGATTGAGATAGGTGGTTATAGTTTCAGTTTTCTATAAATTTAAGTCTAAATGCAAATGAAAAATAATGCTAAATGGAAAACTAGGAAACCTAATTTGATATGCAATTTTGATTCAATTTTACAATGTAAATGAATGATGATGCAATGTTATCTAAACACTTTGTAAAATGATTGATTTTGTTTTGAATTTTTAAAATTTTAAAGAATACAAAAATGCAATCCTAAAACCCTAAATGACATGAAAACTAATGCAAGTTAAGAAAACATAAATGAGATTCAACTCAACTCAATGCAATGCAAATAAATGAAAATTCTAGATCTAGGGTTGAAATAGACTCCAAAATAAAAAAAAAAACAATGCTCAAAAGTTGGGTTCACCAAAATGAAATGAAGAAAAATAGGTATTTTGTTTATTTGTGGGATGCATCAAAATAAGGGTATGATGGACCTATTTTCCTTATTTAATTA